>JBBGZY010000659.1:2785000-3385000 GCA_037952925.1 Lithobates clamitans | reverse complement strand
TTATTTCACTTACATGCACTTTTACATTATATGGTTATTTCATTCGGATAGTTTTGATTAGCTAGTGCTGTTTTCTTTACACAGAGTCACTCCAGTGGATCACTTAACACGTTAAATAAACAAGACCCAAACGTATTACTGAAGGGTGCTGTGGCCGAGTCCAAAATAGTACGTTGAGAATGGAATAGGCTGCAGTTAATGGATGGATTGTTGTACAGAAGGGGTCCCTTGGAGGATTCAGAAGAGAGATGGCAACTATTCCTCCCAGAGGAACACCGGCGGCTAACTGTGTTGGAAGCATTGCATGATGAACACAGGCAATTAGGCTCAGAAAGGATTTTCGTAAGGGAAGCTCGGCTCCCAATTCATCTGGCTTTCGAAACATTCATTGATAACACTTCATTGACTTCTCACAAAGGATATGTAGACAAACTGCAGAAGAACCAGAAGCAAGCCTATGAGAAGGCAGTAGAACATGCCACTGTTAGAGTGCTGAGAAACAAGAAAAATTTTGATCTGAAGATGAGGGTGCAAGATCTTCAACCTGAGGATCACGTGTTATTAAGGAATCTAGGGGTGCCTGGGAAGTATAAGTTGGCAGAACGCAGGCGGCCTCAACATGTCATCTGCAAGCGGCTTCCTGGATTGCCATTGTATCAGACTAAACCTGAAGGAAAGACAGGGCCCCTGAAGATGTGGCACCGAAACCATCTGCTCCCTCAATCAAATGCTGTTTAGGTGCCTCAAACATCCACTACACCCCATCAAGAACTGACACCCACCAAGACACCCACCGGTGACCTTCCACCCCACCTGTGGTAAGGGAGAGTGAAGACAGCGAAGATGAAAAAATAGTGCCACACTGGTTGTGGCCTTTCACTTCAGAGGTTAATGTGGAGATCAGTGTCCCAGGGAGTGAAAGAGAATGAGAAAAAGCAAGAGAGAGCACCCCCAGTTCAAGGGCCGAGATTCTTCCACAGCCTGGAAAGGTTAATAAAATTAAAGTTAAAAGCACTAGTCCATCCCCTGAACAGACTTAATCAGTTTTGTTGATGAAGACTTACTGCTACCTGAGCCAGATTGTCCTCCAGAGTACTAAAATCTCATTACCAAATGAAGAAGTTAGTGAGGATCATATGCCCTTGACCCCACTGAAGAAGCCAACCTTTCCCTCACAGGGTTACAGATTTCCTATTGGAGCCTTGTGACTCTGCTGACATTGAAAACTGAAAGATGTTCTTGTGCCCAAAAAACATTCACCTATTAAACTGAGGTGGAATATAACCCCCCCCCCCCCCCTCCCCAAGAGACTTACTAATGAAGTCCTAGGAGAGAACTCTGACGAACTGATTCCTACCATCCAAAGACAAACCTCTATGCCTGATCCCACTGCCATCAATTTATCAATTTGGTAGGGGGTGATCTTGATCCAACCTCTGACACTGCTGGGTGATCCATAGCAATTACCCTGGCCTGCCAACAAACTGATTATGAGTTACCTGAGAAAAGTAAATGGTTCCAGCAGGATTCAGAAGTGTGTCACTATTTGCTAAGTTTAAATTGTGGTTGATGTTGTTATAGATTGTATAGCAATCTTTCATTAAGTTTGACTGAACAGTTCTTTATAGCATCCCTGCCTCTATGAAGGACCAAATATTTCAAGTGGGGGGAGGATGTAACCAGGAGCTGACTAATATTGCCTGCACTTTGCAGCACCTGCTACACTGAGACTGTTTCCTCCTAGTGCTCAGCCTGGACTCAATGCCATCACATCCTAAAAGCAGAGTGAATCAGACCTAAGATTGGAGCAAAGCATTTTGGGATGTGTATTCCAAAGAGCCACATTACGACTCAAGTTTGTGATGTGCGTTGCCCTTCCATGTTCACCTTACTGCAAAGGCTAGTTATAGGTTAGGATGGTTGCCACTTTTTTAACTTCATGCATTCTTTGCAGGAAAGAAAATTGCTCAATTCCCTCATCAACACAGTCAGTGCTGATGGGGAATCCCTCCCAAGGAGCTACTGGGGTTGTGCAGGGAGCTATCCCTGCCTGGAGAACACACAGTGATTGTTGCTAGCGGTTTTAGACCCTGGTAATAATCGCATGAAAAATTTGACATGTTGGTTATACCTAAGTCGATCGATACCCGTCTATATACGTTTTCTATACGCATTCTATGCATTAAGATAAAAAAACCTTCTGTGTGCAGCAGCCCTCCTAATACTTACCTAAGCCCATCTTGATCCAGCGATGTTGCACAAGAGGCTCGGCTGTCAGAGGCTCTCCCTCCTCATTGGCTGAAAACCAAGAAGAGGAGGATCTGGGCAGCTCTGTGCAAAACTACTGCACAGAGCAGGTATGACAATGTTTGTTATTTTTAAACAAAAAAAAACAAAAAAACTTTAATATCACTTTAATTTGTGCTGCTGTCTGCCCTTGTCCTCTTATCCTTGGAGAAAGACTCACAGAAAAAGGCCAACGATAATCAAGGGGGATTATTTTGAAAATAAAACGTTTTTTCCACACTTGGTCGGACTTTAGAGGCAGATTGGAACAATAGTATCATTTAAAAATATTTTATTAAGCATAGACATATAAACATACAAAATATAAAATTATAAAAAGGCATGTGTCCACTAACAGCCAAGGAGTGGCCAGTAGGGATGAGCTTCGTGTTCGAGTCGAACCCATGTTCGACTCGAACATCGGCTGTTCGACCGTCCGTCGAATTGCGAACGATATGGGCCGTTCGCGCCAAATTCGTGTGGCGCGTCACGGCCCATAATTCACTGCGGCATCGCAGTGCATTGCTGGCTGATGATTGGCCAAGCATGCACTATGACCCGCATGCTTGGCCAATCACAGCGCCGTCAGTAGAGAGAGCTGTAATTGGCCAAAGCCAGGGTGGCTTTGGCCAATTATGGCTCAAGGGATTTAGTACACACCCCACACTATATAAGGCCGCCTGAAGGCGGCCCTGTGTAGTGTGTGTTCCGGTGTGCTGAGAGATAGAGAGAGAGAGAGAGAGAGAGAGAGAGAGAGAGAGAGAGACAGTGTCATTTGATTTGAGTTAGATAGATTAGGCAGAACAGTCAGTCAGTTAGCTGCACTTACAGTGTATTGTGTATATATATGCATCCCAGGTGTTGCATATATATATATATACACTGTATTCAGTTTAGCTAGATCCGTTCCTGTTATCTTCTATCTAGACTATTTACATTTAGTGCAGTGCGTCCTGCTCACAGTGTTCAGCTAGATCCGTTCCTGTTATTTACATTTAGTGTAGTGCGTCCTGCTCACAGTGTTCAGCTAGATCCATTCCTGCTATTTACATTTAGTGCAGTGCGTCCTGCTCACAGTGTTCAGCTAGATCCGTTCCTGCTATTTACATTTAGTGCAGTGCGTCCTGCTCACAGTGTTCAGCTAGATCCGTTCCTGCTATTTACATTTAGTGCAGTGCGTCCAGCTCACAGTGTTCAGCTAGATCCGTTCCTGCTATTTACATTTAGTGCAGTGCGTCCTGCTCACAGTGTTCAGCTAGATCCGTTCCTGTTATCTTCTAGACTATTTACATTTAGTGCAGTGCGTCCTGCTCACAGTGTTCAGCTAGATCCGTTCCTGTTATTTACATTTAGTGCAGTGCGTCCTGCTCACAGTGTTCAGCTAGATCCGTTCCTGCTATTTACATTTAGTGCAGTGCGTCCTGCTCACAGTGTTCAGCTAGATCCATTCCTGTTATCTTCTAGACTATTTACATTTAGTGCAGTGCGTCCTGCTCACAGTGTTCAGCTAGATCCGTTCCTGCTATTTACATTTAGTGCAGTGCGTCCTGCTCACAGTGTTCAGCTAGATCCGTTCCTGTTATCTTCTAGACTATTTACATTTAGTGCAGTGCGTCCTGCTCACAGTGTTCAGCTAGATCCGTTCCTGTTATCTTCTAGACTATTTACATTTAGTGCAGTGCGTCCTGCTCACAGTGTTCAGCTAGATCCATTCCTGTTATCTTCTAGACTATTTACATTTAGTGCAGTGCGTCCTGCTCACAGTGTTCAGCTAGATCCGTTCCTGTTATCTTCCTACTGACAGGCAGGCTTGTCTGGTTACAGTATATAAAGCTACCTGAAGAAAATTACAGGTGTTCTATTTGATCCTATTAGTACCACGGTCAGGCAGCTAGACTATTTACATTTAGTACAGTGCGTCCTGCTCACAGTGTTCAGCTAGATCCGTTCCTGTTATCTTCCTACTGACAGGCAGGCTTGTCTGGTTACAGTATATAAAGCTACCTGAAGAAAATTACAGGTGTTCTATTTGATCCTATTAGTACCACGGTCAGGCAGCTAGACTTTTTACATTTAGTACAGTGCGTCCTGCTCAGTGTTCAGCTAGATCCGTTCCTGTTATCTTCCTACTGACAGGCAGGCTTGTCTGGTTACAGTATATAAAGCTACCTGAAGAAAATTACAGGTGTTCTATTTGATCCTATTAGTACCACGGTCAGGCAGCTAGACTATTTACATTTAGTACAGTGCGTCCTGCTCACAGTGTTCAGCTAGATCCGTTCCTGTTATCTTCCTACTGACAGGCAGGCTTGTCTGGTTACAGTATATAAAGCTACCTGAAGAAAATTACAGGTGTTCTATTTGATCCTATTAGTACCACGGTCAGGCAGCTAGACTATTTACATTTAGTACAGTGTGTCCTGCTCACAGTGTTCAGCTAGATCCGTTCCTGTTATCTTCCTACTGACAGGCAGGCTTGTCTGGTTACAGTATATAAAGCTACCTGAAGAAAATTACAGGTGTTCTATTTGATCCTATTAGTACCACGGTCAGGCAGCTAGACTATTTACATTTAGTACAGTGCGTCCTGCTCACAGTGTTCAGCTAGATCCGTTCCTGCTATCTTCCTACTGACAGGCAGGCTTGTCTGGTTACAGTATATAAAGCTACCTGAAGAAAATTACAGGTGTTCTATCCCAGCTTAGTGCAGCTACAGGCCATTAGTATGTCTGGAAGGCCAAGAAGGAGAGGCAGACAGTCACAAGCCAATAAGAGAGGGCAAGCAGTCTCTGTGTCTAGTGCTGGTCGTGGAGACGGTGCATCCTCATCAGCACGTGGCCATGAGACACGCTTGGCCTTTTTTTCGGCAGCTGGCCGTGTTGAGCCGCAACATGCGGAAGACTTGGTCGAGTGGATGACCAAGCCGTCCTCATCCTCCTCATCCTCTCTCACCCATGCCCAGGGTGCTTTGTCTGGCAAAGCAGCGGCCTCTTCCCTCAGCTCAATGTCATCAGTGACTCCTTCCCTAGCTCCACCATGTCCTCATGAGGATTCCCTCGAACTGTTTGACCACAGTGTTGGGTACATGCTCCAGGAGGATGCCCAGCGTTTGGAAGGCTCTGATGATGATACTGAGCTCGATGAAGGCAGTAACATGAGCACGGACAGAGGGGGTGCCCAAGAAGGACAGCAATCTGGCAGTCATGCTCCCCCTGCTGCAGCATACTGCCAGGTTTGCTCCAGTGATGAGGAGGGAGGGGATGATGAGGTCACTGACTCAACGTGGGTGCCTGATAGGAGGGAGGAGGAGGAGGAGGAGGCGGCACATCACCAACGAGGCAGGATGCCCTCCAGGGGCCAGCCTAAGGGCAGCACATTGACTGCATCACACCCCAAAGCTCCACATGTGCAGGGCGCTGCAGTCTCTGCGCGTTATTCAAAAAGTTTTGGTGTGGGCCTTTTTTGAGACGAGTGCATCAGATCGCATTGCTGCTACTTGCAACATATGTCTCAAGCGTATCTCGCGTGGCCAAAACATCTCCCGCTTGGGTACCACATGCTTGACCAGACATATGTTGACCTGCCATGCAGTTCGTTGGCAAGCGTATCTAAAAGACCCACACCAAAGAACAAAGAGGATCTCTCCTTGCTCCTCATCAGCTAAGATTTCCAACCCCACTAGACCTTCAGTCCTCTCTGAGACCTGCACTGAGAGGAATGAAGGTGTAGAATTAGGTGTGTCACAGCCAAGTACTTGTGGGCAATCTGCTTTTGGTACACCGACGTTAGATTGTACCAGGCAAATTTCCCTGCCCCAGCTGCTGCACCGCCGAAAGAAGTTTGCTCCCAGCCATCCACATGCCCAGCGGTTGAATGCTAGCTTGGCAAAATTGCTAGCACTTCAACTGCTGCCTTTTCAGTTGGTAGACTCTGCCCCCTTCCGTGAGTTTGTGGAATGTGCGGTTCCTCAGTGGCAGGTACCCAAACGCCACTTTTTCTCACGGAAGGCGATTCCGGCTCTCTACCGGCATGTGGAAGGCAATGTCCATGCCTCGCTGGACAGGGCGGTCAGCGGTAAGGTGCATATTACCGCTGACTCATGGTCCAGCAGGCATGGACAGGGACGTTACCTAAGTTTCACGGCGCATTGGGTGACTCTGCTGGCAGCTGGGAAGGATGCAGGACATGGTGCAGTAGTGTTGGAGGTTGTTCCGCCACCACGCCTCCAAAATGCTGATTGTGACACACCTCTCTCCTCCACCCCCTCCTCTTCTTCTTCCTCCATGGCCTCTTCCTCGGAACCAGCGGTGCTCCGTAGGCCTTCAAGGGGCTACGCAAGTACGCAGGCCAAAAGATGCCATGCGGTGCTTGAGCTGGTGTGCTTGGGGGACAGGAGCCACACTGGGGCAGAGGTTCTGTCAGCTCTGCAGGGGCAGGTTCAGAGGTGGTTGACGCCACGCCAACTTAAGGCAGGAATGGTGGTTTGCGACAATGGCACCAACCTCCTCTCTGCCCTCCGACAGGGACAAATGACCCATGTGCCCTGTTTGGCTCACGTCCTTAACTTGGTGGTGCAGCGGTTCTTGGGCAGGTACCCGTGCTTACAGGATGTCCTGAGGCAGGCCAGGAAAGTCTGTGTGCATTTCCGCCGGTCATATAATGCCAGTGCTCGGCTGACGGACCTCCAAAAGGAGTTTAACCTGCCCAAGAACCGCCTAATCTGTGACATGCCCACCAGGTGGAACTCAACGTTGGCCATGCTGCAGCGGCTGCACACGCAGCAGAGGGCCATCAATGAGTACCTGTGCGACTATGGCACCAGGACAGGGTCAGGGGAGCTTGGTTTTTTTCCCCACGCCAGTGGGCCATGATCAGGGATGCATGCACTGTCCTGTCACCATTCGAGGAGGCCACGAGGATGGTGAGCACTGACAGTGCATGCATCAGTGACACTGTCCCCCTTGTCCACCTGTTGGAGCACACGCTGTGTGGAATAATTGACAGGGCACTTGAGGCAGAACAGAGGCAGGAAGAGGAGGACTTCCTTAGCTCTCAAAGCCCCCTTTATCCAGACAGTGTTCCTGCGTGCCCGCCGATCACACAGGAAGAGGACGAGGAGGAGGAGGAGGAGGAGGAAGATTGTGTCAGTATGGAGGTGGAGCCTGGCACTCAGCATCAGCAGCAGTCTTTAAGGGATCAGTCCCAAGGAACACATGGACTTGTACGTGGCTGGGAGGAGGTGGCTGCGGACGTTGTTGTCCTTAGTGACCCAGAGGACTCCAGACCGAATGCCTCAGCAAACCTACGCTGCATGGCCTCCCTGATCCTGCAAAGCCTGCGTAAGGATCCTCGTATTCGTGGTATCAAGGAGAAGGACCAATACTGGCTGGCAACCCTCCTTGATCCACGTTACAAGGGTAAGGTTGCGGACCTTATCTTGCCATCGCAGAGGGAGCAGAGGATGAAACATCTTCGGGAGGCCTTGCAGAAAGGTCTGTGCAACGCGTTCCCAGAGACTGGGAGGTTACAAACTCCTGTTTCTGGACAACGTGTTGCTGAGGCTTCGGTCAGTCAAAGAAGGAGCGGTGGAGAAGGTGGCCGTCTGACCGATGCGCTCAGACAATTTTTTGGTCCGCAGCCCCAAGGTATGATCGGTTCCAGCAACCATCGCCAGCGTCTGTTTTACATGGTGCAGGAATACCTAGGGGCAAGATCAGACTTGGACACCTTTCCCACCGAAAATCCTCTGGGTTACTGGGTCTTGAGGATGGATCACTGGCCAGAGCTTGCACAGTATGCAATTGATCTACTGGCCTGTCCTGCATCCAGCGTTCTTTCAGAACGCACATTCAGTGCTGCTGGAGGCGTGGTAACCGATCACAGGGTGCGTCTGTCCACCGACTCGGTCGATCGGCTGACCTTCATAAAAATGAATCAGTCTTGGATCACCACCAGCTACCAAGCACCTGATGCTGATGTAACCGAATAATTTTTTTTGAAATCTCAGATCCCTTCAAAGACTGCCTATGCTGATGCTGAGTGACTATCCCTGAGTAATTATCCTCTTCCTCCTCAATCATCACGCTGATAGCTTGTAAGAACATTTTTGGTTCTGGGCGCCACCACCAGTGCCTAAGGCACAATTTTTCAGCCCCTGTTTAACAGGGGCGTGTAATTACAATTTTTGATGCAATACTTTGCAGCAGGGCTCGTTCCTGCATTCCAACTAGAGTGTCTGTGAGGGGTTGCAGTGTTGTGGCACCAGCACCAGTGCCTAAGGCCCAATTTTTCTGCCCCTGTCTAACAGGGGCGTGTAATTACAATTTTTGAAGCAATACTTTGCAGCAGGGCTCGTTCCTGCGTTCCAACTAGAGTGTCTGTGAGGGGTTGCAGTGTTGTGGCACCAGTGCCTAAGGCCCAATTTTTCTGCCCCTGTCTAACAGGGGCATGTAATTACAATTTTTGAAGCAATACTTTGCAGCAGGGCTCGTTCCTGCATTCCAACTAGAGTGTCTGTGAGGGGTTGCAGTGTTGTGGCACCAGCACCAGTGCCTAAGGCCTAATTTTTCAGCTCCTGTTCAACAGGGGCATGTAATTACAATTCTTGATCTAATATTTCACAGCAGGGCCCTGCGAGGGCTTACAGTGTTGTGGCCACAGCAACACCTAAGGCCCAAATTTCTGCTGAGTATATAGGGCAGGACCCTACTTTCAAACATCTAACTTACAAACGACTCCTACTTGCAAACGGAAGGAGACAACAGGAAGTGAGATGAAATCTACCCCTAGGAAGGGAAATTCTCTCCTGTTAATATGGGAAAACAATTTCTCCTTTCCACTGATGCTTTCCAATCCTTGTTCCACAAAAAAACCCAAATTTTCAAAAAACATTTTTCATTGGGACAAAAAAGTGAGGTGAAATCTTCTGAAGAGGAGGAAAGACAGCAAAACAAATGTCACAGGGGTGATAACCCTTCCCTATGTTTTCCAAAAAGCTTAGAAAAGATTTTTTGGCTGGAGCTAAACACGTTAAAAATGTTCAAAATTACAAACAGATTCTACTTAACAACAAACCTACAGTCCCTGTCTTGTTTGCACCGCCTGTATACTGCTTTCCTTATTTTAATTTGGGTGCGGGGTTCCCCTTAATATCCATACAAGACCCAAAGGGCCTGGTAATGGACTGGGGGGTACCCATGCCGTTTGTCTCACTGATTTTCATCCATATTGCCATGACCCGACATGACATTAAACCCGCAAGCAGTTTTAAATGAGATTTTTTCCTTTAAAAATGACATTTGGTGCAGGGACTGTTCTAAACATGGGAAACACGCGTCACTTTACAGGCATACTATAGACACCCCCCAGGTACGATATTTAAAGGAATATTTCACTTTTTTTTTTTACTTTAAGCATCATTAAAATCACTGCTCCCGAAAAAACGGCCGTTTTTAAAAGTTTTTTTTGCATTGATACATGTCCCCTGGGGTAGGACCCGGGTCCCCAAACCCTTTTTAGGACAATACCATGCAAATTAGCCTTTAAAATTAGCACTTTTGATTTCGAACGTTCGAGTCCCATAGACGTCAATGGGGTTCCAACGTTCGTGCGAACTTTCGGTCTGTTCGCGGGTTCTGGTGCGAACCGACCGGGGGGTGTTCGGCTCATCCCTAGTGGCCAGATAGAGAGGACGTAACATACAGTATACCCAAATGGAAGAATCACGTTCAATAGTATGACATCAAAGAATGCGTGAGCCTCTGTGCGTCTATGGGTTTTGCTTGATCGCTTCTTCAGGACACACATTGGGGGGGTATAGGAACAGGCCTCACTGATCCGGACATGCACTGACGCCTGCACAAAGATCTTCTTGAGTGGTCAACACAACACTACGATGACCAAAACAAAGGTCCACAATTTTTTATATAGAACCAGATATATGGGCCTCTAGGGGCAAATGGAGTCCTATATGATAACTTTCCCATTAGATAAGGGTCATACAATGGCTGGATTAGCATAAGTGGCCACAGCTTAATTAGGAGAACATTGTAGCCAGGTTACAGCATTTTACTAATATGGAAGCCATGTACTTTGCATTTCTGAGATTAGTCCCGTTATTGGTGATTTTAGATAAATACTTTTGACGAATGATGGAGGTTGTGCATTTGTTGTCTGAAAGTATGTGTTAAAGTGTCTTATTTGAAGAAATTTATTAAACTCGGCAATCTGGGGTAGGAATCTGGTGTTTAGATTTTAGTGAGGAGAATGAGGTAACATTGTTGTTTTCTATAAAATTAGAGAGGTATATAATGTTGCTATTCATCCACCATGAGAAGTCTCCGGTATTGTGTATAAAGGGGGAATTTTGGATCACCCACAAAGGAAGCTTGTGGAGGTGTGTTAGGTATCAGTTTGTATTGTTTGTTATGTAGATTCCATAATTGGTATGAATGTGCTACTAATTGGTTGAGGGTGTCTAAAACATGGGTGCTCAACCTGTGGCCCTCCAGCTGTTGTAGAAATACAAGTCCCATCATGCCTCTGCCTTTGGAAATCAGGCTTGTAACTGTCAACCTTACAATGCCTCATGGGACTTGTAGTTCCGCAGCAGCTGGAGGGCCACGGGTTGAGCACCCATGGTCTAAAATATGAATTGAAATCTTATTTTCCCATAATATTCCAGAGAGAGAGTATGGAAGGATCGAGTATTTCTCAAATCGAACCCATGTGACCTTGGGGTTAGGAAAATGCCATTGTGCCAATTGTGACCATCTAGCAGCTAGATAGTATGACCAGAAATCTGGAAGGCCAAGTCCTCCGTTCTTTTGTGATTTAAATAGGACTAATTTTGATAAGCGGGGATGAGAATCTAACCATATGAACTTGTTAATCTCCATTTGAAATTTAGTGATGAGTGACTTATTTAGTCTAAGTGGGAGTGCCCTGACTAGATATAATAACTTTGGTAGAATTGTAATTTTAATTGCTGTGATTCTGCCTAAAAATGATATTTTGAAAGATTTCCATATTTTAAGCATTGAACCTAATTTTCGCATCATTGGTAAGTAGTTTTTTGAGGTTAGGTCATTAATATTTGGGGTAAGAAAGATACCCAAATATGGGAGAGATTCTAGTGACCAGGTAAACTTAAATGAGGATCATAAGGAGTCTAAATGGCAAAGTGGGATGTTTATTGGCATACCGATTGATTTGGAGACATTCACTGTTGGGCCTGAAAGTGACGCAAATGTTTTGAGGCTATATTAGGTTGTGTGAGGAACAAAATCATATCTCCATACATGCTTCATTTATAGGTATTACTATTAGAGTTATAACCTTTTATGTCTGAGTGTAATAATATTTCCGTGGCTAAAGATTCAATCGCCAAGGTGAATAGTAGGGGTGATAAGGGACATCCCTGCCGTGTACCCCTGCCCAATTTGAAAAAGTCCAAATTACAGCCTGGTAGTCTAATCCTAGTAGATGGGTTATGACACAGTGCTTGAAAGGCATGGAAAAATTCCCCTTTGAATCCATATCTCTTTAGTATTATATCGAGGAAATTCCAGGATACACTGTCGAATGCTTTATTAATATCAAGCCTAAGTAATGGGACTGATCTAGAGTTAGTATTTGCATTTTGAATTATGTTTGTTACTAGTCTAATATTGTCTGTAATGTGTCTACCTGGTATGAAACCTAATTGATAAGAGGAAATCGGGGAGGGGATTATTGATGCTAATCTATTGGCCAACAGTCTGCTAAATATTTTAGGGTCGTTATTAATTACCGAGATTGGCCTGTAATTTTGGGGTAATGTATGGTCTTTGTTTGGTTTTGGGATGAGTAACATATTTGCTAGTAAGGAGATTGTGTATAATTTTAAAGGGTACCTCCTACTGAAAAAAGGTTGAGGAACACTGGTTTAGATCAAAGCATGTTCATGTGTTAGAATGCCCCAAAGTCCAGACCTAAATCCAATTGAGAATCTGTGGCAAGACTTAAAAATTGCTGTTCACAGACGCTCTCCATCCAATCGGACAGAGCTTGAGCTATTTTGCAAAGAATAATGGGCAAAAATGTCACTCTCTAGTTGTGCAAAGCTGGTAGAGACATCCCCAAAAAGACTTGCAGCTGTAATTGCAGCAAAAGGTGGTTCTACAAAGTTTTGAGTCAGGGGGGCTGAATACAAATGCATGCCACACATTTCACATATTTATTTGTAAAAAATGTTGAAAACCATTTATCATTTTCCTTCCACTTCACAATTATGTGCCACTTTGTGTTGGTCTATAATATAAAATCCCAATAAAATACATTTACTTTTTTGGCTGTAACATGACAAATCGTGGAAAATTTCAAGGGGTATTGTAATGTTTATTCAGTTTTATTTTTTTTTCAAATATGCCCATGTTGACTGGACCAGGACAGTAAGATCTGTAAGGGGTAAAAAAATGATAAAGAAGTAGATCTGCAAATAAAATGGATAATACAAAAAAAATAGTCCTTGTGGGGAGAAATATGTTAATGTTGGGCTGCTCCTGCCATGAACTGGAGGAAGAAGGTTGTTTTCACCAGTTCTTCACCATATATGATTCAGTAGGTATATTCTCTCCATATAACAGCGCCGCTTATAATGCTATAATCACAAAGTAGGAGGTAGTGGAGGAGAAAGAGGGGAAGGAAGGAGAAGGTGGAAGAGGTAAGGGCTGAAGGGGGGGGCGCGCATTAGAGGGAGGAGGAGGAAGAGGTGACCTTAGCAAAGCTTGCCATCTATCCTGGCTGATGTATCCACATGAACCCAGAGTCTGATGTATTCAGCAAATTATATGGTTCAGGAGCTGCCTGTATGTGTGCAGTCTGCAGTTGGGCCTGGTCTGAAAGGTTTAAAAAAACTCCTTTCAGGTAGCAGAGGATTGGAGGCAAGTTGGTAATCATCTGGGATCCTTGCATTGTCAGGAAATGTGACAAAAAGTTTATTACATAGCACCTCCGCAAAGAGATGCATTTTCGGCTCCCTCTGGGATGGTGGCAGTAAATTGTCTATTTTATCCCTGCATCTTATAAGGTGGCTACCCAATAGTGGTCCTTTTTTGATGACCCAAATCCTGTGGTTCGTGTGCAGCCATTTGAGCATAAAAGACCTCACAAATTGCCAGCAGAAGTGGGCCATGAGTACCCCCCAGTTTCAACCCACCTACGCACAACTCCTGGAGTTTCCAAGAAGTGAAATATCCATTAAAAAGCCTAACCCTTTACCATCTTCTCCTTCTTCTTACTGCCAGGACCCAAAACCTCCTCCCTATATTCTGCTGCCTTATTGCATTCCACATTCTGGTGAAGGGCAGGGATGACCTTCTGGGCAAAATAATGGTGGCTGGGCTCTAGCACCTGTGGTGTAGCACAGGCCATAATATTGCAGAAAAGAGTGATTTCATGAGCTGGAATGGTGGCATCTGCAAAGCCAGCAGTTTTACCATGCTGGAATTAAGACATTGGCATGAGGTTCACATCAGCCTTGGGAAGGATGCTGGGGGAGACAGCAAAGTGGGTGTAGGAAAATTCTGCAGGAGTTCAAGCTTTTGTTTGACCCTCCTCAATGTGGCTCATGTCCTCTTAATTTTGTGCATTTTAATCCCCTTTTCTAAGATTTTCCTACTTGTCACTGTTGTGGTGGATGTAGCAGGAGAATGTTGGTGAATGGAGATAGGGAAAGTGATAAATGAGCAGAAGGAAGAATGCAGGCCTTTTGCTGCCAACTTGTCTCATTAAGATGCTGCCCCCAGCAAGCTGTGTTGTGCATAGTCATAGATACATAGTAAGGTTGAATAAAGACACCAGTCCAACCTGAGTGAGTGTGTGTGCGTGTCTAAAATCATCCTTATTTTTTTTTATTTAAGGTACCCATATAGCGCTGCCAATTCATACAGCACTCCACACATACATCGTACACCCACATTGGTCCCTACCCTCAAGGAGCCCACAATCCAAGGTCCCCAACTCCCATTCATATACTAGGAGCAATTTTGAACAGAAGCCAATTAACCTACCAGCATGTCTTTGGAGTGTGGGAGGAAACCGGAGTACCCAGAGGAAACCCACGCAGGCACAGGGAGACCATGCAAACTCCAGGCAGGTAGTGTCGTGGTTGGGATTCGAACCAGCGACCCTTTTTACTGCTAGGCGAGAGTGCTACCCACTACACCACTGTGCTGCCCAAAGTCATGTGTTTCCTCATGCATGTGGTGCGTAATTGGTTGGTATGTTTACCATAGCTAATATGCTGCTGGCTGAGTAGAAGTAGAGGAAAGAGGTGTAGGTGGGGGAGAAGAAGGAAGAGATGCAGGACGAAGAGGCGTAGAATGGGGGAGGTCACATTAACAATGCTCAGCTACCTCTATGTTGCAGCACCTCTTCCACTCATTTTAGGCATTTTTTTTTATTATTATTTTTTTTTTTATGACGGTCCTTATTTGGGGAAGCCGGGGGGAGCCTATGGCTATAGGTTTTCACTGGGAGGAGAACGATTTTTCTGGTACAGCAGGGATTGCACAAGTGCCTGACCTCTGCTGTGTGGTCCAATTGCCACATTAATAACTAAATATTAGGATAATTTTAAAAAATAATAAATGCATACTAAGATAACAACTAAAAACCAATAGCATAAGTAAAAAGAAAAAAAAAATGTGGATGGGAATCTGGCACTCTAGGATAACCCAGGCTAGTAAAAATCCACTAAATAGAGGAGGTGTTACAGTGCAACAGCTTGGACAAAGAGGAGCTCATACTACCAGACTTGGGGGTGATTATAGAGTAGATTTTTTCATGCAAATGCAGATACCAGCTAATGCCCGCTATCATCTGTCCAGCCACTGGACAAGCTACTATCAGTAGATCCTGCAGGAAGCATGAATTGTTCACAATGTATCCAGTAATGCCAGTCTCAGCTTAAATGCCCACAATTAAATACTGCCAGGTTTGGTTTGAAGCACACCAAAACAGCCTGTAATAAAAGTTGGAGTCATCTACCAGTCTGTGAGAGGGGTTGGGATAATTTTCTCCATTTAACACAATATTAAACCCAAAAGTAAACTTGTATTATATTGTACCTTACCAATTCTTAGATGTGATGGCTGTAAATGTTTCCTTTTTAGGCTTTCTTTCTTCCATTTTCATCTGGTGATCCAGCCAGCAAGTCTGTTTTTTTTCAAAAGCACAAGCTCTCCAGGAGAATGTATCAGTTTACATGGATGAGACAAACCATTTAAAACTGGCAGGGATGATTACAAGATTACAATGATCAGATTTTTTTTATTCATGCAAATCTTTATCCCAAAGGGAAGAACTCTGCTGTAACTGATTATAAAGTGTCAGCTGGAGTTTAACTTCCATTTAGTTGATTAGTGAGTGTATCCAAATCTGCTAATACATTTAACACAACCCCCCCCCCCCCTCCAAGACTGACAGTGCTTCTGTACGTAGTGTTTCCCATACTCATTCATCCAGAGTTGTGTCTTACTAATACAAGAGGTGTATTACTGGCCAGATCACCAGGTGAAAACAAAGGGAAGAAGCCAAAGAAAAGAAAACCAATGCAGCCACCTCATTCCAAATATAATGCATTTTTTGGTCTTGGGTTTAATACAGCTTTAAGCTAGCAATAGAAATAATTATTTTGAACCTGTTGGACATCCTGTACGCCCTAATCCTCACTCCCTCAGAGTTGTCCAAATAAATTTCCATCTAGCCTAGATTGACAGAGTAGAGGTCCATTAATCAGTTTCTTGACCATGAGTTGGTCCATGAGTTGTGTGGAGCAGTTGTGGAGCTGTCATCCCTAGACTGGCTGGAAGGGCCTTGCAGCAACTTAGAGAGTACCGCTACAAGTTAATTAGGGACAGTTCTATGGACAATGAATTCCAGGGACAAATCTACAAAACTGAACTGGAAATTAGGAACAATTTACAATTATTATGCAGCTTCTTTGTAAAAAATATTAAAATGGCATGTACAGTGAATTGTGAATGTCATTTTGCTGTAGTGTTTGCGATAATCCTGGCACAGGTAGGTCTAGCCAGGACTTACAGGCAAAAATTATTACCCTAAACCTTGCTGATCACCCCCTCCTCCAGCAGTCACTGGTAATGGGGCGTACACACGGTCTGACTTTTCGACCGGACTGATCTGACAGACGCCGACGGACCAAATCCGGCGGACAATCCGATCGTGCGTGGGCTTCACCGGACTTTCAGTGGACATTTCCAGTTGCGAATCTGACGGACTTTAGATTTGGAACATGCTTCAATTCTTTACGTTGTAACTCTGCCGGACTCAGAAATCCGCTCGTCTGTATGCTAGTCCGACGGACAAAAACCGACGCTAGGGCAGCTATTGGCTACTGGCTATCAACTTCCTTATTTTAGTCCGGTATACATTATCATGTACGAATCCGTCAGACTTTGGTGTGATTGTGTGTAGGCGAGTCCGTTCGTTAGAAAGTCCGTCGAAAGTCCGCTGGAAAGTCTGTTGGACCAATCCGGTCGAAAAGTCCGCCCATGTGTACGCGGCATAATGCCTATCTATCAAAGTTTTTGATAGGCTTTTGTCCCTAATGCTAACGTCAAACAGCTGACAGGTGGGAGGGACTGCTTAGCTTCCACTGTAGAAGGTACAGAATACACTAAGATGTTCAGCCCACAGGTAGCCCACTTGCTGTATGAACTCCAATTCCAAATGGCATGGCAGGGAGATTTTGTAATGCTGTATCACGTGAATGAAAAACATGTGAGTGAAACAGGAAATAGGAAGTGTTTCTGTTTCACTCACACGCAGTAGGTTCACTTCATTCAAGTTGACATTATTAATGGATATTGGGAGATCTTTGGTGACACACTCCCCCATCCCGGCAATATCTGCCCCCTGTTTGTGCTCTGTTGGGTTGGTTTATCCTCTGCCTCCTCACCTCCCAAGCCGGATGCTCATTACTGCCCCCTCTGGGTATTCAGCATTTGGTAGTCTGATGCAGCCTTTGATGTACTACACACACATCTACCCCTGATGAAGCAAACATGGTCTTGCGAAACGTGTTGGGATACGCGTAATTACATTTTTTACTGTATGTATCATTTCAGTGACTTAGCTATGATTCATGTTTAAGTTTGCATGGTAATTTTAATACATTTTGAGACTGCATTTATTCTGTCAATTGTTGGCTAACCGCATTCACCTTATTTAAAGTCCCGGGGTGATTTCCTGTATTTTGTGCTCATAGCAAGCACATTTCTGAACTCAATCACACACTGCAACATTTTCGTATCTTTATTTTTAGCAAAAAGGTTTTTCTCATCTTCCAGCACAGAGTAAAATGAGAAATGAATTGACCACAAAACATATATATTGCAGAATAGAGAATTTAACAGCCTAAAAAGCCCATTCAATTCATAATGCAATTGGAAAGCATTTAACATTTATCACGACTGTTCTCTAATACTTAGATTTTTAACTCATTCAGATTTTTTTTTTTTTTTTTTAAATAAAATTTCACAATACATGTTAATGTTGTATAAACCTTGAATATATGTTTGCAATTAGATATATACAAAATGGTGACTGTTTGCTAGCTCTGCTTCCTTCTTTGCAGTTTAACACAATGGTTGTGCTTTACTGCTCTTTCTTGCAATACAAATCTATGGGTCTAGTGACTCCCAAAACATTGCACTCCCTATATGCATGATATCTCATCTCAGCAATTGTTAGGCAGAGCTCCCTCTAGTGATGAATGTAAAAATTTACATTAAATACAACAATGAAAATATGGAAGGGTAAGTATGTAAAATAAAAAAGTGTGTAAATATATTTTACTGCATATTCCTGAATTTATAACACAATGCTTTGTTGTCCATAATATACCATTTTCAATTTGTATAGAATAAAAATATGATGTTTGCGGTAGGATTGAGGGTGATCTTCTCTGGTCACTGGTATGAAGAATGTATCTGGTACTGCTGGAGTTTTCTGCAGTTTGGTGCCATTAGTGTTTTACCTGTAACGCTAAAAAGAAAAAAAAAAAAGAGAAATTATATACAGTAAAACCTTGGTTTGAGAGTAACTTGGTTTGAGAGCGTTCTGCAAGACAAGCAAAATGTTTTAATAAATTTTGCCTTCTGGTGACTAATGACCAATTGTATTTTGCTGGTGAGGAACTTTACCCACCAGCAGAATACAATCATCGGTATTGTTCGTAAAAAAACGGGCTGGTTGTACACAGGTTGATCAATAGATAGACTTGTGTACAACCAACTAGCTCATACATGGATAGAAATTCACAAGGTCCCTGCTGTATTTTTTTTTTTTTTTAACAGAAAAGTTTTTATCAAACAAATCAGCATTACAGCACAGTCAGCAAAAGAAATTCATGCAGGTACAGTACAAAGTATTGTCTATAAGATATTCCATAATTGAGAGTTATTAACCTACAATTCACGTTTAACCAATTTACAAAGGGGAACATAAGCAAATATATCAACTTGCTGTGTAGAGTATTGTCATTCAAGCAACCTCACCCAGTAGCATACCATCAAGCAGTGAAGGGCAAATCAGTACCGCGGGGGGGAGAGAAAACAGGGCCTCTTCTTTTGTTTTGTTTTTTGGGAGATTTTAACAAGTAGGATGGGGGAAATCCATGAGGAGAACGGGAGGGGAAGAGCCGACGCTCAAGAGGCCAGCCCCTTCTGCTCTCTTAACCACAGGCATCTATCCATGCAGACCACACCTTGTCAAATTTACCTGGGCATTGCCTACTCTCGTAGGTAAGTCTGTATAGAGGCAGTACTGAGTTAACCGCTGTTCGCCAGAAGTCAAGTGTGGGTGGGTTAGCCGATTTCCATTTTAGAAGTATCTCTCATCTGGCATAAACAATAGATAAAACAATAATAATAATAAATTGGTATATCTATCCCCCTTGACTTCCTCCAGGTAGCTCAGCAAGAGCACTATAGGTTCCAACGGTATCTGGACCTCGCTCAAATCACTCAGCGTCCTGACCACCTCCCCCCCGGATGACCGGAGCCTGATGCAGGACCAGTGTTGCTAGGACACAACGTGACCCCGATCTCTGTAAAGAGCCGCGTCACCATCACAGCCGGTCACATGTAAACAAGGAAGTGCCGGTAATCGGCGCTCCTCGTCTCACACTGACAGAGTGTGAGGAGAGGAGAGACGATCAGCGGCATCTCCTCACAGGGGGACATGTAGGAATGTAATCAGGGCATTGCTCATCAGTGCCCTGATTACATAAGTGCAACACAGTGTCACCAATCAGTGCCTACCATTGCCCACCAATGCCACCAATCAATGCCCATTATCGATGTCAGTCAATGCTGGCAATCAGTGCCACCTATCAGTGCTGCCCATCAATGCCCAACACTGCTGTCAATCAAAGCCCATCAGTGTCACCCATCAGTGCCACCCATTAATGCCCATCAGTGCCCATCAGTACCGCCTATCCATGCCGTCTATCAGGGCCCACCAGTGCCGCCTATTAGTGCCCTCCAGTGCCGCCTATTAGTGCCCATCAGTGCCGCCTAACCGTACCCATCAGTGCCGAGTAGGGATGAGCCGAACACCCCCCCGGTTCGGTTCGCACCAGAACCTGCGAACGGACCGAAAATTCGCACGAATGTTAGAACCCCATTGACGACTATGGGACTCGAACGTTCGAAATCAAAAGTGCTAATTTTACAGGCTAATTTGCATGGTATTGTCCTAAAAAGGGTTTGGGGACCCGGGTCCTACCCCAGGGGACATGTATCAATGCAAAAAAAACTTTTAAAAACGGCCGTTTTTTCGGGAGCAGTGATTTTAATGATGCTTAAAGTAAAAAAAAAAAAAAGTGAAATATTCCTTTAAATATCGTACCTGGGGGGTGTCTATAGTATGCCTGTAAAGTGGCGCGTGTTTCCCGTGTTTAGAACAGTCCCTGCACCAAATGTCATTTTTAAAGGAAAAAATCTCATTTAAAACTGCTTGCGGGTTTAATGTAATGTCGGGTCCTGGCAATATGGTTGAAAATCAGTGAGACAAACGGCATTGGTACCCCCCAGTCCATTACCAGGCCCTTTGGGTCTTGTATGGATATTAAGGGGAACCCCGCACCCAAATTAAAATAAGGAAAGGTGTGGGGCCACCAGGCCCTATATACTCTGAACAGCAGTATACAGGCGGTGCAAACAAGACAGGGACTGTAGGTTTGTTGTTAAGTAGAATCTGTCTGTAATTTTGAACGGGTACATTTTTAACGTGTTTAGCTCCAACCAAAAAATCTTTTTTAAGCTTTTTGGAAAACATAGGGAAGGGTTATCACCCCTGTGACATTTGTTTTGCTGTCTTTCCTCCTCTTCATAAGATTTCACTTCACTTTTGTCCCAATGACAAATGTTTTTTGAAAATTTGGGGTTTTTTGTGGAACAAGGATTAGAAAGCATCAGTGGAAAGGAGAAATGTTTTTTCCATATTAACTCTTACAGGAGAGAATTTCCCTTCCTAGGGGTGGATTTCATCTCACTTCCTGTTGTCTCCTTCCGTTTGCAAGTAGGAGTCGTTTGTAAGTTAGATGTTTGAAAGTAGGGGTCTGCCCTATATACTCAGCAGAAATTTGGGCCTTAGGTGTTGTTGTGGCCACAACACTGTCAACACTTTCAAGCAGGGCCCTGCTGTGAAATATTAGATCAAGAATTGTAATTACATGCCTCTGTTGAACAGGGGCAGAAAAACTGGGCCTTTGGTGGTGGTGCTGGTGCCACAACCCTGTAAGTCCTCACTCGCTCTTGGTGGGTGCAGAAATGGGCCCTGCTGTGAAATATTAGATCAAGAATTGTAATTACATGCCCCTGTTAAACAGGGGCAGAAAAATTGGGCCTTAGGCACTGGTGCTGGTGCCACAACACTGCAACCCCTCACAGACACTCTAGTTGTAACGCAGGAACGAGCCCTGCTGCAAAGTATTGCATCAAAAATTGTAATTACACGCCCCTGTTAGACAGGGGCAGAAAAAATGTGCCTTAGGCACTGGTGGTGGCGCCCAGAACCAAAAATGTTCTTACAAGCTATCAGCGTGATGATTGAGGAGGAAGAGGATAATTACTCAGGGATAGTCACTCAGCATCAGCATAGGCAGTCTTTATAGGGATCTGAGATTTCAAAAAAAATTATTCGGTTACATCAGCATCAGGTGCTTGGTAGCTGGTGGTGATCCAAGATGGATTCATTTTTATGAAGGTCAGTCGATCGACCGAGTCGGTGGACAGACACACCCTGTGATCGGTTACCACGCCTCCAGCAGCACTGAATGTGCGTTCCAAAAGAACGCTGGATGCAGGACAGGCCAGTAGCTCAATTGCATACTGTGCAAGCTCTGGCCAGTGATCCATCCTCAAGACCCAGTAACCCAGAGGATTTTCGGTGGGAAAGGTGTCCAAATCTGATCTTGCCCCTAGGAATTCCTGCACCATGTAAAACAGACGCTGGCGATGGTTGCTGGAACCGATCATACCTTGGGGCTGCGGACCAAAAAATTGTCTGAACGCATCGGTCAGACGGCCACCTTCTCCACCGCTCCTTCTTTGACTGACAGAAGCCTCAGCAACACGTTGTCCAGAAACAGGAGTTTGTAACCTCCCAGTCTCTGGGAACGCGTTGCACAGACCTTTCTGCAAGGCCTCCCGAAGATGTTTCATCCTCTGCTCCCTCTGCGATGGCAAGATAAGGTCCGCAACCTTACCCTTGTAACGTGGATCAAGGAGGGTTGCTAGCCAGTATTGGTCCTTCTCCTTGATACCACGAATACGAGGATCCTTACGCAGGCTTTGCAGGATCAGGGAGGCCATGCAGCATAGGTTTGCTGAGGCATTCGGTCCGGAGTCCTCTGGGTCACTAAGGATGACATGGTCTGCAGCCACCTCCTCCCAGCCACGTACAAGTCCATGTGTTTCTTGGGACTGATCCCTTAAAGACTGCTGCTGATGCTGAGTGCCAGGCTCCACCTCCATACTGACACAATCTTCCTCCTCCTCCTCCTTACCCTTTTCCTTTGTGATCGGCGGGCACGCAGGAACACTGTCTGGATAAAGGGGGCCTTGAGAGCTAAGGAAGTCCTCCTCTTCCTGCCTCTGTTCTGCCTCAAGTGCCCTGTCCATTATTCCACGCAGCATGTGCTCCAACAGGTGGACAAGGGGGACAGTGTCACTGATGCATGCACTGTCACTGCTCACCATCCTCGTGGCCTCCTCAAATGGTGACAGGACAGTGCATGCATCCCTGATCATGGCCCACTGGCGTGGGGAAAAAAAACCAAGCTCCCCTGACACTGTCCTGGTGCCATAGTCGCACAGGTACTCATTGATGGCCCTCTGCTGCGTGTGCAGCCGCTGCAGCATGGCCAACGTTGAGCTCCACCTGGTGGGCATGTCACAGATTAGGTGGTTCTTGGGCAGGTTAAACTCCTTTTTGGAGGTTCGTCAGACGAGCACTGGCATTATATGACCGGCGGAAATGTACACAGACTTTCCTGACCTGCCTCAGGACATCCTGTAAGCCCGGGTACCTGCCCAAGAACCGCTGCACCACCAAGTTAAGGACGTGAGCCAAACAGGGCACATGGGTCATTTTGTCCCTGTCGGAGGGCAGAGAGGAGGTTGGTGCCATTGTCGCAAACCACCATTCCTGCCTTAAGTTGGCGTGGCGTCAACCACCTCTGAACCTGCCCCTGCAGAGCTGACAGAACCTCTGCCCCAGTGTGGCTCCTGTCCCCCAAGCACACCAGCTCAAGCACCGCATGGCATCTTTTGGCCTGCGTACTTGCGTAGCCCCTTGAACGACTACGGAGCACCGCTGGTTCCGAGGACAAAGCACAGGAAGAGGCCATGGAGGAAGAAGAAGAGGAGGGGTGGAGGAGAGAGGTGTGTCACAATCATTAGCTTTTTGGAGGCGTGGTGGTGGAACAACCTCCAACACTACTGCACCTTGTCCTGCATCCTTCCCAGCTGCCAGCAGAGTCACCCAATGCGCCGTGAAACTTAGGTAACGTCCCTGTCCATGCCTGCTGGACCATGAGTCAGCGGTAATATGCACCTTACCGCTGACCGCCCTGTCCAGCGAGGCATGGACATTGCCTTCCACATGCCGGTAGAGAGCCGGAATCGCCTTCCGTGAGAAAAAGTGGCGTTTGGGTACCTGCCACTGAGGAACCGCACATTCCACAAACTCACGGAAGGGGGCAGAGTCTACCAACTGAAAATGCAGCAGTTGAAGTGCTAGCAATTTTGCCAAGCTAGCATTCAACCGCTGGGCATGTGGATAGCTGGGAGCAAACTTCTTTCGGCGGTGCAGCAGCTGGGGCAGGGAAATTTGCCTGGTACAATCTGACGTCGGTGTACCAAAAGCAAATTGCCCACAAGTACTTGGCTGTGACACACCTAATTCTACACCTTCATTTCTCTCAGTGCAGGTCTCAGAGAGGACTGAAGGTCTAGTGGGGTTGGAAATCTCAGCTGATGAGGAGCAAGGAGAGGTCCTCTTTGTTCTTTGGTGTGCGTCTTTTAGATACGCTTGCCAACGAACTGCATGGCAGGTCAACATATGTCTGGTCAAGCATGTGGTACCCAAGCGGGAGATGGTTTGGCCACGCGAGATACGCTTAAGACATACGTTGCAAATAGCAGCGGTACGATCTGATGTACTCGTCTCAAAAAAGGCCCACACCAAAGAACTTTTTGAATAACGCGCAGAGACTGCAGCGCCCTGCACATGTGGAGCTTTGGGGTGTGATGCAGTCAATGTGCTGCCCTTAGGCTGGCTCCTGGAGGGCATCCTGCCTCGTTGGTGATGTGCCGCCTCCTCCTCCTCTCTCCTATCAGGCACCCACATTGAGTCAGTGACCTCATCATCCCCTCCCTCCTCATCACTGGAGCAAACCTGGCAGTGCTGCAGCAGGGGGAGCAAGACTGCCAGATTGCTGTCCTTCTTGGGCACCCCCTCTGTCCGTGCTCATGTTACTGCCTTCATCGAGCTCAGTATCATCATCAGAACCTTCCAAACGCTGGGCATCCTCCTGGAGCATGTACCCAACACTGTGGTCCAATAGTTCGAGGGACTCCTCAGGAGGACATGGTGGGGCTAGGGAAGGAGTCACTGATGACATTGAGCTGAGGGAAGAGGCCGCTGCTTTGCCAGACAAAGTACCCTGGGCATGGGTGAGAGAGGATGAGGAGGATGAGGACGGCTTGGTCATCCACTCGACCAAGTCTTCCGCATGTTGCGGCTCAACACGGCCAGCTGCTGAAAAAAAGGCCAAGCGTGTCCCACGGCCACGTGCTGATGAGGATGCACCGTCTCCACGACCAGCACTAGACACAGAGCCTGCTTGTCCTCTCTTATTGGCTTGTGACTGTCTGCCTCTCCTTCTTGGCCTTCCTATGTGTGTGTACTGATACTGCAGCTAGCAAAATCAACTGCCTGCCTGTAGTATGAGGACACCACCAGCTCAACACTGTGAGGTGGATGTACCCCACTAACTTGTAGGTTTAGCTGAACACTGTGAGCAGGACGCACCCCACTAGCTTGTAGGTTTAGCTGAACACTGTGAGCAGGAAGCACCCCACTAACTTGTAGTTTTAGCTGAACACTGTGAGCAGGACGCACTGCACTAACTGTAAATAGTCTAGCTGCCTGACTGTGGTACTAATAGGATCAAAAGAACACCAGTAATTTTCTTCAGGTAGCTGTAAATACTGTAACAAGACAAGCCTGCCTGTCAGTAAGAAGATAACAGGAACGGATCTAGCTGAACACTGTGAGCAGGACGCACTGCACTAACTGTAAATAGTCTAGCTGCCTGACTGTGGTACTAATAGGATCAAAAGAACACCAGTAATTTTCTTCAGGTAGCTGTAAATACTGTAACAAGACAAGCCTGCCTGTCAGTAAGAAGATAACAGGAACGGATCTAGCTGAACACTGTAAGCAGGACGCACCCCACTAGCTTGTAGGTTTAGCTGAACACTATGAGCAGGACGCACCCCACTAACTTGTAGTTTTAGCTGAACACTGTGAGCAGGACACACTGCACTAACTGTAAATAGTCTAGCTGCCTGACTGTGGTACTAATAGGATCAAAAGAACACCAGTAATTTTCTTCAGGTAGCTGTAAATACTGTAACAAGACAAGCTTGCCTGTCAGTAAGAAGATAACAGGAATGGATCTAGCTGAACACTGTGAGCAGGACACACTGCACTAACTGTAAATAGTCTAGCTGCCTGACTGTGGTACTAATAGGATCAAAAGAACACCAGTAATTTTCTTCAGGTAGCTGTAAATACTGTAACAAGACAAGCCTGCCTGTCAGTAAGAAGATAACAGGAACGGATCTAGCTGAACACTGTGAGCAGGACGCACTGCACTAACTGTAAATAGTCTAGCTGCCTGACTGTGGTACTAATAGGATCAAAAGAACACCAGTAATTTTCTTCAGGTAGCTGTAAATACTGTAACAAGACAAGCCTGCCTGTCAGTAAGAAGATAACAGGAACGGATCTAGCTGAACACTGTGAGCAGGACGCACCCCACTAACTTGTAGGTTTAGCTGAACACTGTGAGCAGGACGCACTGCACTAACTGTAAATAGTCTAGCTGCCTGAATGTGGTACTAATAGGATCAAAAGAACACCAGTAATTTTCTTCAGGTAGCTGTAAATATTGTAACAAGACAAGCCTGCCTGTCAGTAGGAAGATAACAGGAACGGACCTAGCTAAACTGAATACAGTGTGTGTGTATATATATATATATATATATATATATATATATATATATATGCAACACCTGGGATGCATATATATACACAATACACTGTAAGTGCAGCTAACTGACTGACTGTTCTGCCTAATCTATCTAACTCAAATCAAATGTCACTGTCTGTCTCTCTCTCTCTCAATGAACGCCGGAACACACACTACACGGGACCGCCGTGCAGGCGGCCTTATATAGTGTGGGGCGTGTACTAAATCCCCTGAGCCATAATTGGCCAAAGCCTCCTTGGCTTTGGCCAATTATGGCTCTCTGTTCAGGCGGCACTGTGATTGGCCAAGCATGCGGGTCTTAGTGCATGCTTGGCCAATCATCAACCAGCAATGCACTGCGATGCCGCAGTGAATTATGGGCCGTGACGTGCCACACGAATTTAGCGCGAACGGCCCATATCGTTCGCAATTCGGCGAATGACCGAACAGCCGATGTTCAAGTCGAACATGAAGCTCATCCCTAGTGCCGAGTATTAGTGCTCATCAGTGCCACATATCAGTGCCCATAAGTGCGGCATATTAGTGCCTCCTCATCAGTGCCACCTAATCAATGCCCACCAGTTCAGCCTATCGGTGCCCATCAGTGCTGCCTCATCAGCGCACATCAGTGAAGGTGAAAAATTACTTAGTTACAAAATTGACTGACTGAAAAAAAGTTAAAAAAAAATTAAAAAAAAAATTTTCAGTCTTTTTTTTTTTTTGTAAAAAATAAAAAACCCAGCAGTGAATAAATACCACAAAAAGAAAGCTCTATTTGTGTGAAGAAAATGCTAAAAAATGTGTTTGGGTATAGTGTAGCACGACCGCGCAATTGTCATTCAAAGTGCGACAGCGCTGAAAGCTGAAAAATGGCTTGGGCAGGAAGGGGGTGTAAGTGCTTGGTAGGCAAGTGGTTAAACTGAGCTCCAACTGCATGTCGTAGTTGCCAGTACCTGAATTCAAATGAGCTGGGTACCGAATATAGACGTCTTAGTTCTTGAAAAGACATGATCTTCCCATTCAGTATGATATGTTTCAAGGTAGTTATCTCCCGTTTGGCCTACAGAGAGGGGTCTGGGATGTCATATAGGTGAGGTAACTTTGGGTTCCCCCAGAGTGGTGTGTGTGGGGGTACATGATTTGGTTTGTTATATATTGCCCTAGCGTCCTGCCAAACCCGGATCGTAGTCTTCATGAGGGCAGTCAAGGAATGGTGAGCTTTTATCCCCCTTAACACCAAGTTTCTAAAAGCTGCATAGTACCCTAGTATATCTGTCTCCAGTGTTACTGTCAGATTCTGTTTGGGCTGAGAGAACCACCATCGCACCGTGACAAGGACAGCCACCTAGTAGTACAAGAGTAAGTTGGGTAGTGCCAATCCTCCTCCCAATAAGGGAAGGTATAGGATACGCTTTGCTACCCTAGGTGGCTTCCCAGCCCAAATAGATTAGGTCAGTACCCCCTCCAGGAACCTGAAGAAGACCTTAGGTATATGCGACGGGGTGTTGCGGAAGAAGTACAGGAATTTCGGTAAGAATATAATTTTTAGCTAGTTAACTCTGCCAACTGGTGTAAGTGGGAGGCTGCGCCAAGCAGTACATTTAGCTGTGAGCTGAGACATGAGGGGGTATATGTTTTTCTCTATGAATTCACCCGTTGTACCGCTGATCTTAATACCCAAGTAGGTGAATTCATCAACCCATTGGAGAGGCGTGCCCGTGTCTGGACAAGGAACAGAGGGGTGCAGTGGGAACAGCACCGACTTGCCCCAATTGATACATATTCCTGGAAACCGACCAAACCTTTCAAATATATTTAGAGCCTTTTTAAGAGACAACAAGGCATCCGCAAGATAAACCAAGGTATCGTCCGCGTATTAAAACACCTTTTCTTCCACCGGACCCACCACTATGCCCCTTACCCCCCCCCCCCTCTCAGCTCTCAGAGCAATGGCCAGAGGCTCCAAACCCAGGGTGAACAACCCCGGTGACAGAGGGCATCCTTGAAGTGTCCTGCGCCCCAAAGGAAATGTGTCCGACAGGCTTCTGTTAGCGCGGACTCTGGCTCGCGGGTTGGCATAGAGCATTCGCAGCCAGGTCATAAACCTGGGGCCAAAACCAAACCTTGACAGAACCTCCCAGAGATACCCCCACTCCACAAAGTCAAAAGCTTTTTCCGCATCAAGAGAGGCCACTACACCTGCCTGGTTACGCCCTAGCCATATGTGTGAAAAGTCTTCTAATATTAATGTCCGTACCCCTCCCAAACATGAACCCTGTCTGATCTGGATGAACCAGTGCTGATATGAAGAGGCTCAGTCTGTTGGTCAAGACCTTAGCCAGCAGTTTCACATCCACGTTAATCAATGATGTAGGGCGATATGAGGAGCATAAGGAGGGGTCATTTTCTGACTTAGGGATTACCACAACAACAGCCTCACTCAGGGAGCTCGGAAGTGCCTCAGCAATTAGCAACTCAGTTAACATGGCGTGGAGTCTAACAGCTAGCTCTCCAGCATACTGTTTGTAAAATTCTACAGGGATACTGTCTGGACCGGGGGGTTTTACCTGATTAAAGTGTCTTGAGTGCCTTTTAAAAGTTCATCTACTGTGATGGGGTCTAGTCCAGTTTGTTGCGATAGGTCAAAGTCAAGACAGGGATATCAACGGGCTCTAGGCAAGAAGTCAGTTCCTCACTAGCATAGGTTACCCTGGAGCTATATAGGGTTTGGTAGAATGAGACAAAACAGCCTTTATCTCTTTAGGGGCATATAGAAGATCTCCAATGGGGCCCTGTATGTGTGAGACGCACATCCCCCCCGACTGCTCCCGAGAAAGCCAGGCCAACAATTTCCCTGATCTTTCCCCTTGTTCAAATATGCATTGAGATTGGGCCGGCATTAGTTCCTGAGTGAGAGAGGTGCAAAGACGAAGCACCTCCCCAGTCAGAGACTGTAGTCTAACATAGTCTTGAGAGTTCCTAGATCTGACAAATCTCGCTTCCTGCAGACCCGCCTCCGTCTCTGCTCTACTCAAATCAGCTCTTCTCTCTCTCCAAATTTTAGCAATAATGGTCTGGTACTGTCCCCTTGTATAAGCCTTGAAAGCGTCCCACACCACCAACGTATCTGTCGATCCTGGGTTAACGGCCCAGTAGTCTAGCAGCGCACCCCTAAATTGTCCATCCACCGCAGCATCCGATACCCAGAATCTGGAGAGTCTCCACAATGTATCCTCCGGGGCCATGGAGAGGTCAAGGCTCAAAAGCAACAGTGCATGGTCTGATATACCTCTGGGAAGTATCTTAATATCTGTGACTCTAGGCAGAACAGCTCCACCAGCATAGGCCAGGTCAATCCTGGAAAAGGAGCGGTGAGACGCAGAGTGACAGGTGTAAGCATGGGACTGAGGATGTCTCCATCGCCACACATGCATCAGACCGTATGTCCCCGACGATTCCACCAGCCCCGAGTGCAAAGGGCAACCCATGGACATTCTATCCATGCACGAGTCAGGGACCAAATTAAAAATCACCCAAAACGACAATGTTTTTGTTGGCAAACTCTGCTATTTTCAATATGATCTGATTCAGAAGAGACAGAGATGCTGGGGTGGTAGATATAGACCCACGATAACCCACCTCATTAAACGGACTTGTGTGCAAATAATTACATATCTGCCTTCCGGGTCCAGGGTCAGGTCTAATAGTCTGAAGGGAAGTGATGAAGCACACAAATATGTGGGTTGTAAGACTTAATAAACTGTAACACCAGGGATCGCTTAACTGGAGAGTTCAGTCCCCTGGTGTTCCAGGATAAGATATTAACCACTTAAGGACGAAGCCTCTTTCTGAGATTTGTTGTTTACAAGTTAAAAAAATTTTTTTGCTATAAAATTACTGAGAACCCCCAAACATTATACATTTTTTTTCTAACACCCTAGAGAATAAAATGGCGGTCGTTGCAATACTTTTTGTCACACAGTATTTACTCAGCAGTCTTACAAGCGCACTTTTTTTGGAAAAAATGCACTTTTTTGAATTAAAAAATAAGACAACAGTAAAGTTAGCCCATTTTTTTTATATTGTAAAAGATAATGTTACGCCGAGTAAACTGATATCCAACATGTCACGCTTCAAAATTGCGCCCGCTCGTGGAATGGCGACAAACTTTTACCCTTAACCACTTACAGACCGCCTGCCATGGTTATACAGCAGCTGTTTGAAGGAGGATATTATTGTTATGGCAGCAGCTAGCTGCCATAACCCCGGTATCCTCGTCTTCAGCGGGCGGTCTGCTACAAGATAAAAGTAGTCTCTATGGCAGATTTGCCGCGAGATCACTTTTATCGGGGCCCCCCTGCCGCAATCCGGTGCCCTCCGCCGCTTACTGGAGCCGTCGGCAGCGGCGGAAGCGATCGGGACCTGTCCGTGGCTGGGTATGGAGACGAATGAGGGGAAGATGGCCCTCACCGGTCTCCATACTATAGCAGGGCGGAAGCGACGTCAAAACGTTACTTCCGCCCATACATCTTAAAGGCACATTTTTCTGTTGTCATTTTTTCAAATGACAATTTTTATTTTTTTGCATTTAAGTCCAAATATGAGATCTGAGGTCTTTTTGACCCCAGATCTCATATTTAAGAGGACCTGTCATGCTTTTTTTCTATTACAAGGGATGTTTACATTCCTTGTAATAGGAATAAAAGTGACCCAATTTAAAAAAAAAAAAACTGTGAAAAAATAAATAAAATCAAGTAAAATAAATAAGAAAAATAAAGAATTGGCAGTGTTCCCCTGCCATCCCCGTGTGAGGTCTGCCCTCATTTATAGGGTACTTATGTTTAAACTTATCTACTGTTAATACTAATTATGTACACTGTTTCTTTATATCCATTCTTTGGGCATTGCATATGGTATCCCTTTACATACAACACTCCATCTACTGGTCAAATGTTTACACATGATTTGTTTTTACTATAATATCCGACACATCCTTCCTTCTAGTCAGCAATTTCGCTTGTGTGGATGGTTGGGCATTTGGGTCTCGCTGTGGTCTTCTTCATCACGGGAGCTGCGATGCGCTCAGCGGCCCCTCCCCCTCCTTCCTCTATCCCTCAGGGGGATCGGGCGGGTGCCCCTCTGCGCATCGGCGCCATGTCTGTCACGCTGTGTGTGACGGCTGACTCGCCGTGCATGTGACGTCAGACGTCACTGCGCCGACGCTCGGCCATATCATCTGGTGTATCCATGTGGGGAAGTTTTCGCGCCTGCCGCTGAGTGATTACTCGGCTCAGGTGCGCTACTCTCCCCCTTATTGGTTCACTGGCGTGGCGTTGGCGGCATATATTCACTTCCCCAGTGGAGTGAGCTGCTCATCTTGAACAGTCTCCCTCTCGGGTCATCACACACCAGCTACACTGGCTTGCTGGTGTGGTGTCTTGTTGCAACGTTGGGGTAAGCTTTTCATCTGTCTCTGTTCTGGTTCTGACTCCCTTCCCTTTTCTTTCTTGTCACCTGGTGGTGCAGCTTTCACACTATTCTTTTGCTCAATGCTTTTCACATGGCGATTCCTTTAATTAATTTTTAACACGTTCTTCACACTTATACAATTATTTATTATTCTTAGACATAGCCCCTTTTTTTACCAACTTCTAGCAACACGTCAAACTTTATTTTTATTTTCTATGGCACATACTGGGTCCATTATTGAAAAATACTATTATTACTTTTAATAATTTTTTCTTATAACTATACACACACTCAATATTTGTTCCCAGATGGCCCTTTTATGGAATACACATTATTGTTTGCCACATGGAGATTCCAGTCACATCATACACGTCTTCATACTGCCTGACGTTGCATCTTTGAATTATGCCGCCTCAGCTCCCGTGGTGGAGCTATGTCCCCGGCCACCCCTGTGCTGGCTGCCCCGCATTGCAGTTGCTGTCTGAGTGGGTGAGTGTGGACGGCCAAAAAGCTCTATACATCAAAATATTATAAATAAATTCTCCTTGGAGTATGATTTACTCCATCCTTATATATATATATATATATATATATATATATATATATATATATATATATATATATATATATATATATACACATATACACTACATATTTATGTCTATCGCATCTTCTCCTGATGAGTGGGATAACCCACGAAACGCATCGAGCTACACTTGATGCCACAACTACACCCAATATGGACTGTTACTTACCCATCTACAACCATTCTACTATATGATATACTTTTATACTCATTGATGAATGCATGTATACCATGTGGACGCATGTACCATTATCAGGCTTATTGCCATTAATATGTATATGTCCACTACTTTGACTATACGTTGTTCACATGTAACTCTTTTATACATCTTTTTTATACATTATGTTTAGGTCCTATGCACGCTCTATGCTATATATACAAGATGAACTATGTATTTTAAACATATGTAAATAAATTTTGATAGTGTGCATATACCTCCACTGTCCAGTTGCTTCATTTTAAAGTCCCAATTTCCTTTGAATTTTGAAACAATTATCGGGATGGAGGCATCTATTGGTGCTTCATCTAAAGTCCCAACTCCCCTCTTTATTTACTTCAGTATATAAATGTATGGAAACTAATCCCACTTCCCGTGTTATGAATAGGATTAAGCAGGTGGTCAGTCAAGCAGTACAAAATAATGTGATTGATACCACTACACAAACTTACCTTTATTGCTGATCATCCTGTCACACCGATAATTTATGTGCTTCCTAAAATACATAAAGATCCCATCAACCCTTCAGGACGTCCCATTGTGTCCAGCACTGTATCAGTTACCATGCCATTGGCTAAATATCTTGACAAGTGTTTGACACCCTTGATTATTCAGACTCGCTCATATATCAGGGATACTCAAGATTTTTTGAATAAAATTCGTTCACAGACTATTCCATCTGATGCACTGCTGGTCACATGGGACATCACTAACTTATATACAGCCATCCCACATACTCTGGGAATAGAAGCCTACAAACGTCTATTGATTCATTCAAAAAATACACTGCAATCAATTTATCCTTGATTTGTTGGCTATTGCATTAGAGGAAAATATTTTTCTGTTTAAAGATACTTATTATTTACAATTAGCCGGAGCAGCTATGTGCAGAAATGTAGCACCACCTTATGCTAATGCATTTATGGATATGATAGAACAATCTTTCATCTTTCCTTCTGCGTTATTCAGTGAACATTGTACAGTACGGTACAGGTTCATTGATGACGCCTTCACTGTATGGACAGGCTATTTAAATTAATTGTCTTTGTTCAATTTCTATTTAAACTCACTTATACCTGGTTTAAAATTTAACATTATGTATAACAATGTTGCTGTTCTGTTCTTGGATACTTTATTATCCATCAAAGATGGACATATTGTAAGTCACTTGTATCGAAAACCAACAGACCGCAACCAATTGTTGTTGTTTTCTAGTTTTCATCCTCCTGGGGTGTTTAAATCAATCCCACGGAGTCAATTAAAACATGTGACCAGGATCACAAGTGAGGTAGATGTGTGTAATATGAGATTGGATGAGATGGAAGGCAGCGAGGATATCCAGCTGATTTAGTACATTCTGAACATCTTAATATACACAATAAGACCATATCAGTTAATAATCAGGGTCGCAGAATGCCTTTCACCTCACAATTTCATCCATTTTCACATAAGATTAACAATATTATTAAAAAACATTGGTCTATGCTGCAAAGTGCTTATCGATTGGATCCAGAATTCAATAATCCCCCATTACCATCTTACCGACGAGGGAGGACGATATGTGACAGGTTGGTGAAGTCTGATCAATTTTCAATACCAAATCCCCGGGTAACCTTTTTGGATCCTAAAAACACTGGTTCATTTCCATGTTTAAGTTGTATTCAATGCTCTAGCATGATAAAAGGGAAACGTTTTTCCCATCCACCTAAGGGTTATGATATTTTGATCAGAGATCACAATACCTGTCAGTCATCCTTTGTGGTGTATATTATAAAATGTCCTTGCGGTCTCCTTTATGTGGGGGAGACCACACAGAAGGTTAATGACTACATAGCTCATCATAAGCACTCCATTCGGGACAAACTAGTTAAACTTCCCCTGGCTAGACATTTTGTCGAGCGGGGACACACGGTGTCACAGCTAAAATTTAAACAGACGTGGTGGAGACAGAGAAAAGTCTCTAAGAATGAAAGAAGTGGGTTGGATCCATCGGCTGGATACGCTCCAGCCGAAAGGGTTAAACTCTGATTTCGATTTGTATTTATTTTTATAGCACATATATATATATATATATATATATATTTTTATTTTCTGAAATTCTAGAGTTATTTGAAATAGTTTTTGGAGAGGTGGTCAATGTCATTAATGTTATTTGCGTTATTTATATTATTACATTTATTATTGTCTATTTTTTTCACATTTATCGGTATTCCGTGCAATCAGATTGGTGCTAGTTGTGGTGTGTATGGTCTAGTACAGGGATTGAATATGCACAATCTGCTAAAGAGGTATAGAGATTGTGCATAGTTTTACATATAATATATATATATATATATATATATATATATACTGAAGATCATATAATAAAGGATAAATCTGCACATTTAAATACTTCTCTTCATAGATGTGACATTTTAACTTTTATATCTTCATTTTTTTATGTAGCACTGAAAGATTTATGATCTACCAACTGATAGGTAAATTTAGTAAATTGCTCGTTAGGGGAGTTAGATTTGCCTCTGTTCCAGCTTGGCTGACGTTGCGTGTGGTTCCACACTGTGCCGGTGGGTGTCGCTGTTACCATTGGCTAGTGTTGGAAAGGCAGCGTGTCTAAGCATATGGGTGCTCCTCTCCTCCCGGAGACAACTCGGTGGAGGTGGTCCTCCGAGTTGCATTCTGGGAGAGGGTATTTATGGGACAGACGCCATGTTTTAGGGTCGTTTTACAGCCACCTGCTGGCCCTCCTGGCCGACAGGTATGCATTAGAGTGCTACCTCGTGGTCCTCCGTTCCGGAGGCCTGCGTCGCTGCGGCACATGGGTGGGCCCAGAAGCTTGTCTGGGGCCTACCACAGCAGCCGAGGAATGGTCCTGAACTGTCTATCCAGAGTGAAGAAGCTGGACAACCGAGAAGATCCCAGGGGAGGACTCGTCATGGAAGGATCATGCAGAGTGCTGGTCTGGAGAGGGGCCTGGTGACTTGGTTGGAGGACGTATCCTAAAGTAACTTTACAGCATAGTGTTGCCGGGTTTGGCTTAAAGGTTCAAGCACTGTGACTGACATTCACCACAAAACCAATACATCCTGTGGCAGAGGATCGTACGGGTTCATCCCAAGCAAGTCTGTGGCAGAGACTTTTGTTCGTGCTGCGTACTGGCTGCTAGGCAAGTGAGAGAGGCCTATCCAGGCGAGCAAAGAGTGTGTCCCACGAGGGGAGCGCATTCTACTGAAATTTTCAACTCGAAAGGACGTTGGTCAAGAATCCTACAGAAAGGTATTTGAGCTTTCCCTGCAGTTTCCCTTCTGCCTCTTTCCTGCTACTTCCTTCGTTAATTGTTCAATAAAGCATTGAAAACGCACTCAAGTGTTGGTGCCAATATCGTCCGGAGGTAAACTCAACAGTACCCTAGACCCGGTGCCGGTGAAACAGAGGGAAGGAGAGTGAAGGTAACAAGCCCGCTTTAAACCAGCAGCTCCGCCGAGAGTTATTGCTACATTTATTTTTCCGTTTTAATTTTTAGGATTCCTGTGTCCATACTCCATAAAGTGTGAAATCTTCTTTCTACCTGTGACTCAGATTCCTAAATTGTAAAAAATTGTATTCGCATTTGATGATAAAATTGTATGTGTATTTGATAACAGATTTGGTTAAACATAAAGGATTAGTTTGATTGATTCCAGATGATTAGCTTGTTAATTGATGGTTCATTGAGTATACATATTACCATATGTATATTCATTCAATAGGCATGATTTTCTGAGGAAGGGCTATGGATGTCATGGTGATGTCCTTTTGAAAATTTCAAAATAAATAGAGTTTGTGCAGCAATCCCCTGTTTTTGGATTTTTTATATATATATATACACTGCATCCAGTATAGCCAAGCATATATGTGACTGCAGGCCATTCCTGGTGTACTTTTTCTAATATACTTCAGGCAGGTTATTCAGTTAGCTGCAGTGTATTTAATATATATATACAGGCTTGTGTATATGTATATATATATATATATATATATATATATATATATATATATATATATATATATATATAATATATATATATATTTTGTAATAGTGAGAGTCCCTGTTACCGTGAAAAGGGATGGATAATGGACACAGAGTCTGCATGTCGGCAGACTGCAGTGCTACAGAGCATAGCTTTGAAAGGGAGAAGACTGTGTTCGCAGCTTTCTCCAGGTTTTGCTATGTTCCAATGGGGCTCTGTAGTTTGGAGATCCTGCAGAGACTTGGGTGGGATGGGATCTCTAACCCTGTGTCCATGTCTTATGGAGAGCCAGCAGGTTGTGTGCCCAGGTGCACACAGCCCATATAACGAGGGGCTAGTGAGAGCAGAGTGTGGAGGAAGGTGGAGTGTGTGCAGCTTGTTGCTACTGCTGTGTGAAGACAGACCTGTGTCTGGAGAGTGGTCTGCCCTGTGGGAGTCTGCAGTCTATGTAAAGGGGATTCTTTGCCCAGGGACTGGGAAAGGCTGGCCAGCCTTGAGAGTCGGGGAGACTGAGGAAGCCAGTGAGTCCAGGGGGCTGTAAAGAATTGCCAAATCTGTTGAGAGCAAGCAGAGAAACTGCTGACAAGAGAGCCAGGTGGCTTGGTATGTTTTCCTTATTTTTGGAGTGCTTAATGAAGTTAAACCCCTGCGTGGGAATCCTGAATGGACCTTTTTGCTTTTGTTTTTCGGTTTAATAAACGTGGGCTACCAGGCCCTTAACTATAATGCCTGTCTGATATGGACTCACTGCACTAAAAACGCATTTATCTCTTGAGCTAAATACCCCAAACATTACAATATATATATATATATATATATATATATATATATATATTTATACACACTGTATCCAGTGTAGCCAAGCCTATATCCCACTGCAGGCCATTCCTGGTGTACTTTTTCTAATGTACTTCAGGCAGGCAGGTTATTCAGTTAGCTGCGAAACGCGTAGAGGCTGCTGGGAGATACATACTACTTTACTACGTCACTTCCTGTCGGGCAAAAGCGAGGTCTGAACCGCAAGCCAGGTGGTAATGAGGCTTGCACCGCACGCCGGCATAGGCAACATACGGTGACATCTTTTTCCATTCAAACTGCTGGATAAGCTTGGTGCCGACCCATGAGCACCAGAACATGTGAGTTTACAGTCTCTTTTTTATTGTTTAAAAATAAACAGTGCTAGCTTACTGCGCTATGATCGCTGTTTGTTGTTTCTTATGAGGACGGATAATACTTGCTCATAATTGCATTGGGGACAACATAGACAAGCAACACAAGTGGAATGGTTATACCTTAATGAACCAATGGCGTATGTCTACCATTATCTGGTGAGTGGTCAATCCATGTGGTGCTGGTGTTGTCACTGGAGTGATGTAATAGTCACAAAAAATCACGGATGAGGAATTAAGAGCACAGGAATAGCACATTCATAGTGGACAGTCCACACAGGGATTCACCGTTTAATTGCCACATCACAAGCATCAGCAAAAATTGGACAATACTATATGGAATTTAATACACAGATATTGGAAGTTTAAGTGGTGTTATTTTGAAGTATATTTTTTGATTTATGGTTATGATCAAGAGTGTGCGTATGTAATAGTGATCATATACCATTGGGCTATATTTATATCTTGTTTCCATTTATGTCACTTATATGATCTATTTTAGAAAAAGTGGTGTATTTCATATTATGTTATTGGGGGTAGCGCAGCCGACACTATTTTTACTTTAATTTTATTTCACCTATCAGAGAAACCTGACAGCAACCAGCTTTATATGTTTTTTATGTTTTTTGTATTGCTTGAACAATTAGAGTTATTTTGCGCCGGTGACTCACACACAATTAATATAAAAATGCACTGATTACTGTGTAAATGTCACTGGCAGGGAAGGGGTTAACACTAGGGGGCGATCAAGCGGTTAATTGTGTTCTCTAGTGTGTGTTCTAACTGTGGGGGGAGGGGACTGACTATGACTATAGGAGATGACAGATCATGGTTCCTAGCTATTAGGAACTCATGATCTGCTTCTCCTCTGCTCACAGAACAGGGATTTGTGTGTTTACACACACATGTCCCTGTTCTGCCTCTCATGGCTGGGGGTCATCGCGACCGCCAGCCACGAGCATCGGCACCCCCACAGTGCAGCGTGCGCGTGCCTGCTATCCCGCTTAAAGGAGCTGACGTACAGCTGCGGCGGCTCGCGGGATCGCGCCGACCTGCCGCAGTATGACGGCGGCTGGTCGGCAAGTGGTTAAAAGTAAAAAAAGTTAAAAAATTGAAATGTAGAAAAGGTGTAGGTCAAATCTTCTTTAATGAAATTATTTTCCATCTTATATAGTTACATAGTTACATAGTAGGTGAGGTTGAAAAAAGACACAAGTCCATCAAGTCCAACCTATGTGTGTGATAATGTGTCAGTATTACATTACATATCCCTGTATATTGCGGTCATTCAGGTGATTATCTAATAGTTTCTTGAAGCTATCAATGCTCCCCGCTGAGACCACCGCCTGTGGAAGGGAATTCCACATCCTTACCGTTCTTACAGTAAAGAACCCTCTACGTAGCTTAAGGTTAAACCTCTTTTCTTCTAATTGTAATGAGTGGCCACGAGTCTTATTAAACTCTCTTCTGCGAAAAAGTTTTATCCCTATTGTGGGGTCACCAGTACAGTATTTGTAAATTGAAATCATATCCCCTCTCAAGCGTCTCTTCTCCAGAGAGAATAAGTTCAGTGCTTGCAACCTTTCCTCATAACTAAGGTCCTCCAGACCCTTTATTAGCTTTGTCGCCCTTCTTTGTACTCGCTCCATTTCCAGTACGTCCCTCCTGAGGACTGGTGCCCAGAACTGGACAGCATACTCCAGGTGCGGCCGGACCAGAGTCTTGTAGAGCGGGAGAATTATCGTTTTATCTCTGCAGTTGATCCCCCTTTTAATGCATGCCAATATTCTGTTTGCTTTATTAGCATCCACTAGGACCCCCAGGTCCTTTTCCATCCTAGATTCCCCCAGAGGTTCTCCCCCCAGTGTATAGATTGCATTCATATTTTTGCCACCCAAATGCATTATTTTACATTTTTCTACATTGAACCTCATTTGCCATGTAGTCGCCCACCCCATTAATTTGTTCAGGTCTTTTTGCAAGATTTCCACATCCTGCAGAGAAGTTATTGCCCTGCTTAGCTTAGTATCGTCTGCAAATACAGAGATTGAACTCTTTATCCCATCCTCCAGGTCGTTTATGAACAAATTAAATAGGATTGGTCCCAGCACAGAACCCTGGGGAACCCCACTACCCACCCCTGACCATTCTGAGTACTCCCCATTTATCACCACCCTCTGAACACGCCCTTGTAGCCAGTTTTCAATCCATGTACTCACCCTATGGTCCATGCCAACGCACCTTATTTTGTATAGTAAACGTTTATGGGGAACTGTGTCAAATGCTTTTGCAAAATCCAGATACACCACGTCTACGGGCCTTCCTTTATCTAGATGGCAACTCACCTCCTCATAGAAGGTTAATAGATTGGTTTGGCAAGAACGATTCTTCATGAATCCATGCTGATTACTGCTAATGAAATCATTCTTATTACTAAAATCTTGTATATAGTCCCTTATCATCCCCTCCAAGAGTTTACATACTATTGATGTTAGGCTAACTGGTCTGTAATTCCCAGGGATGTTTTTTGGGCCCTTTTTAAATATTGGTGCTACATTGGCTTTTCTCCAATCAGCTGGTACCATTCCAGTCAAAAGACTGTCTGTAAATATTAGGAACAACGGTCTGGCAATCACCTGACTGAGTTCCCTAAGTACCCTCGGATGCAAGCCTTCTGGTCCCGGTGATTTATTAATGTTAAGTTTCTCAAGTCTAATTTTAATTCCGTCCTCTGTTAACCATGGAGGTGCTTCCTGTGATGTGTCATGAGGATAAACACTGCAGTTTTGGTTACTGAAGCCCCCCGATTCACTTGTGAAGACTGAGGAGAAGAATAAATTCAATACCTTTGCCATCTCCCCATCCTTTGTAACCAGATGTCCTTCCTCATTCTTTATGGGGCCAATATGGTCTGTCCTCCCTTTTTTACTGTTTACATACTTAAAGAATTTCTTGGGATTTCTTTTGCTCTCCTCCGCTATGTGTCTTTCATGTTCTATCTTAGCCATCCTAATTGCACCCTTACATTTCTTATTGCATTCTTTATAAATTCTGAATGCTGAGGATGATCCCTCAACCTTGTATTTTTTGAAGGCCTTCTCCTTTGCTTTTATATGCATTTTTACATCGGAGTTAAGCCATCCAGGATGTTTGTTCGCTCTTTTAAATTTATTACCCAATGGGATACATTGGCTAATGCCCTTATTTAATATGCTCTTAAAGCAAACCCATCTCTCCTCTGTATTCTTTGTTCCTAATATTTTATCCCAATTTATGCCTTTTAGCAAGGTTTGTAGTTTAGGGAAGTTGGCTCTTTTGAAATTCAGTGTCTTTGTGTTCCCTTCATGTTTCCTATTTGTGTGATTTATACTGAAACTAATTGACCTGTGATCGCTGTTACCTAAATTGCCCCGTATTACCACATCTGTTATCAGGTCTGTATTATTGGTAATCAGTAGATCTAGTAATGTTTTATTTCTAGTTGGTGCGTCTACCATCTGACCCATAAAATTGTCCTGCAAAACACTAAGGAACTGGCGAGCCTTAAATGAATGCGCGGTTCCCTCCGCCCAGTCTATGTCTGGATAATTAAAATCCCCCATTATGATAACACTTCCCATCCTTGCTGCTAATCCAATTTGTGATAGGAGATCCGTCTCCACTTCCTCCCTCAGGTTTGGGGGCCTATAGCATACTCCCAGTATTATTTTCCCCTTAGCTTCATCCCTTTGGAGCTCTACCCATAAAGATTCCACCTCCTCCCTAGCCCCCTCAGTGATGTCATCTCTCACACTCACTTGTACATTATTCTTGATATATAGGCATACCCCTCCCCCTTTTTTACCTTCTCTATCCTTGCGGTATAGGGTATACCCTTGAATGTTTGCCAGCCAATCATGAGAGCTGTTGAACCAGGTCTCTGAAATTCCCACAAAATCCAAATCCTCCTTGTACAACCGTATCTCTAGTTCACCCATCTTGTCCGCCATGCTCCTGGCATTGGTGAACATGCCACATAGTTTAGACTGGTCGCATATTGTCCTCGTATTGGGTGTTTCAAGATTGCAACTAGGACTTGCTACTATACTCACCTTGTGTTTTTGTGCTTTGGTTAACCTACCACTAATGCCCCCAATACTACCCTCTTGTGTGATGCAATTCTGGATGGACACATCTTGTATGAAAACTAGCAAAAAACACTGTAATACAACCCTTGGCAAAAAAGTACGGAATCACCACTCTTGGAAAATTTTCATTCAATTGTTTCATTGTGTGGAAAAAAAAACTAATCACAGACATGCCTCAAAACTATTTTCATTTAACATTCCAACCTTCTGCCTTTAAGAAACACTTTAAAAAAAAAAAAAGAAAGAAAACTGTAGTCTATTGCAACAGTATTTGCAGATCAAGCAGAGGAAAAAATATTTTGTATATATCATACAAAAAGAAACACTACAGTACACTACTAGTACTTTAACACACCACCTTTGGCTTTCTAACAGCTTGAATTCTCCGAGGCATGGATTTAACTATCGACAAACAGTATTCTTCATCAATACAACTTTCTTTTATTGCAGTTTAGAGATCAGCTTTGCAGGTTGGAGCCTTGTCGTTGACCATTATCTTTCATTTCCACCATATATTTTCAATTGGATTGAAGTCCGGACTATTTGCAGGCCATGCCATTGACATTATATGTCTTTCTTGAAGGAAAGTTTTCACGGCTTTGTCCTATGGCTAGATGCATTATCATCCTGAAAAATTATGTCATCATCACCAAACATACTTTCAATTGATGGAATAAGAAAAGTGTCTGAAAACCCAATATAAACTTGTGCATTTATTGAAGATTTAATGACTGTCATCTCCCCCATACCTTTACCTGTCATGCAACCCCATATCATCAATGATGCTGTCTTGTGTGCTAGTTTTAGAACTGCAAAGTACATGGTGATTCCATAATATTTTCCTCAGAATTCAGTGATTCCATATTTTTTTTTCTCTGCTTGATCTGCAAAAAAATTGCAATTGACTACAGTTTTATTTATTTTTTATTTTTTTAAGTGTTTCTTGAAGGCAGAAGGTTGGAATGTTAAATGAAAATAGTTTTAAGGTATGTCTGTGATTAGTTTTTTTTCTACGCAATTAACCCTCCTGGCGGTATTCCCAAGTGTGGCTCGGAGTTAAATTTCAGTACCATTAGCGGTAACCCCGAGCCACACTCGGGATTGCATTGCAGAATCCTGGTGCAGTATACTTATCTTGTCACCGGATCATCTGCTCGATGTCCTGTGTTCTGGGCTCCGTTCCCTGTGAGAGTCACGACACATGGTGGTGGAGCCCGGCAACAAATTAAAAAAGTACACAAAACATAACACATACACGTACACTGTAATCTTACAGATTACATTACTGTATGAAAACATTTCACATCCCTTTTGATCCTAGTGCTTTGTCCAATGCCCTGCCTGCACTTTTATATTATATATACTGCTCTTTCTGCCTGGAAACTTGAGATTGTCCATAGCAACCAAAAAGAGTCCCTTTACGTCAAAAGTGGTTTTAGACCAGCTAGAAATCAGCGATAGTAAATAAAAATACTTGCAGAATTGAGTGATAGTGAATCGTGGAGAAATTAATTTTATTATTATTAATTTGTATAATTATTTATAGTTATTAATTGTATTATAATTTATTATTTTGTGTTTCAAACTTTATCATACCCGGGATGTCTACTAGACTCTTGTTTGGACTGATTTAAGTGTGTTATTACTAATAATTACAGGCCCACAATATAAAACGGCAAATTTCTTTGTCAAAAGAAGTTTATTGAGTATACAATATTATAGAGATACATAAAGTAAGTTTACAAGGATCTATAAAGTGAGCTCATTGTTTTACAGTAGGGTTTATATAGGTAAATATCATGAAATTTCAAATATTAAACATTGGGTTCACGTAAACCTAAATTAAAGATATATATCATTTCCTTAGTTACTTTTGTAGGTATTTAAATGATTTATACCTACTATACATATTGTTTACAGGTAGAGTGTATATAGGTCAAATAAATTCTGATAATGAACTTTAATCGTAAGGTGGAGAAAAGGAAAGAGAAAGAAGAAAAAGGGTAGAAAGGCAGAGGTATGGTCCACAAGGTTGTCCCGCTCGTCAGTTTATTATTCTTTTTAGTTCTCTTTGAAGCCTTAGAATGGGTATCTCTGTAAGTCATTTAATCTGTTACCATGGCAACAGGACAGAGTCATTGAAATTTGACAGGAACTGTTGTTTTATCCAAGGATGCCAAAGTTTTTCAAATTTTGGAATTTGATTTTGATCGATGGCTACCATCTTAGCATGGGACATTGTATTATTCATTCTGTGAATTGTTTCTGCTAGTACCAATGTAGGAGATTTCGATGCCTTGGCCACTCTTTGTTTTGCAGCCATTATTAGTTGGATCATAAGTTTGAATTGAGAGAGTGTTAACCATTCCGGTTTTAGATTAAGTAGTTATATATGGATCTGGTTGTATTATTTTTTAAAATATTTTAGATGCAATCACGAAGACTTCCTTCCAGAAGGTTAGGATTACTGGGCACGTCCACCATATGTGTAAATGTGTGCCTATTTCTGGGCATCCTCGAAAACAAAGAGCTGAGGTATTAGGTGAATATTTTGCCACTCTAGCGGGTACAAGGTACCAGCGAGTTAGGACTTTATAATTTCCAGTGCTAAGATGTTGGGTGAAGATGACTTAGATGTGAGCCATATGTTAGACCAGTCCGTGTCTTCTAAAGTTCGTCCCAGGTCCTCCTCCCACCTCTGAACGTAAGAGGGTCTATTAAGATTTACTACTCCATAAAATTGATTATAAAGTGATGAAATTTGTACCTTTAGCAAATGGATCTTTTGTACAGATTGATTCAAAAATGGATAATTGGGATAATGGTGTATCCCCCTTTAGGAATGGTGTATAGAAATTTTTAATTTGGAGATATCTAAATATCTCAGAGTTTGGTAGATCATATTTTTCTCTAAGCGATAGGAATGAAAGGAATGATTTAGATGCTATGAAGTCATTTAGTGTCTGAATGCCTGATGTTGTCCAAGCTTTAAAAGAATTTGGGTAGATCCATGCCGGATAAAAGGCCAGATTTCTGATAAAAGAAAGGAGAGGATTGTGTGGAGATTGTAACTGATATTTGGTTTTTAGTTTATCCCAGAGAGATAAGAAGTGTTTAGTTATGGGATTATGAATTTTAAAGCGGTCTTTAGGATCAAGCCATAACAAGTTTGATATTAATAGAGGGTCATTTTCTGAAGCCTCTATAAATACCCATAATGGGATTTCCTGTTTTGCATGGTATTTGGACAGACTGGCCAAATGTGCTGCTCTGTAGTAGTTAGTAAAATTAGGGTATTCCAGGCCTCCTTTATTATTGGGAAGATGTAGTGTGTGTGTATAGGTATACGTGGTTTAGAAGAGCCCCATATAAACGAAGTTGCTCTTTTTTGTACTATTCTCAAAAAATAGGAAGGAATTGGAATAGGGAGGACTCTGAATAGACAAAGCAGTTTGGGTAGAATAGTCATTTTGATTGCATTAATCTTCCCTATCCAGGATAAAGGAAGTTGCGACCATTGTTTTATTAGATTTGTGATCTGTCTTAATACAGGAGGATAATTGGTTGAGAATAAGTCAGAATGAGATGCTGTTAAATGAATTCCAAGATATGGGATTGATTTTTCTGCCCATGTGAATGGGAGTGCAGCCCTAGCCGGGATCAATTCCATGTTTGTGAGCGAAATATTAAGCACTAGGCATTTCTTAGGATTAATCATAAGGCCGGATAGGGCTGCAAATCCATCAAGAGCTGGTATTAAGTTAGGACCAGAGACCTGTGGTGATGATAGAAAACGTAATATATCATCTGCAAATATACATAATTTGTGTGTAATACCACCTACTTCAATGCCAGTTATAGTTTGGTTTGTTCTGATGTATTGGGCCATGGGTTCGAGTATAAGGACAAATAATAAGGGAGATAATGGGCAACCCTGTCAGGTACCTCTTTCGATATTAAAGGCATCAGATTTGTATCCAGCATATTTTATATAGGCTTTGGGTTTATTATATAATGCTTTGATCCATGTTAAAAAGTGGGGTCCAAAACCCCATTTTTGTAATGAATATTGCATATATTGCCAGGATACTGTATCAAATGCCCTCTTAATATCGAGAGATAGAAAACATAAAGGGATTTTCCGGTTTTTAGCAATATGTGGCAATAACACTGCCCTGCGTATATTATCGCCTGCCTGTCTATTTGGCATGAAGCCTACTTGATCTCTATGTATTAATTTTCCTATAATGCTATTGAGGCGTTTTGCTATTATTTTTGCTAATAATTTAATATTAAGGTTTAACAGAGAGATAGACCGATAATTCACACAGGAAGTATCATCAGAAAGGGGTTTTGGGATCATACAAACAATTGCCATTAATGTTTCTTGCCGAAAAGAATGTCCTTCTAGAAGTTTGTTAAAAGTTTCAGTGAGAATGGGAGAGAGTATTTCTGAGAATGTTTTATAGTATAAAGCCGAGTAGCTGTCTGGGCCTGGTCTTTTGTTAAGTTTTAGGTCTTTTATGGCGTTAGCAACTTCATCTATAGTTATAGGCTCATCCAAACTGCTTTTTTGATTCTGAGACAACTCAGGTAAGGTTATTTTTGAGAAGAAGGATTCAGCCTCTGTAGGATTAAATTCATTGTTTGTCTTGTATAAAGTTGCGAGGTGTGAGTGAAATGTATGAACTATTTTAACTGGATTACAAGTATAAACATTTTTTGATAATTTCAAACGTATTGGTTTGAAAGATTTGTTAGTTGAATTTAATGCCCGTGCCAAATATGTGCCTGGTTTGTTTGTAATTCATGTAGAAATTGTGTTTGGAGCGTTTGAGGGATTTATCAACTGACTCAGTGAGAAATAGATCGTATTCCAAGCTAGATTTTTCCAGATGAGATTTTGTACTCTGAGATGGATTATCTTGGAATGATATGTAGGCTGCATTAAAATTGAGTTCTAGTTTTTTTGCTAGATTTTTGCGTTCCCGTTTAAATAGTGCCATTTGTCTTAGTATTGTACCACGCAAGACAGGCTTATGAGCTTCCCACAGTGTTATTGGGGAAATGTCTGTTGTATTATTAATTCTTATGTATTCCTTTAAAGCTTGTTCAATGGCCATCTGATGTAGTGGGTGTTTGAGCATTATGTCCGGTAAGTACCACGTTGGGTCATGCGCTTTTGGTATGGCTGAGGCTATAGTGGTGTATACTGCATTATGGTCAGACCACAGAATCGGAATTATATCTGATGCAATAATTTCTGGTATCATTCCTATTGTTAGAAAAATATGATCTATTCTGGTGAAGGTTTGATGAGGGTGCGAGAAATAAGTGAATTTCTTTTTCATTGGGTTACTTTCTCTCCACGAATCTACCAGATTGTATTTGGAAAGAAGTTGAGGAAAAGGTAATCTAGAGGTTATTTTAGATGGTGTAAAAGGTGATTTATCTAGAAATGGGAGGAGGACCTGGTTCGAATCCCCGCACATTATCACTGTTCCTATTTTGTGTGTATTAATCACTTGTAATATATGTGAGAGGAATGGTGTAGGTTGTTTGTTAGGAGCGTAGCAATCACTGTGATTGCTGTATCCATTATATAACCCATGAGTATCAGGTATCTACCTGCTGGGTCTTTAATTTCTGATGATAAGGTGAATGGTGTGGATCGGTGAAATGCAATTAGAGTACCCCTTTGTTTGGTACAGGCAGAAGCCGTGTAAATTTGTTGATAAAAAGGAGAAATATATTTTGGAGTAGAATCTTTGGTGAAGTGTGTTTCTTGGAGGCATACTATGTGAGCCTTCTTGTTATGGAAAGTACGGAAGGCTTTGGTCCTTTTTTGAGGGACATTTATTCCCGGAACATTCAGGGAAAGTATAGTCAGTGGTGCCATGGTAACAGATCAAATAGTTTTGACTTACTTTTTGTTATGCAGAGCTGACTGCGCAGATCAACCTGTGTGGACTGAAGAGATGAAAAGATAGGAAAGAAACAAGTGAATTCTGGAGTAAAGAGTAAACAAAAAACATATGAGATTAGATGATACATTGTATAAATTATTTTTTGCAAGTAATCACAATTTACCCGTGAAAGAGAATAAATATCTCTCTCAGGGGAATAAGTGCCTTTGTCACACTCCCACATAATATGGTTGGGAGAATGAGGAGGGCTAATGGGGGTACACGGATCTTCCGCTTACAGGAGAGAAGTGCTATGTCAAAAGACATCAAAATGATGATTCATTAATTGGAGTGCAGAATATAGTTTTTGTTGAAATTATTTATTCCAGGGTGGTTGTATATGGTTAGTTTTGCCCTAGGCTAAATAATTCAGTTAGAAAGGTACTGTTAATAATTTTGGTATTGATGAAGATAGTTTGAATTATTTTGGGAATTTAACCCTTTTAGAGTAAACAATTACATATTTTATTCATATGTAACTGTTTAGATATGTTAACTCATAAAATTGAGGTTGTATTGCTTCAGATTAGAATAAACAAAAACATAGTTCTAGGAACTAGTTAGGTAATAATATATTTGTTTTAAGAAAAGAAAGAAAAAGCTTCCATTACTTCTGGATTATTGAACATATTTGTCCTAAAAAGTAATAAATCTATTGTTATTACCTGAAAATATATAACTGAACAAGAATTTCCTTGTTTCACTTATATATTCCAAGACTATATGAATCAGAAGTAATAAGAAATATAACTGGAATGTAACATGATCCCACACAGTGTGTGACTATCAGAATGCAGTTACATTCAGTTATAAATACAGGTTTTTTATAGGGAACCATCTCTTAGTATAATAAATGAAGAGATATCAGGAAATAGGATGTCAGTCCATTGAATCTTCTTGGTCCATGGATGATGTGGCATAATGGCCTCTTTTGTGAGAATGATGATTCCCATTTTGTTCTGATATTTTCTGGGTGCTGCCTGAAGGTGAAGATGATGCCATTCTTCTGTGTGTGGGAGAGTTGCTGCTTGTGGGTTCTGTCAGATTTAATTTTAAAAGGGTTTGTTGTAGTTCATCTGCTGATCTGCTTCTGTAAATTGTACCTTGGTAGTTAAATCTGACTGAAAAGGGGAAGCCCCATTGATACATAATGTTGTGGCGTTGCAGTTCCATTAGTTGGGGTTTCATGGATCGTCTTTTAGTAATAGTAAGTTGGGATAGGTCAGCAAAAATTTGATAATTGTGTCCTTGAAAATTAAGTTCCTTTTTTTCTCTTGCAGCAATTAGTATTTGTTCTTTCGTTCTCTAATAATGAAATTTTGTGATTATATCACGTGGGGGTCCATCTTTCTTTTTGGCTGTGAGGGCTCTGTGTACTCTGTCCAGTTCTAAACGTTCAATAGGGATATCTGGCTTTAGTTCTTGTAATAGAGCAGTAATAGTAGATTGCAGGTCTGTCACAGTTTCAGGTATTCCCCTTATGCGCAAGTTTGAACGTTTGGCTCTATTTTCGTAATCTTCAAGCTTAGTTTGAAGTATTAAATTCTCTTCTTTTAATTGTTCCAATTATGTTATATTTACTTGGGTTGTAATTTCAATTTCATCCATTTTTATTTCTAAGGCTGCGGTGCGGTTTCCCAGCTCTCTTATTTCTTTGGTTAGGCTTTTTGTTATTTGGTCTGAGGTTTGTTTTAAAGCCTTATGAAGCATCTTTTCAAATTGTAATAATATTACTGGGGATGCTGAGGAGGCTTGTGGAGAAGTTTGTGAGAGGATTTGTTCTGTATCTGACTCAAATGGAGAGTCTTGCTGTGACATTTTCTGTCTGTGAGAGCGCCCTGATGCTGTATATTGTGAGGTGACTGGAGCTGCTTTAGTTGCAGTGAGTGCCTGTGAGCTCTTTGTGAGGTGATTTTTATTTCTGCCACGGCTTCCTCCCAGTACCATTTTTCCTGCCCAAACTTTCACAGTTTGTTCCCTGGGGCAAGAAGGTTCAAATGGATACCTTTTGAGCCTGCAGGCTCCGCTTTGTCCTTCTCTTCTCTCCTCAGCGGTGTGGAGCTCTAACAATGCATGTCTGCCCTGCTAGACTCCGCACATGCACCTCCTCAAAACGGCAAATTTCTATGCAAAACAATGTACCGCTTTGAGATGAAAAAGATCTAACATAATCATACCGCCAGGGAGGCTACACAATTGAATGAACATTTTCCAAGAGTGGTGATTCCATACTTTTTGCCAGGGGTTGTAATAGGAAAGGATGTAAAAGTCAAATCTTGGCTGAAAAATGGGTGACTATTGGGAGAAAATTGTGTAAATCTTGTGTAAAATTAATTATAAATACACCCCTATGTTGACTTTTTTTTCCAGGGCCATTCTCTCATAGTGAGGCTGAGAAGCTATGCACTACTAACACTCTATAATGTTATTTATTAAATGCAAAGTACTAAAGTTGGTGAACTGCTGATAAGGTCTGGCTTACTGTGTAGCCAAGAAAAAAGTCACAGTCATTTTTAATTAGTAGATATTTTAGTTGTATATTCCTTCTTTTTTTAAAGGCTAAGGTCACTTTTTTCTAAATCCAAGCTTCCCTGTGTACCAATATACCATTAATGTACAGTTTTCCCTGTATTCTAGAACAAGTGTTACCTTGTTTGTTCTATAGAAAACTCCTCCATGACTTCCTGGCACCTGTCCTTTGGGACGTGAAGTAGTTCAGCAGCTGACCTCATTAACACACACCCTGCACCTGCCTTACCCCCCAGGAGATTGCTCCTGCTCACCTCTGCAGTTACATGCAGTCATAAGTGAGCACTGTTCGCCCTGAATACATAGCCAGTGTCTTCCTCTGCTGATCGATCCTTTTGTATCTTACCTTCTTCTTGCATAGATAGTTCATTTGGCAGAGTGTGCAGGAGCTGAATTATTACATAGGAGCCTATGTGGAGTAGAGCTGTAGTATTTAAAACAGGAGAAGTGTGTACCTTGTAGTCTGTTAAGTTCATTCAACACTATACATTCTGATTGTACAATCTCCTTTAGATCAACTATGTAGTGCAAAGGCCTGCCTGACTGGATACATAATGATTGGATAGATAGGTGTGTCCTCCTATTATATAGTTTTGGTAAACCCTAAAGTAGATCGTATGGAAATTGTACAATCAGATTATGCGCTTCCACTACACTAGGTGTGAATGGGGCCTGAAAGTGAAATTGGTGTGTTTTCACAAGAACAATGACAACTGAGTGTCTCTATCCACTCCCCCCAAGTACTTGTATAAAGCTGGCCATACACTAAGCATTCTGATTGTACAATTTCATTTAGATCAATGAAAACTATGGAACAGGAGAACCCACCTAAACAATCTATTCAATTTGTATCAAATCAGACATGCCCTTGCACTACACAGCTGATGGTAGATCTTAAAGACATTGTATAATTAGATTGTACAGTGTATGGTCACCTTAAAGGAAGATGTAGGAAAGTGGGTGAAAATTATAAAAAAAGAGGTAGTATAATAATGAGGCGGGTGTGGTCCAGGGGGGTAAACACACCCAATTCTATGATGCAGTAAGTTAGTGCATGATGGGTTTTAAAGTTTCATGGCTAGCCACATGATGCTACAGGAAGTGATGGGCTCAGAAAGCATTTTTTTAAATTTTGAACAGAACGGTGCAGATTCAAAGCTGCCGTGGACTAGGCAAGTAAGCGAAAAGCACTTAGGGATGGCTTGGGCAGAAAATACATTTAAAAAGGCTTCTATTTATTATGAACAGTAAAATTCTGCCTATAAGGGTGAGCCTTTAATTTCTTGTTCTGTGCACATCTCTATATTTAGAAAAAAGATCGTGGTCATCTTCTAGCACGAAATGAGAACGTCTAGTTTCAGTAAACTGACCACAGAACTTGTATATGGCAGAACAGATAATTCAACAACACAATGAGTTATTTAAAGCCTAAATCTAGGAAAATTTAGGAAAATTACAAATCCTCTTCAGCAGTGGGGCTACCTCTGCACTTCAAGGTCTAACTGCTTGTTTAATTCTGGGGAACAGAAAATCTGTTTTATTTACCTGATCCTCTGCTCCCCTGGCAGGGGGCACTCCCCTATGATCTGGCAGTAGACTTTCCCTCAGCGTCCTCAAGTCCAGTGCAGGACTATGGGCCCTGTTTTGGTCTTGATGGTTTCAGAGGGCATAGTGGGCATGCTAGATTTAGGGGAGAAAAGGTTTTGGTGTCAGGTTTGGCAGCTTGGAAAAACCTGCAGTAGCAAAGGATTAAGTAAGTAAAAATGCTTTTTTGTAGTCCCCTACACATACATGAGTAATTCACAGTGTGAGGGCAGCCCCACTGTCACAGAGGAGATTTAGTTTTTCCAGAGTTAAACTCTAAAGTGATACTAAACCCAGGACTCTGCATTCACTATATTTGGTACCCCACAGTACACAACATGAAAATGCAATTATTTTAGTAAATATAAACTGCTAAATACCTTTTCTCATCAGCAGTATATAGCAGTCTGGTGACTTCTATCAGTCTCCGGACGAACATTGGTTAAAGCTTGTAGGAGGAGTTTTCATTCTGCTCTGACTGTCCTATGAGGCTGAAGGACCCCTGACTTCCTGTCTGGACAGTGCTGATTGGACCTGTGCTGATTATATGCAACCCCCCCAAAACAAACAAACAAACACTTTCTAGCAATACACACCAAACTAATCATGTGCATAGTGCCTCCAAAGCTCTGTTCAGATAGATTGGGGACAGTAAAAAAAGAGGAGGATCAGAGAAGACAGGATCAAACAGCCTTTTTACACAATGCAGAGGATTAACCTCTTAGGTTCCACAGTGAGTATAACAAGCATGCTTTACTGCATATACAGACTGATTTTACAGTTGTGGGTTTAGTAACACTTTAAGTTCATGTTACAGTTGAAAGGCATCTATATGGTTGGAATGCTATAGACCCTGAGGATCCAATACAACAAATTATACTCAACTTTCAGTGGATCCACCGGTGCAGCTAATAGTAGCCCAAAGTGGCGGCTGGTGCTCCATTTTTTGGGGGAGCACAAACAAAGCCCCAACCAACCCAACCCCCCCCCCTCCCCCTGTCACTACGCAATATGGCCTACAGATAGTTAGATGGATAGACAGACAAATATACAGGCAGATAGACAGATAGATAAATAAGACAGGCAGATAGATAAATAGTCAGACAGACAGACAGATAGTTAGATAGATATACTGATAAGTAGACAGATAGATAAATAGACAGGCAGATAAATAGATAGACAGACAAATAGACAGGCAGATAGATAGATAAATGGACAGACAGACAGATGAGAGAGGGATTTGGTGGTGAATGGGAGAAGCATTTGATAGGAGCCAGCTGTCCCCCATGGTCCCCCCCCTCCTCTCCTGCCAGGCACATGTCTCTGTCTGATCCAGTGGATTGCAAGTGAAAAGCTGGGGGCAGAGGTGAAGCAGGACACCCCCCTCCCTCCACCTTTACTCTGATCACAGGATGCTGCTACGGACAGACAGGGTGTCAGATCGCATTACAGACAGATCACAGGCAAATAGATAGATAGTACCTGTGGATTCTCCATCCACGGAGCTGCAGGGTCAGGGTCGCTTACGATTTCCCACTGGCACAGAACCCGGAAGTGACTCCGCTGCCCGGGGGAAAGCACTGCCCATTTCCTATGGTGGTGCCAATAGAAAACCCCACAGCAAGGGGAATGTCTGCAAGATGGGAGTGTTGTGGCGGAGTGCTTTGCGCCACAATGACTCACAAAAGCAGGCAAATGAAGCGTCTTACATGCAATCATGTGATTGCATAGACGTCATGCTACCCATAGTGCACTGTGTCCAGCGCCCGTACACAGTGCACTTGTGCACTTAAAAGGACTTTTTTTTTTAAAGGACCTTTTTGTAATTTTATTTTCTTAAAGATGACTAGCCTTGGGGGGGTGCACCCATGCGCCCCCTATGGACGGGCCGCCACTGGTAGCTCATCATTTTTATAGTAAACGTTGCTTTCCCACATTTCATTTGATTCACAAAGTTTGGACTACTGTCCAACAATATACCTCTCACAAGGGATATACTCAATATATATTATCTGAGGTAGAGAAACTTGAAAACTTTTTAAAAAGGGGCAGCATTGTGCTTCTTCATCAGCTTTTTCATAATGAGGTTCTACAACCATTTATTAAACTGGCAGAGAAATACCAGCTGTCTAACAAATTGTTTTTTCAGTTATTGCAGAGTCAGGTAGCGACTTTTCTAGTAAAGTAGAATCCTTCCTTAAGTTTAACTATGGCAGTAACTAAAAGATACTCCGACCAGGAACGTATCAGGGATATACAGTCTCTCACAAAAGTGAGTACACACCTCACATTTTTGTAAAGATTTTATTTTATCTTTTCATGTGACAACACTGAAGAAATGACACTTTGCTAAAATGTAAAGTAATGAGTGTACAGCTTGTATAACAGTGTAAATTTGCTGTCCACTCAAAATAACTCAACACACAGCCATTAATGTCTAAACCGCTGGTAACAAAAGTGAGTACACCCCTAAGTGAAAATGTCCAAATTGGGCCAAAAGTGTCAATATTTTGTGTGGCCACCATTATTTTCCAGCACTGTCTTAACCCTCTTGGGCATGGAGTTCACCAGAGCTTCACAGGTTTCCACTGGAGTCCTCTTTCACTCCTCCATGATGACATCACAGAGCTGGTGGATGTTAGAGACCTTACGCTCCTCCACCTTCCATTGGAGGATGCCCCACAGATGCTCAATAGGGTTTAGGGCTGGAGACATGCTTGGCTAGTCCATCACCCTTACCCTCAGCTTCTTTAGCAAGGTAGTGGTCATCTTAGAGGTGTGTTTGGGGTCGTTATCATGTTGGAATACTGCCTTGCGGCCCAGTCTCCGAAGCGAGGGGATCATGCTCTGCTTCAGTATGTCACAGTACATGTTGGCATTCATGGTTCCCTCAATGAACTGTAGCTCCCCAGTGCCGGCAGAACTAATGCAGCCCCAGACCATGACACTCCCACCTCCATGCTTGACTCCCACCTCCACCTGACTGGCTTGGTATCAAGAGATCCCCAGATTTTCCACTTCTTATTAAGTGATTAAACAGTACTGACTGGCATATTCAAGGTTTTGGATATCTTTTTGTATCCTTTTCCATCTTTGTAAAGTTTCATTACCTTGTTACGCAGGTCTTTTGACTGTTTTTTTCTATCTCCTCATGGCTCAGTGTCTAGCTTGCTTAGTGCATCCATGTGAGAGCTAACAAACTCATTGACTATTTATACACAGACACTAATTGTGATTTTAAAAGCCACAAATGTGGGAAATTAACCTTTAACTGCTATTTTAACCACTTCAATACCAGGCACTTAGACACCTTCCCGCCCAGGCCAATTTTCAACTTTTAGCGCTGTCACACTTTGAATGACAATTGCGCGGTCATGCTACACTGTACTCAAACAATTTTTTTCTCATTTTGTTCCCACAAATAGAGCTTTCTTTTGGTAGTATTTGATCACCTCTGTGGTTTTTATTTTTTGCGCAACAAATAAAAAAATACCGAAAATTTAGAAAAAAAACACGTTTTTCTTTGTTTCTGTTAAAATTTTTGGTAAATAGGTACGTTTGCTTCTTCAATGCTTCTTCAATGATGGGCACTGATATGGCTGCACTGACGGGCACTGATACAGCGGCACTGATGGGCACCGATGAGGTGGCACCAATGAGATGGCACTGATGAGGTGGCACTGACGGGCACTGATAGGCAGCACTGATGGGCACTGATAGGTGGCACTGATGGACACTGATAGGTGGCACTGGTACGCGGTACTGATGGGCACTCATAGGTGGCTACGATGGGCACTCATAGGCGGCACTGATGGGCACTCGCAGGTGGCATTGATGGGTACTTATGGGTGGCACTGATGGGTACTTATGGGTGGCACTGATAGGTGGCACGGATGGGCACTAATAGGCACTGATAGGTGGGCACTGATGGGCATGGATGGGCATTGACAGGTGGCACCGATGGACACTGATGGGTGGCACTGATGACACTAATTGATGGCACGGATGCCCCTAAGTTTGGCATTGCTGGGCATCACTGCTATATCATGGTGCCAATCAGTGCCCATTTGTGGGTACTGATTGGCACAGACTGGGCACATTGGGCACATGTGGATGGCCATGGGGTACATACCTGGCCATCCACAGTTGCCTCCCTCCCTGGTGGTCCAGTGTGGTCATCTGAGGGGGGGCTGCGCTGATAAACAATCAGCGCAGACCCTCCCTGTCAGGAAAGCCGCCGATCGGCTCTCCTCTACTCGCGTCTGTCAGAGGCGAGTAAGGAAATGCCGATCAACAGCTCTTCCTATTGACATCGTGATCAGCCATGATTGGACACGTCTGATCACATGGTAAAGAGCCGATCGCCGCGATGCGCGCCCCCGCAGGCGCGCGGCGGCATGTTATCCTGCTGGACGTCATATGACGCCCAGTCGGGATAACTGAACCACCACCCGGCCATCAATCCGCTATAGGCCGGGCGGGAAGTGGTTAACCTGTGTGTGCCGTCTTCTGTGTCTGTACCAAGGCCAAACATTCCAGGGTATGTAAACTTTTGATCAGGGCCGTTTGGGTGATTTCTGTTATTAAAAAGGGAGAAACTACCGCGCTGTATTGCACCCAAGGGGTACCTTATGCAAAATATTGATAATAAATTGTGAGAAAAGTAAATAATATAGTGGAAAATAGGATATAGCAAAGCAGCCACTCCAAGTGAGATACGCACACTATTGCAACAATAAATATAAATGAGCAGCGCTGTGAATAAATGTATAATTGTGAAAATATACAAGTGTAAATGGGATAAATAAAATAAAACCCAATTTAAATGGATAACATAGTTCCTAAATCAAAACATGGGGTGTATGGTAAACAGTCCTAACACATTAAAGTCCAGATGGATACAGTGAAAAGACATAGGCAAGGCCCCAGTCTGAAGGCAGGAATGCAGATAAAAAAGTGGATCCTTCACCGCACCACTGTGATGACTAAAATTGAAATGCGCGCTTACCAAATGGCAAGCATAAGGGGGCTTGCGACCTTAACCCGGTCAGGGCCTTTCATAGGATGAAGACAACGGCATGCCACTTAATGTGTTAGGACTGTTTACCATACACCCCATGTTTTGATTTAGGAACTATGTTATCCATTTAAATTGGGTTTTATTTTATTTATCCAATTTACACTGGTATATTTTCACAATTATACATTTATTCACAGCGCTGCTCATTTATATTTATTGATTTCTGTTATTATTATGATTTAAAAAGAACCCAAAAATGTGATATGTGATAATGAATGGCTTCATGTGATTGCTATCCTTAACCCCCCTGGCGGTATTCCCGAGTCTGGCTTGGGTTGAGATTTTAGTACCAAAAGCGCTAACCCCGAGCCAGACTCGGGATCACATGGCTGGATCCTGGAAGACGCGACTCACGTTGTCTCCGGGATCCCGCGATGTTCTCACACTGTGTTTGACGGCCGGATCTTCCGCCCGATGCACTGTGTGCTCTGTGTGCCCTGGCTTCCCTTCCCTGCGAGCGTAGCGACGCAGGGGGTGGAACCGGCGGCAAGTTCAAATAGTATATAATACAAACACACTGATACATTGTAATCCTATTGGATTACATTACTAAATATAATAAATATAATAAAATTGACCTCAGATTGCCCCCCAGTGCTTTGTCCAGTGCCCCTGCCTGCAGTTTTACTGTACTTTGTGTCTGGAAACTGCAGAGCGACCATGGCATCCAAAAAGCGCGCTTCAACCTCAAAAGCGACATATGACCTGCTGGAAAACAGCGACAGCGAGACAGAATCGCTTGCAGAAGTGAGTGATAGCGAATCATGAGGAAGTTCGTCATCAGGCACGGAAAGCGATTTCAGCGATGATCCTGCGACTTTGCCCAGCGATGTGCGGACTTGGTGCTCGATTGATTGCGGTACAGAGCACACAGCACCCCCAAGATTCCCGTTTACCGGAGCGCCTGGTATCAAAGTGGAGGTTGAAGATGACAGCCCCTTGGGATACCTCCAACTCTTTTTGACTGATGAGGTCATAGAAAGAATTATTACAGAGACAAACCGATACCAGGAGCAACAAGCTGCTATACCTCAGAGGTTTTCAAGGAGCAGAAAATGGGAACCAGTGACCAAGGAGGACATCTGGAAGTTTCTGGGCCTAATTATTCTCCAGGGAGTGGTGGGGAAACCCCTGCAGAAATGGTACTGGACAACCAACAAAATATTAGCCACTCCTTTTTTTGGCACCATCATGTCGGAATACAAATTTTCTCTCATAATGAAATATCTGCATTTTCAAAATAATGACGAATTTGATGAGACTTCTCATCCAGCTCCAAAACTGAAAAAAATTTGGGACTTATATCAAATTATTCAGAAAAATTTCCAGCAGACCTATGTACCAGACAGAGACGTCAGTATCGACGAAAGTCTTATGGCCTACAAAGGAAGACTTAGCTGGATACAGTACATGGCATCTAAGAGAGCGTGATTCAGCATAAAATCATTCATGCTCTGTGAAGCCAGCACTGGATATATATGGAATTCGGTCCTTTACACCGGGAAAGGGACCAAATTCAACGACAGATTCAGTCAATATGCAATGGCAACCGCTTCTGTTCTCACTTTGATTGAGCCATTGTTGAATCAGGAGACTGTGTAACCACAGATAATTTTTATACTTCTCCAGAACTCTATGAGTTCCTTCTACAACACAAGACGGATGCATACGGGACTGTTAGAGCTAACCGGCGTGACATGCCGCCAACCTTTGCCAATAAAAAGCTCAAGGCAGGAGAAATAGTTGCCTGGCAAAAAGGCAAAATGATGGCACTAAGATGGCGAGATAAAAAAGATGTGTGCCTAATGAGTACCATTCACAACACCTCTACTCTCATGGTACATACAAAAGGTGGAAAAGACGTTATGAAACCTCAAGTCGTAATGGACTACAACAATACAATGGGAGGTGTTGACAGAGCTGACCAGGCCATGACTTTTTACCCTGCTATGAGAAAGCAACAAAAAAAATATTACAAAAAAATCTTCAGGCATCTTCTTGAACAGTGCCTGTGGAACGCTTTCATTCTTCTAAAAAAAAAGAGTGACAGGCCTGTGATTCATGCAGACTTCGTTTGGAAAGTTGCAGAACTCATATTTCTGAAGCACCAAACACCAACCACTGTAAGTAGATCTGGACGTCGTGCTGCTGGCATTGTGAACCCAGAACGCCTGACAGGTCGACACTTTATGGACCACATTCCACCAACGGAAAAGAAGGCAGCACCCACAAGGATGTGTGTGGTTTCAGAGGCGGCTCTAGGCTTTGTGAGGCCTTAGGCAAAACCTAGACATGAGGCCCCACTCACGCCCATAATGGGAAAAATAATTAAAGCGATAAAAATGAACTGTATAAATTGTATATATTAAAAGCCTTAAACACTATGAACTATAATTTCACAGTTTCTAGAATTTTCTCTAGCAAATTATCATTAAACATATATATATTACATGCACACAAATATAAATACAATTTGTGCAGCTGCTACTAGTAATGTGTAGTAGTAGTAGTAAAAAAAAAAGTCAAAAATCATATTTCTTCATTCACATAAAGCTCAGGTTAATATAACCCAGCACAGAGTTCCCCCTTACATCAGAGTCTGCAAGATTCCCCCTTACAGTGCAAGGGGAAATGCTGCAGACTGGAGTAAGGGGGAACACTAAAGTAAGGGGGGCTCTGGTGACCAGAGATCACCTTATATCAGAGTGTACAGCATTTCCATTTACATCAGAGTTCCCCTTTTTATCAGGGTCCGTGGAGTTCCAACTTGCATTTAAAATGAGAACTCCAATGTGGGGAATACGCTGGTGACCACAGACCACCCGCAGAGTGAATACACTAAGGTAAAAGGGGGGGGGGTACTAATATAAGGGGGAACCTTTATATCAGTGCCCCCTTACCTTGCTGTATTCACTCCCCCTTACATCACTGACCCCCATCAGACTATCCTTGCAACGCTGTCACTGACCTCATCTCAGGTGCACCGTACAGGGCTCAGCCAGACGGTCCTCTCTGGGCTCCAGCTTGGTGGCTCTAGTTTCATCCTATATTATCCTACTCCACACAAGTCCAACTCCTCTTGTGACCCCCCTCCTAGCAGTGCTCCAGCTCTTGACTCCTCTGTAACAACCCCCCCCAGGAGACTGCAGACACAATAAAGTAGATGGTCAGAGGCTGTGCAGATATGATACAGAAAAAGGTCTGTGCAGACATGATACAAGAGATAGTCAGAGACTGCAGGAATTATACAATAGATGGTCAGAAACTGCGGGCATGATACAAGAGATAGTCAGAGACTGCAAACATAATACAAGAGATGGTCAGAGACTGCAGACATGATACAAGAGATGGTCAGAGACTGCAGACATAGTACAGGAGATGGTCAGAGACTGCAGACATAGTACAGGAGATGATCAGAGACTGCAGACATAGTACAGGAGATGATCAGAGACTGCAGACATGATACAAGAGATGGTCAGAGACTGCAGACATGATACAAGAGATGGTCAGAGACTGCGTAAATTATAGAATAGATGATCGAACTGCGGACATGATACAAGAGATGGTCAGAGACTGAAGACATGGAGGTTAAAATAGGCAGGGAGGAAATTAGACATCGCCTCCTCACTGCCTGTCAAATGCCTCTGAAAAGCGACCTAAGCATTGATCACTTCAGTGGAGTGGCAGTGCCTGCTAAGAGTGCAAGCCTTTGGGCTCACACAGATGCTCAAAATTTTTTTTGGGGGGTAGGCAAGCAAACTGAAAAAAAAACATCAATTGCAGCCACTGTGCCCCCATCAAATGCAGCCACTGTGCCCCCATCAAATGCAGCCACTGTGCCCCCATCAAATGCAGCCACTGTGCCCCCATCAAATGCAGCCACTGTGCCCCCATCAAATGCAGCCACTGTGCCCCCATCAAATGCAGCCACTGTGCCCCATCAAATGCAGCCACTGTACCCCATCAAATGCAGCCACTGTGCCCCATCAAATGCAGCCACTGTGCCCCATCAAATGCAGCCACTGTGCCCCATCAAATGCAGCCACTGTGACACCCCCTTCGCCCACTTGCTGTCTGACTGACACTTACCCCATCTTGGTGACGGGCCAGGCAGTGGGTGATGGCGGCGAGCTGTGGGACATGCAGTGGGTCAGGTGATGCCCCTGTCCTGTGTCCTCCATGGTTCCTGTGCATCTCTTCTTCTGGTCTGCTAGATGTCCAATAGGAATGCCTGTGCCTTCAGCCAATCAGGTGACGGGTATTAGACCCGTACTTCCTGATTGGCGGAGAGGTGGTTCAGTGTTAGAAAAGAGAATATTAATTTGCTTTTTTAACACGCCTGGGTGGGCTCATGGTGCAATACTCTGCACTCAGAGTCCACCTTTTTTGAAGCCTATGGCACTAAGCAGGTGGTTTAAAAAAAAAAACACACCCCCACCACTGTAATTCAGGCGCCACGGTGGCCATGGATAGATTCATGCAGTGCATAAATCTATACATTTTACATACAGGGAGTGGCATAATGGAGGGGGCAGTGCCTGTGCGTCCTTAATGGACAGGCTGCCACTGTGCTGGCGGTTTTCCATAGCCGCAGTCCTTCAGACTTCTAATTAGATTGTGCGTTTTGCTGCATTTTCTCGAATTGCACCAAAGATGCAGCATGCAGGACTTCTTGTGCACTTTCAGAACATGCAGCAAAAATGTACAACCTAATAGAAGTCTATGGGACCGGGGGTAACATGCAGGAAGACTGCCAGTACACCAGCACTGCAGCATGCTAGTGTGAACCCACATCATAACATCTAGGAGGGCGAGGTACTGTCACAGGCTGTAATATAACACTTAAGCTGCAGAGAGGGGAAGAGACAGCAGGAAGGGAGGGAGGGAGGAGAAGCTCACTTGTCACTTACTTGGATGCAATAGACACTAGTCCCAGGAGGCTCACTTGTTTTTTTTTTTTTTTCAAAGACTGTGGTTGCTGAGCTCAGCCGACTGCTCAGTTTTAACTTTCCCGCCCACACATCCTCTTCACAGACAGCACACGGGCTGCCCGGAGTGTGGGCGGGGAAAGAAAAAGCAGATCCATCCAGCCTCTGCCAGAGCTTCGTGTGCAGGAGGGAGGGGCGGGGCTAACACAGACTGTCAGCCCTGTGACAGAACTCATCGCTGGCTTGTAGTACTGAATCCGGGCGTGCCCTCCACCCGAGCAGCCGCCCTCGGCCAGCTCAGCGGCCTTTGTGCAGGACAATAGAGCAGCCCAGGGGGCAATTGCATCCCCGCCCCTATGCATGGCCGTGCTTCCTCCCCGCCTCCTCCTCTGTGTCCAGGAAAACATCACAGCAGGAGGAGGAGGGGGCGGGGTCAGTGCGCAGAGCTCCGTATGTGTGTGTCAGCCGGGGAGAGATACCACTTTGCGGCTGCCATACGAAGCGTTGCTCGTGGGAACCAAGACACCCCACGGGCATGCAGGGACTCTGATTCGCCAGGACTATCCTGGGGAGGTTGAGCTACAGGCAAATTAGGCTTTTGCGAGGCCCCTTAGATTGCGAGGCCTTAGGCAAAGGCCTAATTTGCCTAATTAGAGAGCCGCCTCTGTGTGGTTTGCTGCTCTAAACGTGACGACACAGGAAGGAAAATCAGAAAAGAAACCAGGTTCTACTGTCCTGACTGTGACGTTGAACTTTGTGCTGTACCATGTTTTAAAATTTACCATACCCGAGACGTTTACTAAAGCAATATGACTACTAATATTGCACTCTTGTTTGGCCAAAAAAAATGTCAGTGTTTTTGATTTATATTATTTACTAAAATTTATTGAATAAAAAGTATTATTACTATTTTATATTATTATTTGTTATTATTTATAGTTATTTATTATATTATAATTCATGATTTTGTGTTTCAAACTTTATCATACCCAGGATGTCTACTAGACTCTTGTTTGGACAGATTTCAGTGAGTTATTCCTAAGAATTACAGGCCTACAATATAAAACGCCACATTTCCATGCAAAAATAATGGTACCGCTTTCAGCACCTAAAATCTGAAATAATCATACCTCCAGGGAGGTTTTTTGGCATGATCAGTCAAATTTTCAATATTAATGCCAAAATTTCACAATTTCTGCCAGGGTATGCAAACTTTTGAGCATGACTGTATATATGCCATCATGGTGTAGTTGGTAAATTGAATACATTTATTTGTTTTATATTGCTGCCAACTTTATACATGAAGAATGTAATTGTTAATCTACTGATAATTTAAAAGGTCTTAAGTAACAATGAAAGTATAATCTGGAAGTCGCAAAATTTTTTTGTTTTTTGCTTTTTTTTTTCTTATGTCTAGTGGGAATGTGTTTTATGTTTTAGTCTTGTTGCAAACTGAAAAACAATTTCAATAAAAATTATTTGAAAAAAAAAAGAAGAAAAAAAAAAAAGTTGAAAAGAATACTATAACATTTATCATGACTGCTCTGTAATGCTCATCTTTCTAGTACATTCAAAAGTTAGGTAAAGACATTTTTTTCCCTTTCCTGCAGTTTTCATGAATCAGCCACAGTGATGAGACAAGTCTGTCTTGTAAATCGGTGGTATCAAGTCAATTTTCTTTTCAGTTGTGTATAATGAAATAAGTGATGACTGAGGTAGAACTGTTGGAGTTTGATCGATTTCAGAGTACAAATGACTTTCCTCTAGGTCTTCTCTGTTCCCTGGTATGAAGGGGGCATCTGGAAGTGCTTGAGCATCCTGTAGTTCAGTGGTATTAACTATATGCTCAGAAACCTAAAATAAAAAACAAAGGAATTATATTTTTGATCTTTGGTTGACAAGTTTACTCAATGGGTTCAGTGGATCTACATAGGGAAGGCTTATTAAACAACTTTCAGTTTTTACTTTCTGTTGTTTAAAACCCCAGTCTGATCTACTTGTGAGATACAGTACGTCTTCAGTACATCCCTCCTCTACTAGATGCAAGAATAGCAAATGTGTTGAAGTCTCAACCACAGAGCAAGTAAAAGGCTGAAGAGTCATATGTACAAAGCCCAGACCAGACATTTAAACTAGTGGACTACTACACTAGGAGAACCTCGAAAGAGTATCGAAAAACCACATTTTGTGAAATGTGTGTAACAATACTGCTGAAAGTATGCATTGTCTAGAAAACTACTAAAATCATACCAACCAACTTTCTGAAATGTGAAAGAGGGACACCTTTTAGTTCAAAGAATTTAACTAAAAGGCATTCTTTCCATATGCCATGCAAAGTATACCTACTAAGTTTATGAAACATCATCCTTTAACACACAGTGAGGGAGATTTACTAAAACTGGTGCACTCAGAATCCGGTGCAACTGTGCATGGTAGCCAATCAACTTCTAACATTAGCTTGTTCAATTAAGCTTTGACAATAAGCCCTCGTTCACACTGAGCACGGCTTTTATCTGAACTCGCACGATTTCAAAGCTGCATTTCAGTCTGACTTCGGGGGGCGACTTGAAAGACATCTGTGCAGGTTTATGAACAGATGTCTATTGAAATTGCCCCCGAAGTCAGGAACTACTTTTGGAAATCGTTGCGGTGCCGCAAAGTCGGCGTCGCACCGATTGGGACGCTCCTATTTCTAGCAATAGGCTTAGATTTTACATGCGAACTGACCTGTCAAATCGCGTCAATGTGAATAGGGGCTCAAACCTGGAAGCTGGTTTCTGTGCAGAGCTGCACCAGATTTTGCACTTTCCAGTTTTAGTAATTAACCCCCAATATGTAGGCAGAAGATTCATCTCTGCCACCAGTGTTAGTTTTGGCACCAAATTTTGATTTAGTTAGTCTTTTGACTAAAATACCATTTTAGTTTTAGTCCAATTTTAGTCATTTGCAATTGTTTCAGTCGTATTTTAATTGACTAAAATCTCCAGTACATTTTATTCAAATTAAATAATTTTAGTCAACTAAAGTCGAATGTGTTTAGTTCAACTTTAATGTATTATTTAACCACTTCCTGCCCGGCCTATAGCAGAATGACGGCCAGGCGGTGGTTCAGTTATCCTGACTGGGCGTCATATGACGTCTAGCAGAATAACAGTCGCCGGGCACCCGTGGGGGCGCGCATCGCGATGATCAGTGGTGTGGTGTGTCACTCTGACACACCACACTCTGACGGAGGCTCTTTACCATGTGATCAGCTGTGTCCAATCACAGCTGATCACGATGTAAACAGGAAGAGCCTTTATCGGCTTTTCCTCACTCACGCCTGACAGACGTGAGTAGAGGGGAGCCGATCAGCGGCTCTCCTGGCGGGGGGGATTGTGCTGATTTTTTTATCAGTGCAGCCCCCCCCGCGAATGCCCACACTGGACCACCAGGAAAGCCACCAGGGATGCCCACAACAGATGGATGACCAGGGATGCCACCCTAGACCACCAGGGATGCCAGTAAGTGCCCAAATAATGCCAATAAGTGCCCACACATCTTGCCAGTCAGTGCCAGTCAGTGCCTGCCAGATGTCTCCTCATCGGTGATGCCCAGCAGTGCCATCTATCAGTGTCCATCAGTGCCACCCATCAGTGTCCATCAATGCCATCTACCAGTGCCCATCCGTGCCCATCAATGCCCACCTATCTGTAACAATCAGTGCCCACCTGTGCCACCCATAAGTACCCATCAGTGCCGCCCATCAGTGCCGTCTATCAATGCCCATCAGTGCTGTATACCAGTGCCACCCATCAGTGCCCATCAGTGCCGCCTATCAGTGTCACCTATCGGTGTCCCTCCTCAGTGCCCATCAGTGCCACCTCATCAGTGCCAATTCATTGGTGCCACCTCATCAGTGCCCATCAGTGCCACCTTATCAGTGCCCATTAGTGCAGCCTCATCAGTGCCCATCAGTGAAGGAGAAAATGTATTTATTTACAAAATTTTATAACAGAAACAAAGAAAAATTATTTTAAAAAAATGTGGTCTTTTTTTATTTGTTGCGCAAAAATATAAATGCCAGCAGTGATCAAATACCACCAAAAGAAAGCTCTATTTGTGGGAACAAAATGATAAAAAATAGTTTTTTTGGTACAGTGTACAGCAGTATGACCGCGCAATTGTCATTCAAAGTGCGACAGCGCTGAAAACTAAAAATTGGCTTGGGCAGGAAGGGACAAAAGTGCCCGGTATTGAAGTGGTTAAAGTAGATGTAAATCCGATTCATGAAATTTCAGCAGGGCACATATCTCTGCAGTGTTTTCTTATCTCTCTTCAAAGCACTAAGTCCCATGGATTTCATCTGCTCTGTTCTTCTGTTATCAGCATGATAACTTCTGACAAGTTCTCAGTCACAGGAGATAAAAAAAGACTGAAATTTGTGTCAGGGAGGTTGCTATAAATAGATTAGCAGACAGCTAAACTATTCACAGAACAGCTCTGATAGTCTTTACCTATGTGGAGAGGGGGTGTGTGCCTTTCCTCCAATAAGCTGTCTTGGCTGTGTGCCCAGACTTCACACTCAGTGCTGAACAGGAAGAGAAAATCTCCTAACACAATCTGAACTTTCTAAACAGTATATAAAGCTGAAGACAGATATACACGTAAAACTTATGTAGAGATATTTGTTTCATCTCTGTATATCATCTGAGGCTGTTTACTTCACTGGGTATATGTGAGGGTTTACATCTACTTTAAGCATTTCTATAGAATTTCCAAACTCATACTCCTGGAGTAAAAGAATCTAATATCATGTTATTATGGTATTAAGGTTTGAACAAACTCACAGATATAGATTTAGCCACTCTGGACGGTCTGAGGAGGCCTGTAATGCTGCACAGTGCTCTGGATGGTGGTCTGTCTAGGGAGGCCTGTAATGCTGCACAGTGCTCTGGACGGTGCCTTGAGGAGGCCTGTAATGCACACAGTGCTCTGGACGGTGGTCTGAGGAAGCCTGTAATGCTGCACAGTGCTCTGGACGGTGGTCTGAGGAGGACTGTGATGCACACAGTGCTCTGGTTAGTGGTCTGAGGAGGACTGTAATGCTACACAGTGCTCTGGACATGGACAGTCTGAAGAAGAGGCCTGTAATGCATTGCACACAGTGCTCTGGACGGTGGCCTGAGGAGGCTTGTAATGCACACAGTGCTCTGGCTGGTGGTCTGAGGAGACCTGTAATGCTGCACAGTGCTCTGCAACGGTAGTCTGAGAAGCCTGTAATGCTGCACAGTGCTCTTCATGGTGGTCTGAGGGGAGGCCTGTAATGCACAGTGCTCTGGACTGTGGTCTGAGGAGGCTTGTAATGCACACAGTGCTCTGGATGGTGGTCTGAGAGGCCTGTAATGCTGCATAGTGCTCTGGATGCTGGTTTGAGGGGAGGCCTGTAATGCTGCACAGTGCTCTGGATGGTGGTCTGAGGGGATGCCTGTAATGCACAGTGCTCTGGATGCCGGTGGTCAGAGGAGGCCTGTAATACACATAGTGCTCTGCGCAGTGGGCTGAGGGGAGGCCTGTAATGCACACACTCACATTCTGGATTCAATAAAGCTGGGTTAAATTGCTGTATTACATACATATTATGTGCTCTTTGTAGATTTATTTTTTGTAAATATATCCCTGATGGCAATATACCGCCAAAAGTCTCTGGCAGAATAAAATGAGAAACTAGCTGAGGAGCATCTTCACAGAAACAACATCTTCTCAGGTTACATGGCAACAATGGCTATCTTTTTACTATACAGGTCAAATTGGAGATATGTAACTTACATGTGACACGGCTGTTTGCTTTGTTTTACCTAAAGAAAAAAACAGTTGTTTATTGATTCACATAAAGATCTTAATACTTGTTAAGACTTCTATAAGAATTTGCCATACTCTGTGTTCAGAAATTTGCAATTTTCATTCTACAGCCCAGTGTTTGGAAGTCCATGCTAAAACTAAAATCCCTGCATCTATAGACACCAACAATCTAACACTAACCTCTCTAGTCCTGTAAAGAAAAAAATTTGTATACATACCTTTTGGAAGGCGCTCCGACTCAATCCGACCAGATCCCACACTGAGCTGCCAGCCGCAGCTTCGCTGTGTAAGAGGGTGCAGAGGACACGGATGACAAAGGAAGCTCCATAGTGACATCATTCCCCATTCATTTCACAGCCGTTGTCGGCCATGTCCTCTGCAGAGCTTCCGCCTCTGGAGATCAGGTCGGATCGGCTTCAGAAAAGGTATGTACAGTAGGTGACCGCGATATTGTGTCAATCTCGCCGCACTTCTCGGCGAGATTTGACACCTACGAGCCCCGTCGCAGGAGCCAGCGCCAAGATGGCTCACTCATCGGTAAAGGAAAACTTTGTTTTCCTTCCGCGATGAGTGACAGGCAGCGCTGACAGCTGTCTGGTATGAATCCTGAGGCGGGAACACCGCGCCAAATTTTAAATGAAAAAACCGGCGTGGGTTCCCCCCTCGGAGGCATACCAGGCCCTTAGGTCTGGCGTGGATTGTAAGGGGAACCCCCTATGCCGAAAAATCGGCGTGGGGGTCCCCCCCAAATCCATACCAGACCCTTATCCGAGCACGCAGCCCGGCCGGCCAGGAAAGGGGGTGGGGACTGCGGCCCCCCCCACCCCAAAGCACCTTGTCCCCATGTTGATGAGGACAAGGGCCTCTTCCCGACAACCCTGGCCGTTGGTTGTCGGGGGCTGCGGGCGGGGGGCTTATCGGAATGTGGGAGCACCCCTTAATAAGGGGGCCCCCAGATCCCGGCCCCCCACCCTGTGTGAATGAGTTTGGGGTACATGGTACCCCTACCCATTCACCTAGGGAAAAGTGTCAATATAAAAAAAAAAACACACTACACAGGTTTTAAGAGTAATTTATTAGTCAGCTCCGGGGTCTTCTTCCGACTTCGGGGGGTGTTCGGCCTCTTCTCCCGGGCCCCGCCGCTATCTTCTTCCAGCTCTATTGCCAGCGAGGGGCCCGGTCTGCTGCCGCTGTCTCGCCGCCGCTGTCTTGTCGCCGCTGTCTCGCCGCCGATGTCTCTCCGCTTCTTCTCTTCTTTTCTTCTTCCTCGATGTTGACACGACGCTCTCTCCGGCTCGAATGCTGTGTGCGAGCTGCGGAGCCATTTATATAGGCGGTAACCCCACCCCCTTACGACGTCATGGTCCCAGCATGCGCAGGGACTTTGGCGTCATAAGGGGGCGTGGCCCCAGAGTCCCTGCGCATGCTGGGACCATGACGTCGTAAGGGGGTGGGGTTACCGCCTATATAAATGGCTCCGCAGCTCGCACACAGCATTCGAGCCGGAGAGAGCGTCGTGTCAACATCGGGGAAGAAGAAAAGAAGAGAAGAAGCGGAGAGACAGCGGCGACAAGACAGCGGCGACAAGACAGCGGCAGCAGACCGGGCCCCTCGCTGGCAATAGAGCTGGAAGAAGATAGCGGCGGGGCTCGGGAGAAGAGGCCGAACACCGGGAGAAGAGGCCGAACACCCCCCGAAGTCGGAAGAAGACCCCGGAGCTGACTAATAAATTACTCTTAAAACCTGTGTAGTGTGTTTTTTTTTTTTTTTTTATATTGACACTTTTCCCTAGGTGAATGGGTAGGGGTACCATGTACCCCAAACTCATTCACACAGGGTGGGGGGCCGGGATCTGGGGGCCCCCTTATTAAGGGGGGCTCCCGGATTCCGATAAGCCCCCCGCCCACAGACCCCGACAACCAACGGCCAGGGTTGTCGGGAAGAGGCCCTTGTCCTCATCAACATGGGGACAAGGTGCTTTGGGGTGGGGGGGGCCGCAGGGCGCCCCCCTCCCCCAAGGCACCCACCCCCCCATGTTGAGGGCATGCGGCCTGGTACGGCTCAGGAGGGGGGGGGCGCTCGCTCGTCCCCACCCCCTTTCCTGGCCGGCCGGGCTGCGTGCTCGGATAAGGGTCTGGTATGGATTTGAGGGGGACCCCCACGCCGATTTTTCGGCATAGGGGGTTCCCCTTACAATCCATGCCAGACCTAAGGGCCCGGTATGCCTCCGAGGGGGGAACCCACGCCGGTTTTTTCATTTAAAATTTGGCGCGGTGTTCCCGCCTCAGTATTCATACCAGACAGCTGTCAGCGCTGCCTGTCACTCATTGCGGAAGGAAAACAAAGTTTTCCTTTACCGATGAGCGAGCCAGCGCGACATTCACAGTACCCTGTCGCCGAGAACCAGCGCGATGGTATCGCGCTGGAAACACAATCTCGCGGTCAGGTACTGTATGCTTTTGGAACTACTTGTTTTTGGAACTATTTCCAAGTACAAGATACTGATTTGATATTTTTTTTGAATACAGGATCTGAACATTAAAGCTTGATTGAGCTCTGTCTTTCCTAAAACTGGACATATACTAGTAGTTTTTCAAACGATTGTTCTGGGGATCTGAAAAAAAAGAATTGTTGCTCTACATAAAGAGGCCTGGGTTATAAGAAGATTGCCAAGACCCTGAAACTGAGCTGCAGCATGGTGGCCAAGACCATACAGCAGTTTAACAGGACAGGTTCCACTCAGAACAGGCCTCGCCATGGTCGACTACAGAAGTTGAGTGCACGTGCTCGGCGTCATATCCAGAGGTTGTCTTTGGGAAATAGACATATGATTGCTGCCACTATTGCTGCAGAGGTTGAAGGGGTGGGGGGTCAGCCTGTCAGTGCTCAGACCATGCACTGCATCAAATTGGTCTGCATGGCTGTCATACCAGAAGGAAGCCTCTTCTAAAGATGATGCACAAGAAAGCCACAAACAGTTGATTGAAGACAAGCAGACTAAGGACATGGATTACTGGAACCATGTCCTGTGGTCTGATGGGACCAAGATGAATTTTTTTGGTTCAGATGGTGTCAAGCGTGTGTGGCAGCAACCTGGTGAGGAGTACAAAGACGAGTGTGTCTTGCCTACAGTCAAGAATGGTGGTGGGAGTCTCATGGTCTGGGGCTCCATGAGTGCTGCCACCGCTGGGGAGCTACAGGTCATTGAGGGAACCATGAATGCCAACATGTACTGTGACATACTGAAGCAGAGCATGATCCCCTCCTTTCAGAGACTGGGCTGCAGGGCAGTATTCCAACATGATAACGACCCCAAATACACCTCCAAGACAACCACTGCCTTGCTAAAGAAGCTGAGGGTAAAGGTGATTTGGCTGGCCAAGCATGTCTCCAGACCTAAACCCTATTGAGCATCTGTGGGGCATCCTCAAACGGAAGGTGGAGGAGTGCAAGGTCTTTAACATCCACCAGCTACGTGATGTCATCATGGAAAAGGACTCCAGTGGCAACCTGGGAAGCTCTGGTGAACTCTATACCCAAGAGGGTTAAGGCAGTGCTGGAAAATACTGGTGGCCACACAAAATATTGACACTTTGGGCCCAATTTGGACATTTTCACTTAGGGGTGTGCTCACTTTTGTTGCCAGCTGTTTAAACATTAATGGCTGTTTGTTGAGTTATTTTGAGAGGACAGCAAATTTAATCTGTTATACAAGCTGTACACACACTTTTTTACATTGTAGCAAAGTGTCATTTCTTCAGTGTTGTCACATGAAAAGATATAATAAAATATTTACAAAAATGTGAGAGGTGTACTCACTTTTGTGAGATACTGTGTATATATGTAAACGTGAACCCATGAAAAATGTCCTAAACTTACGTCTTATGAAAAGGTAAACCAAGATAATGTTTATCAGGATAAAACTTGTCAAAAGGATGAATATTACATTTAACAAAGATGAAGCATCTGAAAGAAAAAACAATGTTTAGCATGCTGGTTATTTATGGAAAATGATTAGTGCCAGTTGTAGTTTGAAAGAATCAGAAAACCACTCCTAAAGCCACATCTGTATTTAGGGATAAATTTTAGAAAAAGAGGACCAAAGATGACCTTAGATTGGACTTTAGAGGCAAAATGGATGAGACTATATAAAAAAATATATTTTATTGATAACAATTAATCATACATAGTGCAAGTATCGAAAGAATTAAAAAACACAAACACACAATTAATATTAATTTATGGCGTAACAAAAATGTTAACACCATATAGACAACAGTGAGCCCCTGCGCTGTGCAAAGGTGCATTAACATATCAATACTTAGAATACACTGACGTCAAGCTAGGGCCGTGCCAATCGCACTCTGACCATGTGACGTCACTTGGCGGCGACGCTGAACGGCGTCTAATCAACTCCATGTGGGGCTACAGTTGCTACCAGGCACAGGGAGCTATAAATAGCCCCCTCTGCTATACTGCGTTGTGGTAGATACTTTCCTGGGGGGGTACACCAGACTACACATCATACATGGTAAGTGCGTGACCTTCATACAAAACGTGAGAAGTATTATGTTGTATTTTTGGCTTAATAGCTTATATAACAATATTCTCATGTGTTGCCTGTCTCTTTTCTGTTCTAGGCTGTTTTAATGAGCCCTTGGATTGTGTGCAGCCTTATGCCGTGTACACACGAACGAAATGTCAGACAGTGTGTATGCCCCATCGGACTTTTTACCTCCAAAATTCTGACGGACCTAGAAAGAGAACATGTTCTAAATTTTTCCGACGGAACCAATTCCTATTGGGAAAACCGCTCGTCTGTATGCTGTTCCAACGTACCAAAAACCACGCATGCTCTGAAGCAAGGACGGAAGCTATTGGATACTGGCTATTGAACTTTCACTTTCTAGTCCCGTCGTACGTGTTGTACATCACCGCGTTCTGGACGGTCGGAATTTGGTGTGACTGTGTCTATGCAAGACAGCTTGAGCAGAATTCCGTCGAAACTCCGTCGTAAAAACCTTCAGAGTTTATTCCGACGGGAAAACCGGTCGTGTGTACAGGGCATAAATCATTCCTGCTAGCTTCAGGAGAGGCAGTCATCCACATCTAGAAGGACATACTTATGTTGTTGGTGAATATATATATCACTAGTTCTTTGGATAAAATGCAGTTCCTGTAGGTTATGTTCATACCACCCCCCCCCCCCCCCATTCACCTTCTGGAAATTTCCATTTGTGGATGTTTTATGCTGACAAGGTAGTTGTATTTGTGTTAAGTGTATGTCCCTCGGATATGACAACGGCTAATGTTTTTTATCTACACATATTATTGTTACACAATGTCTGATTGATGTGCTTTATTATAGATAGTGAGACCTGTTCCTTCCAACAACCCCTGAATGTGTCCTGACGAAGCAAAACAGCGAAATGCATTGACGCATAGGGGCTCACTGTTGTCTATATGATGTTAACATTTTTGTTACGCCATACATTCATGTTAATTGTGTGTTAATTGTTTGTGTTTTTTAATTATTTTGATATTTGCTCTATGAATGATTAATTGTTATTAATAAAATATATTTTTTTATATACTCTCGTCTATTTTGCCTCTAAAGTCCGATCTAGGACCATCTTTGGTCTTTTTTTTCTCAAAAATTTGCCAGTTGTAGTTAAAATTATTTATTATTCTAATAGGAAGAAATAATCAAATCTCAGCTTAAAGTGATTGTAAACCCTTAAATACACCCAGTAAAGTGAGTGGCCCATGGTAATACACAGAGATAAAGCAAATCCTCCTACATAAGTTGTACCTGTTTATCTGCAGTATTTTCTTCTCTACAGCCATTCAACGTCAATAATTTATAAAGCTTGGCTGAGCTGTCAGAAAAAAAGTTGAACATGAAGTTACACTCTAGGGAAGGGAAGATATCACCGCTCCAGGAGGTCAAATGATAGTAAACCTCTTCACCAGTTTAGAAGCCACAGGTGCTGGCAATTGCACGTAGCAATAAATAGGAAGTAGTTCTGGACAGCTGAAAAAATTGCCTTATATTAAAAAAATCAAGGGGAGCTGACGCGTTTCGCACTAACAGCAGTGCTTATTCATAGCTGCGAATCCTATTTATGAAGTTACACTCTGCAGAGCTCAATGAGGGAAGCTGTGAGAGCTGATTGGAGGGAAGGGACATCCCCCCCCCAACTGAGGCTGTCATTTAGCTGGAGATCCCTCACTTTTTTTCTCATGTCTGGAAAACTTGTCAGAAGTGATTCCTGCTGATAGCAGAGGAAAGAGGCAGCAGACAGAAACGGCACTTAGTGCTCCTAATTAGGAAAAGTATGCAATATATAGGATTATACTTTGTTCATATATCATGTCTGAGGTTTACAACCACTTTAAGATTAACTTCATTACTTAAGTTGTTAGTTCATTGTAGATATGGTATCTACACAGATTTGTATCACATTTCTGTTATACATTTTGTTCGCTGATTTTACTCACTTTTCTGAATGTTTTCTGCAATTGTGATATTAGTTGCTTGACTGGGATAATAGGTGGTTATCAACTGTGTTTTCCCCACATGTACAGCAGAAGTCATCAGTTCAGTGCTAACTACATCAATTCCCGCTTTAAAAAAAATAAAAAATAAATATAGATACACATAATAATTTGTATTTTTCATGTAACTAGCCTAACATCTTTTGATGCTTTGACATCCCTAAAAAAACCTAACACATGGGAATCTCACATGGGGTCTCTGCTTGTCTTTAGGACCATTAGAGCAGGGAGGGGCCCTGTAGTTATTTGGAGAAGTATTTTTAATAGCAGTTGCTGTTTTCTTCTTTTGCTGGTGGTGTGTGCAAGTAGTATATGAACGTTAGATCTTCTGTTTTGGTTCAAATAATAATAATGTCAATGGAGATCTCCACCAAGTATATACAGAAACCAAAAAGAAAATATAATCCAATATTCTGCTGAAGTATGATCTCAACTCGGAATTTATAGCTAAGTTGGAAATACCATGTCTTATCTTAAAGTGTACGTTTCCCTAACATTTTTAAAATGTATATCTGTATTTTGTTAATGTGTTATGTAAGCTAAATAGTCCCTGTTTATTTTAGGGTTCCTAAATTTCTCCTGAATACCTGGTGATCCTGCCAGTTCTCCTTCTCTTTTTTTCATTTTACCACAAGCACTAAAGCAAATCTGTGCTGGCGTGGTTAATTTGTGAATCCATGCTTCCACTTGCCAGGGCTGGGCTCAGCCCTTTCTTCTCGGAGCTCTGTGCTCAGCTGCCAGTTAATTGTCAGTACTCTTTATTCCACAGTGACTCACTTGGTCTTCATTTCCTGCTCATCAGCTAGCCCTGCTGGCTATTTAAACTGCCTGGATCAGAACTCCTGTGCCTTCACCTGGTCAGCATATCTGGATACTCTCTGCTGTGTTTTCCTGTTAAAGACTTTTGCCTGGCTGACTTCCCTTCTGGTTCCTGATCCTGTTTACTGCCTCTACTATGCTGATTTCTGGATTCCTGTTTCACTGGCTTGTTCCAACTACCCGCTCTGGTTACTGAACCCTGGCTATGTTTTGACTACGTTTACTTTGTTTGTAGCATTTTACCATTTTATTAAAAAGTGTGGTTTTTACTGCACTTCTGTCTCAGTCTGATTCATTGTTCCTGACACCACTCTGGAGAAAGAGCCTGTATCTCCTGTGGTTAGTTTGGCAGCATCCACGCAGCCCTGTTTTCTTGATTGACAGCAAGTCCCAGCAGGAGCCTCAAAATATCAGCTGGAATGCAGCATCTGTCCTATGGAAAACAGTGTACACAGCAGGGAATGTACTTCCCCGCTATGTGTAAGCAAAGCAAATACCCACCTACTTTGTAAAGTGACACACCCCCAATAGTAGTAAGGAGGACATTATATAAAAGCTTTGCAGTCGTGTGACTGCAATACAAAACTGCAAAAAAAGTAGTAATCAATGCTGCTTTACAAAGCTAAATGCGACTATAATATAAGAACAATATTTACTATTATAACCTATGACTTATTTACTGTGTTCACAGATACTTTAAGGGAAAGTTGCTAAAGGCCTTTGGATTTAAATGTCTTGCAAATTTGCAAAGTTTTTATTTAATTCTTTGGATTTTTTAAAGTTGGCTACACACATATTAATTGCACCATTATTCATATCAAAATTACAGTTAAATCCTAAAATCTGGATGCTGAATTTATGCCAACTTCCTGTATGAAGCCATGAAAAATAAAAAAACATATCTGCACAAAATAAAAAATACATGCACAATTTGCCATGTTTAATTCCTTTACAAACCCTGAAAATATAGAAAAATACCTGCATCAATGTTTTTTTTCTATTTTTCCCTGATTAATAGTACAGTGGCCCTTTAAGGAGAAGCTAATGTTCAGGGACATGAATGATACTCAAAGGATGATTTACAACCAAACTATATTTGAAAAAATAATTTGACTGCCAATTGTGTGATTTATGGATAACTTCAATTCTCATAAAACATTTCATATGATAATAGTTTTTCAGAATCAACATAAACATTTAAAAAAAGTAGATCCCCAAATTAAATTAAAAATCAAGTTATTTATGCTGCATGTTTAGAAGACTGTAATTCCCTTAATGCTTGAATACATTTCTAAAACGTCACAGGTTATTTTTTTTTTGGTTCAGGTACATATTTATACCGGTAGGTTCAGTTACACCTGTATAGAACATTGAAATAACACTAGAAAATATTGACTGCACAGACGAGCTGATCTTTTTTAAATAAAATGTGAGGTATGCCAAAGTTACATGCAGAATTTTCATGCTTTACCTTTAGTGGTATGTAGTGGTGTTGTTGCAGAGGTTTTCGAAGTGAATGAAAATGCAAAACCTGCAAAATAATATGTTTTAAATGTAACTAGTCCGTATAAGGATTTTGAGATTGTTTGGATGGTAGATTTTATAAACTTCAACTCTGTCTTACACATTTAAACACAATACTGCTAAAAAGTACCAGTACTTATGCAGTGTATATTGTTTACACATATAATCCCCAGTTATACCTGTATAGAACATTGAAATAACACTAAAAAAAATGAACTGTACTGACCAGCTGATCTTTTTAATTAAAAAGTTACATGCAGAATTTTCATACTGTACCTTTAGTGGTATGTAGTGGTGTTGTTGTAGAGGTTATTGAAGTGGATGAAAATGCAATATCTGAAAAATAATGTTTTAAATGTAATTAGTCTGGTTAAGGATTTTAAGATTGTTTGGATGGTACATTTTATAAACTTCAACACTGTCTTACACATTTAAACACAATACCGCTAAAAAACTACCAGTACTTGGTAGTTGGAAGTAGTGTATACTATTTACACATATGATCCTCACATCCTTGCCCTCTCAGCTACATAAATGATATCAATAGACTTTACACACTTACCGGTACTTTGGTCTCAGAAGTCACTACTCAATCAGTAATTTAAAATGATCATGTGACCAAACACCTGGGCCTATGATCTTTTGAGTGCTCTCATTGTATGAGTCCAAAGCAAGGGTTTGTCAAGACAATGCAAGCAGGGTACTACTATTTTTGTATTTATTGTATTAAGAAAGGAGTGAACATGGGGGAGAAATATCTTATTTGGACTTGTCCTCTGTGAAATGATTTATAAAGGTATATTGAGTGTCATGTTCGCAAAATTGAAATGTTGCATTATTACAGTGACCATTATAAAAGCCAATCATTCCTAGGCTAATGGCGTTCTTTTAATACTGCCTGCATCCTTCAAAAAGGATACAAAAATGTCCAGAAATAAATTGGTGGTTGGACTATATATAGTTTCTGTGGGAACTAGAGATATCAGTCGCCAGGAGGCAACCCTCACATGCACACTTCTTTTTTTGTTTTTCCGGTCAGTTGATGGTGTTCATCGTGATTGAGGCTGGATTTTGCTTTGGTGGACATTACTTTTTTTGTTTCTTTTTTTAAATATAAGACTTGTCAAAAACTGTGTTTTTGTGTTTTTATTTTATTTTTTATTTTATTTTTGACACTTTTTTTGGTGAATGAGTACACTTTAATCATTCACATAGAGAGGGGGCCGGAATCTGGGGGCACCTTGCTAAAGGAGGTTTCAAGATTCTGATAAGCCCCCCCAACCACTGCCCAGGGTTGTGGGGGAAGAGGCCCTTGTCCTCATCAACAAGGGGACAAGATGCTTTGGGGGGGGGGGGGGAACTTTCCTGCCCCAAAGCACCCCCTATGTTGAGGGAATGTGGCCTGAATGGGGGCACTAGCTTTCCCCACCCTTTCCTGGCCTGCTGTGCTGCATCCTCGGGTAAGGGTCTGGTATAGATTTTGGGGGGACCCCATGCCATTTTTTAACTGGGTAGGGATGCCCTTAAAATTCATACCAGACCTGGGGGTCTGGTATGGATTTTGGGGGGGGGGGGAAACCTCACGCAATTTAATAAAAACATTGGGGTTATTTATGAAATTGGGGTTAACATGGGGTCCATACTATACCCGAAGGAACTGGTATGGATTGTGGGGGACTTCCATACTGTTCTTTTTTAATTTAAAGCCGGCATTGTTTGTATATAGGGATGAGCCGAACACCCCCCTGTTCGGTTCGCACCAGAACATGCGAACAGGAAAAAAGTTCGTTCGAACACGCGAACACCGTTAAAGTCTATGGGACACAAACATGAATAATCAAAAGTGCTAATTTTAAAGGCTAATATGGAAGTTATTGTCATAAAAAGTGTTTGGGGACCTGGGTCCTGCCCCAGGGGACATGGATCAATGCAAAAAAAAGTTTTAAAAACTGCCATTTTTTCAGGAGCAGTGATTTTAATAATGCTTAAAATCAAACAATAAAAGTGTAATATCCCTTTAAATTTCGTACCTGGGGGGTGTCTATAGTATGCCTGTAAAGGGGCGCATGTTTCCCATGTTTAGAACAGTCTGACAGCAAAATGACATTTTGAAGGAAAAAACCCATTTAAAACTACCCGCGGCTATTGCATTGCCGACAATACACATAGAAGTTCATTGATAAAAACGGCATGGGAATTCCCCAAAGGGGAACCCCGAACCAAAATTAAAAAAAAAAAATGACGTGGGGTTCCCCCTAAATTTCATACCAGACCCTTCAGGTCTAGTATGGATTTTAAGGGGGACCCCGCGCCAAAAAAACGGCGTGGGGTCCCCCCAAAAATCCATACCAGACCCTTATCCGAGCACGCAACCTGGCAGGCCGCAGGAAAAGAGGGGGGACGAGAGTGCGGCCCCCCCCTCTGAACCGTACCAGGCCACATGCCCTCAACATTGGGAGGGTGCTTTGGGGTAGCCCCCCAAAACACCTTGTCCCCATGTTGATGAGGACAAGGGCCTCATCCCCACAACCCTGGCCGGTGGTTGTGGGGGTCTGCGGGCGGGGGGCTTATTGGAATCTGGAAGCCCCCTTTAACAAGGGGACCCCCAGATCCCGGCCCCCCCGTGTGAAATGGTAAGGGGGTACTTACCCCTACCATTTCACTAAAAAACTGTCAAAAATGTTAAAAATGACAAGAGACAGTTTTTGACAATTCCTTTATTTAAATGCTTCTTCTTTCTTCTATTTTCCTTCATCTTCTGGTTCTTCTGGTTCTTCTGGCTCTTCTGGTTCTTTCTCCGGCGTTCTCGTCCAGCATCTCCTCTGCGGCGTCTTCCATCTTCTTCTCCTCGGGCCGCTCCGCACCCATGGCATGGGGGGAGGCTCCCGCTCTTCTCTTCTTCTTTTCTTCTCTTCTTCATTTTCTTCTCCGGGCCGCTCCGCACCCATGCTGGCATGGAGGGAGGCTCCTGCTGTGTGACGGCGCTCCTCGTCTGACAGTTCCTAAATAACGGGGGCGGGGCCACCCAGTGACCCCGCCCCCCTCTGACGCACGGTGACTTGACGGGACTTCCCTGTGACGTCACGGGGAATGACACAGGGAAGTCCTGTCATGTCCCGTGCGTCAGAGGGGGGCAGGGTCACCGGGTGGCCCTGTCCACCGTTATTTAAGAACTGTCAGACGAGGAGCGCCGTCACACAGCGGGAGCCTCCCTCCATGCCAGCATGGGTGCGGAGCGGCCCGGAGAAGAAAATGAAGAAGAGAAGAAAAGAAGAAGAGAAGAGCGGGAGCCTCCCCCCCATGCCATGGGTGCGGAGCGGCCCGAGGAGAAGAAGAAGGAAGACGCCGCGGAGGAGATGCTGGACGAGAACGCCGGAGGAAGAACCAGAAGATAAAGGAAAATAGAAGAAAGAAGAAGCATTTAAATAAAGGAATTGTCAAAAACTGTCTCTTGTCATTTTTAACATTTTTGACAGTTTTTTAGTGAAATGGTAGGGGTAAGTACCCCCTTACCATTTCACACAGGGGGGGGCGGGATCTGGGGGTCCCCTTGTTAAAGGGGGCTTCCAGATTCCGATAAGCCCCCCGCCCGCAGACCCCCACAACCACCGGCCAGGGTTGTGGGGATGAGACCCTTGTCCTCATCAACATGGGGACAAGGTGTTTTGGGGGGCTACCCCAAAGCACCCTCCCAATGTTGAGGGCATGTGGCCTGGTACGGTTCAGGAGGTGGGACCGCACTCTCGTCCCCCCTCTTTTCCTGCGGCCTGCCAGGTTGCGTGCTCGGATAAGGGTCTGGTATGGATTTTTGGGGGGGCCCCACGCCGTTTTTTTTTTTTTGGCACGGGGTTCCCCTTAATATCCATACCAGACCTGAAGGGTCTGGTATGGATTTTAAGGGGAACCTTAAATTCATAAATGAACCATTTATTTAAATGACCCGTAAGGGTCTTTTTTTTTATTGTGGTTCGGGGTTCCCCTTTGGGGAATTCCCATGCCGTTTTTATCAATGAACTTCTATGTGTATTGTCGGCAATGAAATAGCCGCGGGTAGTTTTAAACGGGTTTTTTCTTCAAAATGTCATTTTGCTGTCAGACTGTTCTAAACACAGGAAACATGCGCCCCTTTACAGGCATACTATAGACACCCCCCAGGTACGAAATTTAAAGGGATATTACACTTTTATTGTTTGACTTTAAGCATTATTAAAATCACTGCTCCTGAAAAAACAGCCGTTTTTAAAACTTTTTTTTGCATTGATCCATGTCCCCTGGGGCAGGACCCGGGTCCCCAAACACTTTTTATGACAATAACTTGCATATTAGCCTTTAAAATTAGCACTTTTGATTTCTCCCATAGACTTTTAAAGGGTGTTCCGCGGCATTCGAATTTGCCGCGAACACCCCAAATTGTTCGCTGTTCGGCGAACTTGCGAACAGCCAATGTTCGAGTCGAACATGAGTTCGACTCGAACTCGAAGCTCATCCCTATTTGTATACATTCGGCTTTCAGGAGGGAATCCGCTGGCAGTAGATGAGTCATGGTTGCTAAGGACACAGCGGCCGCCCTCTCCTTAACAAGCAGCTATTCTTCACAATGAATTTTAATTGATTTGAGATTTTCAATCTGAATTCCAATACTTCAAATCCATTGGAAAAATTTGAGTTTGGTGGAAAATAAACAAATGAAACAAAACTAAACTAAACTAATTTTGTTACAAATGCAATGTAACGAAATTAGTAACATATCGAATTGATTCAAAACAAAAGAATAGTTTTCATTTTGCACATGTCTACATGTTTATTGTGGCCTAATGTTGGCCAAAGACATTACATGGTCCTTTTGTCATCTAGTGTTATCAGAACTTACCAAAAAATTTCTATTATTTCCAGATATAATACTAGAGAGTCAGTTGTACACATTTCCCAAATTGTCATCAGTAATTACCAACACATCTTTAATATTTCTGGATACCCTACCATGGAGTCAGCAATATTGTCTCCCAATGATCATACCTATCCTTGTATCATTTCATTTGTACATTTTAATTGAGGTAGGGCTCATAGTGGTAGAAGAAGACATTACACATAATTAAAGGGGTTGTAAACCGGTTGTAAACCTTCGTGTTTTTTCACCTTAATACAGCTTATGCATTAAGGTGAAAAAACACCTGGCAGTGACTGGCCCCTCAGCCCCCCCATTTTACTTACCTGAGCCCTGAAACTTAACCTGCCGGGGACGCGCTGTCTCTCTGCCCGGGGTTCTCGGCTCTTGATCGGATAGATTGATAGCAGTACAGCCATTGGCTCCCTCTGCTGTCAATCAAATCCAATGATGCAGGCGGGCAGGGCTGAGTCATACATTTGGCGGCTATGTACGCCGAATGCTGGACTCGGGAGCGCGGCCGCAAGGTAACCCCCTCAGGGAAGCGCTTCTCCGAGGGGGTTATCAGATGTGGAGAGTAGCCGCAAGAGCCGCTAGGGGACCCCAGAAGATTCGGGGCCACTCTGTGCAAAACAAGCTGCCCAGTGGAGGTAAGTATGATATGTTTGTTATTTTAAAATAAAAAAAAAAGAACCCTTATAATCACTTTAATAAGACATTTCAGGCTTATGTAAAAAAAAATTAAATACATATGCTCTTTTCCCATCATCCCATGACCATCAACTAAATCTGACTTCTATACTCAACTAATGCCTCAACTTATGCCAATCCTAGCACTGACACATTTTCAGGAATAAATACACAAATACCACTAAATAGCTTCTCATCAATATATATATATATATATATATATATATATATATATATATATTGGGAGAGAGTGTGGGGACGGAAAGTATTCAGACCCCATTACATTTTTCACTCTTTGTTATATTGCAGCCATTTTCTGAAATCATTTAAGTTCATTTTTTTTTCCTCATTATTGTACACACAGCACCCCATATTTACAGAAAAACACAGAATTGTTGACATTTTTGCAGATTTATTAAAGAAGAAAAACTGAAATATTACATGGTCCTAAATATTCAGACCCTTTGCTGTGACACTCATATATTTAACTCAGGTGCTGTCCATTTTTTCTGATCATCCTTGAGAGGGTTCTACACCTTAATTTGAGTCCAGCTGTGTTTGATTATACTGATTGGACTTGATTAGGAAAGCCACACACCTGTCTATATAAGGCCTTACAGCTTATAGTGCATGTCAGAGCTAATGAGAATCATGAGGTCGAAGGAACTGCCTGAAGAGCTCAGAGACAGAATTGTGGCAAGGTACAGATCTGGCCAAGGTTACAAAAACATTTCTGCTGCACTTAAGGTTCCTAAGAGCACAGTGGCCTCCATAATCCTTAAATGGAAGATGTTTGGGATGACCAGAACCCTTCCTAGAGCTGGCCGTCTGGCCAAACTGAGCTATCGGGGGAGAAGAGCCTTGGAGAGAGAAGTAAAGTAGAATGCAAAGATCACTGTGGCTGAGCTCCAGAGATGCAGTCGGGAGATGGGAGAAAGTTGTAGAAAGTCAACCATCACTGCAGCCCTCCACCAGTCGGAGATTTATGGCAGAGTAGCCCAACGGAAGCCTCTCCTCAGTGCAAGGCACATGAAAGCCTGCATGGAGTTAGCTAACAAACACCTGAAGGACTCCAAGATGGTGAGAAATAAGATTCTTTGGTCTGATGAGACCAAGATAGAACTTTTTAGCCTTAATTCTAAGTGGTATGTGTGGAGAAAACCAGGCACTGCTCATCACCTGTCCAATACAGTCCCAACAGTGAAGCATGGTGGTGGCAGCATCATGCTGTGGGGGTGTTTTTCAGCTGCAGGGACAGGATGACTGGTTGCAGTCGAGGGAAAGATGAAGGCGGCCAAGTACAGGGATATCCTGGATGAAAACCTTCTCCAGAGTGCTCAGGACCTCAGACTGAGCCGAAGGTTTACCTTCCAACAAGACAATGACCCTAAGCACACAGCTAAAATAATGAAGGCGTGGCTTCACAACAACTCTATGACTGTTTTTGAATGGCCCAGCCAGAGCCCTGACTTAAACCCAATTGAGCATCTCTGGAGAGACCTAAAAATGGCTGTCCACCAACGTTTACCATCAAACCTGACAGAACTGGAGAGGATCTGCAAGGAGGAATGGCAGAGGATCCCCAAATCCAGGTGTGAAAAACTTGTTGCATCTTTCTTAAAAAGAATCATGGCTGTATTAGATCAAAAGGAGGCTTCTACTAAATACCGAGCAAAGGATCTGAATACTTAGGACCATGTGATATTTCAGTTTTCTTTTTAATAAATCTGCAAAAATGTCAACAATTCTGTGTTTTTCTGTCAATATGGGGTGCTGCGTGTACATTAATGAGGACAAAAATGAACTTAAATGATTTTAGCAAATGGCGGCAATATAACAAAGAGTGAAAAATTTAAGGGGGTCTGAATACTTTCCGTCCCCTCTATATATATATATATGTATATATATATATATATGTGTATATATATATATATGTATATATATATATATATATATATATATATATATATATATGTATGTATGTATGTATATATATATATATATGTATATATATATATATATATATATATATATATATATATAATGTATATTTATTTATTTATTTATTTATTTTTTCATTATGTAAACCTCTCAAGACTGAAGTAAGGGGACATTAAAAAGCTAGTTATTTTATTTTGACCTGATGCTATTATTCCAAGCCATTGGACTTGAGTTGAGTTGACTTGACTTTGGATTGTTTTACTAAAGTCAAATAGACTGTTGCACTTTACTAAGTAACTTTTCCCAGAGTTTAGTGAATTACGAAAACCCCTACTGACTTGCATCATCCAATCATGTTCTCTCAAAAAAAGTGCACTTTTTTTACTTTCACCACAAATTACTAAGCTCTTGGGAAAATTCCCTTGTTATGTTCAACTTCCCTTGCAAAGTGAACAGCTTGTTTGCCTTCAGTAAATCAACCCCTTTGAGTCACCAGGATCAAGCAAACAGATCAAGAAAGTGTGGGAAAAGTCTGAAACCCCTCAAAGTACTGAGTAAAGCAAGTCAGCATGACAGTTTGATACTAGTACCCACACCCATTTCGCGTGTGGTGCGATAGACACTGATTGAACAGGTTAAGCCTGCGGAGTGAAGCCAATTGACTGAGATATAAAAAGGGTGAAGTCGTGCTGTATAGCCACGCCCGCAGATGATGTCCTAGATGATGAAACGCGTCAAGGTGTGGCTATACGACTATCCTTGAATCGTTTCTATTGTGAAGCTAAGCCACTGTTTGAAAATCGCGCTGCACAACTGTTGTCAAACTTCGCGATCTCCTTAAAGGATATAAGAGTGTACATTATGCTTTAACTGCTGTTTTAAATTGAGTGTACTTGCTACAGGGGGGGTGAGATGTTTAATACATTTTTACCAACGGGATTACGCTATGGAGCTCTTTATTTTCCCCTTTCCACATGAATGAGCCGATCCGGACAGTGACCCGATCCACCTGCTAGCAACTAATTGTTAGTGGTGCCTCTGAAGGGAAGTCGGCTAGTACGAGTCCATGATTGTCTTATGCCTTCTAACCCACTACGGTCTGGTAAGGATTGAATCTATAGGGGGATTCTTCACTTGTGTCCTGCATATATATTGGAGACAGTGGGGGTTTGTTTGTGCCTGGACATTGTTCCCTCGTACCTGACTGACTAACAGAGATACCACATACTGCATATTGAGAAAGATCTTTGCAACATTGTTATCAAGCATTTTGGATGACACATTTGTTCGGACTTTCTGACCAGTATAATCAAACGGTACTTTTGAGCTAACCGTGGGAGATTACTGCTGGTTTCTGCAGCGCTGCCTCTCACACGATTTAGAGTGTGGGTACTATCAAACTATTTATTTCCAGCTTGCCTTCAGCAAGTGTTTATGGCAGCAGCTCAAATCTTGATTCTGTAATTGGACATACATTACAATATGCATTTCATTTGTTATTATCAATGTACACATCAATTGATATATTCATTTCATTCAGGAGCGCTCATTATTTGTAGTCGGCGAATTCTTGGGTATCTACAAGTGTTTATATAAGTCAGCATGACAATCTACTATCATTTACAGTAGCTGTGATAAAAAAATGACATCCTTCATATTTCTCTCATGACAGGTTTCCATTATCATGTAAAGAGCAAAAGCATGTGTAGAACGAGGACAAAAGGGACTTTTTCTGTACTCCCCAAGGAATGACTCCACAACATTAACAATATTTCTGAGTATTATAAAAAATATACATGTTTTATTATAACAAAATGGAATTAAAAACATATACACATATTTTTTTTAATCACAGCTTGTTATAACAAAAAATTATATTTTTATAAAACTCAGAAATATTGAGAATGTTGAGTCATTCCTTGTGGGGTATTGAGAAATTCCCTTTTTTTCCTCATCCTACACATGCTTTTGCTCTTTGCATGGATTTTTGGATGTGGTGCCCCATTACTAAATATTTTAGCACTTTCCTTAGGATATTCTATTAAGATGTATTCAATGCTAAATAATCTCTTACCATATATATTGACCAAAATGGATTGGCTTTCTAATGAATTAATAAATCTATCCATTATCTCTGCAGTATAAATGCAAAAGTATTTGCCAGTAATCTTAAAGTCAGGCTTATTTATGACATAAATGTTATTATTATGTGCCAGTTTGTGAGATCCTCCAGGTTCCACTTTGTAGAACAATGTCTTCTTTATTGTGATACCATTGGGTAGTGAGCATGTCATCTTGAAGGAGTCTTCTCTATTGTACATAGGAAGTGAAGGAGTCAGAAAAATGCTTGGAGCTGATGGTATTTCTATAGGAGAAAGGATACAAATATTAGTGCATCATGGGAAAACACTAGTGTCTAGATACAGGATGAAAACTGTTTGGTAAACATATTGTATTCCTATAAACTGTATATGACAATGCATGTGAAAACTATATAAATTACCAGTGTTTCTCAATTAATGGGAAACCTGGGCAGGATCCAGAATGTATATATTAAAATTAGATATGGTGGTGCAGAAAACACGTCTTTTGGGATTAAAGGCTATATACTTCAGTTTTCAATTGCTGTGTATAAATTAATCAAAATTACCCTGGAAACCTTGGAAAAAGGTAACCATACACTAGTTAATTATCGCACAGATTTTTTAAAAATGTTCTATATTAAACTTGCAGATAGTTGCATATAATGGGGAAACATCTGTATTCTCTGTCATGTAAAGACCTTTTCTTGATCAGGTGTTTTGGGTGTTTTTTTTTACTTGTTTTGTAATGTTGTAGCACATTCCTATCTTCCTGTCTCTGCCATTACTCACCACCCAAAGCCATCATCATGATGTTTATCTGTCTCTGTAGCTAGGTTTCACTATTAATATCTGCCTGGGATTGTTGTTACTGTCAGAATCTGTTCCTCATTATCATTACCTGTTCAACATGATCAAAAAGTTATAATATACAACTAGGAACAGATATTTATCTCCACCAACAACCCAGCAATGGTTACTCTAACTATAAGACCCTTTCACACTGAGGTGCTCAAAAACTGCCAATAAAATGTTGTGCTTTTGCAGCGCTTTAGCCCTGTTTTTGCAGCGCTTTTGGGGCGTTAGTGGTACGCTTTTTTAAGGTCACGTGACAACTTGACCTTAAAAAAAAAAAAGAGCCAATTTGCTGCGCTTTTGAAGAACCTTGGAAGCACTTCCCATTCATTTTAATGGACAGGGGCTTTTTTAAGTGCTTTTTATAGCGCTCCAAACATGCCCCAAAGATGCTGCTTGCTGGACTTTTTGTACCGCCCCGCCAGCACACCGCCCCAGTGTGTAAGCTTCCATTGAATTTAATTAGAAGCAGTTTTCAGGCGCTTTTCAGGCACTATTTTTAGCGCAAAAACACCTCAAAAGCACCTCAGTGTGAAAGGGGTCTTATGGTAACATAGCATTGCCCAGAAACCAAAATGTTGTGTGGTATTCTTTCATTGTTATTTTTCTAATTATTATTTTGCTATAGTGTTATAGTGGTTCTCAAGCCTAAACATGTTTTACCTTAATTCATTCTTTGTATCAAGGTAAAACATGTTTAGGTAGCAGTAAGCCTCCTCACCCCCCTTTATACTTACCAGAGCCCTCATTCGATCCAGCACTGTGTCCACCTGTAGCAGCTCTCTCCTCTTACTTCCTGGTCTCCCAGGCTTTGCTGAGGCAGTGGGAGCCAATGATAGTCAATTCCTGTGATGAGGGTCAGGGAGAGGGGCCAGGCTGTGCTGTCTGTGTCTAGGGACACAGGCAGGGGGGCTTGGGAGGGAGTCCGCAAGTATGCCACTATAGGGAGAGGAGGAGCCAGGAGCACCAGCAGAGGACCTGAGAAGAGGAGGTTCTGGGCTGATCTGTGCAATTCCATTGCACAGTGCAGGTAATAAATCAGTTTTTTGTTTTTTTTTTGGGGTTGCAATCACTTTTACAATTTCATTGTTCACACATTCAATAAAAAATGAAGACAAATATCCACACTCTTTCACTCAAGCTCTTCCACACAACAACTCCTCCCCAGCTGGGCTGACCCTGGGTACTTAAGGAGGCCTGGTCCCTGCCAATCCAAGTTGGGGATTGGTCAAGGCTCCTCAAAATACCCCAAACAGCTAGGCCTACCTAAATTTTCCTACCCTATAGAAAAATCCTCACCCTTGAACCTACCTAACTAGAGGATGCTACACTTGTTTCCCTTGAACCCTTTGTTCCTCCCACGCACTTCCTATTTAAGCCATGCCTTTGCACTTCTTGTTTGCCACATTATTGTGCTCTCTCAAAACAATATCTCACTCTTGTCACTTCTGCCTCTGTCCGTATCTTCACAACTACTCATTACTGACCTTTGGCTTGTATTTTGACTATGCTTGATCCCAACCTGCATCCACTTGTTACCAGCCCTTGGCTTATTTACTGACTACACTTCTGCTTGCTCCTTACCTGCTATATTGGCTACTGGACCGCAGCTTGCTCACCTCCTGGTGGGGTGATCCTAAGGACCGCAATCTGCTACTAACAAGCAACAAAACTCATCTCCAAAATTAGGAGCTTTGGTTAACACCGGTTAGTGGTTAGACTCCGCACCTCAGTTGAGCCTGTGTCATTTGCCAGGGTGACCTGCTTATGTTTTTCTCGGTCTGGTCGGTGGGAGCCTCTCTACTGCTACAGCTACTGGTCTCCGAGCCTGACCGCTTACTGGGACATCTACTGTGGAAATCAATAATTTCCCTTTAGGATTAATAAAGTATGAACTGCATTCTCAGTGTGCCGGTGCTTAGATTGTTGTCCCGTGAGCTGGAAGATCTCTGTACAGGGTGAAGCTAAGAGTGCAAATGTCAAACAGCCCAGTTTATATTTCTTGCATGTTGTACAGATTTAATTTAACCTGCTGCTGCCTGTGTAACACATGTATGAAGGTGGGCTTTATTGCCCACACCCCACATGTATGCATCACTGGACAGCCAATGTTTCTGTGCTGAGAGTGCTCTCCTGAGAGTGCGTGTTCCCAGCACAGGCCTCCACTAAAGGTTGGTAGCCGGCGGGACTGGCTCCTGATCATGTTACCACTGTGACAGCCAATCACAGCGTCACATGTCATAGTTACATAGTTGGTAAGGTTGAATAAAGACACTAGTACATTCAGGTCAACCTATGTCCACCGATCCTTTATGACCCCCCAGGAGTACAGACCCTAAACAGAGTAGTGTTAATTGCCATAATTCATTCACATAAATCCTTTGTATCACAGCACTATATTTAAAAAAAAATTAATCCTCCAAGTGCCTTATTCCTGCAGCGCTGGTGTGTGGTCACATGATCTTTCCCTGTTCTTTGACATCTGCAGGGAGATATATTTGGGAGGGGCTTCTATTACTCTGCTGATGTATGCTCTCTACAGTAAAACTCTGTTTCTGTCAACCCTGATTGGTGCTGTGTCAGTCACATGACTAAAAAAAATTAATTTCAGAAGAGCAATTCAAATTTATTATAAGATTATAAATATCAAATACTTTTAAATAGTTAGTAAGGTTGAATAAAGACACCAGTCCATCCTGAGTGAGTCTGGATGCGTGCCTACAATTGTCCCTATCCCTGTACATTTGTTTCTCATTAACTGCTAGGCAAGGGTGCTACTCACTACGACTGTGCCGCCCTCAACAGCTTCCTATTAATCGTTATTAAGCATCATATGTATATTTTTTTGTGCATTAATATGGAGGAGGTAGAGTCAAAGATGATTACTAGCTTCATATGGCATCTGAATCCAAAGTTCTTCTTTTACTTTAAAGGCATTAGGAATGATTTTATATTAAACCTATGGCCTAGGCCGACAAGGCCCAGCTGTAGGTGGGCACTTTGTGGGGGGCAGCAAAAAATCCGCCCCCGCATGAAAAAAAGCCCCCCACCTCCTCCCGAGTCCCGCACAAATACAGTCCCCCATAAGTGACTGGCAGGGGCGGTCTCCGCTCGGCTGTTCTCGACCGGGGGGCAATTTCAGTTCACTTCAGCTTGGTTGTGCTTGGGCGGGGGGCAGTCTCCGATTAGCTGGGCTCGAGCAGAGGGGTGGTCTCAGCTCACCTCGGCGGCTGTATTCGGGCAGGGGGGCGTTCGGTCTTGACTCATGTCGGCTGGGCTCAGGTGGAGGGGATAGTCACATTGATGTAAGTAATAACTGGCAAATGTATTAGAAGGACAATGATCTTATTAGAGAAGATGCTGATCTTGTCCGCAGCCTCTGATCATGTCCCCAGCCTCTGACCATGTCCGCAGCCTCTGACCATATCCGCAGCCTCTGACCATTTCCCCAGCATCTGACCATGTCCGCAGCCTCTGACCATGTCCGCAGCCTCTGACCATGTCCGCAGCCTCTGATCATGTCCCCAGCCTCTGATCATGTCCCCAGCCTCTGATCATGTCCCCAGCCTCTGATCATGTCCCCAGCCTCTGATCATGGCTGCAGCCTCTGATCATGTCCACAGCCTCTAAACAAGTCCAAAGTCTCTGATCATGTCCGCAGCCTCTGATCATGTCAGCAGTCTCTGATCATGTCCGCAGCCTCTAACCATCTCCTGTATCATATCCGCGGTCTCTGATCATGTCTGCGGTCTCTGACCATATCGTCTACCATGTCCCCAGTCACTAACCATCTCTTGTATCATGTCCGCAGTCTCTGATTATCTCTTGTATCATGTTTGCAGTCTCTGACCATCTCTTGTTTCATGTCCCCAGTCTCTAACCATCTCTTGTATCATGTTTGCCGTCTCTGACTAACTCCTGTATCATGTCCGCAGCCTCCGACCACTTCTTGAGATGGAGCTCTAATAGAAAGAAGTGGAGCCTAAAGATGAAGGGGTGGAGTTTACAGATGAGGGGGTGGATCTTAAACGGGAAGGGATGTGGCAAATTCAGATGGGGGTGCCTGATTTTAGTCTTGCTTAGGGCAGCACAAAACCAAAATACCCCACTGCCCTATAGTGTTTAGTAATAGGAGGACATGGAAAGAGGAGGGAGGGGAGTTTCAGTTACCACTGTGTATACACCCCCATGTGTGACTCTATACCCATTTGGGCTGCACAGAAAATAAAAATTGAGAAAATGAAGGGCTTAGAGAGGAATTTAAATTGAGCATGCTCCGTAGAGGATACCAGCTGGTCTACACAATCTCAACCTGCAGTGGGGACACAGAGAATATGGGAGGGACAGCTGAAGGCAGGATCAACCAGGTGTATTTATCACTACACAAAACAAATGCTTTGTTATATAGCATGTAATGAGAGTTTTTCATAGTCTCCACTTAAGGACTAGCCTCGTTTTGAGATTTTGGTGTTTACAAGTTTAAAACAGTATTTTTTTTGCTAGAAAATTACTTAGAACCCCCAAGCATTATATATTGTTTTTTTTTTCTAACACCCTAGAGAATAAAATGGCAGTCATTGCAATACTTTTTTTTACACCATATTTGTGCAGCGGTCTTACAAGTGCACTTTTTTTTGGAAAAAATTCACTTTTTTGAATAAAAAATAAGACAACAGTAAAGTTAGCCCAATTTTTTTTTATATTATGAAAGATAATGTTCCGCCAAGTAAATTGATACCCAACATGTCACGCATCAAAATTGTGCCCGCTCGTGGAATGGCGTCAAACTTTTACCCTTAACCACTTGCTGACCGCCTCCTGTAGATATACGTTGGCACTTTGAAGATGGTTATCTTGGTAACGGCAGCAGCTGCTGCCACAACCGAGATATCCATCTCTTCAGGAGACATTCCTGTGTACAATAATGGTGGTCTCTACAGCGGATTCGTAGAGAGTTCACGGTTATGGGCAATGGAAGAAGTGCCACCCCCCTCCGGCCGCTCTCCCGCACCCTCTGCCGCTTACCGGAGCCGTTGGCAGTGGCGTAGGAGATCGGGTCCTCTCTGTGTTCGGGTATGAAGACGACTGAGGGGAAGATGGCCCCCATCCGTCTCCATACCATAGGAGGGCAGAAGCGACGTCAAAACGCCACTTCCGCCCATAGCTCTTAAAGGCACATTTTTTCAAAGACATTTTTTCAAATGAAAATTATTTATTTTATTTTTTTATTGCATTTTAGTCCAATTATGAGATCTGAGGTCTTTTTGACCCCAGATCTCATATTTAAGAGGACCTGCCATGCTTTTTTTCTATTACAAGGGATGTTTACATTCCTTGTAATAGGAATAAAGGTGACCCAATTTAAAAAAAAAAAAAAAAAAAACAGTGAAAAATTAATAAAATTAAGTAAAATAAGATACATTTTTTTTCAAAGTGCCCCGTCCCAACGAGCTTGCGCGCAGAAGCGAACGCATTCGTGAGTAGCGCCCGCATATGAAAATGGTGGTCAAACCACACATGTGAGGTATCACCATGATCGTTAGAGCGAGAGCAATAATTCTAGCCCTAGGCCTCCTCTGTAACTCAAAACATGCAACCTGTAGAATTTTTTAAATGTCGCCTATGGAGATTTTTAAGTATAAAAGTTTGACGCCATTCCACGAGCTGGCGCAATTTTGAAGCGTGACATGTTGGGTATCAATTTACTTGGCGTAATAATATCTTTCACAATATAAAAAAAAATTGGGCTAACTTTACTGTTGTCTTATTTTTTTTATTTATAAAAGTGAATTTTTAAAAAAAAAAGTGCGCTTGTAAGACCGCTGCGCAAATACGGTGTGAAAAAATCCATTGCAATGACCGCCATTTTATTCTCTAGGGTGTTAGAAAAAAAAAAACAACATATAATGTTTGGGGGTTCTAAGTAATTTTCTAGCAAAAAAAACTTGTAAACTTGTAAACACGAAAATCTCAAAACGAGGCTAGTCCTTAAGTGGAGACTATGAAAAACTCTCATTACATGCTTTATAACAGAGCCCTTCATTTCCTCAATTTTTCATTTCTGTGCAGCCCACGTGGGTATAGAGTCACGCATGGGGTTGTATACACAGTGGTAACTGAAACTCCCCTCCCTCCTCTTTACATGACCTCCTATTACTAAACACTATAGGGCAGTGGTGTATTTTGGTTTTGTGCTGCCCTAAGCAAGACTAAAATCAGGCACCCCCATCTGAATTTGCCACATGCCTTCCCGTTTAAGATCCACCCCTTCATCTGTAAACTCCACCCCTTCATCTTTATTAAACCAGAGAAAACCGCGCTTAGGATCAGTCTATATGGTATATTTGCTTAGGTTGCTGCCTCCCTTAAAACAAAGACACTCTTAAGGGTGTCCTGCCTAGTACCAATCTATTAAAGAATATTATAGGGATACAACGGCGCTACCTCAGAAACCTGTATGCCTGAGCATGTACAGGAAAACGTTAGGTGGAAAACGTTTTTTGCGAACATATATATAAACACTTTTTTATATATATAGGGGAATTGTGACGTTGTCACGGATAAGTAGGGAATGATTCAAACACATAGATGTGAGTTAGCATGGGTTTACATGTAGCCTCCTATGAGATATATATAACCTATCACACAACACGTATATTCCTGATAGGTCAATATATTATCTCTAGATCAAACAACTCCAGACAGCATATTCTATGCATTAAACAACCATATGTCAGCACACATATATTATGTCCTGTAAGGAAAGCACAAATTTTTTTCACATGCATCAATAACATATATATCTCTGTGTTCCATTGCAAAGATCATATACTGTGGAGATCAAAACATATTTGTGACAGTCCCATGCAGTTCATGCCGCAATCAGGTTGTTCACCAGGTGACTTTCGTGCATATAGCGTAGGATGGTGACTTCTGTGACCCCCCTCAAAGTGCTCACTCACCAACGGTAGGAACCCCTGCAGGGGTATCAGGCCTGTAGTTCTAAACAAGGACTTTCCTGTTCACTGCTGTCACATCTCCAATTTTATCCCGGTGGATCTTAATCCTCATATATCAAAGAAAAGGAGACTTCCATAGTGTAATAAAGTCTCAAACGTGTCTTTATTTTATAAAATAGTATATAGTCATCCGAATTATTTCCAAAATAAGGTAAAAACTATTTTTAAAAAATGTATTTAAAAAATAATTAAAAAATAATTAGAAGCACATCCAAGCACAGTACTTCGCTATTCCTCCCTTGACCACTAGAGGGAGGGTGATGCTCAGATACTGTCTAATGTGATATCCACAATCACTGTAAGCACAACAGATACCAGTGCGGAAGTGGCGATCAGCTGGACAAATGTCTGATTCACCCACAGGTTTGTCAGAAAGTGATGTGGGTAGCGTAGGTCCGTCGTTGCTTTAATTAATTGATCATTTCTTTTAGTAGAAGGTGCAATTTTTGTGTGTCTAATGCCGCGTACACACGGTCGGACTTTTCATCTACAAAAGTCCGACAGCCGGTCCGACAGACTTTCGGCGGACTTTCGGCAGACTTGCGGCGGACTTGTTGCAGACTTTCTAACGAACGGACTTGCCTACACACGACCACACAAAAGTCCAACGGATTCGTACGTGATGACGTACACCGGACTAAAATAAGGAAGTTGATAGCCAGTAGCCAATAGCTGCCCTAGCGTGGCTTTTTGTCCGTCGGACTAGCACACAGACGAGCGGATTTCGGGGTCCGTCGTAGTTACGACGTAAAGATTTGAAGCATGTTTCAAATCTAAAGTACGTCGGATTTGAGGCTAAAAAAGTACGTTGAAAGTCCAGAGAAGCCCACACACGATCGGATTACCAGCCAGCTTTAGTCCGTCAGCGTCCGTTGGACTTTTGTAGCTGAAAAGTCCGACCGTGTGTACGCGGCATAAGGTGTTCTTTTTTTTTTTTTTTTGCATGTAGTAAGCATCAAATATATTTTTATAATGCACATTTAAATATTTAGTAATGATTCTGTAAGCAATTAAAGCTTCTTAATGAATTGTGTATTTCTGTAAATAGAAAAGTACAGCTGAGAAAGGCAAAATTGCAGATCTCAGGGATCTCATGTTGCAAATGGAAACCAAAGGCTACAAGCAGTGGACTATAGAAAACTGTCTACTTAGCTGTAAGTTTTATCACTTGTCTTCACAGTGAACACATTCCTAGTGTTTGGACTAAATTGCAGAGGAGGTTATGTTTTGTACAAATGAAGAGATAAAAATAAAGTTAACCTTACCAGTTAAAAATATAGTGATTTCCTTGCTTCTAGTAGATTGATAACTGACTTCCCAAAAATCACAGGCATAACTTCCAGCATTGGCATAATCCAGACTGTGGATTCTATGCATATGTGTGTTATCAGTCTGGATATAGTTTGAGTCCTTATAAAAATTGAAGTGTTTACTCTTATAGCCACCCGAGGCATTACATATCAGAGTCACAGCTTCTCCTCTCACATACACTCTGTACTCAGGTGACACAGTGAGGACTGGATGCGAAACTGTAGAATCACCTACAAAAGAGGGTCATTAGTTAATTAATTTGGAAATCTTATTCCTATAGCTGTGATGCAATGTTGTTCCATGGAACTTAGCAAGAAAGGGTTTCCATTAAAACGTATTCATATGTAGCCATGGCCCACATCATTGGTATGTTTGACAGCAGGGACTGGCTACCATCAATGCTGAATGGCACCACTGGCCATCTGCAGGACTATATAGAGCCATAGAGAGAGCTAGTGGAAAGCTCCGCCCACCACCCAAGATCACAGAGAGAAACAGAAAACTGAGCTGCCATGGATTTTGGGAAGAACAGAGCCTGCTGGGAGCAACTTTCATACCTTCCAACTTTTTGAGATGGGAATGAGGGACACCTATCAGCAAAAGTATGCAGGCATAAGACACACCCCCTACCAAGATCCCTTAAATGAGAATTGTACACAAAAACAAGATCTGGTAAACCCATTTACCACTACCATTCATTTATATTGGCTTTTGGAATTTACAAATGCAGCAATTTAGAAATTGGATGAAAGGTTTAGTGCTGGAAAACACTTTTTGATAGATAAAAAGTGCATTTTATATACATCTATATGGATCAGATCAAAATGAGGGACAAATGAGGAGGAATGAGGGACAGATGGACATTGCTCCAAATCAGGGACGGTCCCTCGAAATCAGAGACAGTTGGGAGCTATGAACTATTGTGGGAGATGTAGTCCCAAGACAAATTGAGCCTGAATTACAGATTAGCTCTGGGACTGCATATCTCAGCATTAATAGAGCTCTGTAGAGAGGAAAAAGAAGGTCTGTTCTCTGGCTCAAGGCAGATGTGGTGAGGACATTGTGAGAGATGGACTGTGCTGCAAGCTGTTATTAAAATAATTTGTCACTGCATAAGAGATGCAGAGAGGCAGAGTAGTAGACATTTCCTGGTACATGAGAATGCCGCTGTCTCTGAACAGTGCTGCCTCCTAATCGTTGGAGGGAACACCACTGCTGCTGACGCCTGATCATTGGGAAGATCGTTAGTGCCACTGACTTTTCTGAGCCACAAAGGAGAACAGAGGGAGGCCAGCTGTCACTCCAGGAGTTGGTGAGAGGTTGCTAGCCAAACTCTACTACACACCATTAAAGAGGAACAGCATTGATTGCTTGGGACACAGTCTAGGCGCCTATACCTGGGTTCCAAAAAACTTATCTTGAGCACTCCTGTGCCTGATCTGGGCCACAATATTGTGGCCAGTATGCAAAAAGTTTAATACAGACTGAGAGACTGTTATTGTAACACTGTCCCTTAAGTAGGACCCTTCCTAGTATAGCGTTTAGAGGTTATTCTCTGGACCACTGGCTTACCACCAACAGTATACCATGCTACTATTTATATATCTGTTTGCCATATGTATATCCTATTTGCTACTATTTTATGCACTGATCAGCCATAACATTATGACCACTGACAGGTAAAGTGAATAACATTGTTTATCTCGTAAAAATGGCACCTGAAAGTGGGTGGGATATTTTAGGCAGCAAGTGACTGGGCCGCAAGCACTTGGTCAAAGCATTTTCAAAACTACAGCTCTTGCAGGATGTTCCCAGCCTGCAGTGGTCAAGACCTACCAAAAGTGGTCTAAGGAAGGAAAACTGGCAAGTCAGTGACAAACAAGGTCATGGGCGGACAAGGCTCATTGATGCACATTAGAATTGTAGGCTGGCATATATAGTCTGATCTAATAGAAGAGCTACTGTGGTTTAAATTGCTAAAAAAATTAATAATGGTTTCTATAGAAAGGTGTCAGAACACACAGTGTATCGCAGTTTATTGCATATGGGGTTGCGTAGTGGCAGACTGGTCAGGGTGCACATGCTGATCCATGTCCACAGCCGAAATCGACTATAATGGGCATGTTAGCATCAGAAATGGACCATGGAGCAATAGAAGAAGGTGGCCTGGTCTGAAGAATCACATTTTCTTTTACATTATGTGGATGGCCGGGTGCATGTGCGTCGCCTACCAGGCGAAGATGGCACCAAGATGTACTATGAGAAGAAGGCAGGCTGGTGGAGGCAGTTTGATGCTTTGTCTACAGAAGTCCATGTGTCAATGGGTCAGGGCTCTTTTGGCAAAAAGAGACCTACTCAAAATTAGGTGGGTGGTCATAATGTTATGGTGGGTGGTCATAATGTTATGGCTGATTGGTGTATCTTTGTTTGCGGGTTTTTTGCCATTTCCATTTCTCTGGTTGCCACATATACTGTAGATAGTTACAATAAACATCCCTTTTTCAGCCTGGGTGTGTCAAGGAGCATGGAGCTGCTTGTAGAGTTGCAGGCTCTGAGAACATGGAACCTACAGAAAGATTGGCTTCTTTGGGGGTAAGCGCTATACATTTGTATGTGACATTATTTTATATTTTCTTTTATCAACTTGTTAGCTGTGAACATAATACTAGGACAAAACATAAAGTAGAACTCCAGCCAAAAAGTCCTCTGTTCTTTGTATGCTTCCCTGTGCCTTGTGTTCTCTGGATATATTTATTCTATTCGCTGTGCTGTGTGTATTATTTCTTCAGACTGCTGAACTCTCTGCTCTAGGCTTTCTGCATAACGTATTCTGGGCCACTTTACTCTGTACATTACTGACTCTGTATATCTTTTTTTATTGTGCATTTGTACCTTACATAATGTGATGCATGCTGTGCTATACATTATAGACTCCAGATTGTTGCACTGTATAGTACATAACTTGGTGAACGCTATGCATTAAATAACATGCTACTGACAACAGCACTCTTTGGGGTTGATTTACTAAAGGCAAATTAGGCTGTGCACTGCAAATGCAGTTGCTCTAGATCTAAAGGGGAGCATGCAATGAAAATGATAGGATGATAGAAATCAGCAGAGCTTTCCCCAATTTCAGAGCTTCTCCTCTTGCAGTGCACTTGAAGTGCTTTTGTGGGTGCACTTGCAGTGCACAGTATATTTGCTTTATTAAATCAACCCCACTGTCTCTCTGTGCCAATGTAGCAGGATCTACCAGCAGTTGGCTGAATGTAATGTGGAGAACAATGGTGCTAAATAAACAAAAGGCAGGAAATGACATGGACTTTTACTGTTTTGTTCATTTAAGCACAGGAGTATGTATTTTCATACAATGTCCAGTTTACACAGACTGTGTTTTGCTAGAATGCTCTCTCTCTCTTGTGCTCCCCCTCCCTTCTCAAGGTTTCAGATTTGCAACTTTTAGAGATATCTGCTGACATATAAAATGACATTATTCTGTTTGCTGTTGTTTTTTTTATAACACCTCACACCGCCCCCTTTCTTATCTTATGTATAAAATAGAATGTAATAATAAACCTTATTAAAACAGATGCTCTGAAAGAATCTGATGCCCAGTCTCTTTCTGTTTTATCTGTTCTCTGCAATTGCAAATTTAGTGTCTCAACCAGAAAAATCCATAACAATGAAAAATTGCATTTTATTTATTTTTTGTTTGCATAACCTACTTGGTTGCTATATTGCAATGGTGTAAACACCCATCATTTTGGAAAATCACAAAGTGTGTTGATTTTTTTTTTATGCTTTGAGAGACCTGTATGCCTACACTGCAGGAAAATACATGGATGTGTCTTAGAAAATGGGAGGAGTGGAATGAGATGAAGGGCCAGAGGTGTAACTAGAACCTTTGGGGCCCCAGTGCTATAAACCATGAAGGGCCCCTGAACCTGACCAAGGCACTTCCCACTGATCCTGGGGCCCTTTACTCCCATTGTGGGACCCTTTATTACGGTCCCACAGTGGTCCACCTTCCTCCCCTCTTGGGGTCCCCCAACAGGAACGCCAGAGCCCAGTCGCAAGTGCAACCTTTGCAACCCTGGTAGTTTCACCACTGGTGTCAGTACTTTTTATTTTTGAAGTTTTATTTCTTTATATTTCTGTTTACTATTTTATATATTTGTTTTTATAATTGTATTTTGTATTCTTTTTACATATTTTTTTAGGACCCCAGTTGGTGGGGCTTTGGTGAAATATCAGGGGTCTAAACAGATCCCTGATGTCTCACTTTTGAGATAGAAAGGGACTGAGAACAGATTCATCAGTCCCTTTCTCTGCAGCCTCAGCTGCACAGAATGAATGAACAGGAATGGCTCTGTACAGAGCTTCCAGTTCATTCATACACTGAAGCATAGTAAACACAGTTTACTATGTCCCAGCTATGAATGATAAAAAAACATTTCAAAATAGAATCAGTACAAATCACTGGCTCTATTCATTAAGACAAGAAAGGAGCTGGTAAATTACACATTTACTGGCCCCTTCCCTGTTCTCCATCCTGACAGAGGGGGGGCAGGGAAGTACACAGGAACCAGGGGCAGCAGGACAGGGATAGGGAGGTGATGGAAGCGGCATGTGGAACAACCAATGCTCTTAATTTCTCTCCTGCAGCTGCTGAATGTCTGGTGGAGGGAGGGAGGGAGAGGAGGAAAATTGGGCATTCAATGGCTGCATAGAGGGATCGGTTCCTCTACATGCTGCTGCCCACACCACCCTCCTATCCATGCGTATAGGGAAGCTGCATGGGCCCCCTGGAGCATGGGGCCAGGTCGCAATGGCGATCCCTACAATCTCTGTACATAAACCCCTGTGAAGGTGGTTAGCCCTGGTATAAGTCCACAGGGAGCCAATAGATGTCCCCACAGGAGCTTGGTACACTGTTAGTGGCACCAACATAGCACTCTTTCATCACTAGTCAAGCCATATGGCTCACCCTAGCTGGAAAGGGTTAAATTATAACACATGTGATCCTATTACACTACATGTGCACCTTACCCCTCCATGTAGAACTTGTTGCCCCAGTGCAGGTGTTTTATATTTCAAAGTGTTGGTACAACTATTATTACAGCATTTATATAGGTTCTTTATACATGATTGGTAAAATAGTCCAAAAAATGTAAATACTAATTGAACAAAAATGATGCCTTTGTAGTGAATGGACAGTGCAAGGGAGTAAAAGTAAGTAAAACATTTGAAATAATGCTCAATAAGTTTTCCTTGTTTCGTAGTTTACTTCCATCAATTCAGTGTTACTTTCAGTAGCTACATAATTTAATTAATCTATTATCTCCTCTAGGGAGAATCAAATGTGTAATATATATTATGATTGCTTTGTATGAAATACTGTTTATACATAAAATATTGAGTACAGCACTTTACCTCCAGGACTTATAAGAACCACATTTAAAGCTCCAACTGAAAAGACAAAAATGTAAATACTTTAATTTTATAACTGTTAAATGAATAGTATACAAACAAAACAACACATTCTATAAAGGGTTAAAATATGTATTGGTATAACTTAGTACAGTACGCAGTATGAAAAATTGTTGGCATTTTGAGTATTCCAGGGCTATCTTTTTATCTTACAGGCAATGGTGATGTAATATTGCCCATCATGAGATGATAGGTAATTAATTATGACGTTTTTGTCCTGTGACAGAGCATTGCCCTGCCAGAGTCTAAAAGGAGGTTGTGACCCAGAATTCTCAACCGGACGGGTTGAGGGGCTCCAGGGAGCTTGTGACAGGAAGAGGAAACTGGCTTTTCAGTTTCCTCAGTGTTTTCTAAAGTTTGTTTTGAGACCTGGAGCCTGGAGATTTCAAAGTGATCCGGATGGGATGAAATCTCCAATCCTGGGTCCGGGTATTCAGAACAGCCAGCATACTAATTGGTCAGGTGTTGTCTGGGCTTTTAGTAACAACCTGACCATGGTTCTTGGGCTCCACCCTGGCAGACAGGAAGTCTGGCCTAGATGTCAGGAGGGCTCCACGGGGGAGCCAGTGCATCAAGAGGCTTCTAGCTGTGTGCACCAAGTTGGTCGGGGAACAGTCTGTAGGACACAGACAATGGTCTGGAGTGAAAGGCCAGAGTGGTGGTGCTGCAAGTACATGCCAGAAAAGGGCTGAATGTTGTTTATGTTGAAGAAGAAGAAATGCTGAAAACCCCTACGAGGGAAACCTATGTTTATGTTTGCTGAACTTTCTTTTAATAAAAATGGGCAAACAAAGCCCTTAAAAAGAAGAAACAGCAAGTGGCGGTGTCCTAAAAGTTCTACACTTGGAGTGAACCCCTTACAGTCCCTATTCACAATAGTCTTAAAGCTCAACTCCATCTTTTGACATTCCTAATGAACTATGTCCCTCATTAACATGTGAGGCCGCTGGCTGTGCAATATAAACTGTGTGTAACTGCGGCTACATACAGCATACCGCGCTGCATTCCGGGTTTAAGCTGAGACTTCCAGTCTCATGCCTGGAACACAGTAGAGTCTATCACAGTGACGCTCAGCCATTGAGAGTACGCAATGTATTCTATCCATGATTACAAAGCTTCCTCATCGTCTTATCTGAATGGCTGAGTGCAGCTGTGATAGACTCTATTGTGTTCTGGATATGAAACTGGAAGTCTCGGCTCGAACCCGGAACACAGTGCGGTATGCTGAATGTAGCCATAGCTACATACAGTTTATATAGCACATCCAGCAGCGTCACATGATAGTGAGAGACATCGTTTGTTTGGACCAAACTGGTGTACACGAACTATGTCAAAAGATGGATTTCAGCTTTAAGCTAGGTACACACTATTAGTTTTTTTTTTTTTCGTTTAAAGGCTTGCCGATGTTTGATGTAAGGGTCATGCATTTTCTTTAACTCCTTCATAACTGCAACATACTTTTTTAAGTCCAAATGTAAAATGTCCCCTGCCATAAGAATGTAAATTAACCTTGTTACAATGAACATGTAATGTGCTACAGTGTGCATTGTTAGTTCTTCTCAGACCCTCTGTTAAACAGAAAGATTAGTCCAGGGCCGGCGCCACCATAAGGCAGCATAGGCAACCACCTTAGGGCACCAGGCTAAGGGGGGCAGTAAATTTCACCTTTGAAGACAGACCCATGTACCGGATTCTGCGCTCAATTCTCATCCATCTTCCCCATTCCAGGTGTCTTGCCCTTCTCTCCTCCCCCACATCTCTGGCTCCTTTTTTCCAGTGCTGGCTTTCAGCCTTTTTTGCCAGCGCCAGCCTTGTGAGGGCTTCCTGCAGGGTAAACGTGCTTCCCTGCAAGGACTCCGCTCCATTCCCTGCTTGCAGTGCAGCCCTAGAAGTGTCAGCGAGAACAGAAGAGAGAGAGCCAGTGCAAATAGCAGCCGGCTGGAAGTGCCGGAAGTACAGCATAATACAGAGAACTGGGGCAGGGCGGGTGCGCTGGAAGCCCTGCATGTCCTGGCTTGATCTCTCCTCCCTCCTCTTCTTGGATCTGTTATGCAGCGCCGTTCTCCTCCAGGTGAGGCCACCACCACTGACGTCATGTGCGGGGGGGTGTACAGTGGGAAGCAGATATGTGCAGGGGGTGTACAGTGGGGAGCATGTTCAAGGGGGTGCAGTGAGGAGCAGATATGCAGTGTACAGTGGGGAACATGTGTACAGTGGGAAACATGTGTACAGTGGGGAACATATGTGCAGGGGGTGTACAGTGGGGAACATATGTGCAGGGGGTGTACAGTGGGGAACATGTTTACAGATAGTCCTGCAGCCTATCAGTGTATCTGTCTGCTCGTACCATGTACAGGCAGGCAGTTACACAATGACAGGAAGAATCAATGAACTAACACAGCACTCAACAGTGCCATGGTAGTTCATTAAGAACTTCAAGTTGACATCCATAAAAAGACTGTTGGTATTTGTAAGTCTCCCATTCACAGAACGTTTTTTTTTCTTAACTCATGACAGCGGGTGGGGGGAGAGGATCCCTGGCCTGCTGTCACAATGGAGGATCAGGAGGGTGCGGAGCTGCTGCAACAGTGACATATTACATGTTACCTAAACCACAGACTTTTTTTAAAAGTGGAAACAGTTTGCAGGTGGGAGGGGCGGTAAAATGCACCTCCGCCTAAGTACTATCATGCTTTGACTTTGACCGAATGCACATACTTTCCTTAGTAGCTGTAGAATCTATTTGAGAGGAGTAGTTGGGTAACAAGCCTGTAAGTGTCCTCTGTTTGGGGGTTGTAAATATTGAGGAAGTACTAAAATGGAATCCTCACTACAAAACATAAAACCCTGTACTTTAGGAGAAGTCCACAACTGCTGTGAAAGTTCACTGTAGCCATCTGCTTGTTGATTGGATCATTTGGAACTTAAAACAGTAAACTGCAATATATGGCTATGGAACCATGCCATCTTGTCATGGCTTGGTGTAGAATACCCAAAGTAACCATCAGACCTTTACTCACCAATCAAAATGTTTGCATGTGGAAGCATACTGTTGCCTGCAGATTGGAATAATATATTTAATACAGGATATTATGTACATTGCGAATTTATATACATATTTTATAAGTGTAACACCCTATTAGTCAGGTAGGATAGGTAAATTTAGTTTGTGTCCATTGTAGTCAATGGGATTAAATTGTTCTGTTAGCAAAAATTAGTTTGGCTCACTGTACTCAGTGAGGCTAGAATTCTGTTTGGGGTTACAGTTAAGTGTTAGTGTAGGTAAATTTAGTCCAGCTCACTGTAATCAGTGGAGTTTTTTTTTTTATTAATTTGGTCTGGTTTGTGTTCCAGCGGGCTGTCTGATTGTTTGGAGGTCTTCATCCAGATGGCCGAGATTATCACCTAGGGGGAACTCGTTTGCCTTTCCTGGGCATCTTGCCAGGCGCTTATCGAGTGGAGGCCCCAGTTGAGGAGGCTGGAGGGCCTGGAGCCACTGTTTGCTGCTGAAGGCTGACTGAGAGGACTGTCATCTGGAAATCTATTCTGGAACCACTGAGAGAGAAGTTGCCTGCAGGATACTGGATGGAAACAACCATCTATTCTGAAATGTTCTGTGAGTACAAGCTGGGAGAGATCCTAGAGACTGAGTGATTTAACCTCTCTTATGTGCTAGAAAGTTAGCCCTGTGTTTGCTAAGAAGTTTGTCCTGAAGAGCATAGCTGATCCATTCCACAGAAAGGGGCTGTTGCTTGGACTGTTCACCGAGGAAGGTTCTAACCTCCCTTGATACTGCTATGCAGTACCTGTCCACTCTCTGATACACAGGGATAGTTCTGAGAGGTCTAACTTTCAAGAAGCAAGTTTTAGTGTCCTCAAAGTTCATCATAGTAAACTATTGGAGTATCCTACTTTATCAATCCTTATCCATGTCCAACCCTTCATTAAAAAAACATCAAAACCAACAATCCTAGACTGATTCTTGAGCCTAATAAGAGAAAGTGCACGTGTGCCTGGCTGCGGGCGATAGTGGGAAAAAGACCTTGGGACATACAAACTGCTGGCCTCTACGGTGGTTCCGCTACATATTTACAGTGTCTCACAAAAGTAAGTACACCCCTCACATTTTTGTAAATATTTTATTACATCTTTTCATGTGACAACACTGAAGAAATTACACTTTGCTACAATGTAAAGTAGTAAATATACAGCTTGTATGACAGTTTAAATTTGCTGTCCCCTCAAAATAACTCAATACACAGCCATTAATGCCTAAACCACTGGCAACAAAAGTGAGTGCACCCTTAAGTGAAAATGTCCAAATTGGGCCCAAAGTGTCAATATTTTGTGTGGCCACCATTATTTTCCAGCACTGCCTTAACCCTCTTGGGCATGGTGGAAAATAGTTATAGTTATATAACCAGTGGTATCAGAGATTACACACATGCCTACGGGGCACTTATACCCCCTTCCTGACCAGGCCAATTTTTTGCTTTTTTTTTTTACTCACGCAACATTGAACCCATATGAAAAATGTGTCCTTTTTTCACACAAATAGAGCTTTCTTTTGGTGGCATTTAATCACCACTGGGTTTTTTTTTGCACTTCAAATAAAAATAACCAACAATTTGGTAAAAAAAATAATTTTAATTAATTTCTGTTATAACATTTTGCAAATTAGTAATTTTTCTTAATATATTTTGGCCTAAGTTTATCCTGCTACATATCTTTGGTAATAAATAACCTAAATCAGTGTATATTATTTGATCTTTGTGAAGGTTATAGAGTCTACAAGCTATGGTGCCAATCATTGAAAATTGATCACACCTGATGAACTGACGGCCTATTTCATTTCTCAAATTACAGAAAGAATTTGAGATAGAGAGGACTTGGGGCTGGGCCAACATCCCTGTGTAGAAAATACAGAGAGCAAGGTTCCCCCTTGTGGGATTTTAAAGGCCCTGATGGTGATATAACACCAAAAAACAGTATGAATGATAAATATAAAAATATAATTTATTGTAGTATATATAGCTTGCAATTTTGACTCAAAAATAGATAACAAACAATGAAGGATTGATAAGAAAAACGTGGCTGATACAATTACACATCAATATGATACACTTTGTTAGATGCTGTAGGGGGGTCAGAAGACACCACATGGAGTGCAGGCTCCACACCCAACACGTTTCAGAAATTACTTTCTTCCTCAGGGGTGTATCAATGGATCACAGCATTCATACTATAAATGCAAATAGATAAAATTTAGACAAATACAACATAACAAGATGTAAACAGTATAGCTTTTGTCTATTATAGCGCAAAGCCAAAGTCAAACTTACATGTTAATGATAGAGAATCGAATATTAGCCACATAAAGTATACAGGTTTAAAAACAGTCAAATCCAGCCAGGGGTAACCCATGCGCCAAAACCACTCACCACCACCGGGGCTCAACAGAAGGACACCCAGTGAGGTCAGACAGTGGGAGGAGCTGGGGTGCAGCAAAAAGGTCCTTAGTTTCTGAGTGGTGTGACTGCTGAGCAAGAAAAATGAGTATGTATATAAGTAATATGAAAACACACACCAAATGCTGCTTACAACAATCACAGATAAATAGCAGGGGAAAAAAGGTTTAATACTGGTCTGGGCGGGTAAACGACCTAGTCACCAAATAGCTAAGGTGGGGATAAATATAGAGAAAAACAAGATTGACATAGCAAGTAAAGGGGAAGATATAATGTGAATACAGCCATAAAAATAATGTTGTATGGGCTCTAAGGTCAAAAAAGATAATTGACCTACATACTGGATGTGTATAATCCTATGCAACGCAAATATACCAGCCACCCAGAAAAAAAGCAACTAAGAGCAAAAAAGGACATCACATTATAACTTACCAAGAAATATCATGGATTAAAGCAACCCCTGGATAGTGGTAGAGACCACCCTGCTAAATAGCATGTGGAGGTGACAGAGCAAGCCCAGCTGAGCACCTTAAATACCCGTCACAACGCCCCGCAGCGAATAGCGCAATGCTGGGCTGGTGTGCATTCCACTACTGGCCCCTGGGCACGCGGTGCGGCTCCGTCACTGAGGGTGGAGCCACAACCCGCGACACGTACCTGCAGATTGCACAAATGGGCGGAGCCAGGGCAGTGCGGCCAGAACATCACCAAGGGTGAGGAAAGGCCACTGTCCGCCAGAAAGCTCGCCCGAGATGACACCCACCACCCTCTGCAATTGCATGGATGGCCTGGGTGCGCCGGGTGGGAGCCTAAAAAGAGCCGAGGGATCGGAGCGGTGGCGGAACAAGTGAACCCTGGATGGAGGAGGATGGAACAAACCATGTTTAAGACACAAACTCCTGGGAATTGCAGCAAACGTGCAACCCACACTTGGAATGCAGCACATAGGAAAAACAATGCATAAATATACAGTAATCAAATATGCAAACATATATGGATGGGCAATACAGACATTTGGTAAAGACAAAAATAAAAATAAAAAACAAACCAAGAGATATAAAATAAATATAAGGATGGAGAGACATGTTTATAAGGTGTTCCTATTTGCTATGGGGTAGATGCAGAACTACTCCCATAGTCCACATGATGTTATTATAGCCATCAGATTTCTACATTCCAGTAAAATAGATAATCACCCCATATCTCATCTTTCCCAGCCCCCCCCCCCCAGAGGTAAAGTCCTTCAAGAAGGGTTTCAAATTTGTAGCCTCATTCATCCCTGGAGGTGATGTAGCTCCAAGGCGGTAAATAGTCTTACTTCAATTTGGAGTCATTTTTTATTCCAATCACCCCCCCCCCCAGAGGGGGGGTGTACTCTATCCAGTATAAGAAACTGAATATGAGGGAATTTTTCATTATGCGCGTCTCTGACATGCCTCCCCCATGGTAGATCTGGGTTGCATGATTTCATGCTTAGAATGTTTCTGTAGGCATGCTTCCAAAACTCCTGTATGGTTTTACCCACATAAAAGCAACCACACTCACAGGTAAGGAGATAGACAACTCCCTGCATTTTGCAGTTGGCGTAATGACGATGTTTGAAAATAGTACCATTTGGTAGAAATACTTATTTGGCTGTTTGGATCAATTGACAATAATTACAGCCCCCAGCACTGAAAGGTGCTAGGTATTTACATGGATCTTTTCTACTGCCAACTGCAAATTCACTGTGGACCAATTGGTCATTTATCGATTTGACCCTCCTATATGTAATAGAAGGTTGGTCTGAAACATGTGGACCAATGTCTGGATCCATACTTAAGAGGTGCCAATATTTTGCCATAATTCTCCTTAACTGTGTGTGTTGGCCACAATAGCGGGTTATGATGCGTGTGGTTGTGTTATGTTTAGGTTTCTTATAGGTGTATAGTAAGGACTGTCTATTTGGGATGGTGGCGCGTCAAAAGGCCTTCTTGAGGCAAGTTTTGGAGTAACCTCTGGCTCGAAGTCTGTCGCATAAAGCATTGGCCTCCATTTTAAAGTTAATGTCACTAGAGCAGTTCCTGGGGTGAAAACTAGAGGAATGTAGAATAGTGTTACCCGCTGTTAGTTTGCGGAAAAGAGTGCTTGAAAGTGTCCCATCCAAATGCTTGGAAATAATGATATCCAAGAATGGTAGGGATGTAGGATCTAAATTTAATGTGAATGTCAAATTGAATTAGTTGGAGTTCATGGCCCGCAGACAGCGGTGGAGGCACTCTACCCGGCCATCCCACACGACAAAGATATCATCGATATACCTATGCCATAAATATGACTAGAGAATTCCAGAGAGTCATCAGACGATAAAAACCCTTGTTCCCACTCCCCCAGGTACAGGTTGGCATAAGACGGGGCACAGCATGTCCCCATTGCCACCCCTTGTACCTGGAGGAAGTGGGAGCCCTGAAATGTAAACACATTATGAATGAGTATAAACTCAAGCGCAGTGACTATAAACTCATTGAGTTTCCACTCCGTCTGATTTGTCTGCTGGAGAAGATGTCTAGTTACAGATATTCCTTTGTCGTGTGGGATGGAGAAGTAGAGAGCCTCCACATCTAGTGAAACCAACAAAGCATCTGGGGAGATGTGTATACTGTCCAAAATCTGAAGCAGGTGTGGGGTATCCCTGATGTAGCTTGGTAGACTCACCACATACGGTCTAAGATATTCATCTATGTAGCGGCTTAGGGTCTCAGTCAGGGAACCATTACCCAATACTTTTGATCTGCCATAAGGATTGTTTTTATTTTTATGCACTTTGGAGAGAGCATAAAACGTTGGAACTACTGGAAAAGTAGTGCGTACAAATTCCCAGTTCTGTTCGGAAGTTGTATTGTTGAGATAAGCGAGGTCTACCAGCTCATAAAACTTATTGTTACGTTTCTGAAGGAATGTAGCGGGAATAGATCGGTACCAATCGTTATTGCGGAGAATATTCATGCACATGCAGATATACTGCTCATTGTCCATCATCACCATGTTGCCACCTTTATCAGATGGCTACACGGTGATCTCCATTTGATTAGTAAGGTCCAATAGGGCCCACCTCTCCCCTGATGTTAGATTATCCCCAGGGGTTTTCATTTTCAGTGCCTGAATGTCTCTACTAGTTCATTTGAGAAATGCAATTAGATTTGAGTTAGTGCTGGGAGCAGGATAAAAATCTGATTTCTATTTTAAAGACGATTTCACAGACAAAGTTGTCTGAGATGTCTCCAAGAGGGGGTCAAGGTCAATCTGATCAATAAGATCACATGGTTCCTTATCATTTAAAAGACTTTCTAAATTTTTAAGAGCTTCTTACTCCATCATGGAGGTTTTGTTAACCTTTGGACCAAACATGTTTTTCAGAAGTAGCTTACGTCCGAACAACTGGAGGTCTTTAATGACTTCAAATTTGTCCACATTTTGAAGTGGACAAAAGTTTAGACCTCTTTTGAGGACCTTGATTTCCTGGGATGACAATTCATATTTAGATTTATAATGTCCAATTTCTGCTCCTGAGCTAGCTCAATACTAAGGGCAGACTCATACAAATTCCCAATGGGCAAACTAGTGATATTGGCGGGTCATAAAGGACCTATAGGGGTGTGTATATAGGAAGTGTCCATAATTGTACCTCCATCCGGGGTTCACTCGTTACGCCACTGCTCCGATCCCTTGGCTCTTTTTAGGCTCCCACCTGGAGCACCCAGGCCATCCATGCAATTGCAGAGGGTGGGGGGTGTCATCTTGGGCGAGCTTTCTGCCGGACAGTGGCCAGTGGCCTTTTCTCCTCTGGGTTGCTTAGCAACCCTTGGTGATGTTCTGGCCGCACTGCCCTGGCTCTGCCCATCTGTGTGTCGACGGGTGCATGGAACGCCCTCAGTGACGGAGTTGCGCTGCATGCCCGGGGGCCAGCAGTGAAATGCACACCAGCCCCGCATGGCGATATGCACCGCGGGGTGTTGTGAGGGCATGTCCGTCACCCCTAAGGGGAATTTAAGGTGCTCAGCTGGGCTTGCTCGGTCACCTCCACATGCAATTCGGCAGGGTGGTCTCTACCACTATCCAGGGGATGCTTTAATCCATGATTTTTCTTGGTAAATTATAATGTGGTGTCCTATTTTGCTCTTTTTCTGGGTGGCTGGTATATTTGCGTTGCATTGGACCATACACATCCAGTATGCAGGTCAATTATCTTTTTGACCTTAGAGCCTATACAGCATTATTTTTATGGCTGTATTCACATTTTATCTCCCCCTTACTTGCTATGTCAATCATGTTTTTCTCCATATGTATCCCCACCTTAGCTACTTGGTGACTAGGTAGTTTCCAGTATTAAACCTTTTTTCCCCTACTATTTATCTGCGTTTGTTGTAAGCAGCATTTTTGCTGTGATTTACAGCTTAAGTGTGGTTTCATATCACTTATATACATACTCGTTTTTCTTGCTCAGCAGTCACACCACTCAGAAACGAAGGACCTTTTTGCTGCACATCAGCCCTGTTGGGCTCCTCCCATGTCTGACCTCGTTGGGTATCCTTCTGTTGAGCCACGTTGGTGGTGAGTGGTTTTGGCGCATGGGTTACCCCTTGCTGGATTTGGCTGTTTTTAAACCTGTATACTTTGTGTGGCTAATATGCGACTCTCTATCATTAACATGTAAGTTTGCCTTTGGCTTGGCACTATAATAGACAAAAGCTATACTGTTTATGTCTTGTTATGTTGTATTTGTCTAAATTTTATCTATTTGCATTTATAGCATGAATGCTTTGATCCATGGATGCAACCCCTGAGAAAGGATGTAATTTCTGAAACGCGTTGGGTGTGAAGTCTGCACTCCATGTGGTGTCTTCTGACCCCCTACAGCATCTAACAAAGTGTATCATATTGTGTAATTGTATCAGCCACGTTTCTTCTATAAATTCTTTATTGTTTGTAAAGTGAACAGATAGGCTATGGGGGTACCTCATCCTATAAAGAATTTAAGAACCAACATGATGGATTATCATAGTTCCATAGAGGAATTCATACACTTAATATTTTTCAATCAATTTATTTTACAAAAATGAATGCATAGAAAAAAAATATAAAATCAATGGAGCTTTTCTCGTAAGGTTCAACAGTAATAGTTACAACAGATGTCAAAATGATGGTTGGCATGTTTCACATTTCTGCTTCTTCAGAACCAAATATTTTTTGACTTGTAACAAAAGAACCTTAAATGGAGAAATGGGAGGAGATAGATATAATTAAGAATGGTTACATGACTTGTGTCAAGGTAAGAGAAAACATAGTAATCTCAATCATTACAAATTTAATTACCCTAATAAAGATAGCATTGTGACTTACATATTGTGAACCCAGCCAGGCAGCCCATAGGCCAGAAACGGTGTGCCCACACACAATGGGAGAGGGGGTTGTTGCACAGGGGATGCAGGATACTGGACCAAGATAACAGACCCTAAATAATAAAATTTACCAAAATAATCCCTAATTACGAAGATGCCAAAGACTAGATACACTTGTAAACAGAGCCAGTCATTATATGACAAAATGGGGCATGGGGCATACTCACTGAAAAAATTCTCCAATCACAAATTAGGATAGGAGCAAGTGGTTGTATTCCAATCGAATAACTGATGACATTTCCCTATGAGGATGTCTTGTTTATTATCACCAGGCTCCTATATAATGCATAATGCATAAATAAATTAATATTAGATAAATAGAATAGAAAATTTTAGATATGAAGGGCGTACATGGAGTAGGAACAGAAATACCTGTATAAAACTTCCATGCAGATAGGTGACATGGCTCATAAAACTCACAGGAGGATTGAGTCGTCATAAGAACACCAGTCAGTTCAGATAATATGGTATCACAGATTCACTCAGTCTAGTGAAGGAGGCAGTCAAAGTTTCTAACTTCAAGCACAGCACAGCTGAAGGAGAGAAAGTGAGGGCTCGGCATCATGTCGCCACAACAAAGGGGACCATTGTCCACAAAGAGTCCAAAGTATCCAAAAAATATCCATAGAACACTTAACATCCAGGTACCTCAGCATAAAATATACACACCGCTCGTTAGACCTGACAAACCACACTGACTAAATAGCCAGTTTTGGCACCAAAAACAGCGTTCCGATCAATTACCGGCAGGTGTGTTAGCTTGGGTAATCTTTAATAGAGGATGACAATGTATCTGACACACAATGACGCCGTCCGTCCAAACGCCACCGCGCAGGTGCCAGTTCCACCCCAACCAGAGAACTAAACCAAAACATGTGCAGACGGACCCAGACAGTCCCGCTACACAAGTGGCAAGCCGAAAACGAAGATCCTTCTCCTTGTAGATGCTCAGCAATCCATCAGTGCATATTAGCACTCACCTTTCCTATCCATTATATCTCAAATATTGTAAAAACCTAGGAACCTATCAAAAAGAGGGGAAAAAGGAAGGGATCCCCAGGCGCCTACCACCTCAACTCCACCACAATGGTCGGGCTATAAAGGAGCTAATAAAGCTCCTCAGCCCCCAGATATATGCCATGCCAGGGGAACCTCCCATTTCTTAACGAATATTGATCTCGATCCTGCATGCCCACCCCTCTACATTATCCCTTTTAAATCAGTACATGGCCATCAAAACATCCATCTCTCCCATATCTCCCTTTCAATTAAAAACAATATATTTTATGTACATTACAATTCTGGTTATACAGACCATTTCAGTTTCTATGCATGGATATAGACAGATAGATGAACCATATTAGAACAGAGACAGCATTTATCAATATCCCCATTCATATAGAGCAGAAGAGAAAGGGGAGGCAGTTATCATACAAATGGCCTATAGCTTAATGAGTCGTTAAGGCCAGGTGCCCAGTGCATTTAACTTGAAAATCCATTTTGCTTCACATTGAAGCAGTTTCTGGTCGATATTTCCTCCACGTGGATCTTCCATAATCCTTTCAATGACCATGAAACAGACCATTGAAGTATCGTTCTTATGTTTCAACGCGACATGCTGACCTATGGGTGTATATAACAGATTTTTTCTAATATAGTAAATGTGGTCGTATACTCTCCTCCAGAAATTTCTAAAGGTTTTCCCAAAGTAAAACGAGCCACATTTGCAGAATACAATGTAGACAACCCCTTTTGGCTTGGCAGTCAGCGTGAAATTTCATGTTACACAGCTTTCCATTTGGTAAAACATATGAGGAACCCCCTAACATCCAGTCACAATATTCAGTTATTGCATTTATACATTTCTAGTCTTTCTTCTAGAATTTCCGTGGACTGGCTATGGACTAGCTTATCCTTTAAAGATCGACATTTCTTATATGTAATTTGTGGGTGATCACTAATATACTTATTTACAATACGATCACCCGTCAGGAGGTGCCAATGCCTCCCAATTTTCTGTCGTATCATCTCTTGATTACTGGAATATGTTGTTATTACTCTCACAGTACCCAATTGTTGTCCTTTTTTTCTTTCTTTACCAAACAATAATTCCTGTCTATCCTTGTCAAGAGCCTTGTTAAAAGCCTTTTTAAGGATAGTCTTGGTATAGCCTCTTTTTGTTAGTCTAGATCTCAACAGGTTAGACTCTTGTCTGAACAATTCCTCTGTTGAACAGTTTCGCCTTAGACGAAAATATTGCGAGTAAGGGATCCAGAAACGCCAAGGATCGTTGGTTATATTCCATCGTGAATTTAAGGTTGAAATTATTCACAGCTAACTTGTTCATAAATATCTTCAAATCATCCACACCATAAAAATGTCATCAATATATCTGGATCTAGGAATGTCTTTACATTTGATGGCTCCCACTACCTCCAGGTGCAGGGGGTGGCGATGGGGACGTGTTGTGCCCCATCGTACGCCAACCTGTACCTGGGGGGGTGGGAGCGTACCCTATTTTCGAACAATTCTTTGTTGGTATATCTGGCCAACATAATATGAAGATGATTTGAAGATATTTATGAACAAGTTAGCTGTGAATAATTTCAACCTTAAATTCACAATGGAATATAACCAATGATTATTGGCGTTTCTGCATATAACTATCTTGAAACAGGAGGATGGAACTATAAATACTTCATTATTTAGAAAACCGACCGCTGTAAATACCATACTCCATGCAACCCACTTCCACCCCCAACCATTAATCAGAAGTATCCCTTACTCGCAATATTTGCATCTAAGGCGAAACTGTTCAACGGAGGAATCGTTCAGACAAGAATCTAATCTGTCAAAAAAAGGACAACAATTGGATACTGTGAGAGTAATAACAACATATTCCAGTAATAATGAGATGATACGACAGACAGTTGGGAGGCATTGGCACCTCCTGATGGGTGATCGTATTGTAAATAAGTATATTAGCAATCACCCACAAATTACATGTAAGAAATGTCGATCTTTAAAGGATAAGCTAGTCCATAGCCACTTTCAGGAGTCCACGGAAATTCTAGAAGAAAGCCCAGGAATGTATAAATGCAATAACTGTGAATATTGTGACTAGATGTTAGAGGGTTCCTCATATGTTTTACCAAATGGAGAGCTGTATAACATGAAATTTCACGCTGACTGCCAAACCAAAGGGGTTGTCTACATTGTATTCTGCAAATGTGGCTCGTTTTACTTTGGGAAAACCTTCAGAAATTTCTGGAGGAGAGTATACGACCACATTTACTATATTAGAAAAAATCTGTTATACACCCATAGGTCGGTATGTCGCATTGAAACATAAGTACAATACTTTAATGGTGTGTTTCACGGTCCTTGAAAGGATCATGGAAGATCCACATGGAGGAAATATCGACCAGAAACTGCTTCAACGTGAAGCAAAATGGATTTTCAAGTTAAATGCCGTTCGAGCACCTGGCCTTAACGACTCATCAAGCTATAGGCCATTTCTATGATAACTGCCTCCCCTTTCTCTTCTGCTCTATATGAATGGGGATATTGATAAATGCTGTCTCTGTTCTAATGAGATTCATCTATCTGTCTGTCTATAGCCGTGCATAGAAACTGAGATGGTCTGTATAACCAGAATTGTATTGTACATCAAATAAGGGAGATATGGGAGAGATGGAGGTTTTGATGGACAAGTAATGATTTAAAAGGGATAATGTATTTATTTATAATTTTATATGATTTACCCAATCTTTTCCACAGTCTGGATCGGTGTAGAGGGGCGGGCATGCAGGATTAAGATCAATTTTTGGTAACAAATGGGAGGTTCCCCTGGCATGGCATATATCTGGAGGCTGAGGAGCTTTAATTGCTCCTTTATAGCCCGACCATGGTGGTGGAGTTGAGGTGGTAGGCGCACGGGGGATCCCTTCCTTTTTCCCCTCTTTCTGATAAGTTCCTAGTTTTTTACAATATTTGAGATATAATTGATAGGAAAGGTGAGTGCTAATATGCACTGATGGATTGCTGAGCATCTACAAGGAGATGGATCTTCATTTTCGGCTGGCCGCTTGTGTTGCGGGACTGTCTGGGTCCGTCTGCACATGTGTGTTTCGGTTTTGTTTCTGGTTAAGGGCGGAACTGGCGCCTGCGCGGTGGCGTTCAGATGGACGGCGTCATTGTGTGTCTCCTACATTGCCATCCTCTATTGAGGATTACCCCAGCTAACACACCTGCCGGTAATTGATCAGAAAGCCGTTTTTGGCGCCAAAACTGGCTATTTAGTCAGTGTGGTTTGTCAGGTCTAACGAGTGGTGTGTATAATTTATGCTGAGGTACTTGGATGGTAAGTGGTCTATGGATGTTTTTTGGATACTTTGACTCTTTGTGGACAATGGTCCCCTTTGATGTGGCGACATGATGCCGAGCCCTCACTTTCTCTCCTTCAGCTGTTCCGTGCTTGAAGTTAGAAACGTTGACTGCCTCCCTCACTAGACTGAGTGGAACTGTGATACCATATTATCTGAACTGACTGGTGTTCTTATGACGGCTCATTCCTCCTGTGAGTTTTATGAGCCATGTCACCTATCTGCACAGAAGTTTTATACAGGTATTTCTGTTCCTACTCCATGTACGAACTTCATATCTAAAATTTTCTATTCTATTTATCTAATATTAATTTATTCATGAATTATATAGGAACCTGGTGATAATAAACAAGAAATCCTTATAGAGAAGTGTCATCAATTATACGATTGGAATACAACCACTTGCTCCCATCCAAATTTGTGATTTGAGAATTTTTTCAGTGCGTATGCCTAATTTTGTCATATAAAGAATGGCTCTGTTTACAAGTGTATCTAGTCTTTGACATCTTTGTAATTAGGGATTATATTGGTAAATTTTATTATTTAGGGTCTGTTATCTTGGTCCAGTATCCTACATCCCCTGTGCAACAACCCCCTCTCCCATTGTGTGTGGGCACACTGTTTCTGGCCTATGGGCTGCCTGGCTGGGTTCACAATATGTAAGTCACAATGCTTTCTTTATTAGGGTCATTATATTTGTACTGATTGAGATTACTATGTGTTTTTCTCTTACCTTGACACAAGTCATGTAACCATTCTTAATGATATCTATCTCCTCCCATTCCTCCAATTAATTGGTTTTATAATTAATTAATTGATTTTATAGTTTGTTTATATGTATTAATTTTTGTAAAATAAATTGATTGAAAAATATTACGTGTATGAATTCCTCTATGGTACCGTGATAATCTGTCATGTTGGTTCTTTGTTCATAAATCCTTTATTGTTTGTTATCTATTTTGAGTCAAAATTGCAAACTGTATATACTACAATACATTTCTATTTTTATATGTATCATTTATACTGTTTTTTGGTGTTATTATGTTATATCACCATCGGGGCCTTTAAAATCCTACAAGGGGGAACCTTGCTCTCTGTATATCTCATTTCTCAAGACACTAACAAGCCAGGACAGAACAAATACCCCCCAAATTACCCCTTTATGGAAAGTAGATAGTCCAAGGTATTTAGTAAGAGGCATTGTGAGTTTTAAGTTGTAATCTTTTCCCACAATTCTTTGCAAAATGAAGATTTTTTTCCCTTACAAAATTGTCATATTTACAGGTTATTTCTCTAACATTGCATATGCATATTTGCAACTACACCCCAAAACACATTCTGCTACTCCTCCTGGTTATTGTGATGTGGAAAGAAAATGAAAACACATTTATTTTACACAAAGTTGTCCATTTATAAGATATTTCTAACACATAGCATGTACATAACAAAAATTACACCCCAAAATACATTCTGCTACTTCTCCTGGGTATGGCAATACCACATGTATGAGATGTTTACATAGCCTGGCCACATATAGAGGCCCAACATGCAAGGAGCACCGTCAGGTGTTCTAGGGACATAAATTACACATTTAATTTCTTGACTACCTAGTACACTTTTGAAGGCCCTGGAGCACCAGGAGAATGGAAACAGACACAAAATGACCCAGTTTTGAAAAGCAAACACCCCAATGTATGTTCTATGAGGCATAATGAGTCTTTTGAACATTTAATTTTTTTCCACAAGTTTTTGGAAAATGTGGAAAGAAAATGAAAATGCATTTTTTTACACATTTTTTTACACATTGTTTTACACATTTTTTACACATTTTTACGCACTGATGAGGATCCACTGATGAGCACTCACTGATGTGCATTATTGGGCACTGATGAGCACTAATAGGATACTGTAGGGCACTAATGAGCACTGTAGTGGCACTGATAAGCTTGATTAGGGCAGTGTAGTGGCACTGATGAGCACTGTAGTGGCACTGATGAGAACTGATAAGCAATGTAGTGGCACTGATGAGCACTTTAGTGGCACTGATGAGCACTCACTGATGGCACTTTAGAGCACTGATGGCACCAAAGGTCACTGGTGAGCACTGATAAGCACTCACTGATGGCACTGATGTGCACTGTAGGGCACTAATAAGCACTCACTGATGGGCACTGTAAGGCACTAATGGCACTGTAGTGGCACTGATGGGCACTGTAGTGGCACTGATGAGCCACTGTAGTGGCACCATATGGCACTGATGAGCAGTGTAGTGGCACTGATGAGCAGTGTAGTGGCACTGATGAGCAGTGTAGCGGCACTGATAAGCACTGTAGCGGCACTGATGAATACTGTAGTGGCTCTGTAGGGCACTGATTAGCACTGTAGTGCCACTGTAATAGCACTGATGGCCACTGTAGTGGCACTGATGAACACTGTAATGGTACCTATGGTACTGTAGTGGCACTGTAGGGCACTGTAGTGGCACTGATGGGCACTGTAGTGGAACTGTAGGGCACTTATGAGCACTGTAGTGGCAATGATGGGCACTGTAGTGGCACTGATGGCACTGTAGTGGCAGGGATGGCACTGATGGGCACTGTAGTGGCATTGATGAGCCACTGTAGTGGCACCATAAGGCACTGATGAGCAGTGTAATGGCACTGATGGCCACTGTAGTGGCACTGATGAACACTGTAGTGGTACCTATGGTACTGTAGGGCACTGTAGTGACACTGATGGGCACTGTAGTGGCGCTGATGGCACTGTAGTGGAACTGTAGGGCACTTATGAGCACTATAGTGACAATGATGGGCACTGTAGTGGCACTGATGGGCACTGTAGTGGTACTGATGGGCACTGTAGTGGCACTGATGGCACTGTAGTGGCACTGATGGGACCTTTGAGCACACAGAATCAAGCCAACTCACTTGATTTTAGTGCACAATGTGAGAAGCTGTACAGTTCATTTAGACCCCTTTCACACTTATAGGACTTGTCCCACGATTTTGTACTGCAAAATCGTATGACAAGTCATTCTCCATTGATTTTCAATGACTACCACTCATATTGGCACGACTTTAAGTCGTGCCGACTTCAAAGTAGTCCCTGCACTACTTTGGTCCAACTTCCATAAGATTTGTATTCCATAGACCTCAATGTTAAACCCTCAAGTAGCATGCAAATCGTACCTGAATAATATAGACACAAATTCAGCACTACTTTGGTCCAACTTCCATAAGATTTGTACTCCATAGACCTCAATGTTAAACCCTCAAGAAGCATGCAAATCGTACCTGAATAATATAGGCACGATTTCAGCACTACTTTGTAAGCACAAGCTGAGAATGGTTAATGCTAAAGTTGTGGCAAAGTCGTACAAAGTTGTACTGCTCCCAAATCGCTGTAAATTGCGGCAAAATAGCGGCCACGAAATTGCAGCAAAATCGCGCGACTTTGAAGTTGTATAAGTGTGAAAGGGGCCTTAGAGGAAGAAATTTTAATGCAGGAGAGGAACCTTTAAAACTGTGCAAGACTGAAGGTAAGGTTGGAGTTCAGCACCAAATTATTTAAACCTAGAGCTATAAGAATAATGCTAAAATACCTTCATGGATGGATTTGTTATTTTTAACTGGACTTAAAGAGGAGCTTAAGTCATTTTTTCATCTTTCCTTAAATTAAATCTTCTGCCCTTATTGTTTTAACCTTGGACAGTAATTTTTTTTTCTGCCAGTAAATACATTACACAGCCCACTTCCTGTTTCTTGTGTGGTAAAAAGCCTAGGCTTATGACATCATGCACAGCTCTCACTCTCATGAGAGTTTGCCAGGAAGGGAGGGGGGAATAAAAGGGTCAATGAGAGCTGCAGGTTGCAGAGCTGGAGGTGTGCCTCTGTGTAAATCCAGGAAGTGAACAGGCAGCAGCTTCAGCTTCCCACAGTTAAAATGGATGCAGCCAGATTCAGTGGAGGGAGATTTCTGCAGCATATTTGGCAAGTGCAGAATCACAGTATTTATAAAATAATATGAAAAGTGGTTGGAAGGAAGCTTCAGAAAGGCAAATATGTTTTTATTACAAATTATGTGAGCAGACTGCAGTTCATCTTTTAAGTGTATGCATAGCCAAAAACCTTTTTTTTTTAACAGAGTATAGAAGGGTTAAAACCCCTTCTCAGTTATTTTTTTTCTCTCTATGCACGATTGAGGATAATTCTCTTCACTTCCTGTCCCAAAGATGCAAAATAAAGTTAGAGGAAATCTCCTAAAGTGAGGGAATTTGTCATTAGACAGTTACTCCCAAAATACATGTAACTATTAGAAAATTTTTCCCTACCTCCTTTTCTAGGAATAACTGTAAAATTTTAGATTTTCCCCTACTAATTTTTTTTAACTAGGGTTAAGTACCACACCCACCTACACTATAGAATTAATCAATAACCCAATCAAGCTGCCACTTTAAATAAATCAAATGATAAAAACACATCTACCGTGATACCAATGCAGTAAATAGTGGCGCTAAAAGTAATTTGCATATACTATGAACATCACCCAGTGAATAAGTGAATGATTCAAAAAGAAGTAAATTAAAATGAAAATCCAAGTTCATAGAGTCCTCAAAAATGAAAAATCAAATGTTCAATAGTTTGATTATAAACAAAGGATCCTGCTTGACAGACTCATCCACCACACCACATGTAGATTGTGACACTGTTCCCCTATAGGTGTCAACTCCCTGGATATGATTGGCCTCACACTCTCATGCTCGGCACATAAGCCTCAACCCTTTAAGGGTTAAAAGGTGTTCACTTCGATCTCCGATCCTTAGTGGTAATCGCACAGACAATCCACATATATAAAAACAAAAAGTGTTCCAATAGTGCAGTAATGTTTGACCAAATTTATTAAAAAAATATTAACCACCTAAATACCAGGCACTTTCATCCTCTTCCTGCCCAGGTCATTTTTTAGCTTTCAGCGCTGTTGCACTTTGAATGACAATTGCGCGGTCATGCAACACTGAACCCAAAATATTTTTTTTATCTTTTTCTTCACACAAATAGATCTTTCTTTTGGTGGTATTTAATCACTCCTGGGATTTTTATTTTTTACTAATAAAAAAAAAAGAAAGAAAGACCGAAAACTTTGAAAAAAAAAGTTTATTATTTTCTGTCAGTAAATTTTGGAAATAAGTAATTTTTCTCCTTCACAGATGTGAGCTGATGAGGCTGTACTGATGGGCACTGATAGGCTGCACTGATGGGCGCTTATGAGGTGGCACTTATGGGCACTGATCAGGTGGCACTGATTAGGAGACACTAATATGCTGCACTGATGGGCACTGATATGTGGCAGTTGTGGGCACTGATAGGTGGCACTGGTGGGCAGCACTGGTGGGCAGTGATAGGCAGCCCAGATAGGCAGCACTGATGGGTGGTGCTGATGGGCACTGATGGGATGCACTGATGGACACTGATGAGCAGCACTCATGGGAGGCACTGATGGGCATTGATGGGCAGCACTGATGAGTAGGCACTGATGGGAGGCACTGATGAGAGGCACTGATGGGCAGCACTGATAAGCAGGCACTTATAGGCACTGATTGGTGGCACTTATGGGCACTGATTGATGGTACTGCTGGCACTTTCCTGTAATCAGGGCACTGATGATCAGTGCCCTGATTACCTGCCCAGGTCTCTGCTGCGAGGAGATGCCGCTGATCGGCACTCCTCGCCACACACTCTGTCAGTGTGAGGCGAGGAGAGCTGATTCATGGCACTTCTGTATTTACATGTGATCGGCTGTGATTGGACACAGCTAATCACATGGTTAAAGAGCCGTGGCCAGGGCTCTTCACAGAGATAGGGTCGTGCTGTGTCCTAGCAACACGGCACACGGGCGTGTGATATCGGCCGTTCTGGGGCAACCTCATATGACGTCCACCCAGAACGAGAGCCGCATCGTCCCTCCGTCATTTGACGGTGGGCAGGCGGAAAGCGGTTAAAAACCTTTAAACATTGCACTCACATTATGTACAGTGTATACATGCATGTATTGTAAATCTCATGCAGCAGCATTAGACTGGCATAACGCAGTCATGGCAGACCCAGCATGTGAAAGGCAGTGTCTCACCCACACCGAAAAATGTCTCCGCCGGAATGTCACTTCCGGTATAGCATCTTTTGTAGAAAAAACAGAAATAAAAACTGCGCTATAGAATATGTGAACAATTAATGATATAAAAAGCAGCAATCCCAACAATAAACATCAATTGTGAGGTTAAGCATAGAAAAATAAAAGATTTGCGCTAATTAGATGTGCAATTTTACATACTTGACATAAGTAAAAAAATTATAATATGTATAAAAGAGGATAGATGCAGGTGACAACTCCATATAATCCACAAAAGTGTCCCATCAAGTGGAAAAAAACCAAATGAAATAAAGTAGTGACTCCAAATCGCCCATAAATAATCAAAGAAAAGTCCAAGTGATAAATAATGATTGATCCGTGACCACCAGAGAAGATCCACCACCGGGAATAGAAGGGGTTACTTCTTACCGAATGGCCATGATCCCCCACTACAGAGGATCACAGCTGGCAGGCAAACTTTAAACAGACTGTGGGAACTTCTATCAGCATCCACTGGGGGTCATCACACCGTCAGCAACAACAGCAGAACTCGTAGCAGAGCACGAGTCGGGGCTCCCACTGATTCTGCATTTTGCTCTGCTACGAGTTCTGCTGTTGTTGCTGACGGTGTGATGACCCCCAGTGGATGCTGATAGAAGTTCCCACAGTCTGTTTAAGGTCAGCCTGCTAGCTGTGATTCTCTGTAGTGGGGGATCATGGCCATTCGGTAAGAAGTAACCCCTTCTATTCCCGGTGGTGGATCTTCTCTGGTGGTCACGGATCAATCATTATTTATCACTTGGACTTTTCTTTGATTATTTATGGGCGATTTGGAGTCACTACTTTATTTAATTTGTTTTTTTTCCACTTGATTGGACACTTTTGTGGATTATATGCAGTTGTCACCTGCATCTATCCTCTTTTATACATATTATAATTTTTTTACTTATGTCATGTATGTAAAATTGGACAACTAATTAGCGCAATTCCTTTATTTTTCTATTGCATCTTGTGTCACTCTTGGTTGCCTAAAGCCACGTCCTGATGCGTTTCGTCATTTTAAATTCATGCTGGGATTCAAAGATGAAGTCGTACTGATTAAACGCGCTGGACCCTTGGCTGTACGGCAACCAAGAGTGACACAAGACGCGATAGCAGAAGTGACGTTCTGGCGGAGTTGATTTCTGTGTGGGTGAGACACTGCCTATCACACGCTGGGTCTGCCGTGACCACGTTATGCCAGTTCAATTTTGCTGCATGAGATTTACAATATATGCGTGTGTACACTGTGCATAATGTGAGTGCAATGTTTGAAAGTTTTTAATATTTTTTTTTATAAATTTGGTCAAACGTTACTACACTATTGGAGCACTTTTTGTTTTTGTACATGTGGATTGTCTGTGAATTACCACTAAGGATCGGAGATCAAAGTGAACACTTTTAACCCTTAATTGGTTGACACTTATTTGCCAAACATGAGAGTGTGAGGCCAATCAGATCCAGGGAGTTGACACTTATAGGGGAGCGGTGTCACAATCTACAAGTGGTGTGGTGGATGAGTCTGTCAAGCAAGATCCTTTGTTTATAATCAAACTATTGAAAATTCGATTTTTCATTTTTGAGGACTCTATGAACTTTTTTGGTTTTATAATTTAATTTACTTCTTTTTGAATCATTCACTTATTCACTGAGTGATGTTCATAGTATATGCTAATTACTTTTAGCACCACTATTTACTGCATTGGTATCATGGTAGAAGGGTATATTTATAACATTAACAACATTTTTTTAACCACTTCAGCCCTGGAAGATTTGGCTGCTCAATGACCAGACCAATTTTTTGTGATACAGCACTGCGTCGATTTAAATGACAATTGCGCAGTCGTGCCACATTGTAACCAAACAAAATTGACATCCTTTTTTTCCCCACAAATAGAGCTTTCTTTTGGTGGTATTTGGTAATCTCTGCGGTTTTTATTTTTTGTGCTATAAACAAAAGAATAGAGACAATTTTGAAAAAAACACAGTATCTTTTACTTTTTGCTATAAAAAAATATCCCAAATTTAAAAAAACAAAAACTATTTTTTCCTCACTTTAGGCCTATATGTATTGTTCTACATATTTTTGGTAAAAAAAATTGCAATAAATGTATATTGATTGGTTTGCGCAAAAGTTATAGCGTCTACAAAATAGGGCTTAATTTATGGCATTTGTATTATTATTATTTTTTTTACTAGTAATGGCGGTGATCTGAAATTTTTATCGGGACTGCAATATTGTGCCGGACAAATTGGACACTTTTGACACATTTTCTGGACCATTGACAATTATACAGCGATCAGTGTGTACTGTATAAATGTCACTGGCAGGGAAAGGGTTAACATTAGGGGGCGATCAAGGGGTTAGCTGTGTTCCCTCATCTGTGTTCTAACTGTGGGGGAGCGGGACTGACTAGGGGACAGGAGAGATTGGTGTTCATACTTATTTCTGGTTCTCGCTCTGTCACAAGCAATCGCGGGGGCCCGGCGGTCACCGCGTGCGCCCTCTAGTGGTCAAAAGGCGAACCGACGTACAGTTATGTCGGTTCGCCCAGGGGAGCTAACCTGCCCCAGTGCAACTGCGTTGGCTGGTCAGGAACGGTTTAATATTTATCTCAGGATTTAAGCTAAGCCTACCTACATTTTATGTTACAAAGACAAACACCATTAAGGCCCCTTTCACACTTATACGATTTATCCCACGATTTTGTACTGCAAAATCGTATGACAAATCATTCTCCATGATTTTCAATGACTACCATTCATAATGGCACGACTTTAAGGCCCATTTCACACTTATACGACTTCAAAGTCACGCGATTTTACCGCGATTTTGTGGCCGCGATTTGGGAGCAGTACTACTTTGTACGACTTTGCCACAACTTTGGCATTAACAAATGAAAACATACAGTAGTTGGTATGAATCATGAGGGGGAACTCCACGCCAAGTTTTAAATAAAAAAAAATGGCGTTGGTTCCCCCCCCAGGGGCATACCAGGACCTTAGGTCTGGTATGGATTCTAAGGGAAACCCCCTAGGCCGAAAAATCAGCGTGGGGTCCCCCCAAAATCCATACCAGACCCTTATCCGAGCACGCAGCCCAGCCAGTCAGGAATGGGGGTGGGGACGAGCGCCCCCCCACCTCCTGGACCGTACCAGGCCGCATGCCCTCAACATGGGGGGTGGGTGCTTTGGGGCATGGGGGGGCGCCCTGCCCAGGCCATTTTTTAGCTTTCAGTACTGTTGCATTTTGAATGACAATTGCACGGTCATGCAACACTGCACACAAACCCTAATTTTTCATCATTTTGTTCACACAATTAGAGCTTTCTCTGGTGGTATATAATCACCATTGGGTTTTTCATGTATTGGAATAAACGAAAAAAGGAAAAAAAAAGTTTTTCTTTGTTTCTGTTAAACAATTTTGCAAATAAATAATTGGAAAATGTATTCTGCTACATGTCTTTGGTGAAAATAACCCAAATGAATGTATAATATTTAAGCTGTAGGAAAGGTATAGAGTCCATAAACTATGTTATATACTGTATCTAAAAATCAATCAGTCCTGATGTAATGACGGCCTCATTTCTTGAGGCCCAAAAAATGTTAGGACAGTAGACAGTCCAAGGTATTTAGTAAGAAGCATGGCGAGTTTTTTGAAGTTGTAATTTTTTTGTCATAATTTTTTTTGAAAAATAATTTAACCACTTCCTGCCCGCCCTATAGCGGATTGACGTCTGGGAAGTGGTTGTGTTATCCTGACTGGGCGTCATATGACGTCCAGCAGGATAACATGCCGCAGCGCGCCCCCGGGGGCGCGCATCGCGGCGATCGGTGGAGTGGTGTGTCAGTCTGACACACCGCTACACTGATCTTGGTAAAAAGCCTCCGGCGGAGGCTCTTTACCACGTGATCAGCCGTGTCCAATCACGGCTGATCACGCTGTCAATAGGAAGAGCCGTTGTTCGGCTCTTCCTCACTCGCGTCTGACAGACGCAAGTAGAGGAGAGCCGATCGGCGGCTCTCCTGGCAGGGGGGGTCTGCGCTGATTAATTATCAGTGCAGCCCCCCCGCAGATCACCCCACTGGACTACCAGGGATGCCACTAGGACCACCAGGGAAGGGGCAATGTGGATGGCCAGGTATGTACCCCATGGCCATCCACATGTGCCCAATCTGTGCCAATCAGTGCCCACAAATGGGCACCGATTGGCACTATTATGCCAATGAAATGCCCAGCAATGCTATATCAGTGCCACCTGTCATTGCCCATCTGTGCCACCAGTCATTGCCCATCGGTGCCACCTGTCAGTGCCCATCTGTGCCCATCTGTGCCCATCAGTGCCCACCTATCAGTGCCCATCAGTGCCACAAATCAGTGCCACACATAAGTACCCATCAGTGCCACCCATATATGCCAATCAATGCCACCTACGAGTGCCCATCAGTGCCGCCTATGTGTGCCCATCAGTGCCACCTATGAGTGCCCATCAGTGCCGCATACCAGTGCCACCTATCAGTGCCCATCAGTGCCGCCTATCAGTGCCCATCATCAGTGCCCGTTAGTGCCACCTCATCAGTGCCACCTCATCGGTGCCCATCAGTGCCACCGTATCAGTGCCCATCAGTGCAGCTATATCAGTGCCCATTATTGAAGGAGAAGGCGTACTTATTTACAAAAAAATTTAACAGAAACAAAGAAAAACTTGTTTTTTTTCGAAATTTACGGTCTTTTTTTATTTGTTGCGCAAAAAATAAAAACCGCAGAGGTGATCAAATACCACCAAAAGAAAGCTCTATTTGTGGGAACAAAATGATAAAAAAATTGTTTGGGTACAGTGTAGCATGACCGCGCAATTGTCATTCAAATTGCAACAGCGCTGAAAGGTGAAAATTGGGCTGGGCGGGAAGGTGTCTAAGTGCCTGGTATTGAAGTGGTTAAAAATAAAAGTTTTCACAATTTTTTCTTTTTTTTTTTTACATACTGTCACCAGTGCAGTACATCATCGTAAAACTGGTGTGGCAGTGATAAGGGACACTGGTGATACTGACTTGTTTTATTTGCTTATAGCAGTGAATTTTATTGGGAACTGGTTAAATTAGCGGTGCAAATCACATGCGATGTCTGACATCGCACAAGTGTGAACTGGCACTGAATCATCCCTCTCTCATAAATAGCCTACTCTCCTCTATACACAGTAAAGAAATAAATCTCTGTATTTATTTTTCCCAAAGAGACACATATTCTGGGCTTTACTGAAGGATGAAATCGGAACAAAATGAAGTCAAGTGGACATTCAATTCAATTATTCTATTTAAATATCCATTCATATGAAATATAGGTTCTGTTTATTTAACATTTCCCTGCAAAAGGTTTGATATTTGAAGGGAATATATGTTCCCTTCCCTTAAATTTGCAATACCTAATGCTTCAGCAAGTCAGACTTTGAGAGCAAGCAATTTTTGTGAGTCAAAAACGATTCAGAACACACTATAAACAATGGAACCATCCAAATGGCACAATTCACACTTTAGTGTACAAAAGTACTAAATGCTGTTTTAATACTTGACATATCCAGTAGATTGTGAAGGAAGAGACTGTTGTCTTTATAAACTACTCTGAAAACAATGGCTAATTGTGATACTTTTTATGTGTTTTTACCATTCTTTTATATACAGCCGCAAAGGCACATACTTCAAGAAAATGCTCATGCCTATTAAAGAAGAAAAATGTAGAAAAGTAATAATAAAGAATACTTAAAAACACCTATCAGTGGGAAAATAATTTCATTCCAATGAACAACTTGGTTCTTGGCTTTATATAAAGTATATTAGCATTTTATACTATTTGTGGTCATATGTGTAAATAGGGGTCATGGTATTGGCTAAAATCTATTGACATATTTCATAGATACACCAATTCATAGGTAAAACAAACTGTAATTGGTCTCATGTACAGAACTGACAATGTACCTGAATAAGTATTAGTCATATAAAAAGGATACTACTATACACTAGGAAGGTATAGATAATTTAGGCTTCAGTACATATCATTTTAAACTCTGGTCGGTACTAATCTAATCCTAATATACATAAAAAATGATCTAATATGGATGAAGTGCATGTACTCACCTTATTACCAAGAGCCCAGGGAGTTGTCTACTAAAAGACTGAAGGATTCAGTTCCTCCTTGCTAATATTATGCTGCTTAGTTTTGCAAAACATTCATACTTGGTAAGGTTATTTTCATTTTCGCACTTGTAGTCATATAGTGGTCACATGAAACTTTCTTTGTGGCCAAGGTATCTGAACTCAATACCTAATATTTAACAATGTTGCTGTGCAGTCTGGAAGAAAAAAAACTCAGCAGTGTGATGGGAAAAGAAGAGAGACCCCACCAATGGCCAGGGCCACCGATAAGGGGGGAACCACTGGTCCCCCTGTACGGGGCCCAGGCCTCATCAGTTCAAAAGTGGGTCTGGGCAGCCGACAAGCTGAAGTACAAACAGATGGCAACTGCCCCAAAATATAACTGGCCTTAACTTACCAGCCAGCCTGCAACAAACTGAATTGTCCTGTCTAACAGCAACATCCAGTGTCGAAACCCAGTCTGGTCCAGTGCACCCCTGTGCCTTTAAAGTGGTTGTAAACCCTTTACAACCACTTTTGCCTACAGGTAAGCCTATCATAAGGCTTACTTGTAGGTACTGTGAATTTCTCCTAAACATGCACAGTTAAGGAGATATTCACTGTACACGCATGTTCTGATGTCATTGGCACATGCATTGAAGAAACGGCTCATACGTGCCATTTCTTCAACTGCTGTGCCATGAATGACGTCATCGCGGCTCCCGCTAATCACAGTACCGGAGCCCGCAAACCCAGAAGTAACATTCCGGAGACATGTCGCCCGTCACAGCTGTGTATGGGGACCGCTGCAACAGCTTAGTTCTAAGGTAAGTATTTCATAATGAGCTAGTATGCGATGCTCATTATGCCTTTGTCTTGCAGGTTTCTTTTCTTTTTTTTTCTTTTGCAGAGTTTACAACCACTTTAACCACTTCAGCCCCAGACCATTTGGTTAGCTAGAGACCAGAGCACTTTTTGCGATTCGCACTGCGTCCCTTTAACTGACAATTGCGCAGTCGTACGACGTGGCTCCCAAACAAAAATTTTTTCCCACAAACAGAGCTTTCTTTTGGTGGTATTTGATCACCTCTGCATTTTTTATTCTTTGCGCTATAACAGTGTTTCTCAACTCCAGTCCTCAAGGCGCACCAACAGGTCATGTTTTCAGGATTTCCACTATTTTGCACAGGTGATTTGATCAGTTTCACTGCCTTAGTAATTTAACACAGCCGTTTCATCTGAGGGAAATCCTGAAAACATGACCTGTTGGTGCGCCTTGAGGACTGGAGTTGAGAAACACTGCGCTATAAACAAAAAAATAGCGTCAATTTTGAAAAAAACGCATTATTTTTTACTTTTTGCTATAATAAATATCCCCCAAAAATATATATAAAAAATTTTTTTTATCTTAAATCTTCTCCGGGATCGGGACGTTCATGGCTCCGAGCTTTTGTTGTTGCTGCTGCTGTCTTCATGCACTTGTTCTATCTCCGCCATGTGCTCTCTCACTCCGCTGAAAGAGAAGGGGCGGGGAAAATACTAGAAAGAAGGTCAGGAGCGGGCAGAGTTTAACGCATGCGCAGTGTATATAAAGCGGAACACGATTGCGTCGTACGTACGATCTGTGAGAGGAGGAAGGAGTAGCGGAAGTGCAGATCATACTAACAAAGGTACAATTTTAACTTGGGGCATCAGTGGCCCATACTGCGTATAGATTGAGGCCTATATTGGGACAAGATTAGGAGAGTTTAGCCTGACATTAGGGTTTGTCTTGTGTTGTGTCTTGCAGATAAAGTGAATCGATTCAATGATCATGATTTCCTCCCCCAATTCATTGATTTGTACAGAGAGCTGCCCTGTCTGTGGCAGACAAAACACCGCCTTATATATAAATTGACTAAAGAGGAAGGCAGCACTGGATAAATTGCTGGAATTTGTGAAGTCGCAGATCCCCACGGCAACCATCAACTATTTGAAGTGCAAAATTGGTGGCCTGAGGAGCACTTATAATAGGGAGCGCAAGAAGGTCCAGGAGATCAGGAGCAGCAGCAGATGACATTTATGTACCCAGTCTGCGGTACTATGACAGACTGCGGTTTCTGTCAGACCAGACTGAAATCAGGCCATCACTCTCAACCCTTCCTTCCACTCTTCCTTCCACCCCAGCTGAGGCTTCTGAAGTCCAACCTGGGCCTTCCACCCAGGAGAAGATGTGGAGGAGCCCAGCTTGAGTCAGGTATAGCATTGTTAAACAGATTTCTCAAAATTGTGTGTGATTGATGAACAATAAACTAAAACTATCTCCCTTTTTCTTACACAGGAAAGCCTCAGCCAGGAGGAGGCTGTGGGGAAAGTGGCAGCCAGGAGGTGGCAGGGTTAAGTGGCAGCCAGGAGGTGGCGGGGGTAAGTGGCAGCCAGGAGGTGGCCGGGCCCAGTAGCCTGACCGAATCCCAGGTCCCTCCCCTCCGCCTTCAACAAAAAAGGCCCAGGAAGGGGAGGAGTGTGGATGAGTCAGCACTTGGGTTAATTCGACAGGCTTCTGCAGCCCTCAGCACCCCCCCAGTCTTCTTGAGGCCTATGCCTGCATGGCTGCCAACAAAATGCAGGAAATGGAGGTGGGCCAACGCCTCTTTTGTGAGGAAGTGATATATATGGCCCTAAATAAGGGGTTGAGGGGCGAACCCACAAGCAAAACCCACCTGTGTGAGTTGGACCATCCTCCTCCTCCTACCACAACACCAGAGCCACAGCCTGGAAGCAAGCGTGGAAGGAAGCGTGTAAGGAAGACAAAAGAGTGATGGCCTGGGTTCGGTCTGCTCTGGCAAAAGATGTAGGCTTTTGTAACGCCACAGCCTGAGGACATATACAGTGGGGATGGAAAATATTCAGACCCCTTTACATTTTTCACTCTTTTTATAATGCAAATATATTGCTGTTATATTGCAGCCATTTGCTAAAATCATTTAAGTTCATTTTTTTTTCCTCATTAATGTACACACAGCACCCCATATTGACAGGAAAAACACAGAATTGTTGACATTTTTGCAGATTTATTAAAAAAGAAAAACTGAAATATCACATGGTCCTAAGTATTCAGACCCTTTGATCAGTATTTAGTAGAAGCACACTTTTATTTTTTATTTTTTTTTTTTCACAATCAAAAGTTTATTGAAGCTTGTTGTAATACAATAACTGCATTCAATACAATTTGAAAACATTTATCCATAATATAAAGGTATTACATTTAGAATCTATTGTATGCAGATGGGATATAGTCAGATGTTTGAGTAAGTAACTATTGGGGTTTATGAATATGTTATGAACATTTTCAGGAAAGTATATATTAAGGGAAGGATTGGGGGGGGGGGGGGGAATAGATGGAGGATGGGAGAAGGGGGAGGGGGTAGGGAGAGAAGGAGGGGAAAGGACAGAGAAGTGTGGAGTACTGTAATAAGTATCCCACCAAGATGAGAGGCGATATTTAATAATTGTATCAGACATATAAATAGGTTGGTGTATTTGTTAACAGTCATTAGAGGAGAGCTTAAGTGGTGTTGAGACATAGTACATCATAATACATCTTTTCTTGTCGACCTTTTAATGAGACAACAATCTGTTACCTATGAGGTATTAGTTAGTAAGTGAGTTGTATACAGAGGAGTGTACAAATAACAGCCATGGTTGCCAGGTACGATTGAAGTTTGTGCTGTTTTCTTTCTTCATGGCGGCAATTTCTTCCATTTTGTAAATGTAATTTACTCTTTCTAACCAATCTTTAATGTTGGGTATGTGTGTGGTCTTCCAATGAAGGGGTATGAGTGTTTTAGCAGCTAATAGTAGATGCCTAGAAAGAGACTTCTTATATCTACTTATGGTGAGTTTATTCACATTAATCAGACAAGTGGCTGCAGTGAATTCAATCGTGGTTTCTGTTATGAATTTAGTCAATTTTATAACTGCTTCCCAAAAAACATGGAGTGGTGGGCAGTCCCACCATATGTGGAGGAAGGTGTCGACGTCCTCCCCGCAACGCCAGCAGGTGTCTGAAATTGTGGGGGACCACCTCCTGGCCTTATGTGGCGTGATATACCATTGGGTAAGGATTTTGTAAGAGATCTCCTGATATTTAGTGCTTAAGGAGCATTTATGTGTCATAATACAGGCATTCTCCCATTGTTTAGATGAAATCTTGATATTTAAGTCTTTTTCCCACTTTTCTTTGTGCTTTGAGTCATCTGTGTGCTGGTTTTGATTCAGCCAGTAATAAGCTAGAGAAGTGGTATTGGCTATTGGTGATCTTTTGTAGCATACGTTTTCTAGAGGGAGTAATGGTAGGCTGTATGACGATCTATATTTGCTATTTAACAGGAAGTCTTTAAGTTGCATATAAAGCCACGGGCCGGGACGTGATCCTTCCCATTCTGCCTGAAGGATGTCCAGGGGTTTGATCTTAGAGTCTACCAAGCATTGGGAGGCTGTGCGGGTCGGCATGTTCCTCAGGTGTAGACCTGGGGTAAAGTCGGGGTTGTTGGTGACAGGAGTCAGTGGGCCGGGTATTGAGGCTAGTTTTTGAGAACCAGCTACTTTATGCCAAATGTCAAGTGTGTTTGCGACTAAGGGGTGTTTTAAATTCTTATCCGTTTTGGAGTGTATTGACCATGGATTAAAGGCTAAGTTGAAAGGAGTTAGAGTTTGTTCTAGTTGGATCCAATCTTTGTTTGAGCTATGGCAGTGCCAGTCGATGATTCTCGTGATGTGGGATGCTTGATGGTATTTTTTAAAATTCGGGAGGTCTATTCCCCCCTTGTGTTTGGGTAGGGACAGTGAATTGAGCTTTATTCTCGGTTTTCTATCAGCCCACAGGAAGCATCTTTGTGCTCTGAGGAGGCTGGTAAAAAAAGACTCAGGAATTTTGATGGGAAGTGCATTGAAGATATAAAGCAATCTCGGTAGGATTGTCATTTTTAGGATTGAGGCTCTACCGAACCAGGAGAAAGTTTTGGAGGTCTCTAATCAATGTGTTGAGAAGGGGTTTGTAATTATTGGAATATAGGGAATCTATGTTACTAGTTAGATTTATCCCTAGGTATTTCAAGGTGTTTTGTTCCCATTTATAGTTATGATTGTCTTTCATCAATTTAAGTTGATCTGTTGGTAGGTTAATATTTAATGCTTCGAACTTTGATTTGTTAATTTTAAAGTTGGAGATAAACCTGAAGATCTCAAAGTGTTTTTCAAGGTTTGGGACAGAGATATGTGGGTGTGTCAGGAATAATAAAAGATCATCCGCATAGGCGGCTATTTTATATTCTCTGTCCCCGACCCTGAAACCCCTTATGTCTTCAGATAAATTAATTGTTCTTATTAGGGGTTCTAAGGAGATGATGAAAAGGAGAGGCGAGAGGGGGCAGCCTTGTCGTGTCCCATTTCGTATTTTGATTGGGTCTGAAAGAATGTTGTTTACTTTAATTTTAGCCTGGGGGTTCCGATAGAGTGCTGAGATCCATGAGAGCATACTCTTGTTTACTCCAATATGAGAGCAGGTGGACATCATGTAGTCCCATGAGACTCTATCGAAAGCCTTCTCGGCATCAGTGGAGAGAAGGAGTACTTTTGTCTTAGAGTTGTAGGCATAATGAATTAAATTAAGTGCTTTAGTTGTATTATCATGTGCCTCTCTACCTGGCATGAATCCTACTTGTTCTGGTCCTATGATCTTTGATAGGAGGTTTCAGTCTATTGGCCAGTATTTTGGCTAAGATTTTTAAGTCTATGTTTATTAAAGATATAGGTCTGTAGCTAGCACATTCTGTATGGTCCTTGTCAGGTTTGGGGATCACCGCGATATGGACCATGAGAAATGAATCGTGGTCGTGGTTGTGCAGATAGTTGAAAGCTGATAGGAGGGGCTTAGTTAAAATGTGTGTACGTTTTATAATATTGTGAGGTGAAACCATCTGGGCCTGGGCTTTTCCCTGTTTTAAGATCTTTAATGGCCTCTAGTAGTTCATTGGTGGAAATAGGTTCTTCTAATTTGCTTGTGTCTACTTGGGAAAGTGAGGGCATTTTGCTGTCTTTTAAAAATTGGTGTATTGTTTCTTGTTTCGTCAAAGTAAGGTGTGGGGGTTTATGTTGTTCAGAAAGATTGTATAGTCTTGAGTAAAATTTATGAAAAAGTTCTGCTATGTCAGTAGGATTATGTCTAAGTATTCCATCTTTGTCCCTTATGGCATGTACCTTGCCTGCCTGTGTCATATCTTTGAGTGCTTTGGCCAGCAATTTCCCACTTTTGTCCCCATGTTCAAAATATATGCTTTTCTTAAAAAAAAAGTGCTTTTCTGATCTTCAGATCTAGAATTGATTTTAGGGAGTTCCTGCAATGGGTCAGTTCTTCTTCTGCTGAGATTGAGAGGGATTGTTTGTGTAGTGTTTCTAGTTTCGCTATTTGCGAAGTCAGTTTGGAAATTTCTTTCTCTTTCTCTCTTTTTATCCTGGGGCCCCATTTCATTAGGTGTCCTCTCAGGACGCTTTTATGAGCTTCCCAATTAGTCAAAGGTTTGGTGTCTGTGTCTAGGTTATTTCTAAAGTATTCAGTCAAAGTGTCATGTATTTCGTCTTTCACTCTTTGGTCAGTCAGGAGTGATGCATTGAACCTCCAGTTAAAGGTCGAATGTTTGGGGGAGTCGAGTCTCATGGATATAGCCGTAGGGGCATGATCGGAGAGAGAAACTATGCCTATCTCTGCTGCTTCCAAATTGCTTAAGTCTCTCTGTGAGACAAAAATTAGATCAATCCGAGAATATCGTTTGTGTGGGGAGGAGAAAATGGTGTAATCTCTCTCTCTCGGTCGTATGGGTCAGTCTCCAAGTGTCTACTAGTGATAAAGAGTTTAAGAGCAATTTAAGGCGTCTGTATGTTACAAATAGAATAGATAAAATAGCAAAATCAGCAGAAGTCTCTTCAGACGAAACGCGTCAGATCTCCTTGCTGTACCCAGCCACCCATACCACGCTTATTTTTTATTTTATTTTTTATCTTACTTGAATCGATTCTATTTTTATACCAAGATTTTTATGGATTGTTTTGATGATCGTGATTGATCTAATAAATGCCAATTAAGAAATATTTTTTCGGATTTACACTATGTGGAGGTTCCTTGTCGTTGTTTTCTTTATGGTCCATGTATGCTGATGAAATCGGTGATCGTGCAGACCTACAGGACAGGCTCCGGGATTCCCATTTAAGGAGGAGGACGTCTTCTGGTGTATTATCCATCTTCATACTGTCATTTATCACAAGACAGTACAAGCCTGTTTGACTCACCGCCCACGGCTTGTGAGTCCACCGAAGTTGGTAAGAGTATTCTATCTCACATTTTCTGAGTCTCTGTGTTATAAGGATATCTGCCTTGGGTCCCCTCTGAGTTGGAGCTTCTGTATTATAAGGATATCTGCCTTGGGTCCCCCGTTTCAACTGCACCATGCAACATATGGACTTTAATAATAAGTTTTTTTCATTTATATGGGATTAACACTTCCCCACCACTAATTTGGACAGTCTTTTATATTTCTTCACTAGCAAAATGTGGACTTTTGAGATTATCAATTGCTGATTTATTTTCACTTTATTTCTATGCACATTTGCACTTTTTTTCTAAAGAAAAAGCACTGCACTTTGTTTGTATCACACTGTCTGTGTATACACATATTTGGTTTTGGCCTGGTTGAGGTTACGGGCCACTTGAAATTGTGGTTCTCCTTCTCCTTGTTCCAAAAACCTTCTTTTCATTATATTTACCTTAGCGCTACACTTTTTTCTATATTTTTTACACAGTCTGTATGTTACAGTTGTGTGACCTGTTGATGTGTCTTTTTGGGAGGAGAGGGGAACGTTAAAGTCTCCTCCCAGGATTATGCATCCTTCAGCAAACCATTTTAGTTCATCTACAATTATACGGCAGAATGGGATGTGGGCTGTGTTTGGGAAATACACATTGGCCAGTGTAATGGGTGATCCTGCCCAGTCGCCCTTTAGAAAAAGATAGCGTCCTTCTGGGTCTATAAGTTGTTGCTGTAGTTTGAAAGGGGAGTTTTTGTTGATTAGAATTGAATCTTCTTTAGTTTTGGCTAAAGAATTAGTGGCGTGGTACAGTTCTGTGAAGATATTGTCTGTAAATTTGGGTACATGTTCGCTTTTAAAGTGTGTTTCTTGTGGAAACACAATTGACGGGAGAGTCTTTTTAAGTTCTTTTAGCATTTTCGGCCTTTTTTCGGGTATGTTCAGGCCGTTAACATTGTGGGAGATTAGAGTTGGTGATTTCCCTAAAAAATTTGTATGCCATAGTGTAAGTTGTCAGTTAATTTATGTGAAGGGATTGAGGCAAGTGAATTTTGTCTAATAAATGTTTGTTATGTGGGATGTTCTAGTTTCTTTTGGTGTACTCCAGGGAAGAGGTGAACTGAAAAGGGGAATGGGATAAGGTAAGAGGAGGTGGGGTAGAAAGGTTTGAGTAGGGGTGGTTGAGTGTGTGCTTAAATCTCACCCAGGTAAACTAGGCACTAATGTATACTCTGAGGGGTATGTGGGAGGCACGTTAGTGTCGTTATTCGTTATATGTTGTTTTTGTAGGGTTGGGATCTGGGTCTGTCTCACATGACACTGCGAGACCCGGGTGTTTCATATAAATAAAAATGAGATTCATATAAATAACATGAGAAATAAATCTAGAGCCGCCTAATTTCTTGTAGAAAATATTGTAGAAAATATTGCTACCTATAGTCTATTTAACAATAGAGAGTGATATTTTGCTTAGGTGGGTAATGAGAATTGTGTAAGTCAATTACCTTTAAGCAAAGAAAAACATTCCGTTCATCTCATCTGTTACACACAGTTTGCGATTTCTGCATTGGATGAATAGAGCGATTTAACATGTAAAACATTTGAAAAAGAAAAGAACAGAAAAATTAAAACCTTCAAACCATTTAACATTGTGAAACCGTATCCCTAAGTATAGCAGGGAGCACTCTGTTATTGTGCAGTATAATATAATGACCTGAGGTGGTTAAATGTTCTAGACCTATATTTAAGTAGGTCCCGAGATCAAAAGCTCAGGGAGCTTTGAATAGAATTTAGAGTTTCTGTAATAGTACTCTAATGTTCAAGTCTTTGTGAAGCTTATGATATCCTTTCATGTTTCAAGACCTGGTAGCTGTAAGTAAATCAGCCCATGAGCTTCCTCTTTAATGCCATGGTAAAGGTAGGTCCAGATAGTAGAGGTCTCTTAGTGGCTGGGACCTTTCTAACTTGGTGGCATTGGATGTTCCCACGATAGGTAAAAAGGGCATTGTCACACTGTTTGGCCAGAGATGCCACAGGTGGACTAATCACTTAAACTTCTGACCATGGGTTGCAGCCTCCAAATGAGTACTGTGTGTGTTTCACATCTTGCTTCTGAGTAGTGAGATAAACCAGAGTGAAGAAGTTTGATCAGTTGGCGATAATTTTATGCCTTAGCACGTGCATATCTTGCTATATGGTTGGAAGGGGAACAAAATGAGGGAGAAAACAAAAGAAAGAAGGAATGCGAGGTTATTAACAATGACCTAACTGTCATTAGGAGGTTCGGTTCATCTCCTATTATTCACCAGGAGTTTATGATTCCTGTGAAAGGAAAGTTATTAGAAGTGGATTTATGTTGAGGATCTGATTATTGTCTAGGAAATTCCAGTATCAAACGTAGCCTTCAGTAGATGAAGGTGTGGAGGGATTTCAGTGATAATTATCTGTTTCCATATCTGTATAAAAGTTCCTACAGAATAGGGACATACAATATGTGTCTCTCTTTTTCTGATTCCCTCCTCTCCCAGATAATACCTGAGATTCTTGATAAATTCAGTTCGGAGGAAGTATTTCCAGTAGGTATTGAGCATATTCATTTCCAAGCATGAATCTTTTAGAGTGAGATTGTGATGTAAGTTAAATTTGTGAGAGGCTGCCCTCTAGTGGATTTTTATAGAGGGAATCTTGTGACTTTCCTAATGTTCACAGTTATATATCAGCAAAGCAAAAAGGTTTGAGGTAAGAAAAAATAAAAATTTCAATGACGGAAAGAGATGGGAGGAAGTTCAATAACCTGTTATAGGAGAAATTCAGGTAAGTGTCTTGGTATCTGAGTTTTGTGAGAGTCCTGAAGTTCAAATTCATTTTAGTCTTTGGCTTTTGGCACTTTTAGAGGATAAGGGAGAGTCGTAGTTGTTTCTGTTGGTGTTTTTGCGATTTTTCCCCTGTTGAGAGGGTGCATGAGATACGTTTACTCCACAGCTGGATGGTGGGTTGGTGATTTCAGGGGGTAGCAGAAACTCTGTGTACCAATCTGGTAGTTCCACTGGTGTGATTTGGAGGTTTTCACAGAATCTGTTCAGCTCGTTAGGGGTTTTGAGTATGTATTGTTTACCCATGTATGCAGCTTGGAGTGCAAAAGGAAATTTCCATCTGTAGTTTATGTTCCTTTCTTTTAGAACCTCTAGGAGGGGTTTCAGTGCCCTTTTATTCTTCAATGTGATGGGTGATAAATCCTGAAACAATTGAATTGTGGTCTCATTGAACGGGATCTGGTCATTGGATGTTGCTTTTTGCAGCACTTCTTCCTTCAAATCGAAGTTGGGAAGGCAGCATATGATATCTCTGGGAGGATTATCATCAGGAGCTCTGGGCCTGAGAGCTCTGTGGGCTCTATCAAATTCTATGGGGGAGTGTTCAGGCCGGTTTAATAAGCCGTTGAACATGGAGGTCAGTGCAGGCTTAATTTGGTCTGGGGTGACAGAGTCTGGTATCCCTCGGACTCTTATGTTGTGTCTTCTTCCTCGGTTGTCTAAATCTTCTAGGTGTCTATTCATATCAATTAGGTGCTGGTTGTGTGCAGTGGTAATGTCATCTAATCTGGACAATGCTCAGTCTCTCCTCCTCCCAGTGCGCTCAGACACAGCCATTTGTTCAGAGAGTTTCAGTAACTCTGTTTTTTTTTTTAATTGGAAAAAAACAACTTTATTTTTATGAAAATCATTTTTCAATGTTGTTACTTATGCGAAATAATAAACATTACATTTTTACAGGCATTTTGTGTGAGATTCTTCTTACATACAAACATGTTAAGGTACAAGGTTATAATGGTGAATACATCTAGTATATAAGAGACTTCATGTCATTCTACTACCAATATATTTTTTATTGAGATTTTACCTGTTTTAGATCTTCATTAGAACAGTCATCTTCTACTTTTATCTAAGTAGCTCTGTCTGCGAGGCTTTAGGGTGTTTTTCCATCCTCTAACCATCTATCCCACACCTTTGAGTACTTATGTGCACATTTTCTATGGGCATAGACTAACTTTTTCTTGTTAAATATGTTTATTGAATTTTTCATAGAAAACAGAGTAAATAAATAAGTAAATAAAAGAAAAAAAAAGTAGTACATAAAATAAATAAATAAATAAATAAGGAGATGAAGTAGACATATAAATATGAAGCGTGAGCATTTCATATACAATTAGTATAAGATAAATAGTATCATCATGAAAATATAAACTCATCTTATTACTTTAAGCATGATACAATTTATAGGAATACATCAAAGTGATCATGACATAAAAATTTAATAAATAAATAAACAAATAGTCGATGTGACTTTTTCTGCTCATGGATATATGTCTTATAAGGAATAAGAATATAAAAAGAAAAATAATATAGAAAAGAAAAAGAAAAGAGAGGGGAGTATAGGTGGTGGTGGTCTGGCTCCTGAGTTACACAATGTATTATTATATTGTATGTTCTTTATACATTCTAATGATGTAATAACAAAGATTGGTCAAAGTCATTAGGGTAATAGTGTTTAACCCATGGTTGCCATATCTTTCGAAATTTATTGATCTTGTTATCAGCTATAGCTGTCATTTTATCAAAACAAGTGCTCTATTAATTCTATGTTTTGTTTCAGCCAGAATTAGAGATTTAGACTTCCAAGCTTTGGCAATTGTTTGTTTGGCTGAAGTAGTAATTTGAATGAGTAATTGGAATTGAGTATGAGAGAGTGTATTGGGTTTGAGGTTTAAAAGTGCTGTAGCAGGATCAGGAAGAATAGAGATTTCAAGAGCTTTAGAAGCCATGGAAAATATGTTTTTCCAGAATTCCTGGACTATCGGGCATTGCCACCAGATGTGAAAGTGAGTTCCAAGTGAATCGCAACCTCTGAAGCAATTAGGTGGGTATGTAGGAATGAATTTTGCTATTCTAGCAGGTACTAGGTACCACCGTGTAAGGACTTAATAGTTTGTTTCTATTGCATTACTATTAGGAGAAGAAGATTTAGTGGCTAACCATATGTTTGACCAATCTTTGTTATCCAAGGTCCGATTCATGTCAAGTGCCCATTTGGCAGTATATGAGGGTAAGTTTTCATCAGATTTACTTATAAGTTATTGGTATAACAAAGAAATCAGTCCTCTGATGTGTGGGTCACTTATACATATCCGTTCAAATTGAGACATTTGATTAATAGAAGTACCTGTAATAAGGAGTGGTTCATAAAAAATTTTAATTTGTAGGTAACAAAAGATTTCACTTCTTGGAATATTAAAGGTTTCACACAAATCCGGAAAGGAATATATAGTATTTGCAGATGACAATCTGTATAAACGATTCAGGTTCATAGAGGACCATATGGTAAAAGATCTAGGAAATTTCCATGCCGGGTAGAAAGCTGGGTTCCCAAGGAATGAAAGTAAAGGATTATGCAGAAATTGGAGATTATGTAAATTTTTGAACTTATCCCAAATGGCTAAGGTGTGTTTAGTTATGGGATTGGAAATGTTTTTTCTGTCGATCTGGCGAAGCCATAGCATATTGGCTACTGATATTGGGTCAGTATCTACTGCTTCGATAGCTACCCAAAGGGGTGTTTCGATAGTAGCATGGTATTTAGGTAGAAGAGCCAATTGGGCAGCATAATAATAAGATAAGAAATTGGGTAGTCCTAAACAACCTTTTAATTTGTTAAGGTAAAGTGTAGATTTGGGTATACGAGGCTTAGTGGAACCCCAGATAAATGATAGGACTCTTCGTTGAGTAAGTCTAGTAAAATAAGAAGGTAAAGTTATAGGTACCACTCTAAATAAATATAAAAATTTTGTCAGTATTGACATCTTAATAGCATTGATTTTACCTAACCAGGAAAGTGAAAGAGAGGCCCATTGGTTCATACATCCCGATGTTCGTTTCAATAGAGGTAGGTAGTTAGCTGAAAACAGATCTTTGAGAGAAATTGTGAGTTGTACCCCTAAATAGGGTAGTTGTTTTGAGTCCCAAGTAAAAGGTAAGACAGATTTTGTATGTTGAAGTTCACATTGCGATAAAGAAATGTTTAAAGCATTTGATTTAGAAGGGTTAATATGTAGTCCAGAAATATGAGCAAATTTATGTAGTAATTTGGGGTGGATATATGAGGATGGGACAAGAAAACGAGGATATCATCAGCAAAAAGGCTTATCTTATGATGGTAACCACCTAATTCAATTCCTTTGATATCTATATTTGTTCTAATTAGTTGTGCTAAGGGTTCTATTAATAGGGCAAAAAGTAATGGTGAAAGGGGGCAACCTTGTCTTGTACCTCTATTTATGTCAAACAAAGTGGATTTATAACCAGAATATTTAATATATGCTCTTGGTTTATTATATAGTGATGAGATCCAGGTAAGGAAATGGTTACCAAAACCCCATTTCTGTAGTATATAATCCATATATGGCCAAGTGACAGAGTCAAATGCCTTTTTTATATCCAGTGAAACCAGACATGCTGGTATATGTCTTGTTTTGGCTGCATGTATGAGTAAAAGTGCTCGTCTTATATTGTCACCTGCCTGACGTTTCGGAATAAAACCTGTTTGGTCTTTATGGATTAAGTGTCCAATAATAATATTCATTCTGGTAGCCAGGATTTTAGCTAATAATTTAATATCTAAATTAAGAAGTGATATGGGGCGATAATTTGACCAAGAGGAGGAGTCAAATTGTGGTTTGGGAATCATAGTAATAATAGAAGTGAGTGTCTCTGTTCTAAATGAATGTCCTTCAAGAATTGAGTTAAAGGCCCTAGTTAGCCGCTTGCTGACCGGCGCACGGCGATGTACGTCGGCAGAGCGGTACGGCTGGGCAAATGGGCGTACCTGTACATCCATTTGAATTTCCCGCCGTGCCCGTGCGTGCGCGCCGCCGGCGGCGCGCACCGGCCGGGAGCTCCGTGAGTCGGGTCGCGGGTCCCGCGGACTCGATCGCCGCGGGGAGACCCGCGATCGCCTCACGGAGCGGATGAACGGGGAGATGCCGTTGTAAACAGTATCTCCCCGTTCTGCCTAGTGACAAGTGTCACTCGATCTCTGCTCCCTGTCATCGGAGCAGAGATCAGTGACGTCAGCCACACAGCCCATCCCCCTACAGTTAGTAATCACTCCCTAGGATACACTTAACCCCTCCCCGCCCCCTAGTGGTTAACCCCTTCACTGCCAGTGTCATTTACACAGTAATCAGTGCATTTTTAATCGCACTGATCGCTGTATAAATGACAATGGTCCCAAAAATGTGTCAAAAATGTCCGACATGTCCGCCATAACGTCGCAGTCACAATAAAAATCGCTGATCGCCGCCATTACTAGTAAAAAAAAAATTATTAATAAAAATGCCATAAAACTATCCCCTATTTAGTAAATGCTATAACGTTTGCGCAAACCAATTAATAAACGCTTATTGCGATTTTTTTTACCAAAAATATGTAGAAGAATACGATCGGCCTAAACTGAAGAAAAAAAATGTTTTTTTTATATATTTTTAGGGGATATTTATTATAGCAAAATGTAAAAAATAATGCGTTTTTTTCAAAATTGTCGCTCTTATTTTGTTTATAGCGCAAAAAATAAAAATCGCAGAGGCGATCAAATACCACCAAAAGAAAGCTCTATTAGTGGGAAAAAAAAGGACGTCAATTTTGTTTGGGAGCCACGTCGCATGACCGCGCAATTGTCAGATAAAGCGACGCAGTGCCGAATCGCAAAAAACGCTCTGGTCAGGAAGGGGGTAAATCCTTCCGGGGCTGAAGTGGTTAAGATTGGTGTAAAGATATGCATAAACTGTCTGTAGTATACTGCCGGGAACCCATCAGGGCCCGCTCTCTTGTTAAGTTTTAGAAGTTTGATAGTATTCAAAACCTCTGTAGTCGTAATAGGACTTTCGAGAAGGTCTCGTTGTTTTTGGTCAAGATACGGGAGTTTAATATTAGAAAATAAAATATCAGCTTTTGACTTATCAAATGTTGGGGTTGGGGAATATAGTTTAGTAAGATTGGTACGAAAAATCTCAAGAATTTTAATCGGATTGCTAGTGTACGCTTCTTTCGAGATTTTCAAACGGAAAGGTTTCTTTTCGTGTTGTATAGTTTTCAAGCTTCTGGCCAAGGGTGTATCCGGTTTATTAGCCTTCAGGTAAAAAGTATGTTGTCGTTTCCGTAAAGATTTATCAGCAGAATCAGTCAAAAAAAGATCTAAATCTAGGCGGGCTTTTTCAAGATTAGAATTATTAATAGTCGTTGGGCAAGATTGAAAGGTCTGATGACAGTTATTAAAGTTAGATTCCAATTTTGAGAACATTATTTTACGTTCTCTTTTGAATTTAGTTGCTAGTTGTATCATTCTACCTCTAATGACAGGTTTATGAGCCTCCCAAAGTGTGAGGGCTGAGATATCGTTTGTGTCGTTATCTTTAAAATAGTCAGATATTGATTTCTCAATTTCTTTATTAAGAGATGGATGAGTCAGCATGAAATCTTTCATACACCAAGTTGTGTCATGAGATCTAGGGAGTGTAGAAGCTATATTAATTGAAACTGCACAATAGTCAGTCCAAGGGAATGGTAGAATTTTAGCTGAGATAATTTCTGGTAGCATGCTAGAAGGGATAAGAATATGATCAATCCGAGAGAAAGATTTATGTGGGTAGGAGTAGTAAGTAAATCATCTATCAGTAGGATTGATTTCCCGCCAGGTGTCGACCAAGCTATGAGAGGTAAGTAAACGTTGAAAAGTTAGATTTGTTGTACCTATTGTAGGCCCAGGGGGAGATTTGTCTAGAAATGGGAAGATTGTTGCATTAGAATCACCACATATAACAACTGTTCCAAATTTGTGAGACTCTATGACTTGAAAAAGGTGTGACAAGAACGCCGTTGGGCGTTTATTGGGAGCATAGTAAGAAACAATAGTTATAGGGTTGTCAGAGATATAACCTGTTAAAATTAAATATCGGATCTATCACTTGCGTTTTAAGGTTAAACGGAGTGGTACGATGGAAACCAATTAGCGTACCCCTTTGTTTAACTGCAGCAGAGGCGATATAAAATTGTGGGTATGAGGGTGAGAGAAATCTAGGTTGAGCTTTTTCTGTAAAGTGTGTTTCCTGTAAGCATATAATATGGGCTTTTTTGGATGAAAAGGATCTTAGAGCTTTAGTGCGTTTATGTGGGATATTAAATCCCTGTACATTTAAAGATAATACATTTATCGGAGCCATAGATTAACCAAGGTAACTGATGTATCATAGCATAAAAAATATATACTTTGAGCCAGATCCACCACTCTGAGAAACATAAGGAAATCGGGGTTCAAGAAAAAAGAAGAAAAAAATATATAAATAACGAAAAAAAGAGATAAATAGAACAATCGTATTAACCCGTAACATAGATAATGCTGCTTAATTAGAAAACAGAATAATAGGGTTAGGGAGCATCTCAAGAAAGTTTCCAAAACTTCCTGAGAGGATCCAAGTCCATCAGCAGAGTCCTCCATAAAAAAAGGCAGGAGTCTGCAAATGGAAAAATCAAAGGGGCAGCAAGAAATTCCTATAGGAAAAACGGCCCTGGAGAACCACAGGTACCAAAAAATAGAAAAAAAAAGGAGAATAAGAAATCCAGCAAGAGATATGTGATACTTTGCTTAAAAAAATATTATATATAGAAAAAAGAGGACTAAAGAGGGAAAAGTCGAATAGACTATCCAATTATGGCATAACCTCCATGTCTGGGCATATCTTTTGCCTAGTGAAAAAAAAGGGAGAAAAGTAAAGAACAGGTGGTTATGCTAAAAAAAAATTCCAGACCAGTTTCGGTAATAAAACCTGTAGTGAGAGAAAATTATTGGTAGTAGGTTTCTTCTTTTCAGTCCATTGAATCATCATTTTTAGGCGGTGAGTGTTCATATCGGCCGCGCTTGTGGAGATTTTGGTATGAAGATGAAAAAGAGTTGGAGTCTGAACTTTTCTTTTGCTGAGGAAAATGAGCTGTTGAACGTCTGCGAGGCTGATCTTTAGGTAAGGCTGTTTCTACTAAGCCTAATTCCAATAAGGCCGATTGTAAGTCCTCTGAAGAGCGACAGACATATCTAGTTTCCAGGTGTGTAAAGCGAAGGCAAAAAGGAAAGCCCCAATGATAGGTAATATGGTTATTCTGAAGTACCCGTAATTGGGGTTTGAGGGCCCGTCTTTTTGCAACTGTAAGAGGAGACAAGTCTGTGAATAACTGATAAGAATGACCCTGAAAACTGAGAGATTCTTTTCTTCTAGCAGCTGATAACAATTGTTCTTTAGTTTTGTAGTAATGCAATTTAGTTATTATATCTCTTGGGGGGCCGTTGGTTTTGCGTGGTGCTAAAGCTCTGTGCACTCTGTCCATTTCTAATCTATCAATGGTAATTTCAGGGAGTAATTCTTGAAAAAGTGTGGTAATGGTTGCCTGCAGGTCTAGGATGGATTCAGGTATACCTCTTATCCTTAGATTAGATAGTCTATCTCTGTTTTCTTGTTCCTCTAAACGTGTCTGTAATAGGGTATTTTCCTCTTTAAGGGCTGTTATCTCAGAAGTGCAATATTGTGTTTGACAGTCAATATCATCTACCCTCAATTTCAGTTCAGCTGTTCTCTGACCAATTTCTTTAATTTCCTTTGTTAATTTATCTGTGATATGGTCAGAAGTCTGTTTCAATGCTTTCTGTAACATCGCTTCAAATGTAGCAAGCATATCTGTTTGTGATACATTTTGAGCTGGGTTAATAACAATGTCAAGTTTTGTTTTGTCAGCCTGTGTTTTTTGTCTGGGAGGCTGTGGTTTCCCAGCCTGTGAAGCGCTGTGCTGTGAGGAGATAGATGACGCCGCCATCTTAGCTGCCAGTCTGAGAGCCGCCTCAGATTTGTAATTGGCTTTTATTTTGCTTTTTGGTCCTTTCAGGACCATAATATATGTTTAGTAAGGCGCTGGAGAAGTTTACCTACAATTTTGTGTTTTTTTGTAAGCCGCTGGGACCTGTAGTTCTTCGGTCTGAATTCCTGTGGAGCGGAGCTCTAAGGAGGCATTACCGTTCCCTCAGGCATCCGCAAATGCGCCCTAGACTAACTTTTTAAATGGCAGTGCATCATTAACATCCCTCTTCCATTGGCGTATGGAGGGAGGCTGAGCCTGCATCCATAACTTAGCTATGCCTTTGCGTGCCATAAACAGAGTTTCCCTTAGAAATGTAGCATGGTATTTGTCAATTTCTACATCTGGCAGAAGTCCCAAAAGACATAGTTTGGGGTCCAATACCACCGGAGATCCCATATTGTCATGTAAGAATCGGACAATCTGTGTCCAATATGTCTGTATATTTGGGCAGCTCCATATGAGTTGGAAGAACGTACCTGGTGCTGCGTGACACAAATGGCATGACGGGTCATATGTACGGAGAAATTTTGCCTTTTTAAGAGGAGTCAAGTATTCTTTGTGTATAATGTATATTTGTGTCAGTCTGTCTGATAGCTTAGGGGATGTCAATCTGGTCCCTTCCATTATTTCATCCCAGTCTTCTTCCCCTATGGGGCCTATGTCTTTTTCCCATTCCATTTTTGCCTTCTGTGCAGTAGCATTTGATCTAGTGTTTCTAATCTGCAGGTACAGAGTTGAAATGAGTTTAGAGGGTTCCTCTCCCAGTATTACATCCAGGACTGGGGGAGAATCTGACACCACCTCCATATTTGGTATTTGTGTTTTTAGTGCATGGCGAAGTTGCAAGTACTTAAAAGTCATCTGGTTAGGGAGGGTATATTCTTCCTTAAGCACCTGAAACTGCTTGAGTCTGGAGTCAGATAGCACCTGATGAATATATATTATGCCATATGTAGCCCATACTGTTGAGTCTGACAGGTACTCTAACTCCAGGAGGTGTTTGTTAAACCATAGCGGGGTGTGGGTATGAATTTTCCCAATGTTTTGCTTTTTCAACGTGATTTCCCATTTTCTTTGATGATGGAGCAACATTCCCATATTATACCTTGGGAGTTTTTTAGTAATTTGTTTCCCCCTAAGAATAGCTTGTATCGGGGTAAATGCTGGGTGTCCCGGTTTGCTGCATACTAGGGATCTATAACGTTGCAATTCCTCTTTATTAAAGTGGTATATATGGGAAAGTTGAGCTGCTAAGTAATAATCTTGTAGATCAGGAAGGGACACTCCTCCCCTATCTGTGGGGTTCTTTAAAACATGTCAAGCCAGTTTGTGTCTGCCATTACCCCATACAAATGAGTTTAATATGGCTTCCATTTGTTTAAAGACTTTTAAAGGAATATAAAGAGGAACATGCCAAACCATATATAGTATTTTGGGTAGCAAAATCATGTTTATTATATTTATACATCCCATCACCCCCAGTGGCAGCCTGGACCATGTCTGGGTTTTGGACTTTATTACGTCAAATAGGGGTGTAACATTTAAGTGTGTGTAGTCTATCAAAGTCCTAGTGACCTCCACCCCTAGGTACTTAATTTTAGATACTCTAGGTAGTGGAAGAGTTGGGATTGTTTTAGGGGGGAAAGAAGTCCAGTGGGAGAATTTGAGATTTGTCCCAGTTAATACGCAATCCTGAGTAGCTACCCATTTTTTCAATAATTTCGAGTGCAGCCTGCACTGAAGGTCCTTGGTCCGCCAAATACAGAATTGTGTCATCAGCATATAGACCTATTTTATCTACTGTATGACCTTTTCTCAGTCCCTTTATATTAGAGTCTGCTCTAATGGCAATTGCCAGTGGCTCCGCGCCAGGGCATATTGTAGGGGGGACAGGGGGCATCCCTGTCGTGTTCCCCTCTCCAGAGGGAATTGCTCCGAAAGCCAGCCATTAACCACTTGACGATCACCTCACGCTGATATACGTCAGCAGAATGGCACGGGCAGGCAAAATCACGTACGTGATTGCTGCGGGCGGGGGGTCCGATCGGACCCCCCCCCGGTGCCTGAGGCAGTCGCCGTTGGTCTGGGAGCGTTCAGTGATGAGGGAAAGGCCATCCGATCGTGGTCCCCCCTCGCGATCGCTCCCAGCCAATGGGAATCCTCCACTGCCTGTGTGTAGTACACACAGGCAGAGGATGTGATGTCATCTCTCCTCGGCTCGGCAGTTTCCGTTCCGGCGCAGAGGAGAGAAGACTTCACTGTGAGTTACACAACACATACACCTTCAGTAGAACATGCCAGGCATACATTACACCCCCGATCGCCCCCCGATCACCCCCCAATCACCCCTCCCTGTCACACTGACACTGTGTTAGGTCAGTTAATGTTAGCCCCCTGTAGGTCTAAGGTACCCCCCTAACCCCCCCTAATGAAGTTTTAACCCCTTGATCACCCCCTGTCGCCAGTGTCACTAAGCGATCATTTTTCTGACCGCTGTTTTAGTGTCACTGGTTACGCTAGTTAGGGACGTAAATATTTAGGTTCGCCGTCAGCGTTTTATAGCGACAGGGACCCCCATATACTATCTTATAAATGTTTTAACCCCTTGATTGCCCCCTAGTTAACCCTTTCACCACTGATCACCGTATAATCGTTACGGGTGACGCTGGTTAGTTCGTTTATCTTTTATAGTGTCAGGGTACCCGCCGTTTATTACCGAATATAGGTTTAGCCCCCTGATCGCCCGGCGGTGATATACGTCGCCCCAGGCAGCGTCAGATTAGCGCCAGTACCGCTAACACCCACGCACGCAGCATACGCCTCCCTTAGTGGTATAGTATCTGAACAGATCAATATAGGATCTATACTCCAGCAGTTTAGGGTTCCCAAAAACGCAGTGTTAGCGGGATCAGCCCAGATACCTGCTAGCACCTACGTTTTGCCCCTCCGCCCGGCCTAGCCCAGCCCACCCCACCCAAGTGCAGTATCGATCGATCACTGTCACTTACAAAACACTAAACACATAACTGCAGCGTTCGCAGAGTCAGGCCTGATCCCTGCGATCGCTAACAGTTTTTTTGGTAGCATTTTGGTGAACTGGTAAGCACCAGGCCCAGGCAGCGTCAGGTTAGCGTCAGTAACGCTAACACCCACGCACGCACCGTACACCTCCCTTAGTGGTATAGTATCTGATCAGATCAATATCTGATCCGATCAGATCTATACTAGCGTCCCCAGCAGTTTAGGGTTCCCAAAAACGCAGTGTAAGCGGGATCAGCCCAGATACCTGCTAGCACCTGCGTTTTGCCCCTCCGCCTGGCCCAGCCCAGCCCACCCAAGTGCAGTATCGATCGATCACTGTCACTTACAAAACACTAAACGCATAACTGCAGCGTTCGCAGAGTCAGGCCTGATCCCTGCGAGCGCTAACAGTTTTTTTGGTAGCGTTTTGGTGAACTGGCAAGCACCAGTGGCCTAGTACACCCCGGTCGTAGTCAAACCAGCACTGCAGTAACACTTGGTGACGTGGCTAGTCCCATAGGTGCAGTTCAAGCTGGTGAGGTGGCAAGCACAAGTAGTGTCCCGCTGCCACCAAAAAGACAAACACAGGCCCATAATGCCCTTCCTGCTGCATTCGCCAATCCTAATTGGGAACCCACCGCTTCTGCAGCGCCCGTACTTCCCCCATTCACATCCCCAACCAAATGCATTTGGCTGCATGAGAGGCATTTTCTTTATGTCCTCCCGAGTACCCCTACCCAGCGAACCCCCCCAAAAAAGATGTTGTGTCTGCAGAAAGCGCGGATATAGGCGTGACACCCGCTATTATTGTCCCTCCTGTCCTGACAATCCTGGTCTTTGCATTGGTGAATGTTTTGAACGCTACCATACACTAGTTGAGTATTAGCGTAGGGTACAGCATTCCACAGACTAGGCGCACTTTCACAGGGTCTCCCAAGATGCCATCGCATTTTGGAAGACCCAAACCTGGAACCGGTTACAGTTATAAAAGTTACAGTTACAAAAAAAAGTGTAAAAAAAAAAAAAAAAAACACAAACAAAAATATAAAATAAAAAAAAATAGTTGTCGTTTTATTGTTCTCTCTCTCTCTATTCTCTCTATTGTTCTGCTCTTTTTTACTGTATTCTATTCTGCAATGTTTTATTGTTATTATGTTTTATCATGTTTGCTTTTCAGGTATGCAATTTTTTTATACTTTACCGTTTACTGTGCTTTATTGTTAACCATTTTTTTGTGTTCAGGTACGCCATTCACGACTTTGAGTGGTTATACCAGAATGATGCCTGCAGGTTTAGGTATCATCTTGGTATCATTCTTTTCAGCCAGTGGTCGGCTTTCATGTAAAAGCAATCCTAGCAGCTAATTAGCCTCTAGACTGCTTTTACAAGAAGTGGGAGGGAATGCCCCCCCCAACCGTCTTCCGTGTTTTTCTCTGGCTCTCCTGTCTCAACAGGGAACCTGAGAATGCAGCCGGTGATTCAGCCAGCTGACTATAGAGCTGATCAGAGACCAGAGTGGCTCCAAACATCTCTATGGCCTAAGAAACCGGAAGCTACGAGCATTTTATGACTTAGATTTCGCCGGATGTAAACAGCGCCATTGGGAAATTGGGGAAGCATTTTATCACACCGATCTTGGTGTGGTCAGATGCTTTGAGGGCAGAGGAGAAATCTAGGGTCTAATAGACCTCAATTTTTTCAAAAAAGAGTACCTGTCACTACCTATTGCTATCATAGGGGATATTTACATTCCCTGAGATAACAATAAAAATGATTTAAAAAAAAAAATGAAAGGAACAGTTTAAAAATAAGATAAAAAAGCAAAAAAATAATAAAGAAAAAAAAAAAAAAAGCACCCCTGTCCCCCCTGCTCTGGCGCTAAGGCGAACGCAAGCGTCGGACTGGCGTCAAATATAAAAAGCAATTGCACCATGCATGTGACATGTCACCGCGAACGTCAGATCGAGGGCAGTCATTTTAGCAGTAGAACTCCTCTGTAAATCTAAAGTGGTAACCTGTAAAGGCTTTTAAAGGCTTTTAAAAATGTATTAATTTTGTTGCCACTGCACGTTTGTGCGCAATTTTAAAGCATGTCATGTTTGGTATCCATGTACTCGGCCTAAGATCATCTTTTTTATTTCATCAAACATTTGGGCAATATAGTGTGTTTTAGTGCATTAAAATTTAAAAAAGTGTGTTTTTTCCCCAAAAAATGCGTTTGAAAAATCGCTGCGCAAATACTGTGTGAAAAAAAAAAATGAAACACCCACCATTTTATATATAATGTTTGGGGGTTCAAAGTAATTTTCTTGCAAAAACAAAAAATTTTTTTTTCATGTAATCAAAAAGTGTCAGAAAGGGCTTTGTCTCCAAGTGGTTAGAAGAATGGGTGATGTGTGACATAAGCTTCTAAATGTTGTGCATAAAATGCCAGGACAGTTCAAAACACCCCCAAATGACCCCATTTTGGAAAGTAGACACCCCAAGCTATTTGCTGAGAAGCATGTCGAGTCCATGGAACATTTTATATTGTGACACAAGTTGCGGGAAAGAGACACATTTTTTTTTTTTTTTGCACAAAGTTGTCACTAAATGATATATTGCTCAAACATGCCATGGGAATATGTGAAATTACACCCCAAAATATATTCTGTTGCTTCTCCTGAGTATGGGGATACCACATGTGTGGGACTTTTTGGGAGCCTAGCCGCGCACGGGACCCCGAAAACCAAGCACCGCCTTCAGGCTTTCTAAGAGCGTAAATTTTTGATTTCACTCTTCACTGCCTATCACAGTTTCGGAGGCCATGGAATGCCCAGGTGGCAAAAAACACCCCAAATGACCCCATTTTGGAAAGTAGACACCCCAAGCTATTTGCTGAGAGGTATAGTGAATATTTTGCAGACCTCACTTTTTGTCACAAAGTTTTGAAAATTGAAAAAAGAAAAAAAAATTTTTTTTTCTTGTCTTTCTTCATTTTCAAAAACAAATGAGAGCTGCAAAATACTCACCATGCCTCTCAGCAAATAGATTGGGGTGTCTACTTTCCAAAATGGGGTCATTTGGGGGGGGGGTTGTGCCACCTGGGCATTCCATGGCCTCCGAAACTGTGATAGGCAGTGAAGAGTAAAATAAAAAATTTACACCCTTAGAAATCCTGAAGGCGGTGATTGGCTTTCGGGGCCCCGTACGTGGCTAGGCTCCTAAAAAGTCCCACACATGTGGTATCCCTATACTCAGGAGAAGCAGCTAAATGTATTTTGGGGTGCAGTTCCACATATGCCCATGGCCTGTGTGAGCAATATATCATTTAGTGACAACTTTGTGCAAAAAAAAATAAAAAATTTGTCACTTTCCCGCAACTTGTGTCAAAATATAAAATATTCCATGGACTCAACATGCCTCAAAGCAAATAGCTTGGGGTGTCTACTTTCCGAAATGGGGTAATTTGGGGGGGTTTTATGCCATCTGGGAATTTTATGGCCTTCAAAACTGTGATAGGTAGTGAGGAGTAAAATCAAAAATTTACGCCCTTAGAAATCCTGAAGGCAGTGATTGGGTTTCGGGGCCCCGTACGTGGCTAGGCTCCCAAAAAGTCCCAAACATGTGGTATCCCCATACTCAGGAGAAGCAGCTAAATGTATTTTGGGGTGCAATTCCACATATGCCCATGGCCTGTGTGAGCAATATATCATTTAGTGACAACTTTTTGTAATTTTTTTTTTTTTTGTCATTATTCAATCGCTTCGGACAAAAAAAATGAATATTCAATGGGCTCAACATGCCTCTCAGCAATTTCCTTGGGGTGTCTACTTTCCAAAATGGGGTCATTTGTGGGGGTTTTGTACTGCCCTGCCATTTTAGCACCTCAAGAAACGACATAGGCAGTCATAAATTAAAGGCTGTGTAAATTCCAGAAAATGTACCCTAGTTTGTAGGCGCTATAACTTTTGCGCAAACCAATAAATATACACTTATTGACATTTTTTTTACCAAAGACATGTGGCCGAATACATTTTGGCCTAAATGTATGACTAAAACTGAGTTTATTGGATTTTTTTTAGAACAAAAAGTAGAAAATATCATTTTCTTTCAAAATTTTCGGTCTTTTTCCGTGTATAGCGCAAAAAATAAAAACGGCAGAGGTGATCAAATACCATCAAAAGAAAGCTCTATTTGTGGGAAGAAAAGGACGCAAATTTCGTTTGGGTACAGCATTGTATGACCGCGCAATTAGCAGTTAAAGCGACGCAGTGCCAATTTGGAAAAAGTCCTCTGGTCCTTAAGCAGCATAATGCTCCGGTCCTTAAGTGGTTAACAAACACCCTTGCTTTAGGTGTCTGGTAAAGAAGCTTAACCCACTGCATAAACTGTGGACCAAAGCCATAATTATGTAGACACTCCCACAGATACGGCCATTCTACGGAATCAAAGGCTTTGGCAGTGTCAAGTGCTACCACCACCCTGGTTCCGGAGTTGTCATGCTGAGCCTGTATTTTCATATATAATCTCCTAATGTTCATGGCAGTGTTTTTCCCTGGCATAAATCCTGTTTGGTCGGGATGTATTAAGGTGAGTATAACTATGTTCAATCTATTGGCCAGTATTTTAGCTAGTATCTTTATATCTACCTGTAGGAGTGATATAGGCCTATATGACTCAGGGTAATGGGGATCCTTGCCCGGCTTAGGGAGTACAATTATCTGGGCCTCCTGCATGGATAAAGGGAGCGAATTTGTGTCAAATATGGATTGATAAAGATCCTTAAGTTTAGGTATGAGCGTTTCTGAATATGTTTTGTAGAACTCCAGGGGTAGACCATCTAGTCCAGGAGCTTAGACTTGGCCAGTTGGGCAATCGCATCGGAAATATCCTGTGTAGTTATGGGTGCATCTAGTAATTTCACTTGTTCTGGTTTTAATCTAGGGAATTGGATAGTGTTTAAGTACGCCTGAAGTTCCGTTTGTGTATGCGTTGTTCGGGATTTATGTAGGTTTTTATAGAATTGTAAAAACTGGGATGCTACTTGGAAGGGGTCTGTAATACTATTTCCCTCAGTGTCTATTAGGGAAACTACTACCGGGGGCCTGTCATCCATATGAGCTAGATAGGCTAATAACCTGCCTGCCCTCTCCCCCTGTTCATATACTCTCTGCCTACAGAAAAATATACTTTGCTTGGCCTTTTCAGTGCATAATTGTGTTACCATGCGGGACTGTAATTTTACCCTGCCTAGGTTTTCGGGAGTGGGATTGGAGTTATAAATTGTTTCCAGTTCTTGTAGCTTGTCAGTTGTTAATTGTAGTGATAGATTGGATGTCTGTTTTAGTTTATTTATTCTGGTGGTAAGAATCCAACGGGCCCGTTCCTTAAAATCATCCCAGAATGCATTGAGGGAGGGTGGGATTCTAGGTCTATCCAGAAAATATTTAATCTCTCTTTCAATGGATTCATGGTCTGTAAGGGCCGACAGCCAGTGGGGGTTTAATCTCCATATGCGTATAGGGGGGGCATTCCCCAGAGATACTGTCACCCAACATGGGGAATGGTCTGATAATAACCTTGGTGCAATCCCTGACCCCGTGACTTTAGGTAGTAGAATCTGGGACACCAGTACAAAGTCTATTCTAGACATTGTATTATGGCTTGTGGAATGGCACGTATATGCTCTGGTTGTTGGGTTACTGTGCCTCCACACATCTACTAGGGCAAACTCCGTCATGGTGCGTGGGTGCATGGTCTGCGTGGGTGCATGGTCTGCGTGGGTGCGCCTAGTGGATCCCCTATTTGTGTCGGTCGGTCTAGATATGGAGACATTGTCCTGTTAAAGTCTCCCATCCAAATTGCTGGTATTGTCAGGTGTTGCGCTATAAACGCTAGGCCCTCTGCTACAACATCAGATTTATATGGGGGGAATGTAGCTGGCTATGATTAGCAAGGGGGTTCCTCCAACAAGTGCAGGTATAAAGATATATCTACCCTGCCGGTCAGTCTCCAAAGCAATCAATTCAAACAGGTGGGAATTAGCCACTAGCACCGTGACCCCCCTGGAGAAGTTCGTATGTGTGCTGTGATATGCCCATTCCACCTAGGGGCGCCGCAGCGCTGCCTGCAGATGGCCAGTGACATGCGTCTCCACCAGTGCTACAATGTTTGCCTTTTGTCTTTTAATAAATGTTAGCATAGCTGTACGTTTAATTTTATCCCGCATACCTCGCACATTCCAAGTCATAAATTTAATATCTATCCCGTTGGTCATGACTCGCAGGGGACACATATACCGGCAGGGTAGCGCACCTCATCAACACACATTGTCTACCAGTAACTCTAATGTCAGTAATAGCTGATGTGAACGATCTTTTGAAATCTGCAGCTATGTCGGTCATGGTAGCATAGGTCAGAGGTTTGTCTTTATCAAAGTTACCTGCTGCTGAGTCTTCAGATTCTGGCAGGGACACCTCGTCATCCTCTATGTCTTCCTCCATGCTGTGCCTGTGTGTCGGTGCCATCTTGGCAGATCGCCCTCCTCCGCTGTATCTGTATTTGCTGAGGTTTCCGGGTGAGATCTTCTTTTTGGGGGTTATCAGGGAGCAAAGAGTGTGTCCGTGCGTCACTCTCTTCAGGTGTGTGGACATAATCGTCTTTTAGGCGGTGTAATTCGGTACCCGGGTCCCACAGTCTCCCGAAACTCAGGCACGGTGCGGCCGTCCACATTGCGCGCCAAGCCACGCCCCCCAGAAGCACACTTTTGATCTAATACAGCCATGAGTTTTTTTGGGAAAGATGTAACAAGTTTTTCACGCCTGGATTTGGGGATCCTCTGCCATTCCTCCTTGGAGATCCTCTCCAGTTCTGTCAGGTTGGTTGGTAAACGTTGGTGGACAGCCCTTTTTAGGTCTCTCCAGAGATGCTCAATTGGGTTTAAGTCAAGGCTCTGGCCGGGCCATTCAAGAACAGTCACGAGGTTGTTGTGAAGCCACTTATTTTAGCTGTGTGCTTAGGGTCATTGTCTTGTTGGAAGGTAAACCTTCGGCCCAGTCTGAGGTCCTGAGCACTCTGAAGAAGGTTTTCGTCCAGGATATCCCTGTACTTGGCCGCATTCGTCTTTCCCTCAATTGCAACCAGTCGTCCTGTCCCTGCAGCTGAAAAACACCCCCACAGCATGATGCTGCCACCACCATGCTTCACTGTTGGGACTTTATTGGACAGGTGAAGAGCAGTGCCTGGTTTTCTCCACACATACCGCTTAGATTTAAGGCCAAAAAATTCTATCTTGGTCTCATCAGACCAAAGAATCTTATTTCTCACTATCTTGGAGTCCTTCAGGTGTTTTTTTTTTAGCAATATCCATGCGGGCTTCATGTGTCTTGTACTGAGGAGAGGCTTCCGTTGGGCCACTCTGCCATAAAGCCCCGACTAGTGAAGGGCTGCAGTGATGGTTGACTTTCTACAACTTTCTCCCATCTCCCAAATGCATCTCTGGAGCTCTGCCACAGTGATCTTTGGGTTCTTCTTTACCTCTCTCACCAAGGCTCTTCTCCCCCGATAGCTCAGTTTGGCCAGACGACCAGCTCTAGGAAGGGTTCTGGTCGTTCCAAATGTCTTACATTTAAAGATTATGGAAGCCACTGTGCTCTTAGCAACCTTAAGTGCAGCAGAATTTTTTTGTAACCTTGGCCAGCTCTGTGCCTTGCCACAATTCTGTCTCTGAGCTCTTCAGGCAGTTCCTTTGACCTCATGAAGGTCAAAGAAGGTTTTCGTCCAGGATATCCCTGTACTTGGCAGCATTCATCTTTCCCTCAATTGCAACCAGTCGTCCTGTCCCTGCAGCTGAAAAACACCCCCACAGCATGATGCTGCCACCACCATGCTTCACTGTTGGGACTTTATTGGACAGGTGATGAGCAGTGCCTGGTTTTCTCCACACATACCGCTTACAATTAAGGCTAAAAAGTTCTATCTTGGTCTCATCAGACCAAAGAATCTTATTTCTCACCATCTTGGAGTCCTTCAGGTGTTGTGCCTTGCCACAATTCTGTCTCTGAGCTCTTCAGGCAGTTCCTTTGACCTCATGATTCTCATTTGCTCTGACATGCACTGTGAGCTGTAAGGTCTTATATAGACAGGTGTGTGGCTTTCCTAATCAAGTCCAATCAGTATAATCAAACACAGCTGGACTCAAATGAAGGTATAGAACCATCTCAAGGATGATCAGAAGAAATGAACAGCACCTGAGTTAAATATATGAGTGTCGCAGCAAAGGGTCTGAATACTTAGAAAGATGTGATATTTCAGTTTTTCTTTTTTAATAAATCTGCAAAAATGTCAACAATTCTGTGTTTTTCTGTCAATATGGGGTACTGTGTGTACATTAATGAGGAAAAAAAATGAACTTAAATGATTTCAGCAAATGGCTGCAATATAACAAAGAGTGAAAAATGTAAGGGGGTCTGAATACTTTCCATCCCCACTGTATGTCACCTGCTGCTGTTCCTGATCTCTCGGTGTCCTGGACTGAATTGTGTTCCCTATTAAATGGACTCCTCAGGCTACCAATTTTGCATGTCAAATAGTTGATGTGTGCCCTGGGGTACAAAGGCTTCGCTAATTTCACTAGTTTATCCAGTGTTGTTTTCCTCTTTATTTTGTTATGACCACTTAATAAATGTCTATTTATTTACAAAAATCATTGGCTATGTGTTTTAAATAAAAAATGACAGTTTGTGAGTAGGCAGGTACATTTCAAAAATACAATGTCAAATTAACAAGGGACACCAACACCAACCAACCTCCTTGAGGTTCAAAAATACAAGATAACAATGGTTGTAGTAACTTGACACACAAAACAACAAAAAATATTATGGAGATCACTAGAAAAAATAAAATAAACAGAAGATTTTGATTTAAAAAAAAAAGGAGATCACTATAAACAAAATTTATAAACATTATTCTGGAGATCTGGAGAACAACTAAAAATGAATATTCATGAGATAACAAGAAATAATAAAGAAATCAGTTTGTGAGAACTCTGTGTGAATATCAGCAGCAAAACAACTTCATTATTCTAGCATTATAAAGAAGAAGAGAATGCGCTGCATTAAAAGATTAAAAAATTTGCAGCATGACGAATGTGCTATCTCCATTACGAACACTAGTTTTACCAGACCGAGCGATTCCGTCTCGTATTTGATTCAGAGCATGCGTGGAATTTTGTGCGTCGGAATTGTGTATACACGCTCGGAATTTCCGACAACGGATTTTATTGTCTAAAAATTTGAGAGCCAGCTCTCAAACTCCGACAAAAAATTTCCGATGAAGCCTACACATGGTCGGAATTTCCGACAACAAGCTCCCATCGAACATTTGTTGTCGGAAATTCCGATCGTGTGTACGCGGCATAAGGGTTCCCTGCCATCCGACCGTGTGGTGGCTGAGATATCACTAATGACCGTGTAAAAGCAATGTTCTTAGATTTCTTTAACCTCCTGAACATAACTTGTTTCCTCCTGTAACTTGGTTCCTCCTGCACAAACTTGTAGTTACTGTATTGAAATATGACACGTCCTCTTCTATTGAATAGTAGGGGCCCACTCTGAATAAGCCTCCCTCCTATGGCTCTTGTTGCTCGCTGCTACTAGGCCAGAGGCCCCCCCCAGATGGGGATGACGTCCTGCGACTGACTAACATGCCATTCCTCACTTCACCCAGCCGACTCTGACTCCTGTGGAGAATAACCTCAGTTAATATATAAAACCCAATCTCGGTTGGGGATTGGTCAGGGCTCACACACATGCTGCCTGCCACTCAAGTTCCAGGCCCAGCCCCCTTTCCAGAATCTTCTCTCTGGAAACAGGGGGAGGCGCTACAAGAGCTAGAGCACAGGTCGTAACGCCCACAGCTACTCTGACCACTCCCAGCCACCAGATCAAAACAGACAGGCCTAGCTTGCAGAATAGGCCTGCCTAAATTTGCCTGTTCTGGAATAACCTAGTAAAAATACCTTACTAGCACCTACCTTCTGGTAGAGGTTGCTACATAAATACAGTTATATATTTAAGATTTGGCAGAGATTTTATAAGTTATGTTGTGTTTGTGTCTGCTAATAATAATTTTAATGTATTTTTTGTGAAAATATATGGGTGGGGTCCCTGTCAAGTAGGCTGTACAGAGCACTGTGATTTCTAACCTGCCAATGGAATATATGCATAACTGCACAAAGCAAAATGAGTAATGAAACTGAAGATCAGTGTTTATTTTTCTTTTTTGGGGAATACAACACTAGGCAGCAAGCTGCTGCTTCTGCTTAAAATCTTCCTTGATGTGCCTCCTTCAGAGGCACTGAATTATGTCCTGAGTGTCTGTCTTTTGGCACTGTGAGAGGTAACAACAGTCACTGCTACTGAGAAAAGTTGCACCACTTGCCTTCCCCCTTCTATCCTCTCCCTTATTCACATAATTCTATGTGAATGGAATAGGAGAAGTTGAATGATAGTATCTCCCCTGCCTATTCACAGAATGTAATGCATTGTGGGACAATAACAGTATGACTTCTGTGAATGGTGGAGAAAGCAGAAGGGGGTGGGCACGTGGTGCAACTTTTCTTAGTAGCAGCGGTTGCTAAAGATGCCCATACATGGCTCAGTTCCCCTCATCCACAAATTAATCTCCCCATCTACAAATTCGGTGTGGATGCGGGAATCCTCACGCATTGTATTATGCACAGATTGTGTGAAATATAAAGCCATACTGTGTGAATATCAGTTCAAAATATTTGTTACCTGCTATTCAGTTAGGTTCACACTATTACAGGTGTAGGAATGCGTGTAAATCTCACGCGTTCCCGCAGCCAAAACACGCTGTTGTTTAGCAGACACACAGGGGTGCTATTAATTCCTAATGGCATCCCTACACATTGGTAAACGCAGAGCATTTTCAGGTGTGTTAAACCACACGTTGTGAAAGCACCATGATGTTCTATGTGGCCGCATTTTCAAAAAAGGGTTAGGGCCTTTTTCCCTGTGAGAAACACAGGTAAACCAGCTTATTCAAATAAATTCAATTAAATCGGATTGGTACCCGAATCGGAGTAAAGGCACACAGAGACTAAGTAAAGTGGCCCCAGTATTATTTTGGTAATTAGAAGTAAATAAAAGGCAGTACAGCGCTAAATTTAAACTAATAAAAAGAACTAGAAAAGTCCATAAAAGTCCATAAAACTAGTGAAAAAAGTTCAAAAAAAAAAAGCACAGATGAGCTTCCAGCGTTGAAAGTGAAGAGATACACAATATATGGTGACTTCCGTGACACCCTCCACCAGCGTAAGGATTGGCTTCTCACCTCATGTCATGGACCCCTGAGTTAATCAGTCAGGTCTAATACAGCATTCCCATTGCTGGGTCAATAAGCACACACCAAAACTTGCAGTGGAGGGACAGTCTGGATATGAGATCCTCTTCAACTCCAATCAGTACATGCATGTAATAAAATAAGCAATATCTAGTGCTCTCTGAATTTCAAACCAAATGTCTGTTTATTAAAAGTTAAAAGTTAAAGTTAAAGGATCAAAAGCAGTCATAGACACGCCGTGTTTGCGGGAATCAGCATCAGGACGCGGGTGACGTCAGGAACGTATCCTGTGATGTCCGTGAGTTTTATTTAAATTGTAATAAACAGACATTTGGTTTGAAATTCAGAGAGCACTAGATTTTGCTTACTTTATTACATGCATGTACTGATTGGAGTTGAAGAGGATCTCATATCCAGACTGTCCCTCCACTGCAAGTTTTGGTGTGTGCTTATTGACCCAGCAATGGGAATGCTGTATTAGACCTGATTGATTAACTCAGGGGTCCATGACATGAGGTAAGAGGCCAATCCTTACGCTGGTGGAGGGTGTCATGGAAGTGACCATATATCTCTTCACTCTCAACGCTGGAAGGTCATCTGTGCTTTTTTTGAACTTTTTTCACTAGTTTTTTGGACTTTTCCAGTTCTTTTTAGTAGTTTAAATTTAGCGCTGTACTGCCTTTTATTTATTTCTGTTGTATGGGATTTGATATTTTGAACCTCAGTATTTCAGCTGCTTACATCTTAGGGATTATTGTTGCGCTGCTTGATTTTCCTTTTTTGGTAATTAGAAGTAGCAAATAACACGAGGAGGGCAGTGGCAAGGTGCTTACTTAACAGTAACAAAACAATATGGCATCAGAGTCTTGATAACACAGGCTGTTCAGGTACAACAGTTCTCAGCAACTTTAGTACTTTAGTACAGTTTTAGCAACAGTGGTACTTTAACACAGTCCCAGCACTTGAGGTGTCACTGTGATCGCATTAGCCCCGGAAGATTTTACCCCCTTCCTGACCAGAGCACTTTTTGCGATTTGGCACTACGTTGCTTTAACTGACAATTGCACAGTCGTGCGATGTTGCACCCAAACAAAATTGACACCCTTTTTTTCCCCACAAATAGAGCTTTCTTTTGGTGGTATTTGATCACCTCTGCGTTTTTTATTTTTTGCGCTATAAACAAAAAAAGAGCGACAATTTTGAAAAAAGCTATATTTTTTACTTTTTGCTATAATAAATACCCCCCAAAAATATATAAAAAAAAACATTTTTTCCTCAGTTTAGGCTGATATGTTTTCTTCTACATATTTTTGGTAAAAAAAAAATCGCAATAAGCGTATATCGATTGGTTTGCGCAAAAGTTATAGCGTCTACAAAATAGGGGATAGTTTTATGGCACTTTTATAATAAATTTTTTTTATTTGTAATGGCGGCAATCTGCAATTTTTATCGTGACTGTGACGTTATGGCAGACACATGGACACTTTTGACACTATTTTGGGACCATTGTCATTTATACAGCGATCAGTGCTATAAAAATGCACTGATTACTGTGTAAATGACACTGACAGTGAAGGGGTTAACCACTAGGGGTGATGAAGGGGTTAAGTGTGTGCTAGAGAGTGATTCTAACTGTGGGGGGGATGGGCTTCGACTCGCATGACAGCGATCACTGCTCCCGATGACAGGGAGCAGTGATCTCTGTCATATCACAAGGCAGAATGGGGAAATTCCTTGTTTACATAGGCACTTTGATGTTCTGCGGCTCCATAACGCGATCACCAGGAGAATGGATAGTGCAAAATCGAGCAAAGTCGCGACAAATCCTTGACCACCCGATGGATTTTCTCCGGCTTTGGACGGCCTTCCCTAAAACAGTGATAGTGTGGTCAGACATCATTGGGAGGGTGGCCTGGCGGGGGGCCCGGTCTGTGTAGCATATAAATAAAGCCAGAATAAAAGTTAATAAGGCTGTGGCTAAGTTTGTGGTTTGTTATGGGGGGCTGGTGGTTCGCCATTGTGAGTTGGAGGGAGACAATGGCCTCTATTTGAGGGGCGATGGGGTACATCTGTCCACAGTGGGCATTGATATGTGTTTCCTGGGGCTCCAGGAAGGTCTCTAATGGGCTTTACGGCTGTGGTGGGTCGCCCATGCGTAAGGGAGGGCAGGGATCCCTGGTTCCTGAAGGTCGGAATGGTGGCTGGTGTGTGTATATGTGTATATATATATATATATATATATATATATATATATATATATATATATATAATGTGGTGCAGGTTGGGGCCTATCTCGGTATGGGTACCTACCCTATCTGGAAATATGGGCTATCGGTCATCGAGCTGAATGGTGCAAGAAGGTGGTAATCATTTGTCCCTGTGCTGGTGGGATCGCGGCTAGGGGCCAGGATGCCGTGGTGGTGGTGGACAGCTGATGAGATAGTATTACCTTCTGTCAGGAACCTCAGACGATATATATATGATATGATAGATACAGAGCTTTTTTTCTCAAACAATAGGTGCTGGAACTTAACCATGGCCCCACAAAACCCCTCCCCCTAAGCACACCCTCCAAATAACATCAAATAGCGGGTGTGTTCAGTCAAATTTCACAAAAACAGTAGGAGGGTCTTAAAGTTGCATTAAATACCAAGATTGCATTACATACAGAGTACAGAGCTGTCACTTGTAAACACAGAAACCAGACTTCTGTGTTTACAAGTGATTGTAGTGAGCAGGCACCAAAGGGTCTGAGCCAGAGGTGGTGGAACTGAGTTCCATCAAGTTCCCCCTGAAAAAAGCCCTGGATATATATATATATATATATCTATATATATATATATATATATATATCTATATATATATATATATATATATATCTATATATATATATATATATATATATATATATATATATATATATATATAGATATATATATATATATATATAGATATATATATAGATATATATATATATCTATATATATATATCTATATATAGATATATATAGATATATATATATATATAGATATATATAGATATGTATTAAAATATATGTATTAAAAAAAAGGTTATTTTTATAAAGTTGTTATGTTCGGAATTAATAAAGGGGCCATTTGACGTTAATCCAGATGGTGTTATGTGTTTAATTTAGTAATTTAAGGTTAAGTAGAAGGGGACTAAAGGTGGTTGGTAGGACATTTAGCACATCAGCCTTACACCAGTCATGGTTATGATGGAAAAATTTAAGAACAAATGTGCATTATGGAGCTGGACTGATTAAGAGCTGGTGTCATGAGAAGGTCTACCCGTTGGTGGCGCTCTCTTGGATCGCAGTACCAGTGTCCATCAGCAGGTGTCTTCCAACACCTAGGACCTGCAGTAAGAGGTCTTTCCTGCTGGTGGCACTGTTGCATCCTCGGGCCGTAGTACCGGCGTCAACCAGCGGGTGCACTCTGGCAGTGTGGAGCAAACAGCTCACACTGCGCTCAGCTGTGACATGAGGTCAATTACCACAGCCTTACAAATACCCGGCAAGCCCTCATAGGCTTGCCTTGGTATCTCTCTCTCTCCCTGCGTTCTGACCTTGCTGCCTGTTTGACCTTGAGCCTGCTATCTGCCTTGTCCTGATCTGATCCCATCCCTATCCTGAGGCCTTCCTAGTCCTGTCCCTTCTGTTCCTGGCTCCCTTGGATCCCTGCCCTGAACCCCATCCATCCATCCATCCTCTCCTTGTCCTGTTCAGTTTCCCGTCCTTACCCTTCTGCTGACTTCCCCGTGTATGACCTTGGCTTGGCTTTGATTACGATTACGGTATCTCCATTTACCTATATATATTGTTGTTTGTAGTGGGTTGTTGTGTGGGTTTGCACTGTTTATATTCCTTTCACTTATCACTTGTTAATAAACACCATTTTTTCACTTATATGTGTTTTGGGTTTCCTCTGTGTAGTCCACACAGTCTGGTCAATTAGATATCCTGACAGCATACCAAGGCCATCCCTGACCAGACGTGGCTGCACTGAGAAACCGTCCTGTTACGGTGGGCGCGCAAAATGGACTTTGATGGAATTATCTATTATTCTCTGCTGGCGGCAGAGGATAGTGAATATTGTTGTCAGACTCTTAAAGATTGGACCCGAGACCAACTGCTGGAAACGATACAAACAGCCCATTTACTTGTAGATCAAGGTCATGTGTTATTTGAGGATGTTCAGCCTTTGATCCAATTATGTACTAAGTCAGCCTTGTCATATATTCCCGAAGGTAGTGACGATTTCTCCCCTCCTTTCAGTTGTGACCAGGTTGAATCCCTGGTATGGTTATTAGAGGACGATCCGGCTTCTTTTGATGAACATTATTCCGCTTGTTCCCAGCAGGTGTTATCCGATTGCATTTATTCAGTACAATCTTTGGTTAGTCAGACTGTATGTGAATCAGCGTTTGTTCAACCTTTGCTGCAGGCATGGTCAGATCTCCTGTCTTTAGCTAAGCCACAATATTCCAGCCCTGCCATTAATCATCTGCTTTCCAAAAGATCTATCTCCCCGTCACCTATGGCAACCTCAGCTACAACCCAGTTTAATCAGCTCCCTACCAAATACTACCACCCAGTCTCCAAGTGTCGCACCCATCCTGTCTTCAATTCACCTGTCTCTTCTCCTCCACCTGTAACAGTCCCACAAAACCCCTCTCTAGCTACAGTTCCTTGGTCTTCCTTCTGCCCAGCTACTTTCTTTTCTTACAGCCCTGCACCTACATACAAAACTGCACGGGCTAAACCAAAGAAGAAGCAAAAATTCTTCCCGACCCACACCATCTTGCCAGTAACCCAACATGTTCCAGCCTTCCAGTCTGCTGTTCCAGCCTTCCAGTCTGCTGTTCCAGCCTTCCAGCCTGATGTTCCAGCTTTGCAGTCTGATGTTCCAGCTTTGCAGTCTGATGTTCCAGCTTTGCAGTCTGATGTTCCAGCTTTACAGTCTGATGTTCCAGCCTCCCAGTCTGTCGTCCCGATGCCTGCCTTCCAGCTCGATGTCCCTGCTTTCCAGCCGGATGTCTTGAAGCTGGCCTTCCAGCCTGAAGTCCCGGTGCCTGCTTTTCAGCCTGTGCCCGCTCTCCAGTCTGACGTTCCAGCTTTCCAGTCTGACGTTCCAGCTTTCCAGTCTGACGTTCCAGCTTTCCAGTCTGACGTTCCAGCTTTCCAGTCTGACGTTCCAGCCTTCCAGTCTGATGTTCCAGCCTTCCAGCCTGATGTTCCAGCTTTGCAGTCTGAAGTTCAAGCTTTGCAGTCTGCTGTTCCAGCCCTCCAGTCTGCTGTTCCAGCCCTCCAGTCTGCTGTTCCAGCCCTCCAGTCTGCTGTTCCAGCTTTGCAGTCTGATGTTCCAGCTTTACAGTCTGATGTGCCTGCCTCCCAGTCTGTCGTCCCGATGCCTGCCTTCCAGCCCGATGTCCCTGCCTTCCAGCCGGATGTCTTGAAGCTGGTGCCTGCTTTTCAGCCTGTGCCCGGTCTCCAGTCTGACGTTCCAGCTTTCCAGTCTGACGTTCCAGCTTTCCAGTCTGACGTTCCAGCTTTCCAGTCTGACGTTCCAGCTTTCCAGTCTGACGTTCCAGCTTTCCAGTCTGACGTTCCAGCCTTCCAGTCTGACGTTCCAGCCTTCCAGTCTGACGTTCCAGCCTTCCAGTCTGATGTTCCAGCCTTGCAGTCTGACGTTCCAGCTTTGCAGTCTGACGTTCCAGCTTTGCAGTCTGACGTTCCAGTGTCTGCCCTTCAGCCTGATGTCCGGGTGTCCGCTGCCCAGCTCAAGTGGTTCCTGTCGTCTGCTGCCCAGCTCAAGTGGTTCCTGTCGTCTGCTGCCCAGCTCAAGTGGTTCCTGTCGTCTGCTGCCCAGCTCAAGTGGTTCCTGTCGTCTGCTGCCCAGCTCAAGTGGTTCCTGTCGTCTGCTGCCCAGCTCAAGTGGTTCCTGTCGTCTGCTGCCCAGCTCAAGTGGTTCCTGTCGTCTGCTGCCCAGCTCAAGTGGTTCCTGTCGTCTGCTGCCCAGCTCAAGTGGTTCCTGTCGTCTGCTGCCCAGCTCAAGTGGTTCCTGTCGTCTGCTGCCCAGCTCAAGTGGTTCCTGTCGTCTGCTGCCCAGCTCAAGTGGTTCCTGTCGTCTGCTGCCCAGCTCAAGTGGTTCCTGTCGTCTGCTGCCCAGCTCAAGTGGTTCCTGTCGTCTGCTGCCCAGCTCAAGTGGTTCCTGTTGTCTGCTGCCCAGCTCAAGTGGTTCCTGTCGTCTGCTGCCCAGCTTAATGACTCTGACATGCCAGCAGTACCCACTGTCCAGGTTGATGTACCCGATGCCCGGCCTGATGTGCCCTCATCTGTTCAGTTGGAGGCCATGAACTTTGAACAGATGCACCTTGTTGGAGCGTCCGGAGGCCGCTCCTTTAGGGGGGGGGTACTGTCATGAGAAGGTCTACCCGTTGGTGGCGCTATCGGTCTCTTGGATCGCAGTACCAGTGTCCATCAGCAGGTGTCTTCCAACACCTAGGACCTGCAGTAAGAGGTCTTTCCTGCTGGTGGCACTGTTGCATCCTCGGGCCGTAGTACCGGCGTCAACCAGCGGGTGCACTCTGGCAGTGTGGAGCAAACAGCTCACACTGCACTCAGCTGTGACATGAGGTCAATTACCACAGCCTTACAAATACCCGGCAAGCCCTCATAGGCTTGCCTTGGTATCTCTCTCTCTCCCTGCGTTCTGACCTTGCTGCCTGTTTGACCTTGAGCCTGCTATCTGCCTTGTCCTGATCTGATCCCATCCCTATCCTGAGGCCTTCCTAGTCCTGTCCCTTCTGTTCCTGGCTCCCTTGGATCCCTGCCCTGAACCCCATCCATCCATCCTCTCCTTGTCCTGTTCAGTTTCCCGTCCTTACCCTTCTGCTGACTTCCCCGTGTATGACCTTGGCTTGGCTTTGATTACGATTACGGTATCTCCATTTACCTATATATATTGTTGTTTGTAGTGGGTTGTTGTGTGGGTTTGCACTGTTTATATTCCTTTCACTTATCACTTGTTAATAAACACCATTTTTTCACTTATATGTGTTTTGGGTTTCCTCTGTGTAGTCCACACAGTCTGGTCAATTAGATATCCTGACAGCTGGTGGACTTTGAATCACTGCATCGCATACTAGCTCATTATGTGGCACTTACCTGCAAATGAAGCCCGCGCTGTCCCCGCTGCAGAAAGCATCCATCTTAGCCCCTCTTCCTTCTGGGGCCACAGACTCCGGCTGTGTGACTGGTTGGAGCCACGTGACATCACTCCCCTGCATGTGCAGGAAGTCTTTATAAATGTAATAACTGCACAGAATAAGGGCATCATGAAGAAGTGTAAAGCTTTAATGGGCCGTTAGTATCCACTGCTTTTTTAATAGATTTACTACATTGTCAGCTTCCCAGTAGGCTACAGTCCGGTCCAGGGGCGAATCCAGGGGGGGGGGGCAATGGGGCAATTGCCCCCCTGAGAAATTAATGCGGGTTAGCAGCGGGCGACTTGGCGGGCAGGCAGCTCGGTGGGTGGGTGAGTGAGCGGGCGGCTTGGCGGGCAGGCAGCTCGGTGGGTGGGTGAGTGAGCGGGCGGCTCGGCGCGCTGGCGGTTGAGTGAATGGGTGGGTGCTTGGTGGGTGCCCGCCCTGCATCCCTGCAGTTCCGCCCTCATCGTGCAGGCAGTCGTGGGCAGTAGAGGGATTACATAATTTCTCTGCTGCCTAACTTCACTCTGGGACACAGGAAGTGACAATTCCCACCTGAGCAGGAAAGTGACAATTGTAGCAGGCAAGTGACAATCCGCAATGTGTGGCAGGTGATCTGGCAAGTGACAATCCGTAACTTGTGGCAGGTGACGTGGCAAGTGATAATCCGCATCTGGTGGCAGGCGACGGTGGCAAGTGACACACTCAGGGCTCTCACTGATTCTGCATTATGGTGAGTTGAACTATTTTTTATATAACAATGTAATAATAGAAATAATGCGCTTCAATCATCCTGACACCATAACGACCATGGTGCCCGGATGATTGAAGCGCCAACACCAGCCATTTCCCCGATAAATTGCCCGCAAAAAACGTATTTTCTGGCAGTGCCCACTCCGAGACTAGTCTCTGGATCTGCCCCTGGTCTGGTCGAAGATTTGCTAGTCTATGTGGATGCAGCTCTGACTGCTGTTGTTGTCTGTTTGCAAATGCCAAAAGGAATGACACTGTTAAATCATTACACAAAATAAGGGCATCAGTGTCACAGTCATAGAAACATTGTCAACTGACAGAATAGCTAATGCTGCAACTTGCCAAGAAACACAAAATGAATCAACATTTGAACTTGGAAGGCTATTCCGGTGTTTTGAATAAACTACAGAAATATTTTACTGTCATTGAGGGATGGGTTTGTTATGAGCAGCACACATTTCCTATTTAAGGTACTTAAAGTGATTGTAAAGCTACTTTTTTTCTTTTTTTAAATAACAAACATGTCACACTTTCCTCCACTGTGCAGTTTGTTTTGCACAGAGTGTCCCCGATCCTCGACTTCTGGGGTCTCCCGGTGGCTCTCGTGGCACCTCCCCGCATCTTATAACCCCCTAGGAGAAGTGCTCTTCCGGGGGTTACCTTGCCGGCGCACTCCCTAGTCTAGCATTCGGCGTCTATGTAGGACTCGGCCCCGGCCCCTGGCGCCCACGTCATTGGATTTGATTGACAGCAGTGGGAGCCAATGGCTGCTCTGCTATCAATCTATCCAATCAAGAGCGGAGAACCCTGGGAAGAGGGAGAGCGTGTCTCTGCCGAGGGTAATTACAGGGCTCAGGTGAGTAAAATGGCGGGGCTGGGGGGGCGGTCACTAGAAGAAGTTTTTCCACCTTAATGCATAGGATGTATTAGGGTGAAAAAACACAAGGGTTTACAACCCCTTTAACTGATTGTGTAGTAGACATGTGCACTGCCGAAAAATTAATTTGTTTTCGTTTCATTCACTTTCTTTTCATTTTTCGGGTTATTGCTTATGATCGTAATTCGTAAATTTATAAATTCGTAAGTTCAAAAATCCAAAAATTTGCAAATTCCAAGATACGAAAATATGAAAATTCTAAATACCTAATAACGAACTAGTTAACTAATAATAACTAACTATTAAATTATAGGTATTGGAATTTCCTTTCAAATTTGGCTGTTAGTGAACGTAACAAATACAAATTTATCCGAAGTTACGAATTATCCGAAATAACGAATGCCGCATCTAAACAAATGGAACGGATTGAATTAATAATAAATAATAATAATAAAATGTTTTTTATTTTTATTAATTAGTTACGTTCCATTCGTTTAGATACGGCATTCTTTATTTCAGATCATTCGTAACTTCGGATAAATTCGTATTCGCTACGTTCACTAATAGCCAAATTTGAAAGGACATTCCAGTACCTATAATTTATTAGTTATTATTTCAGATTTTTTAATTTTCAGGTTTTCGGATTTTCAGATTTTTTTAATTTACGAATATTAAAATTTACGAATATTCGGAAAAATTCATTAAACGGGTTTTCATTCATTTGGATGTTTCCGAATTAACGAATTTGTCGAAATTCGGTAAAAAACGAATTCAGAACGGAACAAATTGCACATGTCTATTGTGTAGCCCTGGGCAGATGAGGATTAGGGATGAGTCTAACACACCTGAGTTCCTTTCAAGCAGGGACCAGCAAACATTAGTAAAGTTCAGGTTCAATCTGAACCCCATTAAAATCAATTTGAGCCAAATGTTACAGAACAGTTCTGTCCATTTTCTGGGCTAATAGGCAAGGGGTTGTCAAATGACATGGGGATTAATCATGCCCTGAGGAACATGTACCAAAGCAAAAAAAAAAAAAAATGTTTTACATTTTGGTTGGCTGGGAGCAGTAGTTTCAGTAATGTGTAGCGCTTCTCCCGCAGGAGCCAATTGCAAAGGATGGGTCCTCTTATTCTCTGCCTTGGCCTTTCCAAGGATCTCAACCTCTCTGACTCACCTGGGGGATAAAGGCATACATAGATATATATGCACATAGCACCATAAATCCCCCTGAACTGGTGCCTGACACCTAGCAACAATGTTTTCTCAGCAAACGAACACCAAGTCAGAGAATAAAAAGGGTAACTCTGTATATTGCAAGTTATAATGGACATAAATAGGATTAAACATAATAATAACAGTTGATTGACATTCAATATCTGACACATAGGCAGGTAGAGTTATTGCTGCCCCAGTCAGGATGCATAGTGTTAATTATGTTTCCCAGGCAGGCTCTCTTGAAACTTACCCACTGGTCCTGTGCTGTATAAAAATGTGACAGGGTAGCTAGAGCCTGGAAAACCCCAAAATTAAACGTAACTGAATTAAAAGATAGAACCAACCACCCAAGCTATGATACATAGCAAAATGGAGGCTACAATTTTAGACAGAATTCCCCAACACCTCAAAACCTGGTTTCCCTGGGTGGAACATTTTCTACCTCCATACTTTGGCAACCGTTTATTAGAGCCTTAGTCCACCTTTGACATCCTGGGCTTGCACTACAATGTATCAGAGGCCTGTCCGATCCCCCCGACCACCCCCTTCCTACCTACTCTTCTTTTCTCTCTTAGCTTTCCTTTACCTGATCCTTTCCCCTCATTCCAACTAACCTCCTTACTTATAACTCACCCTATTCTATTCATACTATAGTGATAGGTCTATACCTCTTAAGTTTCAGCACTCTTTGAGCTTCCGTTGTACGTATACATTTAGTTAACCCAATTATATTCTGTATCATCTCATCCAATACGTATTTTTCTCTGTATTGCTTTACCATGAGGCTTTGTGTAAGTTATGTTTACTAATGTCTAACTGAGATTATCAGTTGTAGTTTATTGATTGTTACCAATAAAAGAATTTTTTTTTTTTTAACTCTTTATTGCAAATTTTTACTTTACAAGTTATTTGACACAAATTACATTATCATTTCTATACTTTTTCTTTCACAAATTTTACATAAATATCATTATCATTCCCACTCTTATAGGGCGTACACACGGTCGGACTTTGTTCGGACATTCCGACAACAAAATCCTAGGATTTTTTCCGACGGATGTTGGCTCAAACTTGTTTTGTCTACACACGGTCGCACAAAGTTGTCGGAATTTCGCCAACCACGCGGTCACGTACACCACATACGACGAGACTAGAAATGGCCGGTTCAGAAACAAGCGCGGCACCCTTTGGGCTCCTTTTGCTAATCTCGTGTTAGTAAAAGTTTGGTGAGAGATGATTCGCGCTTTTTCAGACTCGTGGTTTTCAGATAGTTTTCTGCCGTTCAGTTTGTGCTTGTGGGTTTGTATCTGCTCTTCAGTGCGTGCAAGCAAGTTCCGCGTGACTTAAAACAGAGAGGTGATAAGGGCGCTCTGGTGGAGGTGGGTAGCTGGTCAGAGGGATGATAGTGATGAACTGGCACTTCTGGCAGCACTTTGGTTAGAGGAGAAGCAACTCTGAAGATATAAAAAAGGAAAAGAAAGGCGCCTCTAAGTGCAGTATGTCAAATTTTTATAAAGTGCACAAAGGGTTAAAAGCACTTACAAGATTGTTGAGTGTTTAAAAGACATGATAAAATCAGGAGTCCTCATCTGTGGCATGTGTCCATCCTCAGCACGGTGGTAGAGAGCAGTGTAGAGCCGTCCAGCAGCTGTAAAGAGTTCTCATGCGTGTTGGAAAGAGGAGGCAGCAGGGAAGCCTGTATTCACTGCGGGACACACAAGGCTGATGGTGTCATCAGCCTTGTATGTCATCAGCCAATGTATCATTGTTACAGACATAATTAGTAATCGCTTATTCCTTTTTTTTATCCCCTTACAACAGATTTATTACTTTATTTGCATGTGTACAGATGCCTGGCCGCCCCTGTAACACAGGTGTATAGCTCCCCGGCTGCACTTGTAACACGGCTACATATTTATTTATTATTTATTCATTGTTAATTCAACATTAGACTTACTACCTTATTTGCATGTGTACAAAGGCCCGGCTGCCTTTGTAACACGTGCACATAGATTCCTGGCTGCCCCGGTAACACATGTGTATATACGCCTGGCCGCCCTTGTAACACGGCTGTAGATTTATTCATTGTCAACTCAACATTAGACTTACGACCCTATTTGCATGTGTACAAACGCCCGGCCGCCTCTATAACACATTCATATAGACACCTGGCCGACCATGTAACACACCTGTATATTAATTCAATGTCAACCTTATGTTTGTATATTTATTTATTATTGTTAATTTAACCACTGCCATCTGTGCCCTGTACCCCGGTGTCAAATTCCTTCAGGACTTCATTGTATATAGCACTGACGTTAATAATCCATTTTGCGAGTGCACGGTCATCTTGGCCTTCCTCATAATACATCTGTCACTTCCCTTATTATTGTGTATTTAGTATCTGCCCACACTCCTCCCCTTGCTCCTCCCCCTCACCATTTAAAAGGCCAGCTTGAGGAGTGTGGGCGTAGGTCTGACGAAGGAGTCGCACATGCTCCGAAGCGCGTTACCACCTCCTTCTCTACACTGACACCATCAGCCTTGTGTGTCCCGCAGTGAATACAGGCTTCCCTGCTGCCTCCTCTTTCCAACATGCATGAGAACGCTTTACAGCTGCTGGACGGCTCTACACTGCTCTCTACCACCGGGCTGAGGATGGACACATGCCACAGATGAGGACTCCTGATTTTATCATGTCTTTTAACACTCAACAATCTTGTAAGTGCTTTTAACCCTTTGTGCACTTTATTAAATTTGACATACTGCACTTAGAGGCGCCTTTCTTTTCCTTTTTTCCGCGTGACTTAGTCATTGTATTCTTGTTCGTTCATTACTGTTTTTCAGGTCGCTCTTCACAGGCCTTGTTGTTCTTCAGTGCGTTCTGTTACTTCGTTCTGAGCAGCCGATCGTTTTCTAGCCATGTTGCGTATGCGTACTCCTCGTAGAGTTCGTGCTGTGCGGGGAGCTTGGTGTTGGGGTCCTGACCTTGACACAATCCAGTCCATGAACAGGGTGGGGAGGAGTTCATGGACCAAGAATTGTTTGCTTCAGCGTGACCAGTTCTCTCATATGCCTTTGCTCCGTGAGATCTGTGAGAATAATCCTGATGATTTCAGGAACTTTCTCAGGTTGACGGACCCCGTGTTTCACCGTCTGTTGGCTTCGCTGACCCCCTATATTAGCAGGCAGGATACCTGCATGAGGCAAGCCATCACTCCGGAGCAGAGGCTGGTCGCTACCCTGCGGTATTTGGTGACAGGGAGAAGCCTGCAAGACCTCAAGTTCTCGACAGGCATCTCCCCCCAGGCTCTGGGGATCATTATCCCAGAGACCTGTTCTGCCATCATCCAGGTCCTGCAGAAGGAGTATATGAAGGTAAGATTTTTATCCTTTAATCTCACATTTTATTGTATTTAATGTTTGATAATATATTGTATTTCTTTCCTCATTCCCTAATTACCATGATTGTAATATGCTGTGAATGTCCCCTTTGTTCTCATGCATGCTGGATTTTTATGTAATTATTATTTTAGGTCCTTCATACATATTTGCCCTTCAATAACCTCCCCAGCATGGTGTCTCCTGGCCCTATATTCACCTCATGTAGTCACATAACAATGCATTTTTTCTGCTCCATAGTAGTGCTTTACCCCAAACACTCCCTAAAATGTTTAGAAATGTTATTTTTGCTTTAAATTCAGGCAGAGTGCCAGAGGCTTTTTTTGGTGGTGTCCCCAAATAATTTTTAGTAACCCTCCCTCCCCCCAACTGCTAAGTCAGCTGATCCCAATTCTCTATCTATCCTCAATCATCTATCTGCTGACTTTGCCAAACCCATACACACTATACCCATCTCTTTTGTGCTGAGATTTATGGATGAATTCCCCAAAGCATGTAGTGCAAGGGCCTGCCTGTATACTTTCAAATGGTACTGTTTAAAGTTTTTCTATCCTATTATTATCTTGATAGGTAATAGCAGAATGTCCAAATGTCCTCAAATGTGTACAGTGTGTACCGTATATACTCGAGTATAAGTCGAATTTTTCAGCACATTTTTTTGTGCTGAAAGTGCCCCCCTCGACTTATAATCGAGTCAAGCACTTTTCTGCAGCAAAAAAATTCATTTTTCGAACCGAATTTGGGGCCCTGTATCTCAGGGCCACTTGGTGCTAGGAACTCCAAATTTGGTGTGCAAACCCAGTGGAACTGGTCCCAAAACATATCCAAAGCTGAAGTTCCTAGCTCTAAGTGGCCCCAAAATCGGTTCAGAAAATTTATTCTCTGCTGCAGAAAAGTGCTTGACATTTTCTGAACCGACTTTGCGGCCCCGTATCTCAGGGCCACTCGGTGCTAGGAACCCCAAATTTGGTGTGCAAACTCAGTGGAACTGGTACCATAACATATCCAAAGCTGGGTTTACTAGCTCCAAGTGGCCCTGAGATACGGGGCCCCAAATCCAGTTCGGAAAATGTCATTCTCTGCTGCAGAAAAGTGCTTGACATTTTCTGAACTGATTTTTGGGGCCCTGTATCTCGGGGCCACTTAGTGCTAGAAACCCCAGCTTTGGAAATTTTATGGTGCTAGTTCCACTGGGTTTTCACACCAAATTTGGGGTTCTTAGCACTAAGTGGCCCCGAGATATGGGGCCCCAAATTCGGTCAACTGTGTCCATCTGCAGCAATGTCATTTTGGGACCCTTTGGGTTCAGAGACCCCAAATTTTGGCTGCAGCTAGGGGGCATCTAGGAACCCTTAACTACCAAGTTTGAAGTTCAGGGGACCTATGGCTGCAAATGGGCACAGTGATGCTGCAAATGGGCATTGTTGACCCTCTTTTCCACTTACAGTAGCTGTGCATTTCTCACCCTCGTCATATACTCGGGTCAATAAGTTTTTCCCATTTTTTTGTGGTAAATTAGGGCCTCGACTTATACTTGAAACGACTTATACTCGAGTATATACGGTATTTCTATCTTTGTATTATGACACTTCTTACCTGTCCAGTGGTCTGCCAATAGTGTAACTAAGGAGGGGCTGTTCCAAGTAATACCCTGTATTTAAGCATTCATCTCTCAATGAAGTGAAGAGGGTTACCTGTCCAAGATTTCCACACACCCCCTATAATGTTAGAAATGGCCCATGAGAGGGGGGGGGGAATATGATAGGTGTACCTTATACTTTGGTGTTGTTAAATTCCCCTTAATAAATGCTATCTGGAGATTGCCCCATAATGTTTGTGTCTAATCGGCTTGCCATGTTTCTGTCAAAAAATAGCAATGTTTATTGTTTTTTCCTCAACGGTTTCCTTCCACGCCACAGGAATGGCAGACTGTGGCCTCCCACTTTGCTGAGCGGTGGGACTTTCCTAACTGCGGAGGGGCAATTGATGGGAAACACGTCCACATCGTCCCACCACCCAACTCGGGGTCATACTATTATAATTACAAGGGGTTCAATAGTATAGTGATGTTGGCGGTGGTGTCTGCTAATTACGACTTCCTGTATGTGGACGTGGGGAAGAATGGCCGGATGTCCGATGGTGTAGTCATCGCCCAGACGGAGTTCTACAGGCGTCTCTAGAATGGCAGCTTGGACTTGCCAGCTCCAGAGGACAATGTTGAAGGACTCCCATTTGTTTTCGTTGCTGATGAAGCATTTGCGCTGGGGGACCACCTGATGCGGCCATTCCCAATGAGGACCCTCACCCCGGAACAGAGGGTTTTTAATTACCGGCTGGCCAGAGCCCGAAGAGTGGTGGAGAACACATTTGGAATCCTGGCCAGCCGGTTCCGCCTATTTATGACACCCATTCATATGGTGGAGTATAAACTGAACCATATTATACTTGCGTGCTGTGTTCTCCATAACTTTTTAAGGAAACATTCGGCCAACTATGCTGGCTCAGTTGGGCCTGAGGCCGGAATGATACATCAAACCACACTGACGGCGCTTGAAAGTGGCCATCCTGGCTTGCCCTCCCTGAGTGCCCGTGATGTCCGGTTACGCTACCTGGAGTTCTTTGCGGGTAGAGGGGCTATCAATATGCCAGCAAATCTGTGAAACCTTTTATAATAAAACAAAAAAAGAAATTCTTTGTGGACATTTACTGCTTGTGTTTGTTTTAGCTGACCCTGACAGAAATGTGTTGAGTCCAGAAAATGTCGTGATTGTGTAACCTTATTATACAAAGCACTGTTGGCTGTTATTTACTAAATGCAAAAACACATTTCACTACAAGTGCACTTGCAACTGCACTGAACCTGCACTTGTAGTGCAAAGTGGATTTGCCCTTAGGAAATAACCACCATTTTCGCTAAAAACAGCAATTACATCACCCCAAAAGTGTTGTAGTGTTGAGACAATAATCCACACATTCTTGATTAACCAACTTTTTATACCTGCACAATCACATGTGCATTTACCAAAGGTTTTTAAAACAAACCAACATGTTTGTTGTATAACAATTTTTGGAGTAGCATTATCAAAAATCAAAATGTCCATTTAAGATAAAACAGGCCTGTGTAAAACCAACAAGAAAGCCAAAAAACTTGAACTTACAAAGTTCACATTATGTAAAACCTGAAGGCTATATCAGTATTTAGGAACTGGGTTTGATATAGCGTTCAGATGGGGGGAAATCACCCCTTGAAAAGCCAAATTTGGAAGATGCACACCAATTTACGAATGTCAACATGTGCTATTTGCCATCACGGGGGATCAAGGGACGTGTTTTGGGGGAGCAAGCCCTTCCTCACTGCTACTTTATAATTGAGGAAGGGGTTGCACCCCCAAAACGCGTCCATTGATCTCCCGTGATGGCAGATAGCACATGTTGGCACACTGTGTGCATCCTCCAAATTTGGCTTTTCAAAACATTGCAAAAAGATTTAAAAGATTGGACCACAATCCAAAAAGTGATTTGGTGGGGTTTTAAATTCGCCCCAAAACATCAATGATGTTATTTTTTTTTTGAATCACATCATTTATTTTTTTCTGTATGTTTTGCAATTCTACATTACACCCCATGATCTCCCCGATCAGGATCTGGGCACTTTCTGATGTGAAAGGATCTGGATCACGATCACCTAAAAAGAGAGAAACAAAACAAAAACAGGTATCAAAAATCTGCCACCATCCATCTCTTACCTGAGCCTGTGGTCACAGACACTCACCTGTTGTGGTGCCAATTTCCACCACATCTTCTTCTTCCTCCTGCTCTTCTTGGGTTGGTGGTATTTCCCCTTCTTCCATAGGTGGGGGGTCTGTGGTCTCCTCGGATGAGGGGTGTCCTCCGAGTCTTTTCTCCCCTATGTAAAACAAAAATGGTATAATTAGCACACAGATATTTGATGGCAGAACTAGAAATCGGAAACATTGCTTGGAAGTGGGGTACAATTGTCTATTTTAGCCGAGTTCCAAGATGTATTGTTTTTATTGCCCTTTGTCAAGCTGCAATACTTTACCTGTTTGGTACAAGCTTCACAGATGGAGACCCCCCTATAGTATACACTGGAGCACCTGTGTGGCCCCCCTATTAAAAATGGTGTTCTGGGGTCCCACACTAGTGCTCCAGTGTCCAGATGTGAAAACAGCTGCTCAGTGTCCTCTCCTTACACAGAATCTAGTTTGCATTTCATTCTAGTAACAAACCCATCTACACAAACAAATATTTGGCATCCAAGTAGGCCCAAAAAAAATGTGTGAAAATGCATATGGCCTAAACAATGGTGTTTTAGAGGCCGAAAGAAAAATGTTTGATACGAACGAATAATGGGCCCATGAACATTAAAGTTGCCCTTTTAAACGTTACAATTAAGAAAAGCATATGGAGCAGCACGAACGGAATAAAGACAGAAAGAATAGGAACACAGAACAACAACTTACTTTTTTGCAGCACTCTCCGGATCTTTCGGTACTGCTCTGGCTCTCTTAATTTCAGGTCCGACCACCGCTTCCTGAGCTGATCTTTCGATCTTCGTACCCCAAAATTCTTGTGAATACTTTTGACCACTTTCGCCATGATCTTGGCCTTTCTGATATTGGGGTTGGGGTAAGGCCCATACTTTCCGTCATAGTCAGACTTCTTCATGATGTCGACCATCTCCAACATCTCCCCAAAGGACATATTTGTGGCCTTAAAACGCCTCCTTCTGGATCGGGACGTGTCCGGATCCGGGCTTTCCTCCTCCTCCTCCTCGTTCCTGTAATTAGCACGCACCTGCTGTGACTCCGCCATGTGCTCTTCCCCCACTGCGCCGAACGAAAAGGGGTGGGGAATAGAATAGAAAGAACGTCAGGGGCGGGCGGAGTTACACGCATGCGCAGTGTATATATAGGCGTAACACACGTGCGTATTACGTACGATCTGTGAGCGGAGGAAGGAGCATTGGACGCGCCAATCGTAAGAACGAAGGTAAGAGACAAACTTATGCCTATACTGCTTCTACATTGAGGCCTATATTGTAACAAGATTAGGAGAGTTTGGTCTGACATTAGGGTTTGTCTTGTGTTGTGTCTTGCAGTGAACATGGATATGCTACTGAAAGACAATGACTTCATTTCAGTATTCCTAGATATGTTAAGGGAGCTGCCCTGTCTGTGGGAGATTAAACACCCACATTTCAAGAACCAAGCAAAGAGGAAGGCAGCACTGGCGCAATTGTTGGAAATTGTGAAGCAGGTGATCCCCATGGCAGACATCACCTATTTAAAGATATTAATTGGTGGCCTGATTAGCACATATCTAAGGGAGCGCAAGAAGGTCCTGGATTCCCAGAGATCCGGAGCAGCAGATGACATCTATGTCCCCAGGATGTTGTACTACGACAGGCTGCATTTTCTGGCAGGCCAGACTGAACCCAGGCCATCCCTCTCCAGTCTTCCTTCCACGCTTCCTTCCCCCCCCCGGCTGAGGCTTCTGACGCCCAGCCTGGGCCTTCCAGGCAACATGTGGAGGAGCCCAGATTGAGCCAGGTATAGCATTCCTCTAAATATTTCTGCTTGTCCAATCAATGATGTTAACTAGATGTTAGTTGGGAGTACTAATTTATGATTGTGATTGATGATGCAAAACATTACAACCATGTCCCTTTTTCATACACAGGGAAGTCTCAGCCAGGAGGTGGCCGGGCCGAGCCGGCTGGCTGATCTGCAGGTCCCTCCACCCCCCCTGAAAAGAGAAAGTGGCAGTAGGAGGAGTGCCCTAGAGGAGACTGGCAGAGGACTCTTTTGGAGGGCTACAGAGGTCCTGGGAGCATGACAGACTGTGGAGGAGGACATTGCTGCCGTCATTGCATATAAAATGCAGAGGATGGAGGAGGGCCAACAAGTCATGTGTGAGTCCCTCATATTGGAGGCTCTTAACAAAGGTATGAGGGGCCAAATTACAGCTCAGACACACCTTTGCGATGGTCCTCCTCCTCCTCCTGCAGGTCCTCCTCCTCCAGGTCCTCCCAGTCCTCCTCCTCTTCCAGGTCCTACTCCTCCTCCTGCCACATCTCCATCTGCACAGCCACAGCCTGGAAGGAAGCGTGGAAGGAAGACCAGAATGTGAGGACCCTGGATCCAGTCTGGTCGGCCAAAAAATTCAGCCTCTTGTGGTACCACAGCCTGGGGACACAGATGTCATCTGCTGCTATCCGGATCTCTGCAAATTCTGGACCAGACTGCCCTCCCTTACAATTGCACTCCTCAGGCCACCAATTTTTATGTTCAAGAATTGATGTCTGCCGTGGGGGTCCCAGGCTTCGCTAATTTCTCATGTTGATCCAGTGTTGCCTTCCTCTTTGTTTGGTTCTGAGCCCTTAATAAAGGATTTTTGTTTTGAATTATACTCTCCTATGTGTTTACTTCAAAAAAGGACAGTTTGTTTGTGAGGATTCAGGTACATTTCAAATATACAATGTGAAATGAACAAGGGACACCAACACCAAACAATCTCCTTGAGATTAAATAATAAAAGATATCAATGGTGTTGGGGTAACTTGACACACAAAACACACACAAAAATAGTCTGGAGTAAAAATAAAAATAACATTGAACAAAGATCAGCCTTTGAAAAAATACAAACATTAAATAAAAAAAAAAAAAAAGGCTTAAAATCCCAAAAAAAATTAAATAAAAAAAAAAAATTATGTCAGATGTGACAACTAATAACAATATATTCAGGGAATACCAATAAAAAAACAAAAATAAAACTTTGTGAGAAGTATGTGTGAATATGAGCAGCAAAGCTACTTAATTCTTCTCACATTATAAAGAAGAAGAGAGTGCGCTGTATTAAACCATTTTTAACATTGCAGCGTGACGAAAGTGCTGTATCCATTGCGAATGCTAAGTTTACCAGAACGAGCTGTTCCATGCCGGAATTTCTTCTGAGCATGCGTGGCACTTTGTGCGTCTGGACAGGCCACACACGGTCGGAATTGACGCGGCCGGATTTTGTTGTCGGAAAATTTTATCTCCTGCTCTCCAACTTTGTGTGTCGGAAAATCCGATGGAAAATGTCCGATGGAGCCCACACACGGTCGGAATGTCCGACAACACGTTCCGATCGGACATTTTCCATCGGAAAATCCGACCGTGTGTACGGGGCATTACACTCAGCCTTCCCTCTCATTCATCTTATGGTCACTAATTCTTTCTTCTTTTATTCATTTTATACTGTAATTTCTGGTCTTCCTATATCTGTCGTCAAGTGTGATTTATTCCATTTTGCCCAAACCTTATCATATTTCTGCATATTTCCTCTTTGTTCATACATTATTTTCTCACATGGGACCATCTGGTTTACCACCCTCACCCACTGATTTATTGTAGGTGGGATCCATTTTCCACCATTTGTTTTTGGGCAAGGAATAATACTTTTTGAAAAAATATCCTAGTGTAACCACACACCCTATCTTTTACCACCCCCAACATGCACAACTCCACCGTAGCCGTCATAGGTTTATTTATGACTTTTCCTAGTTTCATTACCTTCCTATACATCCACACTGCCACATGACATGGATGAAATCCGCTCCTCCCTCTCCACTTCTTGTACAATCTGATGCCTGCATCCTCCCCATCCTATATAGTCTGTTTGGTGCCAAATACGTCTGATGTATTATATTTAATTGAATTATTCTATTGTTTATTGCCGGCGATACTTTCAGGTGCAAGGAGCAGAGTGTGAATACAACTTAGATATGAGTCCCTTTGGTCCTTGAGATTTTAATATTCCTATGAGGGGATATCTAGAGATTTTTGGTTCTTTCCTTTCAAACTGTTCTCGTAATAAGTGTCTTAGCTGTAGGTATCTATAGAATTGTTTACTCTGGAGGTTATATTGTTTACACATATTCTCATATGTCACTATTACATTGTTATTATACATCTCGCCAATAGTTTTTATTTTGTTCTGTTTCCAGTAACTACTATCTTCAAATATTTCTAATTTTTCAAACATTGGGTTGTTCCATAATGGTATTTCTGGTGGAATGTCCCCATACCCCGTTCATTTTTTTACCTCCTTCCACACCGGCCTGGCCAACTTTAGAGGAGAAATTTTTATTCCAATCCTTCTTAATTCTGCTATTTCTAATCCTACCAGAAGGTCTCCTATTTGCATTTTATTTAGTAAATATTTCTCCATCCTCATTTCTCGTTCCTGAACTACCCAGGTCCTTAAATGTTTTAATTGTCCCGCCAAATAACATAAATATAGATCTGGTATTGCCAGTCCTGCTGCATTGTTAGGTCTTTGTAGCGTGGAGAGCTTTAATTTACAACGCCCATTTGCCCAGATGAATCTAGTTAGCAGGGAGTTTAATTTTTTGAATATATATTTTGGTATTTTTACCTCTGAATGCGCCATCACATAGAGACACTTTGGTAGTATAATAGATTTAATCAACTGTACTCTCAATGCCATTGATAACGGTAATTTTTTCCATACTCCCACTTTGTTCTTTACATATTCTACCAAGGGGTCTATATTTTCTTTAAGGGCTTCTTCTTCTTCCAATGTAATATTTATTCCTAAATATTTAAAAGTGTCCACTATTTTTAATGGGGTCTGAAAATTCCTCTCCTCTCCTGGTCTTAGTAACATCAAAGCGGATTTTTGCCAGTTTATTTTAAGTCCTGATAGTATCCCATATGTTTCTATTATCTTCATTGCCTCCCCTAATGAGCTATGTGCATCCTCCATATATAATATGATGTCATCTGCATATAGTCCTATGTGTTCAGTCTTATCCCCCACTCTAATCCCTTTATATATTTTAGATTGTCTAAATCTATTGGCTAGTACCTCTATAGCAAGTGAGAACAATTGGGGGGACAGCGGACACCCCTGTCTCGTTCCCCTTTGCAATTTCACTGTGGGGGACAGAATTCCATTTATTAAAAGGTTAGAGCATGGTTGTTTATACAATATTCTCACCCATTTCCTGAATCCTTCCCCAAATCCACTTTTTTCCAACACTGCCTGCAGGAATTCCCATTCTATAGAGTCGAATGCCTTGGCCGTATCCAACGATGCCAAGGCACTCGACTCCGGAAAATAATCTTTCAGCTGAACCATCAGCTGAGTTCTTCTAATACTATTTGTAGTGGACTTCCCCGGCATAAATCCTGTTTGATCCTCTGATACAATAGATAGAAAAACCCCATTAAGCCTCTTAGCCAATACCTTTGCCAATACCTTGTAGTCGATATTTAACAAAGATATTGGTCTATAGGACGCACATTCCTTCCTGTCTTTTTCTGGTTTTGGTATCAGTATTACTGTTGCCTCATACATGGATGCAGGCATCTCCCCCCGATCAAATGTCCCCCTATACATCTTGGTCAATGTCGGAGCAATAATCTCCACATACCTCTGATACATTTCCAATGGGATACCATTGGGTCCTGGTGATTTACCCTTTCCCAAAGATTCTATAGCTTCTTTTACTTCCTCCACTTCAATATCTTTCTCCAGCTCCTCTTTTTGCTCTTCTGATAATTTCAGGAACTCCAAATCCTCTAGATATATTCCTATATCCTCTCCTGTACATGTCAACGTTAATGTATACATTTTCTCATAATATCTATAGAAGGTTTCCCCAATGTCCTTCACTGTCTTAACCGTCTCCCCTTCTCAGTCCTCACTACTGTTATAGCCAGTGTGGATACTTGTTGTTTTATCAGATAATTTACTATTTTATTGGCATAGTGTCCTTGGTCATAATTTTTTTGTTTTAACTGGAGCTTCTTACGTTTATTTTTAATTATTAACGGATTCTTATATTGGGGCACCGCTCCTACCCATTTTATTTGGTTCATATTAGAGGGGTTCTTAATAAACTCTGTTTCGGTCTTCTTCCATTCTTCTTCCATTTCCTCTTCCTCTTGCCTATTTGTGCGTTTAATATATGATATTGTCGATCTTACTATCCCTCTTATATACGCCTTGAAGGTATCCCATGTTACTCCCTCCTTTATACTGTCCCCATGGGTCTCCAGAAACATTTCCATTTGCTCCGGTATACGGTCGTTTGACCCAATCTGGGCTAGCCAGTAGGGCTGTATTCTATATCCCGGCCGTCTTCCTCTGGGACCCATCTTTAGCTCAAAGATAAGCCCAGAGTGGTCAGATATCCCTTTAATCATATATGCGGCTGAATGCACCATTGGGAGTATTTTCTCATTTCCCAGAGCCAGGTCTATCCTAGACATGCTCCCCCTACCCGGAGCGTGCCATAAATAGGCCCTGACTCCTGGGTTTCTAGTCCTCCAAATATCAAGCCACCCCACCTCCTTCAGGAAGCAATCCAACATTTTAGACCCTTCACCTCTCCCAAGACTTTTTTTTCAAATCTATCCATCTTTGGATCCAACCACATATTAAAATCTCCCATACATATAACATATGCCTCTGGATATTCTGACATAAATAACATTGCTTCTTTCAGTACTCCCAGTGTAGCTGGGGGTGGATTATATACCCCCATAATAATCATTGGAAGTGAGTGCACCAGGGCAAAGACAAAAACATACCGCCCTTCTGAATCCCTCCTTACCCTGATGCACTCCCACGCCACCGACTGGTGCACCATTAATGAAACCCCTCTCGAAAAAGTTGTGTGGCAAGACCATTGTATCCATGGTTTTTTTAAATAATCAAGTCTCTCATTAACCATGTGTTTCTTGAATGCAGATTATTTTGGCCTGAGTTTTCTTAATTTCTGCAAATACCTGTGCCCTTTTTACTCGTGTACCCATACCTCTCACATTCCACGATATAAAGGTACAATTGTTATTCATTTTTACCCATTTTTAGTCATTTGATAACCATATTTTCTTTTTCTCTCCATTCATCCATTCATACATTAAACACATACTTAAATTTAGGGCATTACCGACCTATCGCATCAGCTTTTATATAGGTAATTCGTCTTGTTTCAGCCTGTCTACTCCTCCACCCCCCCTCCATGTAAATAAGAAAAGAAGGGTGCTTTCATTAATATATCCTTCCCTATCACTAGGGGAGAAAAAGCGGGAGGGGGAGGGAGAGGCAAAAAAAAAAAAGTGAATCCCCTTCCTTCTGTATTTCCGTGATTAAATCATACTGTGTGATTAACTTTCGTTCTCCCCATTTATTCCCTTACCCCTTTAATCTCAATTCTTCTTATAACACTCTTTATTATTCCCCCCCTCCCCCCCCTTATTCTATCCCATCTTATTATATTCACTTCTTTAATTTACATTTCTACTGCCCCCCCCCCCCCCCCCCCTAGTGTTTTGTGATTAACTTTGTGATTTTTGTGACCCTCACACAAAGAGATAAAAAAAAAAAAAAAAAAAACACCCCACCTCCCAATGTTGTCACTCCACAGAAACAAATTATTTATCAATCCACAGCAACCCCTTTATCCATTCCCCTCCGGGGGCACACCATTACTCCCACTCTGTGATGAGCGGGGTACACTACATTCTCCCGCATCTCCCCCATGTCCCCTGTTTCAACCTCCGGCAGGGGTCACAGGGGGGAGGAAGGAGAGAAAAAAAAAAAAAAGGAAAAAGAAAAAACCCCCATCATTTCTCTTCTCCCTCCCCCACCCCCCTCCCGCCATCAATCAAACATATCCCCCCCCCCCTCTCTCTTCCAGTATTTTGTCCCGGTAGTTCTTTTTCTTTAAATCATCTCACGATTTTCTAATTCATATTATTTAGATACAGTTTTGGTTGATTGAATCCATTCTTTAACTTGCTCCGGTGTATTAAAAAACACAGTCTTTCCTCCTTCCTCCACTCTCAACCGGGCTGGATATGCCATAGAGTATTCTATTCCTGCTTCTCTCAATCTCTTCTTAACCTCATAGAAAGTTGCCCGCTGCTTTTGTAGCTCTAGAGAAAAGTCTGGAAATATTGACACTTTACTATTCTCATAATGGATCTCTCTTTTTTGTCTTGCATTTCGCAGAATTGTATCTCTGTCCCTGCAATTCAAGAGACGCGCCAGCAGAGGTCTAGGGGGAAGCCCAGGCTTAGGTATTACTGCAGGGACCCTATGCGCTCGTTCCACCGCAAATGCCTTTTGATACCTCCATCTCTGGAAATGATTTTATCAACCATTTTTCAACAAAGTCCCCCGGGTTAAACCCCTCCACTTTCTCCGGAAGACCTATTATTCTTATATTATTGCGGCGCATCCGATTCTCAAAATCATCGTTTTCTGCTGCCATGTACCAATCTGCTTTTCTACTGTTGCTATCTTTTTAGGTATATGAATTACTGTATCTTCCAGTTGAGATATCCTATTTTCCACCTCGGCCATCCTATCTCTAATACTATGCATATCTTGCCTAATCAGTCCAATATCCGTTCTGATCTCATCCATTTTACCTGTCAGTCCCACGCTGCTTGCTTGGATGGCCGCCATTAATTGTCCGCTCACCTGCTCCAGTGTTAGTTTCGTAGCTTTCTCCGGTTTCTCAGCTTGGGACAGAGGCACGTTCGTTTTCTGCACTTCCAGCGCCGAAGGCCCGCCGCTCCTTGTCTGTGGAGGGCTCCGAACGCTTTCCCTTTCTCCGTCCTCGCAAACTCTTTTGGGCGATCGGCTGCCAATTGCTTAGTACTCATCTCGCTGCCGGGTTCGTTCGTATATCGGGGTCTTGGGTCTCAGTTTGTAGCACGTACTATTCAGGATACTGACGGAGACTCGGGCTGACTCAGAGCTTCCGCCACTCACATCCGGTCGTATCAGCGGAAGTCACGCCCCCACCAATAAAAGAATTTGAACAGAAAAATGTGACAGGGGATTTGATTTGGGGGAGCATGCAAGAAGGTTACTGTCCTGTTGGCCTACTGAATATGTCGAGTACAGAGTGACAATTGATGCACACCTGCCCTCAGAATCCTGCTACAGCCTAGAGGAACTGCTGGGACCTGTAGTCTGCCCTGAACATACCAATCCTGGACACTGCCACCATGAAATTGACTCTTTCCTGTGCAGGTATGCTGGGGCAGCCACAAGTTAGGGACTAGGGATGTTAGGAAAAAACTGTTACTGTTGTTATCTGGAATGATCAAGTTTTTTCAGTAAAGCCTTTGCAACTTTGCCTAGTTAGAAATGACTCAAGGGTCTAATGCAAGTACACCTTTAGTGTATACCATAGTACTGTATAGAATTTGGGTCAGTTAAGCACATTGGGGTATAAAGATATCAGTACAAGAGTTAATATTGTGTGAAGATACAAGTGGTTACCAAGGGTAACAAAGGTTTCTCTAGCATCTGTCATAAGCATGTACATGTGACAGGTGGGAGAGCTTCTAGCAGGAGGAGTTGTTGTCAACAATCTCTCTGTGAGCAGGTCCATCTCCCATAGCAATGAGAGCATATAAGCACTGCAGAGGTCCCCAGCCTGTAAACAGGTACAGAAGAGGAAGAGTTAAGTGAGTGCACGTATGGAGTCAGCGCTAAGTGCACAGTGGAGTTCTATACTGTTACTGGGAGTGAGGTAGCAGTGATACGCTGGACAGGTGGACAGGGTATTGGCTCTGCATGTCCCTCCTAAATGCATCATTGACTGTGGTGGCGTATAATTACATCAAGAGAGTTTACTAGAGTTCAGTCTTATGTTCAAGTAAAGGTACCCCATGTGTAAGGAAGTGACCTAATTTGAAGTGCCTAGCGTAGGCCAGAATAACCCACCCTGGGGTAAGCCTCTTATGTGACCTTTGCTTGGTGCCCAATGAGGAAGGAAGCATAGAGGACATGACTTTCACCACACATCCTCTACCCTACATTACAGAAAGGATGTGAAGTACAGTTAGAATTGAGCCTCTGAACCAGCATAAACAGTAACAACACCACTAGTAATGTAACCAAGAGAAGGGGTTGAAAAAACAAATAGGTAAGACTATACTACTGATGTGTACTGATGGCAGCTTTGTTAGGCCTAGACTGACTGGAAGAAAGCAGCAACCAAAAAGTGACAATAAAATAGACTAAAGGGAATAATGAGGGGTATAATGAGTGATAACGAGAGGGGCAGTCTCTAATAGGATCTATCGCCCAGCTATTGGGGCCCCTGAAGGAGCATAATGATGCTTGGCTTCAGTATCTCTGTCGAACATGAAGCAGAAATAAAACTGTGTCTCTACCTCTAAACTACTGTAGTCTAGAGCCTGACTACAAATGCCTAAAGTAGTTGTAAACCCCAGACATGAACATGAACCAAACCTATCACTTTATAGTGTGTACTTGTCTCAATTAACAATGCTAATGCTGTGGTTAAATGTACATGATCACACAAGTGGATTCTAAGAACAAAAGATAAATATGAATATAATTTGCAACACATCAAAACATAATTACATTTATTTATAATAATCATTGGGTCAGGGAAAGAAACAAAGTATCTATCCCTAGGGAGAGACTGAGAGCGGGGGAGAGGGAGAAAGAAAACAATATATCTAAATATGATACCTTTTTCTGAGATTTCAATTTATATATTTTTCATGCATCTTGTAACTAGACCACACAGTATACAGAGATGTACTGGTGGAATATCCAGTGAAGTATGTCTCGCCGGCCCATGGGATAAAGATCATCCCCAGAGTAGAGCTCTACAGGAAATGTAAAAAATTGAGAGCAAATGATAGTAGCTGGTTAAAATTGTGAGCAATTATGTGAATATATTAGGGACTGTCAATTTGACACGTGTTTTTAATATTTTATTATTAAAATAAGGATTTTGTACATATTTTTTCATACATACTGTAAGTGTACTTGTGTGATCACTGGAGGGGTATTTGAAAATCCTACTACCTAACTTTCAAAAAGGGCCAAAATACATCACTGGGAATTACAGAACAGTTAGCCTAACATCAAAAGTTGGCAAGCTCTTGGAGGGGATGTTAAGGGACTATATACAAGATTTTAGTAATGAAAACGGTATCATTAGCAGTAATCAGCATGGATTCATGAAGAATCGTTCTTGCTAAACCAATCTATTAACCTTCTATGAGGAGGTGAGCTATCATGTAGATAAAGGAAGGCCCGTAGACCTGGCATATCTGCAAAAGCATTTGACACAGTTCCCCATAAACGTTCACTGTACAAAGTAAGGTCTGTTGGCATGGACCATAGGGTAAGTACATGGATTGAAAACTGGCTACAAGGGTGAGTTCAGAGGGTGGTGATAAATGGGGAGTACACGGAATGGTCAGGGGTGGAAAGTGGGGTCCCCCAGGGGTCTGTGCTGAGACTAATCCTATTTTAATTTGTTCATAAACAACCTGGAGGATGGGGTAAACAGTTCAATCTCTGTATTTGCAGACAAAACTAAGCTAAGCAGGGCAAAAACTTCTCCGCGGGATGTGGAAACCTTCCAAGAAGATCTAAACAAATTAATGAGGTGGGCAACTAAATGGCAAAAATGTAAAATAATGCATTTGGGTGGCAAAAATATGAATGCAATCTACTCACTGGGGGGAGAACCTCTGGGGGAATTAAGGATGGAAAAGGACCTGGGGTTCTAGTAGATAATAGGCTTAGCAACGGCATGCAATGCCAAGCTGCTGCTAACAAAGCAAACAGAATATTGGCATGCATTAAAGTGGAGTTCCATCCAAAAGTGGAACTTCAACTCATCGGATTCCTCCCCCCCTCCGGTGTCACAGTTGGCACCTTTCAGGGGGAGGGGGTGCAGATACATGTGAATTACAGGTATCTGTACCCACTTCCGGCATAGATACCTGCAGAATCTGCGGTTATTTAAGCCACTTCCTGTTCCCCCCCCGCTGTCTGCTGGGAAACACATGGGTCCCAGAGACAGCAGGGACCATCCGTATTGCGCTGCGCGACTCGCGCATGTGCAGTAGGAAACCGGGAAGTGAAGCCGCAAGCCTTCACTTCCAGATTTCCTTACCGAAGATGGAGGTGGCAACACCCGAGGACCGAGAGACGGTTCGGCCTCGGGTGCCGACATCGCGGGCACCCTGGACAGGTAAGTGTCCATGTTTTAAAAGTCAGCAGCTGCAGTATTTGTAGCTGCTGACTTTGAAAAAAAAATTTTGACGAAGCTCCGCTTTAAAGAGGGGATTAACTCAAGAGATAAAGCGATAATTCTCCCAATCTACAAGACTCTGGTCCGACCTCACCTGGAGTATGCTGTCTAGTTCTGGGCACCCACCAGTTCTCAGGAAGGATGTACTGCAATTGAAGCGAGTATAGAGAAGGGCAACAAAGCTAATAAAGGGACTGGTGACCCCACAATAGAGATACAACTTTTCCGCGGAAGGGAGTTTAATAAGACACGTGGCCACTCAATAAAATTAGAAGAAATGAGGTTTAACCTTAAACTGCGTAGAGGGTTCTTTACTGTAAGAGCGGCAAGGATATGGAATTCCCTTCCACAGGCGGTGGTTTCAGTGGGGAGCAGCGATAGTTTCAAAAAACGATTAGATAAGCACCTGAACAACCACAACATACAGGGATATACAGTGTAATACTGACATATAATCACACACATAGGTTGGACTTGATGGACTTGTTTTTTCAACCTCACCTACTATGTAACTATATACAGTATCTCACAAAAGTGAGTACACCCCTCACATTTTTGTAAATATTTTATTATCTCTTTTCATGTGACATCACTGAAAAAATGACACTTTGCTACAATGTAAAGTAGTGAGTGTACAGCTAGTATAACAGTGTAAATTTATTGTCCCCTCAAAATAACTCAACACACAGCCATTAATGTCTAAACCGCTGGCAACAAAAGTGAGTACACCCCTAAGTGAAAATCTCCAAATTGGACCCAATTAGCCATTTTCCCTCCCCGGTGTCATGTGACTCATTAGTGTTAGAAGGTCTCAGGTCTCACTCTCTCATACTGGTCACTGGAAGTTCAACATGGCACCTCAGGGCAAAAAACTCTCTGAGGATCTGAAAAAAATAATTGTTGCTCTACATAAAGATGGCCTAGGCTATAAGAACATTGCCAAGACCCTGAAACTAAGCTGCAGCACGGTGGCCAAGACCATACAGTGGTTTAACAGGACAGGTTCCACTCAGAACAGGCCCCGCCATGGTGGACCAAAGAGGTTGAGTGCACGTGTTCAGCGTCATATCCAGAGGTTGTTTTTGGGAAAGAGACTTATGAGTGCTGCCAGAATTGCTGCAGAGGTTGAAGGGGTGGGAGGTCAGCTTGTCAGTGCTCAGACCATACGCCACACATTGCATCAAATTGTTCTGCATGGCTGTCATCCCAGAAGGAAGTCTCTTCTAAAGATGATGCACAAGAAAGTCCACAAACAGTTTGCTGAAGACGAGCAGACTAAGGACATGGGACCATGCCCTGTGAACTGATGAGACCAAGATAAACTTATTTGGTTCAGATGGTGTCAAGCATGTGTGGCAACAACCAGGTGGGGAGTACAAAGACAAGTGTGTCTTGCCTACAGTCAAGCATGAATGGTGGGAGTGTCATGGTCTGGGGCTGCATGAGTGCTGCTGGCACTGGGGAGCTACAGTTCATTGAGGTAACCATGAATGCCAACATGTACTGTGACATACTGCAGCAGGGTGATCCCCTCCCTTTAGAGACTGGGCCATAGGGCAGTATTCCAACATGATAGCCACCAAACACACCTCCAAGACGGCCACTGACTTGCTAAAGGAGGGTAAAGGTGATGGACTGGCCAAGCATGTCTCCAGACATAAACCCTATTGAGCATCTGTGGGGCATCCTCAAATGGAAGGGGGAGGAGCACAAAGTCTCTAACATCTACCAGCTTTGTGATGTCGTCATGGAGGAGTGGAATAGAACTCCAGTGGCAACCTGTGAAGCTCTGGTGAACTTCATGCCCAAGAGGGTTAAGGCAGTGCTGGAAAATAATGGTGGCCACACAAAATATTGACACTTTGGGCCCAATTTGGACATTTTCACTTAGGGGTGTACTCACTTTTGTTGCCAGTGATTTAGACATTAATTAGTGTTGAGTTATTTTGAGGGGACAGCAAATTTACACTGCTATGCAAGCTGTACACTCACTAGTTTACATTGTAGCAAAGTGTAATTTCTTCAGATTTGTCACATGAAAAGATATAATAAAATATTTACAAACATGTGAGGGGTGTATTCACTTTTGTGAGATACTGTATGTAATACTTTTTGTTTTTCTTGGAGGAGAAGGTATTATGTCTAATTCTTTTGAGATTTTGGATTTTGCTAATTTCGGTTATTTATCTGATAAGATTAGAATTAAATAAGTGTATGTCATAAGTGGTTAACCCAGTGCTAAAATAATAGACTATAGCGGTGCCACATGGCAAGACCATATGCAAAAGATTTTCAATTACGCAAATTATTAGATTATTATTATTATATGAGATTTATATAGCGCCAACAGTTTACTCAGCGCTTTACAATAAGGGGGACAACACAATTACAGTGCAGTTCAATACAAAAGGTACAGGAGGGCCCTGCTCGTAGAGCTTACATTCTAAAGGGAGGGGGTGGTGGTACAAAAGGTAATAGCTGCAAAGAATGATTTGACGGGGGTGGCTCAGGGACAGTTATGTGGGTGTGGGATAGGCTTCCCTGAATAAATGAGTTTTCAGGGATCTCCTAAAGGTGGACAGGGTAGGGGCTGATCGGACATACTGGGGCAGGGAATTCCAGAGGATGGGAGAGGCTCTGGAGAAGTCCTGAAGGCGAGCATGGGAGGAGGTAACAAGGGAGCTAGAGAGCAGGAGGTCCTGGGAGGAGTGGAGGGAGCGATTTGGGCGATATCTGCAGATGAGGTTGGTGATGTAGATGGGGGCGATGTTGTGAATGGCCTTGTATGTTATGGTTAGCATTTTGAATTTTACACGGTGGGGTAGGGGAAGCCAGTGAAGGGATTGGCAGAGGGGAGCAGCAGTCACGGATCGATTAGTGAGGTGTATTAGTCTAGCAGCAGCATTCATAATAGACTGAAGGGGGGATAGCCTGCTTAATGGTAGGCCATTAAGGAGAGAGTTGCAGTAGTCGAGGCGGGAAATAATCAAGGAGTGAATAAGTTGCTTTGTGGTGTCATTAGTCAGGAAGGGTCGAATTCTGGAGATGTTAGATCTGAGGTTAAGGCGGCAGGATTTAGCCAGTGATTGGATATGGGGGCTGAAGGAGAGGTCAGAGTCAAGGATTACACCCAGGACCCTGGCATGTGTGGAGGGACCAATGGTTGTGTTGTTGATATTAATGGTGAAGTCACAGGAGGGGGACCATGAAGGAGGAAATATAACAAGCTCAGTTTTAGAAAGATTAAGTTTGAGGAAGTGGTGTGACATCCATACCGATATGTCATTCAGCAAGTTTGAGATCCGTGAGGAGATAGTGGGGGTGAGTTGAGGAGTGGAGAGATAGATCTGTGTGTCATCGGCATAGAGGTGGTATTGGAAGCCATGGGAGGTTATCAACTGGCCCAGGGAAGAGGTATAGAGTGAGAAAAGGAGAGGCCCAAGGACGGAGCCTTGGGGTACCGCAACAGAAAGAGGAAGGGGAGCGGAGGAGATGGAGTTGTAAGTGACACTGAAAGTGCGCTGAGATAGGTAGGAGGAGAACCAGGATAATGCAGAATCACAGAGGCCAAGGGAGTGTAATTTGCTGAGGAGCAGCAGGTGGTCAACTGTGTCAAAGGCAGTAGAGAGGTCTAAAAGTATGAGTATGGAGTAGTGGCCATTGGTTTTGGCAGTTATTAGGTAAATTAGGTAAATTTAGGTAAAGTTATTAGGTAAATTAGGCAGTTATTAGATAAATGGATAACAGACTCACCACAATTCAAGATACCGTATTTATCGGCGTATAACACGCACCCCAATTTAGGAGGGAATTTTAAGGAAAAAAAAACTTTTAGGAGGGAAGTTGAAGGGAAAAAAACTTACATTTAAATGCCCATCATTGCAGCCTTCTCAGTGCAACCTTCCCCAGTGCAGCCTTGTCAGTGCAGCCTTGTCAGTGCAGCCTTGTCAGTGCAGCCATGTCAGTGCAGCCATGTCAGTGCAGCCATGTCAGTGCAGCCTTGTCAGTGCAGCCTTCCCCAGTGCAGCCATGTCAGTGCAGCCTTCCCCAGTGCAGCCTTGTCAGTGCAGCCTTGTCAGTGCAGCCTTCCCCAGTGCAGCCTTGTCAGTGCAGCCTTGTCAGTGCAGCCTTCCCCAGTGCAGCCTTGTCAGTGCAGCCTTGTCAGTGCAGCCTTTCCCAGTGCAGCCTTCCCCAGAGCAGCCTTCCCCAGTGCAGCCTTCCCCAGTGCAGCCTGTCCCTGCTTCAAAATCCCTGACCGCGATTTGAAAATGGCGCCGCTGGCGCCGAAATACACAGAGCCGGTCCTCGGCTCTTTCCGGCGGCTCTCGTTTACTTTCGGTTCCACTCGTAGTCCCGAGCGGAGCTATCCGAGTATTTTCGGATAGCTCCGCTCGGGACTACGAGTGGAGCCGAAAGTTAACGAGAGCCGCCGGAAAGAGCCGAGGACCGGCTCTGTGTATTTCGGCGCCGGCGGCGCCATTTTCAAATCGCGGTCGGCGATTTTAACGTTTTGACAGCTCCGGATCGCAGGGCATCGGCGTATAACACGCACCTGCGACTTTCCCCTGATTTTAAGGGGAAAAAAGTGCGTGTTATACGCCGATAAATACGGTACTTCAAGTGGAGGCTAAATGGATTTTCAATGTACAGGCCACTTAACCCTAAGGATTGAATGATACTATAAGTTATGTAGCGTTTCTCTAAGGTACTTGTATGGTGAAACAAAGGGCACCCCTTCCCTTTACCAGCCAGGATGCACTTTGTTTCACCAATACGCAAAAGAGGCATAACCACTTTTTCTTATGATGATATCATTTTTTTATGCTTTATTGTAGTTATGTATATGATTGTAATATGTGATTTATAGATTGTAAGCCCCTAGTGGAGATGATTGCGGAGAAGGAGGAGATGTGTTCCAACTATTTGACATAAATACATTTAAAATAGACAAATTTAATACCATTATATACTATATATATTATATACTATTATTATTTTATTATTTATTTATTTTTTCATTATTACTTTCATTTTCTTTTTCCCGTTAATATTATTTACCAACAAATTTTATACTCTGTTGCTGTCCATAATCACTTTTATCCTTATTTTTATTTCATTATTTTTGATTACCAAATTTAGCGGATTTTTCTTTCATTATTATTTAATCAACCTTGTTCTTGTTTAATAATCCATGCAATGGTTCTCCAGCTGGCCCATGTTCTCTTACCCCCACAGGGCTGGGAGGATGTCTCTGTTTTCCATCACTATGGGTCCCAATTGTGTACGACATAGACGCTTATGCCATGTACACACGACCGGACTTTTCGACCGAACTGGTCCGATGGAACAAATCTGTCGGACAATTCAATCGTGTGTGGGCTACATCGGACCTTTTCTGTCAAAAAATCTGTCGGACTTTAGAAATAGAACATGTTTCAAATCTTTCGAGTCCGAGTCCGATAGAAAAATCAGTTCGTCTGTATGCTAGTCGACGGACAAAAAAGGACGCAAGGGCAGCTATTGGCTACTGGCTATGAACTTCCTTATTCTAGTCCAGTCGTACGTCATCATGTTCAAAACGATCGGACTTTGGTGTGATCATGTGTAGGCAAGTCCGTTTCAATCGAACTCAGTTGGAACTTCGTTGAAAAGTCCTTCAGAGTTTAGTCCGACGAAAAGTCAGGTCGTGTGTACACGGCATTATCGTCACTTCCAGTGTGCGTTCCATGGTGGAATGCACTGCTCTACGGGAAGTGACATTCTCCTGGTCGTCACTTCCGGTCGATGCTGAGATGGTGCTGCTTATCTGCATCAATCCTGGCATCGATCCCCACCCTGCATACTAGGGGACTTTCGGTCCCCATTAGCCCTATATTATGGCACGCCTGCTCCATCTCCACCTGGAGCATAATGTTATAGGGGTGGAGAAGGAGCCCTCCCACTGCACTCGAGCCTGGGGCCACGGGATTATTCCCCGTGTGACTGCAATGGGCGGCCTCAGGAGTTGTTCATTGCCTCAGGTGGGGTATTTATACAGGCAGGCATGTTATTCCAAACCAGGCTTGCTCCTCATACTACCACACCATGTGGAAACTCTGAGGTTTTTCCGTATAAAGGTAAGGAGGCCAGATTGCTATTTATACTACATTCCATCCATGCAGAGCACCTATCTAGAGACCATATATTTTAGCTGGTTTCACTGTCACTTTATCACTCTTATTTAGATCGTTTCATTTGCTTTCACTTTTTACAACAATCGCACATTTTGAAATTAATTTTGTTTATTTTGAACCCCACAGCTGATGTAGTTTTATTGCACTACACGGTATTACTTCAAATTCACATATTGAAGACACTCACACTTATAGAACTGCTCATAAACTCCTAAACAGATAATTGTCATCATTTACTTATAAGACAGCCTGAATGCCATAGACATTATATTATATTTTTGTAGAGCACTGATCTAGAGAACATATGATATAGCTGGTTACACCATCACTTCATTACATACATTTTGGATTTTCATTTGTTTTCACCTGTTTACACTACAATTATATTGATTAAAAATAATTTAGTTTTGTTTTTTTTTTCCCCACATATTGAGGACACTCCCTAATATATTCACATAATTGCTCCCAATTTTAGCCAGCTACTGTCATTTGCTCCCTATTTTTTACATCTCCTGTGGGGATGATCTTTCTCCCATGGGTTGGCGAGACTGTACCTCGCTGGATATTCCACCAGTACATTTCTGTATACTGTTATTCTAGTTACAAGATGCATGAAAAGTATATAAATTGAAATCCCTGAAAAAGGTATCATATTTAGATATAATGTTTTCTTTCTCCCCCTCCCTTGCTCTCAGTCTCTGCTTGGGGATAGGTACTTTGTTTCTTTCCCTGACCCAATGATTATTATAAAAAAATGTAATTATTTTTTGATGTTTTGCAAATTATATTCATATTTATATATTGTTCTTAGAATCCACTTGTGTGATCATGTACATTTAACCACTTGCTTCCCGGGCACTTGCTTGCCCAGAGCAATTTTCAGCTTTCAGCGCTGACGCACTTTGAATGACAATTGCGTGGTCACACAACACTGTACGCAAATTAAAGTTTTATCATTTTTTTTCCCACAAATAGAGCTTTCTTTTGGTAGTATTTAATCACAGCTGGGATTTTTATTTTTTGCTAAACAAACAACAAAAAAAGGGAACATTTTGAAAAAAAAAAATCATGTTTCATAGTTTGTTATAAAATTTTGCAAACAGGTAATTTTTCTCCTTCATTGATATGCGCTGCTGATGAGGCAGCACTGGTGGGCACTGATAGGCTGCACTGATGGCCACGGATAGGCACAGTTAAGGCGGCACTGATAGGCACAGTTAAGGCGGCACTGATAGGCACATTTAAGGCGGCACTGATAGGCACAGTTAAGGCGGCACTGATGGGGACAGAAGGGGCGGCACTGATGGGCACAGATAAGACGGCACTGATGGCCACTGATGGGTGTCATGGATGGGTGTCACGGATGGGTGGCACTGATGGGCACTGATAGGTGACACTGATGATGGGCACTGATGGGCACTGATGGACGGCACTAATGGGTGGCACTGATGGGTGGCACTGATGGGCACTGGTAGGTGACACTGATGGGCACTGATAGGTGGCACTGATGTGGAGCACTGTTGTTGAGGCACCGATTGTGGGCACTGATGGGTGGCACTGTGGGCACTGATGGGTGGCACTGTGGGCACTGATGGGTGGCACTGTGGGCACTGATGGGTGGCGCTGGTGGGCACTGGTAGGCGGCACTGATGCCTGTTGCTAGGTGGCACTGGCAGAGGGCACAGGTGGGAACTGATGATCTGGTGGCGCTTGATGTGATCGGGACCGATGTCCCTCTCACGGCCACCGGTGATCGTCTTTTTTTTCTCCTCACGCTGTCAGTGCGTGGAGAAAAAATAGCCGATTACCGGCTCTGTTGATATCACATGATCAGCTGTCATTGGCTGATAGCTGATCATGTGGTAAGGGGTCGGAATCAACCCCTCACTCCGATTTGTGATCAGCCAAGTCTCATAGACTTGCTGATCACAGAGTGTGCCGTGCGCGCCCTGCAGGGGGCGCGCAGGCCACTCATGCACAGGATGACGTCAATGGACGTAGTCCCGGCAAAGCAGGTCCGCACTGTAGCCGTCATTCGGCTATAGCGCGGATCTCTAGAGGCTAGGAGGTCCTGAAGAAGCGGTCACTTCCGCAAAACACGATGACCCTAGTTTCTCATCTTGACAAACAGCTATACATATTTGTAGTGGATAATGTTTTTCTGGTATCAGTATGCAAGCCATCACAATTTGACATGTGTTTTTAATATTTTATTATTAACCACTTGCCGCCCGCCATATAGCAGAATGACGGCGGCAAAGTGGTTTCAATACCCTGAATGGGCGTCATATGACGTTCGCAGGATATTGAGCCACTGCGCTCCCCCGGGGGCGCGCATCGCGGCGATCGCTGTTGCGGAGTGTCAGTCTGACACCCCGCAACACCGATCTAGGTAAAGAGTCTCTGACGGAGACTCTTTACCACGTGATCAGCCGTGTCCAATCATGGCTGATCACGATATAAATAGGAAGAGCCGGTGATCGGCTTTTCCTCACTCGCGTCTGACAGACACGAGTAGAGGAGAGCCGATCGGCTGCTCTCCTGACAGGGGGGTCTGGGCTGATTGTTTATCAGCACAGCCCCCCCTCAGATCCCACCCAGGACCACCAGGGAAGCCGCCCAGGACCACCAGGGAAGCCGCCCAGGACCACCAGGGAAGCCATCCACACTGGACCACCAGGTATGCCCCCTAGACCCGCAGGGAAATATTAATCTGTGCCCAGGCAGCTGCCAATCAATGCCCAGGCAGCTGCCAATCAGTGCCCTCTCACAATGCCTACCACTGCCAGTGCCACCAGGGATGCCTATTAGTGCCACGTATCAGTGCCGCGTATCAGTGTCCATCAGTGCCATGTAGCAATGCCCAGTAGTGCCGCCTATCAGTGCCCAGCAGTGCCATGCAGTCCTGCCTATCAGTGCCCATCAGTGCCACCCATAAGAACCCATCTTTGCAGCCTTTCAGTGCCCATCAGTGTCGCCTATCAGTGCATATCGGTGCCACCCATTAGTGCCGCCTACCAGTGCCCATCAGTGCCGCATATTAGTGCCCATCGTCAGTGCCTGCTCATTGGTGCCACCTCATCGGTGCCGCCTTATCAGTGCCGCCTCATCAGTGCCCATCAGTGAAAGAGAAAACTTATTTATTTACAAAAATTTTTAACAGAAACAAAAGCAAAACTTTTATTTTTTTCACAATTTTCGGTCTTTTGTTATTTGTTTAGCATAAAATAAAAACCGCAGAGGTGATCAAATACCACCAAAAAAAGCTCTATTTGTGGGAACAAAATGATAAAAATTTAGTTTGGGTACAGTGTTGGATGACCGCGCAATTGTCATTCAAACTGCGACAGCGCTGAAAGCTAAAAATTGTCTGGGCAGAAAGGTGTATAAGTGCCCTGTATTGAAGTGGTTAAAATAAATATTTTATACATGTTTTTTCTTACATAAGTGTACTTGTGTGATCACTGGAGGGGTATTTAAAATCCTACTGTACCTAACTTTGTTGCAATATATTTACTATAGAGATATAACCCTCCACTGGCACATCTTTTTAGTTGATCACCTCCCCTATATATACCCAACAAACACACAAAGAAAATCTTCTGCTAACTGTCATTTCTATCTGCTGTCCGTTCCTCTGCTATCAGCATGAATCACTTCTGATAAGTTTTCATGACACCAAGAGAAAAAAAGGTGACAGGGGATGGAGCTCCAGTTGATTGACAAACTTGGCTCTGTTTCTCTGTGCTGTGTGAAGGGGGTGTGTCCCTTCCCTCCAATCAGCTCTCAAATCTTTCCTCAATGTGCTCAAAAGAGTGTGGTTCTCCCCCAAAAAATCTATAACGGACCCTTATCCAAGCATGCAGCCTAGCATGCCAGGAAAAGGGGGGGGGGGGATCCAGTTCAAGCACAACGCCTGGCGTTAACCGAAGGCAATGATGTCACCCCCTTTCCCCATCCCTTTGGTTACGTGGCTAGGGATTCGTGGCCATGTATGTGATTGGGCCAGGTTATGTCAGTGGTTCATAAGAACATGGTGGGTGCAAACACCCACTGTTCCCTTAGCAACTCAAAGATGTCATATTTGGCATTTAAACAAATGTCTGAACAGTGAGTGCTTAGTCTGAACTTACATTCGGACTAAACACTCAGATCAACCATAATAAGAATGACTTCTGGGTATCTTGGTGGGCAAGCATTTCAACTCTCAGGGTGGAATCCTTAACTTTTAGTGGAGTGAAAAGAATTGGGTGCTAGTCACTTTAGTATGATAAAAGTGTTTAGTAAAGTGCAATACGGTCAAGGAGAAAGGATAAGGGCAGAGGATGTTCAAAAATGGGCAAATGTAGCTTTTCTTATAGCAACAGTTAATACAGGCTATAGGCCTGTTAGCCAATGCAGGCAATTTATATTGGTAGCCTGTTAGGCACAACCAGCCAACACAAGTACCTTATAGGATAAGCAACCAGAACTTCCTGCAATGTTCACCAGAAGCAGATTTTACCCAGCACTTCAGGACACTATTCAGCAGTGAAGCCTCTTCCCCAGAGGCTTCACACAGGTAGCCATTTTCTTGCCCCACTCTTTCTGGATGTATCCTTCAGCAAGGCAACATACATTACCTAGGTCCAGGCTCAGGCTCCCCTTGCAGCCAAGACCCTTTTCAAGAAACAAGTCTGAGGGGTGAAAACCGCAGGCACAACCACCTCACAGGAAAAAGCCTTGAAGGACAAAGACCTTCCTCAACCCCAAATATTTTTATCAGTCCCCAACATGAATCACTTGCATTAATCCTGCTAGAAATTTGGCAGAGAGGAATAAGTATTCACAACTCCGTAATATTGTTACTTATTTCTCTATCTGCCATGTACACTCCCCATCAACATGCAGAAGTAAATAGTCTTAACTTAAAGGAAACCCAACCAATGTAGAAACTGCAACAATTTACAGCTTAGCTGCAGCACTAAATTTGGAGTAGTGACACTCCAGCTTAATGCTCAGCTCCAGATTTAGTTCGTATCGCATAGTTACATTAATCCAGCTTGGAGCAATGCAAGTATGAATATTCCATACCTCTGGCACCACTGTAGAAGTGGAGAATCATATTAGTAATTGCTCATACTGCAGTGATTACCATGCTCTTTTGTGTCCTATGCTGAGTGGCAATCCTGCTGCAGAGTAACCACAAAGAATTGCCTGCTTGGTGCGGAAGCCATTCAGAAACTGCCTTGTATTTTTCTTAGTGAATGCAAAGCCTTCTCTAATTGGACGAGGTGGAGAGGTGGGAAGGTGCAACTTGTACAATAACAGAATGCTTTGCATTTATTAAGAAAATTGTAAGGTGTTCTCTGAATGGCAGCTATGCCGGGCAAGTGACTGCCTGTGGTCGCTATGCAGCAGTTCAGCTGCTCGGTAAGGGACCCAGAGGACTGTGGCAATCACTGTAGCAGCATCCACTGCTACAATGATTCCCCGCTTCCACAGCAGTCCCACAGGTATATGTAAACATACGTATGGACCAATATAACTATGTATTACAAACCAGGTGTCAGGAACCATGTATCAGACTGAGACAGAAATGCAGTAAAAATCGCACCTTTTAATATAATAGTAAAAATGGTACAGATCAGTAAACGTGGTCAAAACATAAGCCAGGGATCGGTAACCAAAGCGGGTAGTCAGACAGGCCAGTAATCAGGAAACCAGAGATCAGCGAAGTCTGAGGCAGAAGAACAGTATCAGGAACCAGAAGAGACATCAAACGGGCAAAGTCTTTCACAGGAACACAGCAGAGATTCTCCAGATATGTTAACCAAGCGAAGGCAGGAAAGGAATGAATAAGGCGGTTTAAATAACCAGAAGGGTCTGGCTGTAGGCGGAACTTACGAGCAGATGATGATAATCAGGTGAGCCACTGAGGGATCAAAGATTGCTGACAATTATCTGACAGCTGAGCAGCCTGAGCACAGAGAAGGAAGGTGCTAAGAGCCCAGCCCTGATACCAGGCAGGGTCCCTACAGTTGCCTCTTCTTTGTATTACATGACATCTGCATATACAGTGCCTTGAAAAAGTATTCATACCCCTTGAAATTTTCCACATTTTGTCACGTTACAACCAAAAACATAAATGTATTTTATTTTGATTTTATGTAATAGACCAACAAAAAGTGGCACATAATTGTGAAGTGGAAAGAAAATGATAAATGGTTTTCTCATTTTTTTACAAATAAATATGTGAAAAGTGTGACGTTTTGTATTCAGCCCCACCAGACAGGTCAGGGATATAGTTGTGGAGACGTTTAAAGCAGGGTTAGGTTATAAAAAATATCCAAAGCTTTGAACATCCCACAGAGCACTGTTCAATCCAAAAAATGGAAAGAGTATGGCACAACTGCAAACCTACCAAGACATGGCTGTCCACCTAAACTGACAGGCCAGGCAAAAAGAGCATTAATCAGAGAAGCAGCAAAGAGACCCATGGTAGCTCTGGAGAAGCTGCAGAGATCCACAGCTCAGGTGGGAGAATCTGTCCACAGGACAACCATAATGCCGCGTATACACACGATCAGAATTTCGGCCCGCAAAAGACCGATGAGAGTTTTTCGTTGGAAAATGTGACAGTGTGTATGCTCCATCGGTCTTTTGCTAGCGGAATTCCAGCCTGCTCTCAATTTTCCGGTCGGGAAAAGTTCCTATTCGACAATGCCATCGTCTGTGGCAATTCCGACGTGCAAAATTCTCTTTGCATGCTTGGAAACAACTCGACACATGCTCGGAAGCATTGAACTTAATTTTCTCGGCTCGTCATAGTGTTGTACGTCACCGCGTTCTTGACGGTCGTAATTTCAGCGAATTTTTGCGTAACCATGTGTATGCAAGGCAAACTTGAGCGGAATCCCATTGGAAAAGCCGTCATATCTTTTTCCGACGAGAAATCGGATCATGTGTACGCGGCATTAGTCGTGAACTCCACAAATCTGGCCTTTAGAAGAAAGCCATTGTTGAAAGAAAGCCATAAGAAGTCCTACTAGCCCTACTGACTGTTGTAGTAAAATGGCTGCTGGTGGGAGCAGTTAATCTGCCAGGCAGTTTAAAAATGATCCTTTTGTGTATTTAGGTCATTAGACAGTGAGCAAAAGGCACAGAGCTGATCAGAACATTATATTATGGATTTCACAGAATCCCTGCTAGGACTTCCATAATACCTACCCCATATTTTCTACTATCAGAATATCTGCCAGAACCTCCAGAATCCCTGCCAGGAATTCCAATAGTAGTAGCAGAATCCCTGCAAGGACATCCAATGGTACTCGCAGAATCACTGTCAGGACTCTTAAAATTCCCTGAAACAAAGTCAAGTGTGTCTTCTGACCAAAAGTTTAGTAAACTCCAGTCTTTGAAGTGACTAGCGCTGTCTTATCGCCAGCTACCTGAGAACTTAAAGAGGTTGTAAACCTCTCCGTGAAAGTTAGGCCTATAACAGGGCTTACCTATAAGTACTGTAAAAATCTCCTAAATATGTGCCCTTTAGGAAATATTTACTGTGTTTTGCGCTGATGATGTCATTGGCGCATGTGCTGTGAATAAACAGCCCCCAGGTGCCGTTTCTTCACGAGCGAGTGCCGTAACTGGCAGTTCCCGAGCAGTGACGCCACACGGCTCCAGCCAGTCACAGAGCTGGAGTCAACGGCCCCCGGAAGGAAGAGGGGCAAACATGGATGCGGCCTGCAGTGGGGACGGTGTGGGCTTTGTTTACAGGTAAGTGTCACATAATGTGCTAGTAGGTGATGCCTACTAGCACATTATGCTTTTATAACCAACTAGCAAAACAACAAACAAAACGACTGTACACACCCAACTGAGTTATCTACATGTTGGGTGTGTACATGGGATCGCTGTGCATAACACTGAAGAAACTGTCACTCACACTAAAGAGACATGTATCAGGCAGACAGTTTCTTCAGTGTTGTGCACAGCGATGCCATTCATACACAGAAGTTTACCTTCATAGTTCACTACCACTCCACCATTGCTGTCTTTTTTACACATCTCCTCATGGACAGTCTTTAACAGGTATTAGCAGTCGGGACTGTTTATTCGTGTGGCTGATCCACTCATCTGTGTTACCAGCGCAAATTATCTGTACACCAGAGGATCTTTGAGCCTATTTGGATATCAGGGCATTTTCAATCATTGACTAGCACTGTTTTATATTGACTGACTGACCTATGACTGTGTGGGTACATCAACAGGTTTAGCAGGTCTAGCTATCGGCCAGGACTTTGCACCCTAGCTCCATTGAGGCAGTGCTTCATATGCCCATTGTGGCTTTAAGGTGTAACACTGTACCCCTTGGGAGCAGGTCCACATTGGTCCCTGGCAGGTAGGAATAGAGCCACTATTTGAGTGAGAGGGGTGGTTGTTTTGGAGAGGGCGGGCTCGGCTGCCTGCTGGGACTGCATCTCCTACTCCTCGTTTGGCATACTAGGGGTGGTGCTATCTTGTCCCAGTATGTAGGGTGTAATTTTGGGTTAGTTTAGGTGGGGGCTTTTCTGAGAGATTATGGGGATTGTTAGGGATTCTTTTTGCTAGCGTATTTTGTATAGTGTCATGTAATAAACATGTTTTGCTATTTGGTTATAGTTAATTTTGATTACACCCCCCTTATATATAGGGTGAGTACTACCCCTTTTTACTAGGTGGGATTCCCATGTTTTATTCTTTTGTATACATAATGCTTTTACTTTGCAGGGGCAAAGGAAGGAAGTAAAACCCATCAGGGTTTATTTCCACTTTAAGAACTATAATACTTGCCTGCCATTTACCTGTATGTTGCTAACCTGGATTCACTTGACTTCTCTCATGTTCACCACCTGCAAAGACCCTTGTGTGGACCTGGCTACCTTCCTGCTCATGCCTGTCCTGATGTCTACCCATATCCAGGGGCGTTGCTAGGTGGCAAAAAGACCAGGGGCTTCAGTCCGAAGTCCAACAACCGGGGGAGGGGGGGGGTCGCGGTGTGTTTTTTTTGGGCGGGATGGTGGGGTTACACCATTACACTGACGTACATACACTGACCTATATTATACACTGCCCTACATAACCTTTATTATACACTGACCTACATACACTGACCTGCCTGACCTACACACACTAACAGTGACCAGCCTGACCTACACACACTAACAGTGACCAGCCTGACCTACACACACTAACAGTGACCAGCCTGACCTAAACACACTAACAGTGACCAGCCTGACCTACACACACTAACAGTGACCAGTGACCAGCCTGACCTACATACACTGACCAGCCTGACCTACATACACTAACAGTGACCAGTGGCGTCTCCAGCTTTCATATTTAGGGGGGGCACATGGGGGGCAGGGACAAAAATAGGGGGGCAATATAAAACGCAGATAGATAGATAGATAGATAGATAGATAGATAGATAGATAGATAGATAGATAGATAGATAGATCCTGGGGCCCTTTACCCCTTTACTACGATCCCACAACGGACCTTTCACATATTCTGCAGTGAGCTCCCTTCCTACTGTATTGGGGCCCCCCCAGGGTGACAGAAAACAAGAGATATATGTCACCAGCATACCAAGAAAATATAAGGTTCCAAAGCAGTGGGAGAACTATCAGGGTTGCAAAGGTTGTCTTGCCACCGGGCCCTAGTGTTCTGCCACTGTGGGGTTCCCCAGCCTCCTCTTGCTGTCCTGCCCCTGCCCTCAGTCTGTTTTTTCAGTAACTGAGAGTCCTGGTGGAGTCCTTCCTGCAACTGGCTCTTCTCCCTGCCAATGAGGAGCAGGCATTCAGTCACTCATCACCATCAGAGAGGAGCCGAGCCGAGGAGGAGAGAAGAGCCGCCCGCCTGAGCAGGGATGTAGCGTTCCCGCCTTCCGGAGCCTGCAGGCTAAGATGGACATCACGTCACACGTCCCGCTGTCCTGACATTGGCGCTGCAGGCTCCAGAAGGCGGGACCTGCGGCACTCGGCCACTTTCGGCCGCTATGGCAGTTGGTTTTTTCGGCCGCACTCGGCCGCTCTGGCAGTCGGATTCTTTCGGCCGCACTCGGCCACTTTCGGCCGCACTCACAACCAGATCGGTCCTCGCGGCCGGCGCTCGGGGCTAACAACGGAATTCAGCATTCCGTATACTCGGGGCTTTTGGGGGTCACATTCGGGGCTTCAGCCCCCCCTAGCCACCCCCTCCTGATGCCCCTGCCCATATCCATGGCTTTATTCCATCTCCTCACTGTAGCCAACCTTCTTCTACAAACCCTTGGTGGGACAAATGTGCAGACCGTGACCATAGGTGTGCGCAGCCTACATTAGGGTGTGCACCCTAAATCACATGTGCGTGTGTTTATGTATGTGTGTGTGTGTGTGTGTGTATGTGTGTGTATGTATATGTGTGTATATATATATATATATATATATATATATATATATATATATATATATATATATATATAGTAGAGCAATGGACAATGTCAGTAGGGCAGATGTTTGTGTCAGTAGTTTATTTTTTATATGTTCTTATTACTTTTTTACAGTTTTATTATTTCTTACAATATTTTTTCACAATATTGTTTTATTGTTTTTACAAATTTTTTTTCTAGGAGCCCCATTGGGGGACTTTGGTGAGATATCAGGGGTCTGAACAGACCCCTGATGTCTCACTTTGAGACAGAGATTCCCCAGTCCCTTTCTCTGCAGCCAAGCAGCAGGGGGAGTTTGCCCAGCACAGGGTGATTAGGGTGTGCCCAGGCACACCTGGCACACCCTGTGCGCACGCCTATGACCGTGACCTGACAACAACCAGCAGAAAAGTAGATTAGGGGCCAATAGGGTCAATGGTCCATCACACATTGAGGGGTGGCCTGATGAAAACCAAGCTGTCACAGCTCTCACTTATAATTGCACATCTTGAGTGTGCCTACATAACCTGCCAGGGGTGTGACTTATAACAGATAGCTAAGATTGCCATCACAACTATCAGAAATATAAACAGTAGTTTGGAGCGCACATTGGAGAGCTGCTGCTTCCTCTTACAATGGAGAAAGGGGAAGGAGGATTAATTTAATCCTCCAGGTTTCAGCAGAGAAGGCTGTGCTTTGGGTGAATTTAAAATGCTAACACGCACCAATGATAGGGGAGGGGTTTAAATTGCCACCAAGCAATGCTTGTGGGATTGTTTCTGAATTTTTTTAAGTGTCACTGACCAATGGTTGTGGAATTGTTTTGGTGGTGGTTTAAAAATGTTTTGGCTTCTTCCATGACATCTAGCCATTTCAGTGCAATGCAAGTTAATCCTTTAGGGAACTTTCTTCTAATATTAACAGAATAGTTGCACTTGGCTTCAGTGGGCGAATTGTAAAGGCTAGTGCACCTTAACCACCCCAATACCATTTTGGAAGTAATTATAATATTTTAACCACTTCCCGCCCGCCCTATAGCGGATTGACGTCCGGGAAGTGGTTCAGTTATCCTGACTGGGCGTCATATGACGTCCAGCAGGATAACATGCCGCCGCGCGCCCGCGGGGGCACGCATCGCGGCGATCGGTGTGTCAGTCTGACACACCGCTACACCGATCTTGGTAAAGAGCCTCCGGCTGATCACGCTGTCAATAGGAAGAGCCGTTGATCGGCTCTTCCTCACTCGCGTCTGACAGACGCGAGTAGAGGAGAGCCGTTCGGCGGCTCTCCTGGCAGGGGGGGTCTGCGCTGATTGTTTATCAGCACAGCCCCCCCGCAGATCACCACACTGGACCACCAGGGATCGCCACTAGGACCACCAGGGAGGGGGCAACATGTGGATGGCCAGGTATGTACCCCATGGCCATCCACATGTGCCCAGTGTGCCCAATCTGTGCCAGTCAGTGCCCACAAATGGGCACTGATTGGCACCATTATGTTGCAGTGATACCCAGCAATGCCACCCTTAGGGGCATCACTGCAAACAACCAGTGTCATCAGTGCCACCCATCAGTGTCCATTCGTGCCACCTGTCAGTGCCCATCAGTGCCCATCTATCAGTGCCCATCCATGCCAACTATCAGTGCCACCCATAAGTAACCATCAATGCCACCTATGAGTGCCCATCAATGCCACCTATGAGTGCCCATCGGTGCCACCTATGAGTGCCCATCGGTGCCGCATACCAGTGCCACCTATCAGTGCCACCTATCAGTGCCACCTCATCAGTGCCACCTCATTGGTGCCACCTCATCGGTGCCCATCAGTGCCGCCGTATCAGTGCCCATCAGTGCAGCCATATCAGTGCCTGTCATTGAAGAAGAAAACATACTTATTTACAAAAAGTTTTAACAGAAACAAAGAAAAACTTGTTTTTTTTCAAAATTTTCGGTCTTTTTTTATTTGTTGCGCAAAAAATAAAAACCGCAGAGGTGATCAAATACCACCAAAACAAAGCTCTATTTGTGGGAACAAAATGATAAAAAAATTGTTTGGGTACAGTGTAGCATGACCGCGCAATTGTCATTCAAATTGCAACAGCACTGAAAGCTGAAAATTGACCTGGGCGGGAAGGTGTCTAAGTGCCTGGTATTAAAGTGGTTAAATAAAAAATATAAAAAGAAAAAAAATATAAAAAGAAAAAAAACAAAATTAATTTGGGCACAGCGTGGCATGACTTAGGAAATCCATACTGAGAGAAATAAAGGAGCTGCATTTTCTGACTTAAAATTACTTGGCACATGGAATTAGTACTTTTTAAATAACTAACCCAGAACAAGCATGTAAACAGAGGAAATCCAGAACTAATATTTTTCTTCTGGATCAGGGAATATCAAAGTGAATAGATCAACATAATAGTCAGACAAGTAAAATTTTTCAAAGGAGAGTTCAGTAAAGGTAGCCTGCTTATTTTCCAGTACAGGTTTCTTTAAATAAAATGCACCATGAACTATGTTGTCCTATTGTGTACACTAATGGAATTCACAGACAGCAAGGTCAGGGACAGACTATAATGAAAAATGTAGGAGTGTTTTAAATGTTACAGTAGTGCAATTTAGAACTTAAAAGTGAGGGGTTACAGTAAAAGCTGGAGTTTTCCATTCTCAATCAAACCCCTATATAGAAAATTATACTTCAAAAAATGTGTGCATACATTTGAATCCTATATTTATTTAAACATACGTGAGTGGGCATTGTTCAGTGTAAGTGTGTATAAAGTGTATATGCTTAATACAAGTGTGTCTTTCCGCATTGCTCCTGTATTTATCAGGTTTCCTTTGCTGCTCTTCCCTTCCTGTTTTGGTCCTGTGGCCCAAGCTGCCAGCAGGAGATTCTTTGTAACAATAAAGCCTCCCCTGCCTCTGTCCTACAGCTGGCTGCAATCCCAGATGCGTAAGGAGGAAAGGGGCTGGGACGAACACACCACAGAAATATCACAATCACATTAACCTGGAACAAGTGGCTTCCTACGACAAGGTAATTATTCACATCTTTCTACAAATTAACTAAGAAACTTAGCTAGGCCTATGACGTAATATTGGATATTCTGGTGGGGTTGACTGTTCTAGAGAAAATGATTTATTTATTTTTTAAACATTTTTATGCAATAAGTAGAAGAATAACTTCAACACGATAGAGTGATTTCCTTCTAACACTGTCCATTTCATGTATAGGGTACAAGCAGATGCTGAACACTTCTCCATCTCTCTCCAAGGATGTTCTGACTAGTATATGTTGTGCCTTATTCCTAAGCCATGCGCCATAATTTCCCACTATGCTTCCAATTTTGGCTTTGTCTTCTGGGAGAGCTCAAGCTGTATGAAGGTCAGTGTGACAAGTTACTTCCATCCTACATATGTGCCACCTACACTTCTGGAATCCCAATCGCAAGAGGTAGCCTTTTTCAAGGGCCATCTTCAGTGATATGCTTAAAAAATTGCCATGTTTCCAAAAAATCTAAATCAACTTGTATATAAACAAAGTCACATCTATTTTTGCTTTAAAAATCCCAGAGCTTCATTGCTGCTCGGGAAGATTATATAGAGATATTTCGAATATTTTTAGGAGATTAACCGTTTAAGGACCGTAAGATTTTCCCCCCTAATGACCATGCCATTTTTTGCGATATGGCACTGCGTCGTTTTAACTGACAATTGCGTGGTCGTGCAACGCTGTACCCAAACAAAATTGAAGTCCTTTTTTTCCCACAAATAGAGCTTTCTTTTGGTGGTATTTGATCACCTCTGCGGTTTTTATTTTTTGCGTTATAAACACAAAAAGAGCAACAATTTAAAAAAAAAAAAAAATAAATATATATATATATATATATATATATATATATATATATATATATATATATATATATATATATATATATATATATATATATAATTTTTTTTAATTTTTTTTTTTATTTATTTTTTACTGTTTGCCCCCCAAAAAATGTAAAAAAATGAATTTCTTCATCTGTTTAGGCCAATATGTATTCTACATATTTTTGGTAAAAAAATTTGCAATAAGCGTATATTTATTGGCTTGCACAAAAGTTATATCGTCTACAAAATAGGGGAAAGATTTATGGCATTTTTATTATTATTATTTTTTTTACTAGTAATTGTGGTGATCAGCAATTTTTAACGGGACTGTGACATTGCAGCGGACAGATCGGACAACCAAACTGACATTTTTTAAACTTTTTTGGGAATGGGTGATATTATTACAGTGATCAGTGCTTAAAATATGCACTGTTATTGTACTAATGATAATGGCAGGTAAGGGGTTAACACTGGGGGCAATCAAGGGGTTAAATGTGTTCCCTCGGAGTGTTTACTAATGGTATGGGGGACTGTGTCACTGGGGGAACACACATATCAGTCTTCCTGCAAAGCAAAATGGGGATTTTCCTTGTTTACAAGGGCAGATCCCTGTTCTGTTACCGGCGGACATCGAGTCGCCGCGTACAAGCCGATGTACAATAACGGTGATTTGCGGGATCAAGCCACATTGCCGCAGTAAAGCTGCGACGGCTGGTCCTTAAGCAGTTAAATATATATAATGATGGTGATAATTATTATTATTGTTATTATATTCCGCTGTATCCTCAAGTTAGTGGGTTCTCTGAATGTCTTTTTAGATCTACATTGTCAAATTTCCACTACAAAGTATTGGCAGTCTCAAGTTCAGGGTTGAACAAAATATCATAAGAAAATGTGTGTTTTTCTTTTTTTTTTAATCTATAGTCTTATATAAGGATTTCATATGTTGACAAGTTACATCGCATTTGACAGTCAATGTTGGTATACATAGTCATAGTCAAATAAATAAATAAAAATTGACATGTGTTGAATATAAATTGACACTATAGTTTGAAAATCGCAAATTGTCAATTTTACATCCCATGGGAACGTATAGAAAATTTGGATTTAACACAGTATTCTTTGCAAATTTAATTGCTAAATCTCAGACATAGTACACAGAATCAGTATCACTGAATCATGCGTAGGCCTACAATAAATATTTGTCAAAATGATTCAGAGTAACTTTCACACATATATATATGTATGTTAGAAAAATACAAACCAACACCCAGGTTCACACTCAGCTGCGGGAATAAAGTCGTGCGAGTTCAGCTGATCTTAAACAATTTCACTTCCGCATGTCAATCCCGATTTCGGCCGCGATTTCATAGACATCTGTGTGGGTTTCTGCACAGATATCAATGTAACTCGCAGCCCGAAATCGCAAAAAGTAGTACAGAAACTACTTTTTGAAATTGGTGCGGCGCTGCAAATGCAGCGTCGCAACAATTAGGGCGTTGCAATTGCCGCCGATTTGACGTGCGATTTGACATGTCAAATTGCATGTCAAATCATACCAATGTGAACCAGGGCTAAGGCCCCTTTCACACATGCGAACCATATGTCCGTATTTCATCCATCCGTTTTCGGTGAAATACGAACATACATGCATCCAGTGGCGGAATTATAGGGGTCGCTGAGGTTGCCATGGCGACCGGGCCCCTTGCTGCAGGGGGCCCTTGAGGGCCCCTTGTAAATAGTACTTTGATAGCTCCCCGATCCTAAGCCGAACTGTATTCGGCACTGTGAAGGGAGCTAGTCACATTGATTACAAAGTGAAAGCACAGTGCTGTGCTCTTTGTCTCCCCCTACAGTGCAGTACCCGGCAGGAAGAGCTAAGGTAAAGGTCTACCGTTTTTTATCTACTGTATGTGTGTTTATATGTATATCATGCATGTGTGTGTGAGCATGTATGTATATGTATGTGTGTGTGTGAGCATGTATGTATATGTATGTGTGTGTGTGTGTGTGAGCATGTATGTATATGTATGTGTGTGTGTGTGTGTGTGTGAGCATGTATGTATATGTATGTGTGTGTGTGTGTGAGCATGTATGTATATGTATGTGTGTGTGTGTGTGTGAGCATGTATGTATATGTGTGTGTGTGAGCATGTATGTATATGTGTGTGTGTGTGTGAGCATGTATGTATATATGTGTGTGTGTGCGTAAGCATGTATGTATATGTGTGTGTGTGTGTGTGTGTGTGAGCATGTATGTATATGTGTGTGTGTGTGTAAGCATGTATGTATATGTGTGTGTGTATGAGCATGTATGTATATGTGTGTGTGTGTGAGCATGTATGTATATGTGTGTGTGTGTGAGCATGTATGTATATGTGCATGTGTGTGTGCATGTATGTATATGTGCATGTGTGTGTGCATGTATGTATATGTGCATGTGTGTGTGCATGTATGTATATGTGTGTGTGTGTGAGCATGTATGTATATGTGTGTGTGTGTGTGTGTGAGCATGTATGTATATGTGCATGTGTGTGTGCATGTATGTGTTCAGTGGTGGTGTGTCCATATGGGCGCCGCCCCCTCTCTCCAGGCACCCCTCTATAACAAATAGATAGATTTATGCATAGCGTGAATCTATCTATGGCCGTCACTGCCCCCCTATTCAGACACCTGGCCCCTTTTTGGACGACGGGCGCCTGAATTACACCGGCGGGGGTGTTTTTAAAGCACTAATAGGCTTCAAAATAGGTGAACTGCGAGTGCCATGATTGGCGCTCACAGTCCACCCAGGTGTGTTAGAAAAGCGAATAAATATTCGCTTTCCTAACACTGAACCACCTCTCCACCAATCAGGTGCTCGGGTCTGTTACCCGTCACCTGATTGTCTGAAACGACAGGCGCCGCTATTGGATGCCTATCAGGAGGAGAGGATGGGAGGTGACGCATGGAGGACCCTGCTCGTCGACGTCACCCGCTGCCCCACCGAGACAGGGTAAGTGCCAGGCAGACTGCGAGCGGGCAGGGGGGTCACAGTGGCAGCATTTGATGGCACAATGGCTGCGTTTCAGGGCACAGTGGCTGCGTTTGATGGGCACAGTGGCTGCGTTTTATAGGCACAGTGGTGGCAATTGATGGGCACAGTGGCTGCGTTTGATGGGCACAGTGACTGCATTTGAGGGCACAGGGATGGCAATTGATGGGCACAGTGGCTGCGTTTGATGGGCACAGTGTCTGCATTTGAGGGCACAGTGGTGGCAATTGATGGGCACAGTGGCTGCGTTTGATAGGCACAGTGACTGCTTTTGAGGGCACAGTGGTGGCAATTGATGGGCACAGTGGCTGCGTTTGAGGGCACAGTGGTGGCGATTGATGGGCACAGTGGCTGCGTTTGAGGGCACAGTGGTGGCGATTGATGGGCACAGTGGCTGCGTTTGAGGGCACAGTGGTGGCAATTGATGGGCACAGTGGCTGCGTTTGATGGGCAGAGTGACTGCGTTTGAGGGCACAGGGGTGACAATTGATGGGCACAGTGGCTGCGTTTGATGGGCACAGTGACTGCGTTTGAGGTCACAGTGGTGGCAATTGATGGGCACAGTGGCTGCGTTTGATGGGCACAGGGACTGCTTTTTAGGGCACAGTGGTGGCAATTGATGGGCACAGTGGCTGCGTTTGATAGGTACAGTGACTGCTTTTGAGGGCACAGTGGTGGCAATTGATGGGCACAGTGGCTGGGTTTGAGGGCACAGTGGTGGTGATTGATGGGCACAGTGGCTGCGTTTGAGGGCACAGTGGTGGCGATAGATGGGCACAGTGGCTGCGTTTGAGGGCACAGTGGTGGCGATTGATGGGCACAGTAGCTGCGTTTGAGGGCACAGTGGTGGCGATTGATGTGCACAGTGGCTGCGTTTGATAGGCACAGTGGTGGCAATTAATGTGCACAGTGGCTGTCTTTGATGAGCACAGTGAGGCTGCAATTGATGTGTTTTTTTTTAAAGAATTTTTCAGTTTGCTTGCACCCCCCCAAAAAATTTTGAGCACCATCTGCCACTGGTTTATGTGTGTGTGCATATGTGCATTTATATATATATATATATGTGTGTGTGTGTATGTATGTGTGTTTACATGTATATATGCACATTTTATGTATGCGCTTTTAATCCTGACCCCCTATATGTGTCCCATTAGAACCGATTTTTTTTTTGTTTTTTTTGCTTGTTTATAGTACCAGCAAAAAAAAAAAAAATGCTGTTCCTCTGAAAAGTGATCCATGCTCAGATCGCTTTTCAGAGGCATTTGACAGCCGGTAAAGAGGCAATATGTTGCCTCCTGACCGCCTGTTTTAACCCCTTAAATGCATCATCACTATGCTGCAACTGCATGGTATGCACACAGTTGCAGGGTGGTTGCAGTGCAGCCACTTCAAGGGTGCCCTGACTTGAAAAAGATTGAGAAACACCAACATAGAGGAACCCATCTCTCCATTTTCCTCCTGCAGCTCCTGAATGCCTGTGGGGTGGAGAGGAGGAGAAGGGGGGGGGGGGAATCGATTCCTTTACATGCAGCCACACACTTGCGACCGGGCCCTGGTGTTCCGCCATCGGGCTCGGAGAAAAGAGCCCTGTCCGGGAGTCAGGGGGGCCCTTCATGGTTTCTTGCATCGGGGCCCTGAAGATTCTAGTTACGCCTCTGCATGCATCCCTATGGGATAGCGGGTGTCAGCGGATGAACATCTGCTGACACCCGATATCATCTGTCCCCGCTATCGTCTGATTCTGCAGACGGAGGAAAATCCTATTTTTCTACCTGTCTGCAGAGTAGATCGGATAAACACAGACAGACGGTCCGTGTTCATCCGATCCCCCATAGGGGAGAGCAGAGATCTGAGAGGGCGGTCCCTGCACAGTGTGCAGGGACCGCCCAGTCATCCATCCTCCGTGGGTCCCCGCTGAGCAAGCTGAGGTTCACGGGGCGGATCATCACAGGTCCGTCCCGTGTGAAATGGGCCTTAAGGGGAGATTTACTAAAATTGGAGTACTCAGATTCTGGAGCAGCTGTACATGGTATCTAATCAGCTTCTAACTTCAGCTTGTTCAATTAGGCCCCTTTCACACATGCAGACCGTATGTCCGTATTTCATCCTTCCGTTTTCGGATGAAATACGGACATACATGCATCCCTATGGGATAGCGGGTGTCAGCGGATGTACATCCGCTAACACCCGATGTCATCCGGCTCCACTCTCGTCCGATTCTGCGGACGGAAGAAAATCCTATTTTTCTATCCGTCTGCAGAGCGGATCGGATGAACACGGACAGACGGTCCGTGTTCCTCCGATCCCCCATAGGGGAGAGCGGATACCTGACAGGGCGGTCCCTGCACAGTGTGTCAAACTTTGGGACAACTGATTAAGTAATGAATAACTTGCGAATGTAATAAAGTGTCCTAACTACAATATCATAAATTCTACTATAGAGTGATATAAGAAAAAATTATTTAAATAAAGTATCCTTACTACTTTTTTTCAGCCAGTCTTCGGCAGCCAAGCATTTCCTTCATAGCCAACTATGCAACATACCTGACAGGAGAGCCTGTTACTCTGCAGTGTCAAGTTACTGTTGATTTTACAATACATGGATATAAATTCTATAGGAACGATTGGGAAATTCATAGGTTGGAAATATCATCAAACAGGCTAAGATTATCTTCAGCAAAAACAAGTGATGCTGGTTCCTATAGCTGCCGATACTGGGTGTTAGATTCCAGAGGGAAGCGGGAATCAGATGTCAGCTTTCCTATATCTTTGACTATAATGGGTAAGTACCTGTGGGTGTTATTTCTTCTTCTACCAGACACAGAATCTATTTAATTTATACTGGCATTATCCTACTGCTAAGCAAACTTTCCCTGAACTGTGTGCATGAACATGCATACTTATATTGACTGAGCTTCCAATTTTCTTGTATTCTTGTAGTCTTAAAGTACTTGTCAAGTGGTTAGTTCAAAGTCACTGGCGCTTGAGAAACACAAAGGTTAGATTTCTCAAGTTTCCTGGGAACAGAGGGCAGTGTGTAGAGTAGGGTTCATTACTGTATATCCTATAAGATGTGCACATCTTATAGGTTATTACATACCAATTAAGAATAAGCTAGAGAGTTGCTTACACCATAATTTTGGATTCCCAAGGAAATGGGCACTTTAAACAAGGTAACTGTAAAGTACAACTCACAACCAGAAACATAGTTGTCTCAGTATAGCAGTAAAAGCTTGACAAAGACTAAAATCATACATTTGCGTGGATTTGCAAGAGTATTTTTGCTATTTGCCACTGTACAAAAAGAAGAAAAACAGTTATGGGAATTTGTTATTTTTTCTCCCTTCTGCAAAGGTCTGTATAAATATATATAAAATATAGTTTACTAGTTTTTATCACTAAAAATCAAAAGCAAGTAATTGGATATTAGAGAAATTAGAGAAAATAACTAATAAGGTTGCAATATACAGTATTTGATTTGTTTACCTGAGTTATTATATACAGTGCATAGCAAGTTAATATTATTATTATTATTATTATTACCATAGGTGTGCACAGGGGGGGCTTGCCAGGTGTGCATGGCACACCCTAATCACTGCATGCAGTGCCAATTTACCCTACTGCCCCTCCCCGCAGTGCTGCTGTGTTGCTCCCCTTCCGCAGTGCTGCTTGCTTCCCTCCTCTCCTCTCCCCCCAGCTTCTGTGGGGGAAGTTTCAGGATAGAGAGCGGGGGAAGGGGCTTGTAAATGTCATTTACCAGCGCTTTACTATTCTAAATGGACACAGTGACCACTCAGTATTACTCACTGTGTTCCTTCATAACTGAAGCATAGAAACTGTGTTTACTATGCTTCAGTTTGTGAATGAAAAGGAAGATGCTCAGCATAGAGCACTTCCCATTGTTTCACTGCCCTGTGCAGTTGAGGCTGCAGAGAAAAGCATGTGTGTTTGAGCTTTGGGGTGCACACCCTAATGCAGTGTTTCTCAACCTTTTTGCCTTCAGGGAACCCTTGGCAAAAAGTTTGAGAACCCCTGAAAAAGAATTCAGATCTACAGCTCACAGAACATTGGATCTGATCAATGAGCTGTAGATATTACAGCAATAAAGAAACAGTATCAAATAATAGAACAAATATTGTAAAAACACTTGCCTCCTTAATGTGAAACTTGGGCTTGCTTTTTTCTGCACAGATGCTAAATTCTGGGTCGAACTTGAGATAAGCACACACGAATTTCATCTTTAACTGAAATTAAACCATTTTGTTTCTTGCTCTTGATGCTTGTTAAACAGGAAAAAGCTTGCTCACACATGTAGGAAGTAGAAAAACTGTAGTAAAACATTCAATGCCTTTCTGTAAATGGCAGGATACTCTTCTTTGACTGAAATCCAGAGTTTGTCCAAGTATATATAATCAAACCTCATCCTGAGGGTACGATCAGACTGCAAACCACAAATTTCTTCCTGTTCTTTCTCTGACTGAACAGAAGACTCAGAGAAAGGGTTCCTCACCCGATCATAAATTTGTTTTGAAAGAGAAGGAAAATAATATTACATTTTGCTCTGCAATACATCCAATTGGCTTTCAATTAGACTTAAAACTTGCCGGTATCCTTCCTTATTTCCAAGGCCAAGTAGCAGAGGAAACATCTCGAAAATTTCCTTTAACAACATGGCTTTTCAAAAGATTCAATATCCTTTTGAAACCAAGTATCTTGTCACTTGAAGTCAGGATATTTTCTCCAGAACCTTGCAGAGACTTGTTCAGCAGGTTTATGTGATTAAAAATGTTCGCTAAGTTTCTGCAGCCATTCTTCATCTTCAAAGCACTCAGCAAAATCTGACCTACTCATTTCTTGAAAGTACTCCTTTATGCTGCGTACACACGGTCGGACTTTTCGTCTACAAAAGTCCGACGGACGCCGACGGACTAAAGCTGGCTGACAATCCGATCGTGTGTGGGCTTCCCCGGACTTTCAGCGGACTTTCAGCGGACTTTTCCAGCCTCAAATCTGCCGGACTTTAGATTTGAAACATGCTTCAAATATTTACGTCGTAACTACGCCGGACCCAAAAATCCGCTTGTCTGTGTGCTAGTCCGACGGACAAAAACCGACGCTAGGGCAGCTATTGGCTACTGGCTATCAACTTCCTTATTTTAGTCCGGTGTACGTCATCACGTACGAATCCGTCGGACTTTTGTGTGATCGTATGTAGGCAAGTCCGTTCGTAAGAAAGTCTGCCGCAAGTCTGCCAAAAGTCTGCCAAAAGTCTGACAAAAGTCCGTTGAAAGTCTGTCGGACAGGCTGTCGGACTTTTGTAGCCGAAAAGTCCGACCGTGTGTACGCGGCATTAGTTCTTCTTTCAGCTCAAAAACATATCCTCTGCTAAGTGACCTGATTTCTGTATGTAGCAGAAGATTTACATGGTCCTTCTTCATGCTTTCACAAAGTTTTTGAAACATTCCTGAGTGAACTGGTCTTTGTTTATTAAGTTCACCATTTTTGTCACATCATCCAGAACACTTTTCAGCAGTATGTTTTGACAACATTAGGATTTTGCTTTTTTTACAAATGAGAAAAAGCCTTTCATGGAGCCAACCATTGATTGGGGCACCATCAGTAAAGATTCCAACACAACCATTCCAAGACAGGCCTTGTGATTCCAGATAGGCAGACAAAACATTAAATATATCTTGACCCTTGGTTGTTTCAGGCAGCTCTTTGCAGCAGAAAAAGTTTGCTTGAATTTCACCACTATTTTCAAATCGTACAAATGCTACAATTTGGCATGCATGGTTGATACTGGTGGACCCATCAACCTGGACAGCGAAGCTGTTTTTTTTAAGGATATCACACAAGACCTCTTCATCATCATGTGACATGTCATCAATACGCCAACTTATTGTCCTGTCTGAGAGTGGAACCTTTTCAATTTCCTTTACTGTAGCTGCTCCTAGCATTTGATTTACAATAATTTTACATCCTGGCATTATTATATTCTCACCAACTGTGTGACTTTTTCTTTTCTGGGCAATAATTTCTGCCATCAAAAAGCTTGCTTCCTGTGCCGTTTTTACTAATGGAGACTTTTTTAACAAAAGCTGCACTTTGCTTGCTTTGAGATTCCAATAGCCGTTTGAAATAATTGGCACCTTTAGATACCAAATGACCATGGTTTATAGTCAAGTGTCTTTTCAGTTTTGCTGGAGCCATTGCTGTATTTGTAAGTTGTTTGCCACAGATAAGGCACAATGGAATGGGACAATGTGGATCACCTGTCCATGAAAAACCCATATTTAGTTAACTATCTCTGTAAAGGCTGACTTTTTTGGGCGGCTAGTGCATGCAAAGGACTCAGAATGTTGTAATTCTTCCTCACTAGCCTCACTAGCCTTATCAGAAATTTCTGTAGTAGAAGATGAAGCTGTACTATCCTCTTGTACCTCACTCCTCCTCCTCAAAAAATGCCACATTGGACCTTGAGCCATTTTGTTTTTAAAACAACTAATAAAAAAATCACAATGGAATACTACTGTAAATTAACCACAATTTCACTAATACCTGTGCATTATATAGCAAAAGTCAATCTTCAATTTATTACACAAATCTGGTTCTCAGTGCTAAATCTACATACACTGCATCGCTTCCCAGTGGAAAATACACTCTGCAGTGCAAAATATCAACGCAGTTGAAAAACTCAACTTGTCTCTGCAAGGCACAAAGAAAACGTTATTTCTGCGTGCACAGGCACAGTATAATTCTGGAGGTCACCAGGGCACAGTGCAATGTGGAGATCATCAGGGGAAAAGAGCACAGTACAATGTGGAGATAACCAGGGCACAAAGAAAACTCTTTTTTTGTGTGCCCTGTTGACAACAGAGCACTGGTATCATGTATGTATACATTTTTCTGCAAATAAATCACACAGTGTAACATAGTACTTACAAAAGTGGTTGCTGTTCCGTCAACTGTGTGCACTTCTGCCTTGAAGTACCGCTTCCTGTAGGTAGGTTTCAGCCAAATCCTGAAGCCACAGTGTCGTTCCCTGATTTGTAACACAATCAGCCCTGCCGAAAGTGGTAAATTGGTCATGTTAGTAAAAGGACAGAGGGAAGAGCCCAGGGGTCACTATCGTGCAGAAGAAGTTTACGTCTTTCCCAAAGAGGACAGCAGTACTTACAAGAGTTCTTGTTGTTCTGTTCACTGCGTGCACTCCTGCTTTCGAACTACTGCTTCCTGTAGGTAGGCTTCAGCCAACACTTCTTCAAACCGAAAGGCCTGCAAATTTAAGTCCTGAAGCTGCAGTTTCGTCCCCGGCTTTGTAACACAATCTGCCCCACAGAAAGTGATAAATTGGTAATTTTCATAAAGGGACAGAAGACAGAGTACAGCCGGGAGATCACCAGGGCACAGTACAATGTGGGGGTCACCAGGTCACAGTACAGGGAGTCGCTTTCATCCACATGCAGAGCAGCGCAGGGAAGCTGGTGTAACATGCCTTATATCCCCTTGATCCCAGCTAGCCCTCCTCCTGTCCATCCCAGGTAATATCACATACAAGGCTGGGACAGACAGAAGAGGAGGACCGGTGGGGAACAGTGCACTAATTGACAGCATTAACAGAAGTCTGAAGGGGTCCTGTCACAAACCAATTTGTGGCGGTTGTATATCTGCCCAAAGCAGTTCTCAATATGCACAGACAGCACACATTGAAACCAGATACCTCCTCTGTAGTTGTGGCTCCTGTGAAAATCAGAGGGCAGAACCACAGAGGAGCGAAGAGAGAGGGAGCATGTGGCTGGATCATGAGGTGACATCCTGTCAGTGCTGGATCCTGGCAGTTCAGAATGGGGAATCAAAGAGCAGGGGCACGTGGCTGGAGGAGACTTGTAGCAGGAGTTGAGACCATAGCATAGCTTTATGACATCTTATTATTCCATAATAAAATTAATATGAACTCATCTCCTGCTAAATTCAGTCTGATCCAGCAGTGTGCTCATCCTCTCTGCATCACCACTTCCATACACAGGATGTCACCTGTGGCTTCAGTCACATGCTCCATCTCTCTGCTTAACCCCTCCAGTCTGTATTGTTCGATGGTGCCATACACAAGATCTCATTTCAGGCATAAATAAGTTAAAAGTATGTAAAATCTCAAAGCACTCCACTCTAAATAGTATATATATGTTACTTATCAGTTGGAAACCTGAGCCTTGGACAATGCACACAACCACCTTGATGAACCTTGAACTTCACATCAGAGGTCCAAACATCACATCAGAAGTCCACCATAATGTCGAGGTTTCCTCATCTCATCAGAGCCCCCCTTACATCAGAGCCCACCCCCCCAGTGTCAGATTTCCCTCATCACATTGCAGTCCTTCCTTCACATCAAAGTCTGCTCTATACACAAGAACTCTCCATCACATCAGAGTCACCCCTATACATTAGAGACCCCCATTACACCCCTCCCCAGTGCATCAGAGCCTCCCCATCACATCAGAGGTCCCCAATAACATCAGAGCCTCCCTTTACATCAGAGCCCCCTCCCCCCAGTGTCAGATTTTCCCCCATCACATTACAGTCTTTCCTTCACATTAAAGTCCCCCTATATACATGAGAACCCTCCATCACATCAGAGTTGCCCCTTTACACGAATCCCCCATCACATCAGAGATTCTCCATTACATCAGAGGTCTCCCCATCAGATCAGAGGTCACCCATTACATCAAAGCCCCCCCTATACACAAGAACTTTCTATGAAGTCGCCCCTATACATCAGAGGCCTCCTTTACACAAGTCTCCCAATAACATCGGAGCCTCCGCATCACATCAGAGGTCCCTCTTTTCAGAGGTCTCCCCATCACATCAGAGCCCTCCTTTACATAAGAGGCCCCCTAGTGTCAGATTTCACCATCACAATACAGTCCCTCCTTCACATCAGTGGCCCCCCATTACATCAAAGTCCCCCTATACAAAAGAACCTTCCATCATATCAGAGTCACCCCTATACTTAGAGGCCCCCTTTATACAAGTCCCCTCATCACATTGAACCCTCTCCATTGCATCAGATCAGTGTCCCCATTACACAGAGCCCCATCGTAAACCCCCATCACAGAACCACCCAGTCATACAAACCCCCTATCACAGAGCCCTCCAATCACATAGATCTTTTCACTAAGCCCTACCTTTTGGTTCCAGCAGCGTGGCAGCTGGAGATAAAGGAGGTCTCAAGGAGATGGATACCCTTTTCCTGAGTGCTGGGAGTGTCCCTGCATGCTGCTTGTCCTAGATCAGAGTCATCAATTGCCATGAGTGGTTTGACCATGGGTGGGCAAGCTGGCCACCATCACCTAAGCAATGAATGGCACAGTGCATCCTGGCTCTAGTAAGGCATTCCCCTCCTAATCCAGCCATGTGCTCTCTCTCTGAGACACATACACATACTGCTCTGGTTGGCAGCTCTCACTTCCTGATCCAGTCACATGCTTTGTGTCCCTGCTGGCTCTGTGCCTCCTGCAGCTCTTATGTCCCAATGCAGCCATGTGCCCCTGCCAGCTTTGTCCATCCAACCCCCCCCCCCCATCTCTAACATCCAGTCATGTGCTCCAATGGCTCCCTGTCCCTCCTGCGCTCTGCATTGCTGCAGCTATAGACTCTTATAGCTATGGTAATGCAGAGTGCAGGGTAAACAGAAAGCCATCGTAGCATATAGCACAGTGCAGGGGGAAGGCAGAGAGCCCCTGTAGGAGCTCACCTTCCAATTGAGCCACATGTTCCTACCCAGTCAGCTCTGCCATATACACAGAAGATCTCCTCCTTCTCCAGATCCCATTCCCGCTCTCTGCACTCTTCCCCTGCTCCACCCCCTGACCTTATAGGAACTGCAACTAAAGAGGTACCATCAGGTATCATGCGCGCATGCGATTGTCAGCGCGCATTAAGGACAATATTGAAAATACATTCAGCGGTATACATCCGCCATAATGTAGATTTCCCATGGAACCCCTTGGGGCCCCCGGTTTAGAAACATTGCCCTAATGCAATAGGCTGGGCACACCTTTGGTTATTACTATTATTATCCAATAAGTGATGATTTGCAACTTAGAGAGAAAGATGCAAAATTAATCTGGTTTAAAGGGATACAGCTTTCAACATATCAGTTTACACATTTTTTCTGAATGTATTTAAGATTTAATTTATTTTTTCTTTCTTTTAGACCAGCCATCTCAACCACTTCTGCTAGTACAACCTAGACAATCACTTTACTTTGAAGGAGAATCTGTAAGTTTGGAATGTAAACATCCCCCTGTAAATACTCAGGTCAGTTATCAGTTTCAAAAAGATTCCAGAAAATTGGAAAGCTACCATGATACTCTGAAATCCGTCCACTACATTGAATTCTTGAGAATACGGGACTCTGGGACATACAATTGTGAATACTCAATATCGGGACACCAGAGGACATTTTTTTCACCGAAAAGTATGCAAGAAACGATTACTGTTACAGGTATGACATTGTTATTACAAGCTGAGGATTTATATATGGCTTAGCATAAATTCTTCTCTGGGGGGCATTGCATAACTTACAAACCCAACAACTATGAAAAAATATAAAAAACGAAAAAAACATTTCTTCTAAACCCACAACCTGCGTGAAATCACCTTTGATTGTATTCTTCGAACTGCTTATCCTAGCTTGTGCAACTTTTAATATTCCAACAGAAAAAGCCTTGAGTTACTTTAAAAGGCTTCTCATAATTATCTCTGTGTTATGATACAGATTGTTCCTGCTTTCAGAAATATTTTAAGTTGAACTCTGGTTTTACCTTCAGTCTTACACAGTTAAACAGGCTACTCACCTGTACTACAATTGCTTATTTTACTTTCACTGCACACTTTGAGTCCCAGTGTGCATTACAAATTGCAGCATAGTCACATAGAGCCCACCTAATTTCCTGGCTGAAGGACACCTAGTATCATCTAGCTGTTCCTGCTAGTTCTTTCTGGTGTTCCCTTGGTTGACTTCCTGGCTCCAAACACCTTACATCACATCCACCCACAGCTGTTTGCTCGCCATTGACCATCTGGAAGGTTGCCATCTGCTGGCCCTCTTATGGATATGCTTTTTAATATATTTTACATGTGATTGGAGTATTTGATTTTCGTTTTATTGATTTTTTTAAAACAAATGCTACACTTAGGTAGCAGCACTTTTCTCTCTTTTTTTCATTTCATTTATACATGACAATGTAGGAGATGTCGAAATCAGGAAGATAGCACTGAAGTGTTCATTTAATAAAGTGATCCTTTAATAGTAGGTGCCTTCATGGCATGATGACCAGGTATTATTTTAATGAAAGCTGCAGGTTTAACAATATTGAGAATTACTTTTGCAATTACTTATGTTAAAGCTTTTTTTTTTTTTTTCAGAAGATTTTATTGAAATTTTACAGGTTAACATGCAATGTTTGCCATACATCGGAGATAAACAAACAATCAATGGGCAATCTGCACATATAGATCCTCAGATTAAGAACATGAGCCAATATAGGCCTTTATGAGCATGCATGAGGCTCAACAGTATAAAAACAAGTAGGTATCGCCTCTTACGACTATGGATGTAGATTCAGAGAGGACGGATGGAGTTTGCGGAGCAAGGCCAGACCGCGTTATAAGCAATCCCGTTTCCGTTCACCCCCGACGGGTTCCTAGCTGTGAACGAGAACGGGATACCTGACAAGGCATATGTAGTATTTAATATAACGGGATGGCGACTGAAATGTAGAACTCGTACGAAGAAGTGAAGTCGTCCAAAGTGTAGGGCAGACCGAGGGTGAGTCTAGGTAATATATGAAGCCGTTATCGAGTAAAGGTATGTGTGATATGCATGTATACGGCAAACTTTAGGTTTCCTGAAAATGTCAAGTCGGTATGTTTGGTGGGGGGAGGTATGGGGAGAGGGGGGGAGGGTGGCCAGTAGGGGCGGATGCGTTAATAAAGGAGGACACGAGTGCATTTGTCGCGTGGGCTCCTCAGGGAGTCTGAGGGGTCGGTTGGGTCAAGGCCTGTGGCGTTTGTGAGCTTCTATAATGAGTCCAACAGGCCCAAGTGGCCTGAAATTTGGTAGGAGTATCCGCTGCTTGGGAGATGAGTTGTTCCATTTCCGCTATTCGGTCTACCCTGTGAGTCCAGTCTTGAACTGTGGGGGGGGAGGGGTTTCTCCAACGTGCAGGGATACAAAGGTTGGCTGCATTAATCAAGTGAATAGTTAGGGTTTTTTTGTATGAGGTGGGGGACCCTTGTCTGTGGTGCAGTAAGTATCTGGCGGGGGAGAAGTCTGGAGTATATGTGGTGATTCGGGAGATTAGTTCATGAATGTCTGACCAGAAGGGTTGGAGAAGGGGGCATTCCCACCAGATGTGAAGTAGAGTACCTCTAGCGTTATTACACCTCCAGCAGGTGGAAGGGACCGAAGGGTGGAAATGGTGTATTTTGTCTGGGGTCCGGTACCATTTCGAGAAAATTTTGTATCTGCTCTCCTGCGTCGTGACATTAATGGACCCCTTGTGCATGAGGGTAAAAATGTGTTCCCACTCTGTGGGGGTGAGGTCTATGGCTAGGTCCTTTTCCCATTGTTGTATAAGAGTGTCGTCTTTAATCTTGTGGCCTGTAAACAATAGGGCGTAATTCGAGGAAATGAGGTGGCCTTGTGGTTCTGTTGAGGTACAAAGAATTTCAAACGGCGTGAGATCCCTGTGCCAGTGAGAGTGTTGGGTAGAGGATTGGAGGAAATGTCTTATTTGCAAGTATTTGTAAAAGGGTATATCGTAAGTAGGTAGAGTAGTTACAAGTGTCTGGAAAGAGAGGAAAGACCCATTTATGAAGAATTTCTGTGCTCTAGCTGGGGAGTCTAGGGTATCCGGGGCAGGATCTTTTAGGAAAAGACCCGGGGGGAAGGCTGGGTTGTCGTCCAGAGGGGTCAAGGGGCCTAGTGAAGGTGTGAAGGCCAGTATTTTGCATGCTCTTTTGAACAATGAAAGTGTGGTCCCGATGAGGGGGTGAGTAGTGAATTCCTTGGGAACATTGGTGTGGGTCATCCACGGCGTGTTGGCTAAGGGCAGGTGTGCGAAGGACGCTTCTAGTACAATCCAGTCCTTGGAGGGACGATGTATATGCCAATCTGCCAATCTGGTCAGGTGGCAGGCCCAGTGATATTTTTGGAGGTCCGGGAGACCCAGACCCCCCAGTCTTTTAGGGAGAACAAGTCTGTCCCAGCCAATACGCGGAGTTTTGGAGGCCCACACAAAGGTTCGGGAGAGCAGTTTATAGGAGGCAAAGAAGGAGGCAGGTAACATGATCGGGAGAGCTTGAAGGAGGTAGAGGAGTCTGGGTAAAATGTTCATTTTTAATATCGCTATTCTACCCAACCAGGAAAAGGAACCTAGATTCCATTTCTGCAGGTCACCCTGGATGGAGCGGAGTAAGGGGAGGAAATTTTTGGCGTAGAGGTCTTTTAGGTCAGTAGTGATTTTGATCCCTAGATATAGTATTTCGGATTTCTCCCAAACAAATGGGAAGTTACTACGACATAGTTTCACCGTCTCCCTTGGTAACGTGACATTAAGGGCCTTGGATTTACTAAAATTAATTTGGAGATTAGATAAAGTCTTGAAAAGGGTAAAGTCCGCCAGCAGGTTAGGTATGGTCGTGATAGGGTCCGTCAAAAATAGTAGAATATCGTCAGCGTATGCTGCTAGTTTATATTGTTGTTGTTGGATGTTAATTCCCTTGATATCTGAATTTGCTCTCAGTTTACGGAGTAGGGGTTCTAACGTTAGAATGAAAATAAGGGGCGACAGAGGGCACCCCTGTCGCGTCCCATTGGATACAGAGAAGGCGTCCGACAGGCCACCATTGATCCGGAGTCTGGCGGTCGGGGAGGCGTATAGTGCTAAAATCATGTTTAGCATGCGCGGTGGTAAACCCGTTGCCTGCAAAGTAGCCTCCATATAGTTCCAAGCTATCCGGTCGAACGCCTTCTCTGCATCCAGTGAGAGAAAGAATCCTGGTGTGGCAGTTTTAGTAAGCCAATGATGGATGTTGAGGGCCTTAGTGGTGTTGTCCCTGGCTTCACGGCCCGGGACAAAACCGACCTGATCTAGAGACACCAGGGCTGGGATGAAGGGGACGATACGATTGGCCAAAACTTTCGCGTATAGTTTCAGATCGACATTAAGGAGCGATATGGGACGATAGTTGGGTACCAAGGAGGGGTCTTTGCCCTGTTTCGGGATGAGGGTAATGTGGGCTTCCAGTAAATCTCTGTGGGCTACCGAGGTTGTCGTGAGGTCATTAAGTGCTTTGGTTAAATGTGGTATGAGAATTTGCGGGAACGATTTGTAATATGCTGCTGTGAGGCCGTCTGGTCCCGGGCTTTTACCTGTCTTCATGTGTTTGAGAGCAAGGAGGATTTCGTCCGACGTTATTGGGAGGTCAAGAGTCTGTGAGTCCTCTGGGGTAAGCGGAGTGGGGCCAAATTGTGCTAAAAAATCAGTTAGGGTCTTCCTACGGGTATTTGCAGCATCAGAACTTTGGGCATTCGGGAGGTTATATAGCTTGGTGAAGTATTGTATGAATTGCGCAGAAATGCCCTCGTTTGTGACCACTGCCTCTCCTTTGGGGGTAGTAAGCTTATGAATAGTATGAGAGGCTTTTTTGGATTGGAGAGCTCTCGCCAATAGTTTACCGGCTTTATTGCCGAATTCGTAATATAGCTTATGTGATAATGTATACTTGCGTTTGACCGCTGTCGTCAGTGTGTCTAAGAGGTCTTCCCTGGCTTGAGAGAGTTCAGCGAGTGTGGACTTGGCGAGTGAGGCCTTGTGTGTCTGCTCTAGTGTACGAATGCGAGCCGTCAACTCCTGCAGTCGAGAGTTCTTAAGTTTGTTACGGTGTGCAGCTATATTCATCAGTTCCCCGCGGACGACGCATTTATGCGCTGCCCAAGTAACCGTGGGAGCTACTTCTGAGGATAAGTTATCCCGAAAAAAGTTGGAGAGGCAAGTGGTCAGTCTCTGAGCATATGTCTCATCTGATAAGAGGGAGCTGTCTAGGCGCCAAATACGTTGCTTCCCGGTGGGTGATTGCAGTCGTAGAGTCATGGAGATGGGATTGTGGTCCGAGAGGATGGCTGGGTCAATGGTTGCGTTGGCTAGGTTTGAGAGATCCGTCTGGGAAAGAAAGAAGTGGTCAAGTCTTGAGTACTTGTTGTGTGGGGGAGAGAAGAAGGTATAGTCCTTTACCTTGGGGTGTAGTGTGCGCCACGTGTCATGGAGTAGGAGGTTATGAAATTGTTGCTTGATCGACTTCAGGGCCCTATAGGAAAGGGAGGAGGCTCCATTTGAAGTATCAATGGAGGGGGTTAGGGAAACGTTAAGGTCGCCGCCCACAATAAGGGTTCCTGAGTGGAAGCTGGAGAGTTGCTGTAGCATATGTCGGAAGAAGGTTACCTGAGCAATATTCGGAGCGTAAATATTCGCAATGGTGAGGGGTATTTTGTTCAGGGTGCCTTTAATAAAAAGAAAACGTCCCATTGGGTCTGTTTGTACTTCCGTTACTTGGAGTGGGCAATTTTTGGCGATGAGGATGGTGACCCCCTTCGATTTGGCTTCCGGATTGGAGGAATGGAATGCTGTGGGGAAGTAGTGATTTTTAAGTTTAGGGATAGAATCCGACCGAAAGTGGGTCTCCTGTATGAGTGCGACGTAAACGTGGGCTTGTTGTAGAGAATGGAGAAGTTTAGATCGCTTTTCCGGAACGTTGAGGCCCCGGATGTTTATGGAGTATAGTTTCAGTGAGTGTAGTTGTTGTGAAGTTGTGTCCGTAGAGGAGATGGTGTCCTGCGTGCCCGCCATAGGTGGAGGGAGGGGGTAAGAGGGTCGTTAGGGGGAGGGGGGGGATCCGGGGAGCTGAGGATGTGAGTGAGTCAGGTGAGTGTGTACCCGGAAAGTATCCGAAGAGGTGTGGAATTACTTGTCCAACAACCTCGTGGGTAGCAATTGGCATAAAGCGGAACCCGTGGAGGGAGAGAGTCCTGACAAGTGGACAATATCCCTACCCGAGTCCGTGTGGGGGTTGGCCGAGAATCCTGGCAGTGATGGATTAAATGAGGGTGACGTTCAATGAACAGAATGTGAGCCGCCACCACGGGATGGTGTGTAGCTTGAGAGGGGTAGGATTACCTAATGTAGCACCCCTAGTGGGTGTGTTAACGTCCCAGTGGGTAATGCAGTAACAAATCGGTTCCCCGATATTGGTGTGGTGGTGCGAGGAGATCCTAGCCATGAGTATTGTGCAGGTTAGTAGTAGGGAGATTTACAGGTCTGCAAGGCTCCCCATTCGGGGGAAAGGGCGCCAAATCGACCCCTCCTCATCCCCCACACCCATCTCTGGGTCCGGGAAGGTGGGGAAGGGGCGGCGGCAGCCGACAAAGATCTAGCTCCGCAACTCTCAATGACACTTAATAGGGAGATTTATCTTGTCTTGGGGAGGTGACTTGTGTATATCTGCATATATTTGAACTATCTTAAACACCTAAGTAACCTCTAAAAACTCTTACTTTACACTGGGCTGCTAGGAAAACAAATTGGTGCAGGTCAGCTATGTATCCAACAGTCCGCTGTGCTGAAAAGGAAGCAATAAAGTAAAAACGGAGAACTAAAAGATAGAACTTATACTTAGAAACCTGTCCTATCGGCTGTGATGTTTCCGGAACAGTGTAGGCGTGAGTCTGTAAATAATTCGCCGATTTGAGTGGGTGGGCGTCTGTCGCTGTATACCGGCCAATCCGATCCTTTGAGGACGAGGTAATCGAAGCCTAAAGGCAGGACAGTCGGTCAAAGTGGAAGTGCCGAGTTCAGCAGGGCGCCCGCAGTGTGATTGAGTGAGGAGGAGCGGATCCTATCTCTTCGGCTGGGAGTATAATGCTGGCGTCTGCGTGGTCGAAAGATCCCATGGTGTCCGCTGCAAGGTGCGTGGAATAAGAGACTCCGATAGTGTTGCCAGGCGGTGTCTGTGAACGCTCAGACTTTTGGGGATTGTAGTGCAGGGTTAGGAATAGTTCAGTGTTGTGTCCTGAATCCGTAACCAAGGAGTTCTGAGCGATGGCGTGGGCAGCAAGCCGCATGTAGATCTGTAAACCGACAGGAAGGCGTGAGAGCGAGCCTGGGTATCCTGAGGAGATCTTGCGACCCAGCGGGCATGAACGGATGTAATTGAGGAGACAGCCTATAGTAATAAGTGTCCAAACTCATGTAGTGACATATGGGGGTCAAAAATTGAGTCCCAAAACAAAGTTCTTCAGATAAGGCACTGAACAAAGCTCAACAGAACTAAAGTAAAGAAAAACGTGTAAGAGAGATTTAGAGTCCTGGCGCCCCTATAGGTAGGTGGGCTGGTACCTATGGGTGGAAGGCGAGCGTCTTCCGCGGTGTCTGGAGTCTTGCGCTTCCATGGGTTCATCTCTAGGTTGGTCGAGGTGTAATGGGACCCTACGAAAGGCGGCATACCAATTAGGCACTGGTACCGTAGCAATCCCAAGTGTGGCGCAGAAGTGAGAGAATACGTTTCTCCCTTAAGACCTCCAGAAGTGGCCTCAGGTCCCTTCTATGTTGAAGTGTGATCCCAGATAGGTCTTGGTATATTTGGATATGTGCACCCGCGTGCATGATTTGTTGGCTGCTCCTGGCTTGGTTTAGGATGTCCTCTTTTAGTTTGTAGTCGACTATGCAGCATATTATGTCCCGTGGGGGATCTGTCTCACGTCCCTTGGGGCGCAGTGCTCGATGTATCCTTTCCATTTGGATGGGTGTTTGCGGGGGTCTGTGGAGAAGGCCGTTGAAAAGGCTAGTCACTTCTTGAGAGATCTGTTCCCCCTCGAAGGCCTCCGGAAGGCCTCTGACACGTAAATTATGCCTCCGACCCCTGTTGTCGAGGTCCTCCAAGTGTCGCTGCATGTCACGCATCTGCAGTGTGTGGGAATCAATGCAATCAGTGACTACGTGAATGGCGGTGTCGTGGCGTTCAGTCACTGTCTCAACTCTCAGGACTCTCTCGTTCAAGGCGCGAAAATCCAACCGCAACTCCGCTATAGCTGCGGACAAAGTGTCCTTGATGTCTTCAGCAATCAGTCTTATGTCCTGGATGTTGAGCGGAGGCTGGGGGGTGAGAATGATCCCGTCTCCTGCAGTATTGGATCTGGTCTGACTAGAGTCAGACGTGTTTGGGACGGTTGGAGGCAGCGGCTGTGCTCCTGAGTGCGGTGGGCCGTGAGGGATAGGCGCCATATTGCCTCTACCGGTTCTAAACATCTCCGGTATATGGCGGTTTTGGGAGTCGGTTAGATCCCTGGGGGATCTCGAGCGGGATGCAGAGGATGATCGAGAAGCAGTGCCCATTATCCACTGGTAGTATAGTGTGCGAGTACCTCCCGGCTTCTTAGTGTTTCTCCCGTGGTGGACAGAGCTCAGGGTTTAGGTGTCCGTCGCCATGTCAAGTCAGGCTATGCCCCTCAGAAGAGAGATTAGGTGAGGTGAGGTGTTCCTGAATGTACAAGATGGCGGCCGTTTTCCAGAGGTAGGCCAGAGCCTCCTATTTTCCTAGGTAGTAATCTGGGAAGTATGTGGTAGGCCGCGGGTGTCTGAGAGCAGCCTTTCCCGTGCAGCTGCCGGCTTATGGGGCCTGTATGGGGAGCGCTTACCCTTCGTAGGTGTCCGCCGTAAGATGGGCCGGATTGGGAAGCGCTCGTACCGCTGATTGTACTCCCCTTCGGGGATGCTGGAGGCTAAACAGGCCTCAGGACGGCGGCGGGCCGCGAGCGTTCTGCGCCAATTTTCGGGAGATTGTCGGCTTCCACAGCACGTCCGATCCACCCCTGCTATAGCCGTAGTGGATGGCGGTAGTGCGGCTCCTCCGTATGCGGCCGATTATAGCACTAGAGTCCAGGGATGATGAGGAGCTGTAGGCCGCAAGATGGCGGCGAGTCGCTCGTGTGGATGAGCCGGCCGGCGCCTCAGAACGAACAGGTCGGGTAGGTAAACTTCCGAAATTTCTCCCGGGTTCTGTGTCAGAGATGCCCCACTACCGGAGGGCGAAGTTTAAAGGCTCCCCTGTTGGCAGAATATGCCGGATGGCGTTAGATTGTTCGAGTCTCTGTGGAGCTGTCAGACAGTACGTCCAGTCACTGCGAGGTCCGGACACGCCCCTATGTTAAAGCTTTTATATGGTTCTTATTCTCAATAGCAAATTCTTCAGAACACTAAGCCATACCAACCAAAAACTCTGTTGAAATCAGACTACTTAGGAAAAAGAACTTTCAACAGAATGCATCTGTTCTTCTCAATGGTAAGTGAGAAAAAGGGTGCTGTAAATAGCTTCTGGAAAACATCACATCACCCTATCTCAGTGTTCCTCTCAAGATCCTCAAGCCTGATGCAAACTGTGGGCAGACTTTTTGGAAGAGTGGGAGTTCCTAGGCAAGCTGTCCACATGTGATGCTGAGCCTGGTTGATTGAAAAAGACTGAAATCTAATAAATTAAAGGGGTGGGCCAGGGACAGTGAGACTGGGGACTAAAGGCCTAATGATGATGCACATCCTTCAGCCAGGAAATGAGGTAGACTCTATCTGACTTGCTGCAACTTCTAAAAGTACCTCACAGTGTTCAGTGAAATCAGAGTAAGCAATTTCAGTATAGGAGAGGAACCTGTATAACTGTGCAAGACCGGAGGTAAGGCTGGAGTTCAGTTTTAATCTTCAGATTAGAATATAAAATTCTGCTGCGGTCAGCATAGTAGATTCAAACCAATGCAATGCATTTTACTAAAGAAAACATAAATGGAAAAGCTAGGGACAAGATCTGAGAATTTGGCACATCCAGAAGGGCAGGGCTTTGAGTCTGAATTTTTTTATATTGTAAATATTTATTTAAATCTTTTCAAAGACATTCAAAGTAACACATGCACATTTTTTTCTATCAAAAGAAAATATAGATGCAATGCAGGGGAGATGGGGTGAGGCAGCTGATTATGGTACATTTATGGAATGTGAATATAAAGTGCGAGAAGATGTTTAGTATATCTTCAGTATTAAAGAGACATTCATTTGAATTGTAAGCTCTGTTGGAAGATAATATATAATAATGATAAATAATAATAACTATAGTGCTATACTCTATACAAAAAAGCTGGAAAACCAGTGTATATTATAGTGCATATTATACATTAGTTAAACGGGGAAAAATTTATTATGTGAATATTTAGGATGTAGATTGAGCTAATAATATGTGACTGTAGTTTGTGCACACAAATGCAGGCTTGCACACAATGATAGCTACTGGCATAAGCTTGTATGTGCTAAATACTAAGAACCTGACATGTTTATGCCTGATGGTGCTGAAGTTGTAGGGATTTAATTGGTTTTAAATCCTAACATATTTCCACTGAAGTGACTTACCTTACACAGAGATGAGACAAATCCTGCTATATAAATTGTACCTGTTTATTTGCACCCCCCTCTCCTCTACAGCCTCCTAAAGCATGCAGTTTACACAGCATTTCTGAACTTCCATAGGTATAGGGCAGGGATCATTGTTGCAAAGCATAGAACAGGGAGCTGAGTGTAATATGAGACCTGAATGGAGGGAATGGATGTACCCCCTACACAATCTCATAGAGAAACATGTACAGCTGAGGCTGTTGATCGCCTGCTGTGTTCTGGGGGATGGGGGCCGCATCTACCGGTATTGTCTGGTGTTGGCATAGACTGTCAGAAGTGATTCATGCAGATAGCAGAGAAATTAAAGCAGAAGTCACGCTAGGTGCTTTGGAGCAAGGCAAGTACACATTATAGAAGGATATTATTTGTTCATTTTCCATTTCAGAGGTTTACAACCACTTTAATGGGGGCAAAGGATTAGAGCCCACCATGTACTTTAGAAAAAAGATTTGTAGGAGCAGATACTGGTCTGTGAAGAAATGACAAAATATATTGGGAAAAAAGTAGTAGAAGGCATTTAACTACCTGCAGATCTTTGGGAGTGCAATTGATATCACTCTTGCATCAGTTTGTCTCTTCAATGATAGGAAAAACAATAGAGAGAATTTTCAGATTTTTTTTTAATATAGAGTATAAGATTTCCTATCATTTGAGCCCAGTCTTGCCACAAAGAGTTAATCCATCTCTGAGCAATCCCTTTTTATTGTTCAGTGAGATAAATCTTGACAAACAGAGAAAAACTTTGTCAAATCCTCCCCCTTGCTGTGAGTGACGGGTGATTTACATATCTCGTGCACTAGAATAAGACATGCATTATTTTTTAATTGTCTGTTCCACACCTCAGCATAACTGGGCATACTGAAGTCATGTGGTTACTTTCCTGTCTTTTCACTGGATGTTAGAGATCATAGCAGAAATTCAATTTAAGAAATACACAGGAGAAAAATGCATGTTGACAAGGGGAGTGTAGAGGTGGGCGGGGAGTCTACTGACATCACGACTCCACCCACCGAGCTCCAGACAACAGACCCACCCACAGAATATGCAGTTTTTCGGCTCTCATAACAGACAGAGGGGAGACATTTGACAGGTAAAGATACATGCAGGAAGCATGTATATCCTTATAGATAACCCCTATGGCAGTAGTTTAGAAAGGATGACATTGGGTTTACATCCACTTTAAACACACCATTTTTTGGTACTTTTCCAAATGCAGATTTGCAGGTAATCTATTTAACCGAGAGGGTTAGAGCAACATGTATTGAATCTGGGGATACAGCAGTGCACTGTATTTCAGGAGATGACCGTGCAGTCAGTAAGTTGCTTGGAAAGGAAGTAGTCTGTTCATTTAGTAATAAATTGCTGGAAAACCTCTGGCGCTACCTTCTTCCCTTAAAAAGGAAACCGTTATTTATTTACTGCACATGCAAATATTTTAAGTCATTATGAGAAGTTAAGAAAGTTAAGAAAGTCTGCAAGATCATAGCATGGTGTATTGAACACTGACTGTGACAATTCAACAAACATGGCTATAGAAAAGTCTGGTAACCACATTGAATTTTCCTGCTCAGTACATAATGAATTGTCAAGACAATACCGGTAAAGAATGTCTGCAGAAATTATGTACATGTGTAAAAAGAAAAGCAAGTATGCCTATGTTCCACTAATAACGAGAAAAGTGTTTTAGTGTGTGGCCAGCTTAGGTAGTGGCATGATTGCATTTGATGAAGATAGCATGGGAACAAGGGTAACAAATCACATTTAACCACCTCAGCTCCGGGAGGTTTTACCCCCATCACGACCAAGCCATTTTTTGCTATTCAGCACTGTGAGCTTTTAACTGGCAATTGCGTTGTCATGCAACACTGTACCCAAATGAAATTAATATCATTTTCTCACACAAATAGAGCTTACTTTTGATGATATTTCATCACCACTGAGCTTTTTTTTTTTTTTCTGTAAAAATGAAAAAAGTCTGAAAATTCTGAACCCCCCCCACCCCCGATATTTTCTACTTTCTGTTATAAAACATATCTAATAAAATCAAATTTCTTCAAACGTTTAGGCCAAAAGGTATTCAGATACATGTCTTTGGTAAAAGAAAATCCCAATAAGTGTATATCAATTGATATACGTTAACGTTATAATGTTTACAAACTATGGTAAACAGTATATATTGGAAAATTGATCAATCTTGATGTACTGAGGGCCTATATCATGTCTTGTGGCCTTTTAAATCCCAGTACAGTACAAATCCCCCCCCCCAAATGCACTGCTGCACTGCGGGGGTGGTTCTGCTCGTGACCGGCGGTCACGTTGACCGCCGGCCACAATCGATCGCGGGCACGAAAGGCAGACACACAAATCTCTGTTCTGTTCTGAGAGGAGATGCAGATCGTGAGTTCCTAATAGCTAGGAACCACGATCCGTCATCTCCTATAGTCTAGTCAGTCCCCTCCCACTACAGTTAGAACACACAGTCAGGGAACACATTTAACCCCTTGTTTGCCCTCTAGTGTTAACACCTTCCCTGCCAGTGACATTTTGTCAGGGCTGGCTCAGCCCTTCCTTCTCTGAGCTGGCCGCTCAGCTGTCGGCTAATTGCCAGCTCTCTTCTCTTTCCACAGTTAATTAGCTGTTGTGGATCTGCTCATCAGTCCCGCGTACTTTAAGAGGTCCAGCTCACTTCATTCCTGCCTTCGCCTTGGTCACATCACAAGAAACCATCTCCTGTGTTCCTGTTTAAAGACTGGCTTTGCTTGACATCCCTTTTGGCTCCTTATCATGCTTGCTGTTCCTCTACTTGGATCCCTGACTTCTGGCCTGGCTGATTACCTGATCTGGTTACTGAACTCTGGCCTGGCTGATTACCCGATCTGGTTACTGAACTCTGGCTTGGCTGATTACCCAATCTAGTTACTGAACTCTGGCTTGGCTAATAACCCGATCCGGTTACTGGACTCTGGCTAAGCTTTGACTACGCTTACTCTATTTACCTTTTTATTTTTATTAATAAACAAGTGTGATTTTACTGTACTTCTGTCTCGTTCTGGTTCATGGTTTCTGACAGTAGGCGAAGGCCATGAATTCAGAAGATACAGTCAATCCACTTGTTGGTAATATTTTTTCCAGATTGGATGAGCAAGATCACCGCATGGATCAGTTTGCCATGGCGTTACAAAAGCTCCTGAGTCGCACGGTTCACCTGGAATCCCCCACTGTGGCTGCTCTGGCACAACCTGAGTTGCAGGCCGTCCCTGCTGCTGCGCCAGTCTCTGTGCAGGCACCCGCCTTGAGCATTACCTCTATAAGATGTATGTCTGGTTCCGCCCCGCTTCCCCAGCAATTTAGAGGCGATCCAGTTCAATGCAGAGGGTTTCTCAACCAAGTTGAGATATACTTTGAGATGCTGCCCAGGCGTTTCCCACGGACAGAAGCAAAGTAGGGTTCGTGATATCTTTACTTTCTGAGAGAGCCTTGGCCTGGGCTAACCCTCTATGGGAGACGCAAAAAACTGTTGTCTTGAGTTACCCTAAGTTTGTGGCCTCCTTTAAAAGTGTATTTGACGTTCCCGCACACTCCACTTCTGCTGCCAAGTGCCTCATGTCCATCAAACAGAGTATGAGAACTGTTGCCGACTACGCCATTGAGTTCCCTACTCTGGCAGCAGAGGTTGCTTGGAACAATGAGGCCCCCATGGCTGCTTTTTCTCATGGTCTCTCGGGTTCCATCAAGGATGATATAGCTGCCCTAGATATACCCACTGAGCTGGAGAGCTTGATTTCGCTTGCCATCCTCACTGACTCCAGACTCAGAGAAAGACTTTCTTTTAAGGAGCGCTTGCAGAAGCCTCCTGTACATTTGCCTCTGAGCTTTGCAGTCCCACCCGTGCCTCCCTCACCTCCCATGCCTCCTGGTACCGAGTCGGTCAGTGAAGATGAACCCATGCACTTGGGCTTCACGCATCTCTCTGCGGATGAGAGAGCCTTTAGGAGGAGGGAGAGATTGCGCCTTTATTGTGGCCAGGCAGGTCACTTTTTGAAGTCTTGTCCTACCCGTCCTGGGAACACCCGAACCTTGAGGTCCTGTCATGGACAGACCTTAGGTGGTGTTGTGTCATCCCCAGTTATCCAGAAGGATAAGCCCCTGGTTTCGGTCACCCTTTCTTGGGCTAAGTCCTCTATCGAGATACAGGCTCTAATCGACTCTGGGGCTGCAGGCCTGTTCATTGAGGCTGCCTTTGTTTCTGCTCCTGTGTTGGCACATCCTGATCATACGTTACCTTTTATCCTTGAGGTTGATGCTTCTGAGACTGGTGTTGGCGCCCTTCTGTCTCAACATCCTACCTCTGAGAGTGCTATGCATCCTTGTGGCTACTTTTCCAAGAAATTGTCACCTGCGAAGTGCAATTACGAGATTGGCGACAGAGAGCCATTGGCGATTGTGACAGACCTAGCCGGGGCAGAGGCTTTTGGAGATGACCGAATGCTAGCCTCTTGCGACCCATTTTGGGCCTTGGCATTGGGGGAATGGTGCTCTTTGTGAGCTGTATGCCTGGGGACCCTTGAGGTAGCGTTACCTTAGATTTGGGTCCATGTCCCCCAAGACACACAGACTCTGGGGACCCTGGATATGCCATATTAGAAATAGTGACTGATTCATACTGTTGGGACACATACTGTGAGGAGATGCTGATGTCAATTCCAGCCACCTGTCTCTGTCTGTTGTCTTCTATAATGTAAATTAGTCTAGTGTGGCTTCTTTTTCAGCCATTGTTGTCTGGGCTATTTAACCCTGCAACTGTATGAAGGAGTCCTGAATTTATACTAATGTGTGAATCTCGGTGACCACAAGTCTGTCCTAATAGTCATGTCACCTAGTCTGGGCAAATGATTAGATAATTAGCTCATGTTATCTAGGTTTCTGGTGAGAGATTGTATTTTCATCCTGCAGTATATATTTGTGTGAGATCTCAAAATAAAATTCATTCCTGTCTTGAACCTCAACACAGAGCCTCGTCTCATACTTGGGGGGATAATTATTCGTAAGTTGGAGTCGGTTCTGGTTCCTATGATTCCTCCTGATCGTATTCTGGCTATGGTTTGTACCAGTCTTACTTCTCCTTTGGGTGACAAAATTCTTGCTGCTCAGGTTGATGCTCCTCTTGAGAAACCTTGTGGCCGCTGCTTTGTCTGCTTTGAGTGTCTCCGTACTGCCGTGCTCCAGACTTACCATTCTCCCAAGGCAGCTGGCCACCCTGGGAAGAATCAACTCGTTTGGGCCATTTCCCAACAATTCTGGTGGCCTAGTCTATGTGCTGATGTAACTGCCTTTGTAGCTGCCTGTTCCGTGTGTGCTCAGAGTAAGACTTCACAACAGCTTCCAGTGGGCCTCCTACAACCCATACCCACTGGAAAGAGGCCCTGGGCCCACCTGTCCATGGATTTCATTGTGGAGTTGCCCAACTCCCAAGGCAACACGGTTATCCTTATGGTGGTTGACCGGTTCTCAAAGATGTGTCATTGTATTCCACTTAAAAAGTTGCTCACTTCTAAGGAACTGGCTTCCATTTTTGCTCGGGAGATCTTTCGCTTACATGGGCTACCCAAGGTGATTGTCTCAGACAGGGGTAGTCAGTTTGTGTCCCGGCTCTGGCGAGCCTTTTGTGCACAGCTGGGAATTCAGCTTGCTTTCTCCTCTGACTATCACCCACAGTCTAATGGGGTCGCAGAACCAATCAGTCAATTTCTGACCATCACAACAACTGGTCAGTCCTATTACCATGGGCAGAGTTTGCTCGCAACAGTGCCTTGAATTCTGCTTCCCGGTTGTCTCCATTTATGGCGAATTATGGTTTCCAACCTTCCATGTTGCCTGACTCGTTTTGTTCCGCAAAGTATTCCTGCACTAGAGGAGCATCTGTGTGGTCTTTGTTCCACTTGGGCACAAGTCCAGGAGGCTTTGCGTCATGCTAATGATAGGTACAGACTTCATGCTGACCGCAGACGCCTGCCTGCACCTTCCTACCAGGTTGGGGACAGGGTCTGGCTGTCATCTCGCAACATCCAACTTTGTGTTCCTTCACTGAAGTTCGCACCTTGGTTTATTGGGCCTTTCTGTATCCTTCGCAGGTTTAACCCAGTGGCTTACGCATTGGACCTTTCTCCTAGTATGCGCATCTCAAATGTGTTTTATGTCTCCTTATTGAAACCGTTGGCCTGCAACTGCTTTACCACCTCGGTGCCACGTCCTCACCCTATACAGGTTGAGAACCATGAGGAGTATGAGGTGCAATCTATTGTTGACTCCCGTAGGTTTCGTGGTGCATTGAAAGGGGTACGGTCCAGAGGAATGCTCCTGGGTCTCATCCTCGAACGTACATGCCCCTGCCCTCCTCCGTGATTTCCATAGATGTTTTCCCATCAAGCCCGGTGGTCCTCCAAGGGGGAGGGGTCGTTGTGGAGGGGGTATTGTCAGGGCTGGCTCAGCCCTTCCTTCTCTGAGCTGGCTGCTCAGCTGTCGGCTAATTGCCAGCTCTCTTCTCTCTCCACAGTTAACCAGCTGTTGTGGATCTGCTCATCAATCCCGCCTACTTAAAGACGTCCAGCTCACTTCATTCCTGCCTTCGCCTTGGTCACATTACAAGAAACCATCTCCTGTGTTTCTGTTTAAAGACTGGCTTTGCTGACATCCCTTCTGACTCCTTATCCTGCTTGCTGTTCCTCTACTTGGATCCCTGACTTCTAGCCTGGCTGATTACCCAAACTGGTTATTGAACTCTGGCTTGGCTGATTACTGATCCGGTTACTGGACTCTGGCTATGCTTTGACTACGCTTACTCTATTTACCTTTTTATTTTTATTAATAAACAAGTGTGATTTTACTGTACTTCTGTCTCGGTCTGGTTCATGGTTTCTGACACATTTATATAGTAATCAGTGCATTTTTATAGCACTGATCGCTGTATAATTGTCAATCCTCCCAAAAATGTGTCAAAAGTGTCCGATGTGTCTGCCATAATGTCGCAGTCACGATAAAAATCGCAGAACGCCGTCATTACTAGTAAAAAAAATTAATTAATAAAAATGCCATTAATCTATCCCCTATTTTGTAGACGCTATAACTTTTGCGCAAACCAATCAATATACGCTTATTGTGATTTTTATTACCAAAAATATGTAGAATAAACTGAGAAAAAAAATTGCTTTATTTAGAATAAAATTGGGGATATTTATTATAGAAAAAAGTACAAAATATTGTGTTTTTTCCAAAATTGGCACTTTTTTTGTTTAAATCGAAAAAAATAAAAACCGCAGAGATGATCAAGTACCACCAAAAGAAAGCTCTATTTGTGGGGAAAAAAAGGACGTAAATTTTGTTTGGGTACAGGGTCTCATGGTCACACAATTGTCAGTTAAAGCAATGCAGTGCCATATCGCAAAAAGTGCTCTGGTCATTGAGCAGCCAAATCTTCTGGGGCTGAAGTGGTTAAAACATATTTTAAATGGGGGTGGGGGTGTTTAGGGATTTTTTTTACACATTTTGAGTGCTGTTACAATGATGATCACTGATGTTACTGGGTGCTGTGATTGGCCCAAGTACCATGTGATAGCTGTGGGCCAATCACAGCATCTTTCTGCAGGAAACAGCTGTAAGGAATGAAATTCATGCATAACAGCTTTGTTGCCATTGTGATCATGTGGTCATGTACCGGGATCCGCAATTAACTGTGTCCGGTGGGGGCGGCATGCTGCATGCCCCTAACCCAGAGCAGGCTGGATCACGTAAATGTACATACTACAGCCTGCCTGTGCCGGCCGTCTGCAGTAAATGTACTGTGCGTGGACAGCAAGTGGTAAAGATGAATTTCCGACATTTAAAAATCAGATATTTACCAGTGACTGGGGTCCAGCGCTGTCTTCACACAGCCGGGCTCCTGACACCACCATCTTGGATGCAGGAGCCCCCCTCTGCACATGCGTGAACTCGCATGACACTTTCTGAATAGTCCTGAAGCCTCCTGGGGCATGTGATATGGCACAACTTGAACCTCATCCCTAGTTTTGGCTTCAGCTATTCTTTAATGAGAGTATTATGCATAGCTCCCAACTGTCCCTGAATTCGAGGGACTGTACCTGATTTGGAGCAAGGTCCCTCTGTCCCTCTTTCCTCCTCATTTGTCCCTCATTTTGGTCTGATATATATAGTTGTATATAAAATGTACTTTTTATCTTTCAAAAAGTGTTTCCCAGTGCTAAACCCTTCTTACAAATTCTAAATTGCTGCATTTGTCAATTTTAAAATCCAATTTAAAGGAATAATAGTGGTAAAAAAAGCACTTGTGAATTTAATTTCATTTTTTTGGGGCGGTTATGTCCCCTTTAAGAGGCGTGGCAGGAAGCCTGTCCTATGCCTACATACGTTTGCTAGTAGGTATCCTTCATTCCCTTCATTCCCTTCTCAAAATGTCGGGAGGTATGTATTATGCAATGTACAGTAACTCAGAACGTGCATTCATTGGTTGTCCGTATTGTATGAACAGGTCAAAACTGGTAAGATTGCAATGCCTTACTGCACTGTCCATATTTGCATTTACTTAAGATTTATTATTTTTTTACCATTCTGTTTTTAATCTGAAACTATTTCCTTTAGCATTATCTAGCGCTCCATGGTTGAACTTTGTGCCTTCCTATGCCACATTCATAAAGGGAGAAAATGTAACTATGGAGTGCCTGGCTCCTTCTCCAGTTGCTGTAACCCAGTATCGTTTCTACAGAGACGAAGAGATCATAGGACCATTATCCAGCAAAGGGTTATTATCATTGCACAACATAACAAAAAACGATCAGGCTGAATATATGTGTATGTACTGGAGCCCAAAAAGCAACAGAGAAATCCCGTCCATTCAAAGTGATGCAAGAGAGATTTATGTTATAGGTAAGAATAAAAATGTAAGGAAAATGACTGGCCATCCTGAAATACACTGATCCAATATATATATAAAGATTTGTCAGAAAGGTTTTACCTGCTACAGAAAAGGGGGACATACAGTATATATCAGGGCACCCTCTGTTTTTGACTTGGAGGATCTACAGGTTTGATTGTAGAATTTTGTCCAACTGATTGGCTACAATTTTTCAGTAGCTCATTTTCTGACACCATATTCAATCTGCAATCAAAATCATCCTAAATAAAGACCCCACTGAGAAAAGTAAAACTCAAGGATACTGAAATATCCTTATCCATACTGAAATGTGGACAATTCTTTATTTATCAGCTTTTTTTATGAGAAAATAATGTATAAAATGTAAATTTAAAAAAAATGATATTACCAAATAAAAATGACAAATATAACTAAATCAAATAAATTAGCACACCAAGGAACTTAAAGCAGTATGAAAAACAAAAGCAAACATTTATTATTTTGCATCTTACCAATTCTTAGATGTAATGGCAGCTTTTGTTTTCTATTTTATGCTTTCTTCCGTCTATTCCCATCTGGTGATCCAGTCAGTGAGACTCTAATTGGCTTGAAAAAGGTTGGGCTCTGGTAGCTGATAGTCATAATCAAACTCAGATATTTGCAATTTATAAATCCAGATTTCTAAAAACTGGGAGGCACTATACCCCATCAGTATGAAAATATAGCATTCTTAATATCATCAGAAATCGTGCCATGTTACCTGGGTCAATCCTGTGGACTCTTTCTCTTCTATTTCTATCTTTCCTACTATTATTTCCTTTCCTCTTCCTTACATCTCAAAATCATTTTTTACTATATTTTACCTATGTATTGATTTATTAAACAATATTTCCAAAGCTCTGGTCCAACAAATAAGACAATTTAATCTGACACATAATTTCCTTCATACCTTTGGTCAGACAGTAACCAAATGTTAAATGGAAGATATTGTACTGATTACCTATCTGTAAATAAGTAATAAGCTAATGAGTTGTACCATTTACTATTTATGTTATAATATTATTATTTATTGTAAATAATGTGTATTAAACATTTTTGCTCAATCAATAAAAACCTTTTTGACAAGGAAAAAGGTTGGGCTCGGGGCACAGGACACTGTGCCCTGAACCCACCCACTCAATCAATATTCACTATTGCACTGTTGTCTTCCGGCTTCTCCTCCCCGGCCAATCAGGACAGGAGGCAGATCATGTTGGGCGGGAGGAGAAGCTGAGGAAGCCGCGGTGCCGCAACCATGAAGGGGTGACTGCGGACCTGAGGGGGGGGAGGGTTGGTTTGAAGCCCCCCCAAAAAAGTTTAGCACCAGTCGCCACTGGGTGCCAATCAACTAGTTATGGTCTAAAAGGATTGTGCAATACTAATCTTGCACTTGGTTATCTGTGTCCGCTAATTGCATAGGGCAAACTTATAAGGTAATAATTACTTTTTAACATTACAGATCATTTGCGTCCACCATTGTTGACTGCAGACCCTCCTAATGGAAGAATCAAAGATGGAGGCAATGTAACTCTGCACTGCATTATCAAGGAAAGTTATGAAAGGGCAATATTCCACTTTCTTAATGAAACAGATGAGGTGACCAGTGTACATACCTACAAACCGCAGACAAGAGCAGCAGCAATAACCATCACTGTGAAGAAAAATAATAACACCTCCCCTACCAAATTCTCTTGTCAATACACAGCAGAGATCAACGGACGTTTACTGCTGTCACCAGCGAGCCCGCAAGTTGAGATCATTATAGTAACAAGTATGTAATAACGAATAATAATTCTGAATGTCTGCACAGTAGCCTTTATGTCATCCCTCCTTTCCAACTATGTTATTGACTCTCACATTATGAGTTTATAGAAAGTTACAACTATTGTTTGCTAAAACAGTTCTAGCCACTTCTGCCTGTCTGATAGAGGCAGTTTAATGTCAAGGGGAGGACTCCCCCTTGGCTCTGGTCACATGACACAGCTGTGAGAAGTACTCCCCTCACTCTGATCTGCCACTGCATCTGGTAAGTAGAGGGAGGAGATCTGCACTAATGGGTAATCTGTACTTACGGGTTAAAATGGGAGGGGTTCTGGGAGTACTGAGGGGTGTCTGTACTGAGGGGTCTGTACTGAGGGGTTAGGCTGGGAGGGGGGCTGTACTGGGGAGAGGATTTGTATTGGGGGGCCTGTACTGAGGGGGTTAAGATGGAGGGGGGATGTCTGTGCTGAGGGGTTAGGCTGGGAGGGGAGGTCTGTACTCAGGGGTTAGGATCGAGGGTGGGTCTATACTGAGGGGTTAGGCTGGGAGGGGGGCTGTACTGGGGAGGGGATTTGTATTGGGGGGGCCTGTACTGAGGGTGTTAAGACTAAAGGGGGGATGTCTGTGCTGAGGAGTGAGGCTGGAAGGGGAGTTCTCTACTGAGGGGTTAGGATGGAGAGTGGGTCTGTACTGAGTGGTTAGGCTGAGAGGGGGGCTGTACTGGGGAGGGAATTTGTATTGGGGGCCCTGTACTGAGGGGGTTAAAATGGAAGAGGAGATCTCTACTGAGGGGTTAGGATGGAGGGTGGGTCTGTACTGAAGGATTAGGCTGAGAGGGGGGTCAATACTGAGGGTATAGGATGGAGGGGGGCTATACTGGGGAGGGGGTTTGTATTGCGGGACCTGTACTGAGGGGGTTAAGATGGAAGGGGGGATTCTGTACTGAGGGGGTTAGGATGGAGGGTGGGTTGGTACTGAGGGGTTAGGCTGAGAGGGGGGTCATTACTGAGGGGTTAGGATAGAGGGAGGGTCTGGACTTAGGGATCAGGCTGGGGGGACCTGTACTGGGGGGTTTGGCTAGAAGAAGGGGTCTCTACTGAGGGGTTAAGCTACAGGAGGAAGGGGTTTTATTTAGCCATGGCCCTTTAAGCCCCTCCCACTGCACAATTTGCCCACAACCACATGTGTGTGGCGCTATAGTCCTTTAATTAATTTCTTTTTATGTGTGTATGTAGGCAAGGGAGGTGTTGAAAAATTATCAGCCCGGGGTGCCAAATATGCCACTGCCCCTTGGTATATACAGTATCTATATATTAGCTGTAGCCCATAGGCATGCGCACAGGGTGCGCCAGGTGTGCGTGGGCACACCCTAATTACTCTGTGTGGCACAGATTCCTCCTGTTTAGACCCCTGATATTTCACCAAAGCCCCCTAACGGGGCTCCTAAAAAAAATGTAAATAATAATAAATAATAAAAAAATGTAAAAAATAATTAAATTAAAATTTTAATAATAATAAAAAAATAGTAAAAATAAAAACTAGTGACAACGTCCACTGCCCTACTGACACTAATCTCTGTGCTACTGATACTGTCCACTGCTCTACCTACACTGTCGGCGTATATACGTACAAGCACATGTTTGAGCTTTGGGGTGCACACCCTAATGCAATAGGCTGTGTATACCTATGCTGTAGCCACTTATACTGTTGTGATCAATTTACTTTGCCTCTTGCAATGCAGTTGAGAACCTTTCATTTAAATAATTTCTCACTGTGGTTATTGTAATAAAATCGTGTTTCTGTATATTGCTTGTAATTATCTGTATACACATGATATCTGACTAAAAACAGTAGACTGTACAGCAGGGGCGTTGCTAGGTCTACAAAAGATCTGGGGCTAGAGCCCATGGCAGCATAGTAAAGAAATTCATACGCTTGGGCGGGCATACACATGTATATACAGTAATATACGTGTGGGTGTATATATATCCCCAGAGAGCCCCCCGGTTACATCAGGGTCCCCAGAGAGCCCCCCCTTACATCACCTTACATCAGGGTCCCCAGAGAGCCTTCTCCTTACATCAGGGTACCCAGAGGACCCCCCCCACTTACATCAGGGTTCCCAGAGAGGCCCCCTTACATTAGGGTCCCCAGAGAGCCTCCCCCTTAAATCTGGGTCCCTAGAGAGCCTAGGCCTTAAAATCAGGTCCCCAGAGAGCCTCTCCCTTACATCAGGGTCCCCAGAGAGCCCCCCCCACTTACATAAGGGTCCCCAGAGAGCCTCCCCTCCCCTTGGGGACCCCTGCAGAGACTCGGGGCTATTGGCCTCAGATTCGGGGCTATAGCCCCAAAAGCCACCCCCTAGCAACGCCCCTGCTGTACAGTCTGATTGGTAGTCAAGAGCTCGTTATCTACTAACAGGAGTTATTTTTTTTACTCAAAATAGTAGCGTGAGACTTTTATGTTGACAAATCTCAAATGAAGTCTGTTTTAATTTGATAGGTTCATAAAAATTGTGTATTTTTTAAATATCTATGTAGTTTTGTGTAAATTACATTTCAGAAAACATTGTGACTTTGCCTTATCCTTTTGATTTTCAGCTGGATCTCTGCTGTGGCTGATCGCTATGGGAGTTGCTGTTGGGATTGCAGTATTGATCATAATTGTCAGTTTGGTCTATTGGGTCATTTCAGGCAAAAAAGGTATGAACTATTTACTCAAAAGCCACATTATTCATTTTAATATTACTGCTATACATGTGTAGCGCTTACCCCCGAAGGAGCGGCTGATTAATTATTATATCCTTAATTTGCGTTTACCACCCAGCCCATCGCAGCCCATAAGAAAAGAAACAGTCCATATTGCATTTTTCTCTTGCTTTTATTAAGTAACATAAACTGTTATGCCGCGTACACACGGTCGGACTTTTCGTCTACAAAAGTCCAACGGACGCTGACGGACTAAAGCTGGCTGGTAATCCGATCGTGTGTGGGCTTCTCCGGACTTTCAACTGACTTTTTTAGCCTCAAATCCGACGTACTTTAGATTTGAAACATGCTTCAAATCTTTCCGACGGACTCGAGTCCGGTCGAAAAATCCGCTCGTCTGTATGCTAGTCCGACGGACAAAAACCCACGCTAGGGCAGCTATTGGCTACTGGCTATGAACTTCCTTATTTTAGTCCGGTGTACGTCATCACGTAAGAATTCGACGGACTTTTGTGTGATCATGTGTAGGCAAGTCTGTTCGTAAGAAAGTCCGCCGCAAGTCTGTCGAAAGTCCGCCAAAAGTCAGTCGAAAGTCTGTCGGACAGGCTGTCGGACTTTTGTAGCTGAAAAGTCCGACCGTGTGTACGCGGCATTATAGGAGAAGGGTTTTCTTTTGAGATGCTCTTTTGTTGCTTTGTAATCTTTTCTTTGCTTCTCATGCAAAGACCTAGCATCACTGCGGATAGTAAGAAAACACTATGTGATTTCTTCATCGGGGAGGATGGAAGCAGATTTCATAGAGAATATTTGATAAAGAGTCACTCTGAATAACTTCTTTATCTGCAGAACTTTCCAAGAACAGTTTGTATCTCTATATGTGTACTTGCAGCTTTACCGCTACCTTTTTACCACTACTTCCCATCTGCATGGTACTTCCAAGTTGAGCTAAAGAAAAGTCACTCTGAATAACTCCTCCTGCTTGACTGATTGGAATCCCGGGGCATTGTTGAACCCAAAGTCACAGGCCATCACCACCTGTCTCACTGACTTGCGTACCAACATCCCTCGGGTTTTGGCAGTACCCTTCCTTTGGGCTTTCACTCACGTGATTAATAGCCCATGTGCCACTCATAAACGATCGATCGCCCAGTTTCCTTCCGCTTAGTTACTACTTCTTCTGCAATGATTCTTTGTTCCCTTTCCTCTTTCCTGGCACGCTCCCTTCCCCGCAGGGGCGGCCAACGACACCAGCGACTGCATGCTGTACGGTTTCATCTACTCCTCTACGGACGCCAGTTCCCCACCCTCCCCGCAGGGAGGGCTCCGTTGGCTCCCCGGAGGGGGAACCTCTCCCCTCCAGGAACCAGGCTGGGCTCCTCTCCAAACTCGAACTCCTGACTCACCATGTGACCCGGCTTTTTATATGAGATTCCCGCCTCCTGCCAAACAAATTAATGATTGGCCAGAACTCGCATGCAAACTACCTGTCACTCAAATCCCAAATAAACAAACAGGCCTGCTATAATGGTACAAGCCTGCCTAAATTTACCTGAAACTCTAAACTAGCAAAAAGGTCACATACTCAAAAGTAGGTGCCCGCTACACATGATTGGATATTCTTTGCAAAGTCAAATTTCACAACATTCACTAAATTCTGGGGAAAATTCCAGTGCAAAGTGCAATTTTCCATGCAAGGTAAACAGCCTATCGGATTGCAGCGCCGGTCTCCTATCAGATATCCGGCTGTTAGGGCTCGGCTTAGGCTGAGGGAGGCTCTGCCTGCAGGGAGGGGCAGGGCTGGGAGCTCCACTAACGCTCTGACCCTGCCCTGCCCCGCCCCATGTACTCTGTATGCGCTCGGAGCGCTGAGATCGCCTCTCTTGGACTTCTGAGAGCCTTGCCCTGGACCACGAATATTCCCGCCCCTACCGCTGAAAGCCCCGCCCCCTACCGCTAAAGCCCCCCTACCAGGAAAGCCCCACCCCTACTGCGAAAAGCTCTGCCACCGGACCTCTGAGAGCGGGAGGTAAGCCCGGCCGGCCAGGTAGGTCTTTCTGCCTATAGACTCACTGTTACGCTAAACCCTCCCTGGCAATGTTATTTACCCTCCTGTATAGCTGTGCATTGCTGAAAGCTTACATTTTAAAACTGGCTACTTGATCATCTCCTGTAGTATGTCGTATTCGCAGTCTGATCATCTCCTGTAGTATGTCGCATTAGCAATCTGGTCATCTCCTGTAGTATGTCGCAATCGCAGTCTGGTCATCTCCTGTAGTATGTCGCATTTGCAGTCTGGTCATCTCCTGTAGTATATCGCATTCGCAGTCTGATCATCTCCTGTAGTATGTCGCATTCACAGTCTGATCATCTCCTGTAGTATGTCGCAATCGCAGTCTGGTCATCTCCTGTAGTATGTCGCATTTGCAGTCTGGTCATCTCCTGTAATATGTCGCATTCGCAGTCTGGTCATCTCCTGTAGTATGTCGCATTCGCAGTCTGGTCATCTCCTGTAGTATGTCGCATTTGCAGTCTGTCATCTCCTGTAGTATGTCGCATTTGCAGTCTGATCATCTCCTGTAATATGTCGCATTCGCAGTCTGGTCATCTCCTGTAGTATGTCGCATTCGCAGTCTGATCGTCTCCTGTAGTATGTCGCATTCGCAATTTCTGGTCATCTCCTGTAGTATGTCACATTTGCAGTTTCTGGTTATTTCCTGTAGTCGCATCTACAGTCTGTTTAAAAGTAGTACCTGCTGTTGCACAAATCACTTCATTACACTTTTATTTCTGATATCTATGGCTATGCATATTTATTTATTCCTTATTGAGCACTATATTTGATTGGCTGCTTCTGCTTGGCACACACGAACAATCAAATAGTGCTCAATATGGATTAAATAAATAGATATCATAAAGTGTAATAAAGTGATTTGTGCAACAAGCTCCTTAAACAGTCCACAATCAGTTGCAGTACATGAACTTTCCCTGAATGTGGAATGTTTAAAGAGCAGGGGCGAACTGACCCTTTGGGCAGCTTATGTAGTGCCAAGCCATAATTTGTTAATTGAAAGTTTAAAGAGCTTGACTTGTACTGTAGTTTTGTTTTTTTGTTTTGACAGGGGCGCAGTTTCAGTACTTGCCATAGGCGCCATTTTCACTAGATACGCCTCTGACAGTAGCCGTGCATGCCTGGAATGTCAGAAATGTCAGCATAGATGTTCCTGAGACATGCTTTCGCTGCATGTGGAGTGCAAGGCAAAAATAAATAAAAAAAATGCTCACCTAGCTCTGCCTTTAGTAAATTAATCCAATGCCCAGTACTCATATTAATATGTGTATCTTGTTCTGTTTTGTTCACAGATCCACCAGAAGATGCTCCGGAATCTAAGACACATTCTAATGTGAGTAACATTTATTTTATGTAATTCGGTCACTAATGGGGCGTACACACGGTCGGACTTTTCAGCTACAAAAGTCCGACAGCCTGTCCGACAGACTTTCGACGGACTTTTGGCAGACTTTCGACGGACTTGCGACGGACTTTCTAACGAACAGACTTGCCTACACACGATCACACAAAAGTCCGTCGAATTCTTACGTGATGACGTACACCGGACTAAAATAAGGAAGTTGATAGCCAGTAGCCAATAGCTGCCCTAGCGTGGGTTTTTGTCCGTCGGACTAGCATACAGACGAGCGGATTTTTCGACCGGACTCGAGTTCGTCGGAAAGATTTGAAGCATGTTTCAAATCCAAAGTCCGTCGGATTTGAGGCTGAAAAAGTCAGTTGAAAGTCCGGAGAAGCCCACACACGATCGGATTACCAGCCAGCTTTAGTCCATCAGCGTCCGTTGGACTTTTGTAGCTGAAAAGTCCGACCGTGTGTACGCCCCTTTAAAGTGACCCTTTCACCACAAGGCCATTTGTAATATAAGCCCAGTCTATAAAAGCAAAGCATCTATGCTCACCTTTCCAGAGGACCCATCTTCCTGTTTTTTTGCAAGAATACCTGCTCCTCCCATCGCATGCTGTATTTCCACTCACCAGCTCACTCATCACTACAGGAAATAAAAGTCAGCAAGAGGAACCACAGCATGCAGCTGGGGAAGTAGGTATTTAACACACCTGGAAGTGTCAGTGACCTGGAGCAAGTTTGCAGATAAGGTGTTTGATTCAAAAGGCAACAAATCTAAAGCGTCACCACCATATGCATAGGCAACCAGCATTTTTAGGAAGTTGTTTTTACTCCCCTGGACACCTTTTCTTCTGGCAGGTAAAAAATGCACCTAAAGCCTCATTCTTGCAATTTTATGCAAGCTTAAACATATTTAGTTGAGTCAAGCATTTGAGCGTGCATTGATTTAATTGGCCAGAATATTGTTTTTTCCTGGACATTGGAATTCATTTACATTTAAGTACTAAATGCTCCTAGAGTTTAGACGTTATTAAGCGCATTCATCGTTTTTTTCTGCCCAAAATCTGATTGTGCTGGTGGTGCTTTTTTTTCCAGACTCTAAAAGCTCCTCTTTTAATATGCCTGTAAACACCTATGTTGGCATGGCCACATAGGCTAACATAGAGGTACGTGTACAGGCTGATAGTTCCACCCCCAAGTTTCCAGATGGGCTGGCGCCTGCAGAACTGCTAAGCAGGCCTCTTCCCGAACGCGTGGCTGTAACCCTTTGTTAGCTGTACTGAAGTTTGCAGGCCTTCTGATGCTTGAAGAACTTGCCACTTGGCACTGACTGTGCCCTAGCAACTGGAAGCAGGCGGCTGCTGACTTTCACAGTGGTTGCCTGTAGCAACAATAGTTGTTAGCCCATGCCTCACTGAAGGGAACATAATCAGAACAGTCCCACCCAGAGGCACCTGCTGGCTTACCCTGGTCTTCCCGAAACAGTAGATTTCTCCAGGCATACTTTACTGTATGAAGCAGAAGTTTGGAGCATAAAGTCACAATGTCCAGCCTTAGCAGATTGCTGGACATATTTGTAATCCATAGGCGTGGTTGCCACGGGTGACAGCACATGGTAAAGTTCACTAAATTGCAGGTTTAGCATAAGTGTCCGTCCCAGCCACGGTTGGGCCAACTTGGTAAGCAGGGCAGCAATAACTTGAACTTTGAAGGCAGATCCCACGAATTGCTTAGGAAAATGGCACTTGGGTATTGCAATTACAATCAGGCAGAACACAAACAGTAAGTCCTTCCCCGGTTCAATCCCTCTACGTTCTCTGGTACAAAGCACACTTCCCTGGCTCGACCAACTCCAGTTGCTAGGGGCAAAGGCTGGCAGGTTACCTGTGGGCAGACATCCCAGAATGAGCCCCCAAATGCAGCACTCCCACCACAGCCAGTCACATGAGTTTCCAAGCACACGAGTCAAGAAGTCCTTGCACTTTCAAACTTGAATGGGGATGAGATACATGCAGTATGGGATGCCCACTTGATTGAAGAAATATACATAGGGACTAAACTATATACACTCCAGTATATACAACCTCTTCTCTTTCACCGCCACAACATATTGCTTGCAGACTATCGCTCCCAGGACCAACTAGCACTGTTGTGGGGACCTGACACTGTCAGGCTCAAAGCAAATGCCCTTTGCAGGCAGGGACCACGGGCCCATTTGGTGTAGCAAAAAATAGGTAGTTCTGAGTGCTAACCATCCTAAATGTGGCTACTGCTCCGAGTACAACCTCTTCAGGCACTGCCAACTCTCCTGGCTGCAGCTGCCCCTTTCCACTGCCTGTGCTTCCACAGTCCTCCTGTCTGGCTCTGCACCCATCCCAGACTGCTCCATTCCAGTCCTTTCAGGCATCCATCCCAGTCCTCCAGACTGTGTGTCACTCACCGGCCCTCTTGGCTGTTCCTTGTCCTCCTGGAGACAGTGCTCTCCCACAGTCCTCTTTGAATCCAGTGCCTCCTGGCCAGGACACCTCTGTGATTTTAGGTCACCCCCCCCTCCAGACTAGGGAGCTCCCTCAAAGGCCACGACAGCCTAACACTCCATCTCCAGCTTCCACCTGAACAACTCCTCCCCAGCTGGGCTGACCCAGAGTATTTCCCCTGCCAACCCAAGTTGGGGATTGGTCAGGGCCCTCAGAATACTCTAGGCAGCTCCACCTCACTTCCCCTTCCATCTTTCTATAAGGTTCCAGCACATTCTAGAAATAGGGGGGGGGGGTCTCAGTGATGCTGCCTGTGAGTCATCCAGCTCTCCCTGGATCTCTGCCCAACCCAGAAAAAAAACTGGCAGGTTTGTTTAAGAGCCAAGTCTGCATAAATTTACCTACACTACACAAAACTCTAGCACTCTAGCAACACAGCTAGGGGGCGCTACAAGAATAATACAAGGGAATAAGCATAAAATGTTAAGAACAAATTGTAGTAAGGTAATGTGAGTTCTATATTCAATGGTCAATTTGGAGTTTCAGAAACAAAAATATGTTCATCTGTCTCCAGTGAAATATAACATTGGGATATCACAATATTCAGTAAAATACTGTAAAGAAATGCCATTTAAAGAGAGTGTATAGTGTGTTTCCATCTATCGCTGCATTGTGTACAAAAATAAAAAAGCACATTTTTGGAAACGTTATTTTTCGTTTGTAAGATAAATATTAAATACCGCAAATTAATATTTCATATTTATCATTTTGTGACAAAAAAGCCATACGTGCAAGTCTGGTACTCCTAGATGTCCCATGTTGTTGAGACCTGAATAGCAGAATTTTAGGTTACATACTGTTGAATGAGTCACCTAATTGACTAGGTGAGAGGACCTCCTCTGCAATTACAGACAGTCTCATCTAGATTTCCAGTCGGCAGGAGCAGACAGAGTGCTAAGCTTTCCTATTAAATGGCCCCATATCCATTGAACACACTGAAGCGAAGAGGCTTCCTCGATTTACAGTGCCTTGCAAAAGTATTCACCTCCCTTGGCATTCGTGTTTTGTTGCCTCACAACCTGGAATTAACATGGATTGTTTGAGGATTTGCATACTTTAAGTTACAGAACATGCCCACAAGTTTGAAGATGTGTTTTTTTTTTATTGTGAAGCAAAAAACAAATAGGACAAAATAACAGAAAAAGTCAATGTGCATAACTATTCACCCCCTAAAGTCAATACTTTGTAGAGCCACCTTTTGCGGTTATCACAGCTCCAAGTCGCTTTGGATAAGTCTCTATGAGCTTGCCACATCTTACCACTGAGATTTTTGCCCATTCCTCTTTGCAAAACTGCTCCAGCTGCTTCAAGTTGGATGCTTTGCGTTTGTGAACAGCAATCTTTAAGTCTGATCACAGATTTTCTATTGGTTTGAGGTCTGGGCTTTGACTAGGCCATTCTAACACATTTACTAGATATGTGCACACTGAAATATTTTGTTTCAGAATTTCGTTTTCGTCCGAAAAATACATTTATTTAGTTACTCCCGAAATTCTTTTATTTATTTCGCTTTTCGTTAAAAATTGCATTCGTCCGAAAATCCAAATTAATTAAGGTCGAATCTGTCATTGAAGGCTTATGGTGTCTGTCGAATGTTCAAAGAAGATTCGACGGAGCAGCTAAACTGTACGACGCCGTATAGTTTAGCTGCTCCGTCGAATCTTCTTAGAACTTTCAACAGACACCATAAGCCAAAGATTCAACGTTGGTATGTTTTTTGCTGCTTTGTCGAATCTTCGTCGTTCATGTTGAATGTATATAGTTCAAACAGAAAATGGACTGGTGATAGTGATCACTGATCAGACAGGTAAGATAGGGTATATAGAATCTATATAGAATCTCAATCTATAATATAGAATCTATAATAGTAACCCCCCCCCCCCCCCCACAACACGGGCAGCCTCTGAGGCTATCACAACACTAGCAACACTAGTATCACTATCAAATTCACAACACTAAAACAATAGCAGCAGATTACTATGAAAAAGTTAAGTTGAACTGTAGCTTCCTTCACTTTTGTTCTGCTGCTGTGCTTATGCTTAATTGCTAAATAATTCAGGTTCCCTGACAAACGGACCAGCTAAGATTGACTGTCTTCTGAAATGATTCAGTGTGTGTGTCTCTCTTTGCTAGCAAATCGTAAGTGAAAGTAAGTTGGCTGTACGTGTGTACTTAGTTTTGCTCCTCCTCTTTGGTTACTATCAGCCAATAACATTTATCATCATCATTATTTTTATTTTACTTCCCCCACCCAATTCCAGCAGCGATCTTTTTTCCCCTATGTTGAATCTTTTCTCTCTATGTCGAATCTTTTCTCTCCATGGCGAATCTTTTCTCTCTATGTAGAATAATCTTGGACTAATAGAATTAAGGTTAGGCACATTCGACCACAGGTTTGATGGACACAGATTGTTATTGTCATCATCATGTCGAATCTCCTATCTATATTGAACTGTTGTAGCAACAAAAACGAAAATAAAGCATTTGTTTATGTCGGATCTTTTGTTCTTCCGATTCTGCACTTTCATTATCGTTTGTTAAAACGATAGCAAAAATACCTGAAATTCGGACGAAAATGCATTCGGACAAAAACGAATGCACATGTCTAACATTTACATGTTTTCCCTTAAACTACTCAAGTGTTGCTTTAGCACTGTGTTTGGGGTCATTGTCCTGCCGGAAGGTAAACCTCCATCCTATCCTCAAATCACACACAGAGTGGTACAGGTTTTGCTTAAGAATATCTCTGTATTTAGCAGCATCCATCTTTCCCTCAACTCTGACCAGTTTCCCAGTTCCGACTGCTGAAAAACATCCCCACAGCATGATGCTGCCACCACAATGTTTCACTGTGGGATGGTGTTCTTTGGGTGATGTGATGTGTTGGGTTTGTGCCAGACACAGCGTTTTCTTTGATGACCAAAAAGTTCAATTTTAGTCTCATCAGACCAGAGCACCTTCCTCCATACATTTTGGGAGTCTTCCACATGCCTTTTCGCAAACTCAAAACGTGCCATTTTGTTTTTAGCTGAAAGTAATGGCTTTCTTCTGGCCACTCTGCCATAAAGCCCAACTCTATGGAGTGTACTGTTTGTAGATCTGACAAAAAAAATCACTCAGTCAGATTTAAAACAGCAGCCTGTTATAGGCAGGAACCCGAAGCCCCCTTTAAGTGTGTAGGAAAGTTACAGTGTCCAGCAAAATCACTCCTGTGGCTACTGATTGCAGCACCACCTCTTCAGGCACTGTCAACCCACCTGGCTGCAACTGTCCCTTTCACTAGCCCTCCAGGGTAACTTCTCTACCAGTCCTCCAGATCGACACTTTTTCCACAGTCCTCCCAGACTGCTAACTCACCAGTACACTCGGCTGACTTCTCAGGAGATTTCCTGGATGTGCTGATCTGCTCCTGCTGTCTTCACACTTGGTCCCGTGCCTCCAGGAAAGGATTCTTCCATGTGTTGTAGAGGGTCCCTCCAGCACCCGAGCCCCAAGTCTGGAGTAACCCCCCCCCCCAGACTAGAAGGTGACTTCAAGGGCCACGGACAGCCTCCTCAGCACTCCATCTCCATCTGCCTGCTGCCTGACTCATCAGTACCTATGAGGTGGCCTTCCCCCTGCCAGTCTATTTTGCTCTCATCAATACTCCAGTCAGCTCCTCCTAGACTCCACCCCACTGCAACTGGAAACTTCTCCACGGTTCCAGAAAACAGGGGGAGTCACCTGAAATGCTGCTTGCTGAGTATTCCAGTCTCCCTGAGTTACTCAGCCCTGATCCAGATTTAACCCAGGCCTGGCTCTCAGCCAAGCCAAATGTACCTACACTAACAACTAACTCTGTACATCTAATAGAGGGTGCTACACTATATTATGATTTGTATTATTATTAGGTCTCATGTAAATCAGCAGGGTTATTCTGAATTTGATGTGCATTTGGAATGTTTGCTCTCAAATGCAAAAAAAGTAAAGTCAGCAAGTTCCCGTTTAGTTTAAAGGAACAGCACTCATGGAAGTTCAGAGGCTTCAGTTGACCTGCTTTGCATTGCACTGCATCTCTTTGGACGCAACATGTCCTCCTAAAGGTATGTTTGAACTGTGGAACTGTGAAGGTCAAACGCAACCTTTTTCACGCTGCTTTTCTATTCAAACACAGCTGTATGTCTTTAAGGGAAAAGTGTAGCATTTGACACAAACACCATTCGACATAAACCCTCAAAGTGGTTTTAAACACAAAAAACAAAAATGTATTAAATTGCAGCCCACCAATTCTTAGTGGTGGCTGCATTCATTTTCTTTTTTTAGTGTGTATTCTTTTATTTTCACCTGGTGATGCTGCTAGTAAATTTGTTTGTTTTCAACTTCCTTTAACAAGCTGTCTATTACAAGTAACAGTTAAAGGGATGAGACAAACCATTTACCACAGACAGGGGTGCTTACAATTATCAGCCTATATTTATTTATGTAAAACCTTTATCCCAAAAGGAAAGAATTGTTGCTGTAACTGATTATAAAGTTCAATCTGGAGTTCTACTTTAATTTATTAGTCAAGTTCATCTAAATGTGTTAGTCTATTGTCAACCAAACAATCTCCATGTATAAGTTGACATATGGGGCTCGTGGTTGTCTGAAAAAATTCAACGAAATTTGGTTCCCCTGGCAGAAATCGCAGTCTACAATACGGTTTATTTGATATTTTCTTAAAGCGGTATTAAACTCATAACAAAAAATTTATTATATTTCAGTTTACCAATCATTGGATGTGGGGCTGCACAAGTTTTCTTTTCTTTGGCTTTTCCACTCTGTTTTCACCTGGCGATCTGGCCAGTAACACACCTCCTGTATTAGTAGTGAGACACAACTCTGGATGAATGAAAACAGGAGGCCCAGCAGACAGTAGCATTGTCAGTCTGGAGGGGAGCGTAATGTTAAATGTATTAGCAGAGTTATATACACTAACAAATTGAGGGCAAACTCCTGCTCACACTTTATAATCACTTACAGCAAATCGTTTTTTCCTTTTGGGATAAAGGTTTTACATGAATAAATAAAAGCTGATCATTTTAATCAACCCTGCCAGTGTTAATTGGTTTGTCTCATCCATGTAAACTGATACATTCTGCTTAAGAGCTTGTGCTCTTGAAAATAAACAGACTTGCTCGCTGGATCATCAGATACACATAGAAGAAATAAAGCCTAAAAAATGGAAACAAATGCAGCAATACCATTTAAGAATTGGTAAGCTGCACTATAATAAATGTTTGCTTTTAGGTTTAATACTGCTTTAATTTATCTATGTATTTGAGTTGAAATTAAGAGGTCACTTTTACATAGGATACTCCTGTTTATGCATCTACTTTTTTCACAGATTATTATTATTTTTTATTTTTTTTTGTATTTGCTCATATTACGCGCATTTTAGCGTATATACCTTCGCGCATTTTTGTGTGCAGTCGCGGAAACTTATTCTCATTCTGCACAATATGTAACTGGGCATTTGCACGCATTTGTGCACATTTTTGCGTATTTGCACACATTTGCAGGTATGAGGCGTAAATTTCTGACCAAAAAAAGCAGATTTTTCTATTTTTTTTTTTTAAATCCAATAACTCTTTCTATTGATTTTAACATACTGAAAAAAAAATACAGTATATTACAAACAAACTCTACATACAATCCAGATACTGATGCCAACAAATAAAACCACTCACAAAAAAAAAAAAACCCCAAAAAAACACGCTTACTCAAAATCAAACCTCTCTCCCTCTCCCCTCTGAGCCCTTGCTAACTATAATCTTCCTTTGATATCCGAGCCAAAATCGGCCAACCACCTTCTCCATATAATCTCAAACTTCCCTGGACAGTCTTGTTGCAAAAACACATATTTTTCTTTTAACAGACTTTCCCTAATTTGTATTCTTCACTCCTCCACTGTTGGGGCATGTACTGAAATCCATTTTCGAGCTATTAAATTATGCGTCTGAAACAGGCTTCTCAATAGTGTGATATAATCACCACTCGAGAACCCGGCTTGTTCCATCATATTTAACAAGCACAAACCTGGATCTAGTGGCAACTCCATTCCTAGCAAGCTGTTATTAGTCCTGATTACCCCCCCCCCCCAATATCAATGAAGTTTGGGACATTTCCATAACATATGAATGAGGTTCGCTGGTTCGCCCTTACATCGAGGAAAGAGAGGGGAGTCCATCTGTTTCCATTTAAATAGTTTCTCTGGAGTATGATACACCCTGTGTAAGATAAATAGTTGTGTTAACTTTTTGTGTGGTAGATAAAGATACATCAGGGACTGTAGATAAGGCCATTAACCATTGATCATCTGATATTGGGCCCAAATCATGTACTCATTGAGCCCTTGATGGAATAACTACCAAATCTTGAAATTTAGTATATAGTACCCAGTATAGTCGTGATATAAGTCCTTTCTTATGTGTTTTAGAATCCAATAGGGAGATTATTGTTGACCTATTTAATCTTAATTTTAAATCACAGGAGCGGGACTGTGCTTTTATAGCATGTCTAAGCTGGAGGTATTGAAAAGCTATTCTTCGGGATTTCATATTCTTCCATTATTTGAATAAAAGATTTTAAAGTGTCCTGAAATAATTGACTCAGGTACCTTACCCCCTGTTTTTGCCACAGATAAAATCCTTCCAGTTTTCCCAATACCTCATACCTAAGCTCCCCCATATTGGGGTATGGGTTGTATACCCCTTTATATTGGTAATATTTTTCATTTCTTGCCATATGTTATCAAATAATTTGCCAATCATAAATCATCATCACCTTTTACCCTTCCAATATTCCCTGTCTCTAATAAGGAGACAAGTGAGTAATCCCTACATAACGGCAACAGCAAGCCCTCAGACGCCGATATTTTAATCCAACCAGAAAATTGCTGTAATTGCGAGGCTAGAAAGTAACTTTTTATATGTGGAATAGCGAGCCCTCCTACATCTTTTGCATCAGAGAGGTTCATTTTATACGAGATCGCATCGCAGGATCCAGGAAGAGCTTACTTACCTTGTCCCCAGGATCCTGCGATGTCTCCCCGCAGTGTGAGCGGCTCGTCCTCCGCTCGATTCATCACAGAGCCGAGCTCTGTTCCCTGCGAGCGCTGCGATGCACGGGGACGGAGAACGGCACCAAATTCAAAAAGTGAAACACACACAATACATACAATATATTGTAATCTTACAGATTACATTACCGTATGAAATTATTTCACACCCCTTTTGTCCCTAGTGGTTTCTCCAGTGCCCTGCATGCAATTTTATATTATAAAGAAAGTTATTTCTGCCTGGAAACTGGAGATTGCCCATAGCAACCAAAACCGTCCCTTTACATCAAAAGTGGTTTTAGACCAGCTAGAAAACAGCGATAATAAATTAGAATCACTCAGAATTGAGTGATAGTGATTTGTGGGAGATCCGTCATCAAACACTGAAAAGTAATGACAGCGACAATTCTGCAACTGAGCAAATTTCAGTGTTTTTGATTTGATTACATTATTGAATAATTTTTATTATTATTATATTATTATTTGGTATAATTATTTATAGTTATTTATTATATTATAATTTATGATTTCATGTTTCAAACTTGATCATATCCGAGATGTCTACTAGACTCTAGTTTGGACAGATTTAAGTGAGTTATTCCTAAGAATTACAGGCCTACAATATAAAATGGCAAATTTCCATGCAAAATAACTGTACCGCTTTCAACATCAAAAATATGAAATAATCATACCACCAGGAAGGTTAATGTACACACAGCACCCCATATTGACAGAAAAACACATAATTGTTGACATTTTTGCAGATTTATTAAAAAAGAAAAACTGAAATATCACATGGTCCTAAGTATTCAGACCCTTTGCTGTCACACTCATATATTTAACTCAGGTGCTGTCCATTTCTTCTGATCATACTTGAGATGGTTCTACACCTTCATTTGAGTCCAGCTGTGTTTGATTATACTAATTGGACTTGATTAGGAAAGCCACACACCTGTCTATATAAGACCTTACAGCTCACAGTGCATGTCAGAGCAAATGAGAATCATGAGGTCAAAGGAACTGCCTGAAGAGACAGAATTGTGGCAAGGCACAAATCTGGCCAAGGTTACAAAAAAATTCTGCTGCACTTAAGGTTCCTAAGAGCACAGTGGCCTCCATAATCCTTAAATGGAAGACGTTTGGGACGACCAGAACCCTTCCTAGAGCTGGCCATCCGGCCAAACTGAGCTATCGGGGGAGAAAAGCCTTGGTGAGAGAGGTAAAGAAGAACCCAAAAATCACTGTGGCTGAGCTCCAGTGATGCAGTCGGGAGATGGGAGAAAGTTGTAGAAAGTCAACCGTCACTGCAGCCCTCCAACAGTCGGGGCTTTATGGCAGAGTGGCCGATGGAAGCCTCTCTTCAGTGCAAGACACATGAAAGCCCGCGTGGAGTTCGCTAAAAATCACCTGAAGGACTCCAAGATGGTGAGAAATAAGATTCTCTGGTCTGATGAGACAAGGATAGAACTTTTTGGCCCTAATTCTAAGCGGTATGTGTGGAGAAAACCAGGCAATGCTCATCACCTGTCCAATACAGTGAAGCATGGTGGTGGCATCATCACTCTGGGGTGGTGTTTTTCTGCTGCAGGGACAGGACGACTGGTTGCAATCAAGGGAAAGATGAATGCGGCCAAGTACAGGGATATCCTGAAAGAAAACCTTCTCCAGAGTGCTCAGGACCTCAGACTGGGCCGAAGGTTTACCTTCCAACAAGATAATGACCCTAAGCACACAGCTAAAATAACGAAGGAGTGGCTTCACAACAACTCTGTTACTGTTCTTGAATGGCCCAGCCAGAGCTCTGACTTAAACCCAATTGAGCATCTCTGGAAAGACCTAAAAATGGCTGTCCACCAACGTTTACCATCCAGCCTGACAGAATTGGAGAGGATCTGCAAGGAGGAATGGCAGAGGATCCCCAAATCCAGGTGTGAAAAACTTGTTGCATCTTTCCCAAAAAGACTCATGGCTGTATTCGATCAAAAGGGTAATTCTACTAAATACTGAGCAAAGGGTCTGAATACTTAGGACCATGTGGTATTTCAGTTTTTCTTTTTTAATAAATCTGCAAAAATGTCAACAATTCTGTGTTTTTCTGTCAATATGGGGTGTTGTGTGTACATTAATGAGGAAAAAATGAACTTAAATGATTTTAGCAAATGGCTGCAATATAACAAAGAGTGAAAAATTTAAGGGGTTCTGAATACTTTCCGTCCCCACTGTAATCCTTCACATTTCTAGTAACCTCGATCCCCAGATATTTAACCCTATGTTTAATTTGTATTTGTGATGTCTGATCGGGCAGAGGGATTTCCATATCCTCCAATGGCAACAATGTCGATTTCTCCCAATTGATTTGGAATCCCGAGAATTGCCCAAGCGCAGAGATGTGTCATTAATTCTACCAATGAGCCTAAGGTATCTCCCAAAAAAATCAACGCATGATCTGCATAAAGGGCAATTTTATCCTCCCTACCTGAGCGACAGAACCCAACAATCCCTTCTGACTGTCTGATGGCGATAGGCAAAGGCTCAATCACCAATGCAAACAGCATAGGGACAGAGGGCATCCCTGTCTGGTTCCTCTAGATAATGGAAAGAATGGGGACATTGTGTTATTGATTCTCAACCTTGCCTTAGGATCCTTGTACAACAGTTTCAGCCAGGCTAAAAAGCCTGGACAAATTCCAAAGGCAGACAATACAGTCCATAAATATTCCCATTCTACCATATCAAAAGCCTTCTGGGCATCCAGACAGAATATGGCACTAGTCCCACCATTATCCCTGGGAAATTGCATATTCAAAAAAAGTCTGTGGATATTTATAGAGGCAGCTCTATTGGGGATAAACCCCGTTTGGTCCTTATGAATCAAGGAATTAATATACATAGATAATCTATTTGCGAGTACCCTAGCTAAGATCTTAACATCATCAGAGGTAAATAGAGAGATAGGGCGATATGAGTCCGGTTTTAATGGATCTTTACCCCATTTTAGAATTGCTGTAATTATTGTTTCTTGCATAGATTTAGGGAGTTCTTGCATGTTATATGCCTTGTTTCAAGGAGTTCTGGAAGTAAGATCTGGCCATATTTTTTGTAGATTTCAGATGGTAGCCCATCTAGTCCAGGAGCCTTATTATTCTGAGTTTGGGATACTGCCTCCTCTAACTCTTTCAGAGTTATTGGACTAGCCAACATTTCTCTCTCATTTACAGTACGTTTTGGAATAATACATTTTTCCAAAAATTGTGTACTTTGATTCTTTACATTTACTGTTCTGGATTGATATAATAAAGTATAGAAATCTACAAATCTACTCTGAATACTCCTGATATCGTATACAATTCCATGTACTGTATATTTTTAATAGTGGCTATACCTGGTGGGCCATCTTGATTACGAGCTATCACCGCTAAAATATGACCTACCTGCTCCCCCATTTCATAATGTTGTTGTTTTTGAAAAAATCTACTATTCTCTGCTTTTGATAAGAGAGAGGGAGAGAGGGGGAGAGAGAGGGAGAGAGGGGGAGAGAGGGGGAGAGAGGGGGAGAGAGGGGGAGAGAGGGGGAGAGAGAGGGAGAGGGAGAACATGTAAAGCATCAAACACAAAAAATTAAGGGTATATAGATAAACCCTTGTTGGTATAAACAGAATAAACAGAAAAATCAGTCAATATTTTTGTTTAGGAAACGTGGTTTTATTTTAAAAAATGTTATATATCACAATGGCTAAATCGGTGAGATATTTACAGTACCTCCACGTAAGCCTTATTTATAGGCTTACTTGTAGATACAAGTGCTGTAACAGAGTTTACAACCTCTTTAATACCTTAAATAACATCTTATTAGATTTTTACTCCAAGAGTATATAATTTGTTTGGAAATTCTAGAGAAATGTTGAAATAATGCATTACAATTTAACTACCGTATATACTCGAGTATAAGTCGAATTTTTCAGCACATTTTTTTGTGCTGAAAGTGCCCCCCTCGACTTATACTTGAGTCAAGCACTTTTCTGCAGCAAAAAATTTCATTTTCCGAACCGAATTTGGGGCCCCGTATCTCAGGGCCACTTGGTGCTAGAAACCCCAGCTTTGGAAATGCTATGGTGCTAGTTCCACTGGGTTTGCACACCAAATTTGGGGTTCCTAGCACTAAGTGGCCCCGAGATACGGGGCCCCAAATTCGGTCAACTGTGTCCATCTGCAGCAATGTCATTTCAGGACCCTTTGGGTTCAGAGACCCCAAATTTTGGCTGCAGCTAGGGGGCATCTAGGAACCCTTAACTACCGAGTTTGAAGTTCAGGGGACCTTTGGCTGCAAATGGGCACAGTGAGGCATACAAATGGGCACAGTGATGCTGCAAATGGGCATTGTTGACCCTCTTTTCCACTTACAGTAGCTGTGCATTTCTCACCCTCGTCTTATACTCGGGTCAATAAGTTTTTCCCATTTTTTTTGTAGTAAATTAGGGCCTCGACTTATACTCGGAACGACTTATACTCGAGTATATACGGTAAACGCATTCGATTTTAGTTGACTAAAATGTATGAGATTTTAGCTGACTAAAATGTATGAGATTTTAGTCGACTAAAATGTACTGGAGATTTTAGTCGAATTACTAAAACTAAAACAATTTACACAAAAATATAACTAAAACTAAAATGGCATTTTAGCCCAATGACTATAACTAATGCCCTGTACACACGGTCGGACATTGATCAGAAATTCCGACAACAAAAATCCATGGATTTTTTCCGATGGATGTTGGCTCAAACTTGTCTTGCATACACACGGTCACACAAAGTTGTCGGAAAATCTGATCGTTCTAAACACGTAAAACACGTACGTCGGGACTATAAACGGGGCAGTAGCCAATAGCTTTCGTCTCTTAATTTATTCTGAGCATGCGTGGCACTTTGTGCGTCGAATTTGTGTACACACGATCGGAATTTCCGTTGTCAGAAAATTTTATAGCATGCTCTCAAACTTTGTGTGTCGGAAATTCCAATGGAAAATGTGTGATGGAGCCCACACACGGTTGGAATTTCCGACAACAAGGTCCTATCACACATTTTCCGTTGGAAAATCCGACCGTGTGTACAGGGCATAAGACTGAATCGAAATTGCTGCCAAAATTAACACTGGTGCTTCTATCACTCTTGTGTATACCATTTAGATTAAAATGTGAAGAAACATGGATTGATGTATATTGTTCTATGTACTCTGTAATATGATCTAGGTACATATATCATAATAACAGCAAAAACTGTAATATTAATGCTCATTAATTATATCTTTCTTATAGGGTGGGTGTAAAGTGACCTCATTGTAGCATGTGGGAAGTGACACGATGATGACTTTTCCATAAAACAATAGCTATGAAAACAAAGATCCGGGAATAGAAGTAATTGCATTTACCACATGTGAACAGAAGGATGGAGTACAGTCTGTGATGACGATAATAACTCAGGGTACTTTTTTAACAATGAACATAGACGCTTATAAAATCCATCATTTACAGCAGTTTGGGATTAGATTGTACTTTCAGTGTGTATGTTATATGCAGTCAGTACTGTCTCAGTGATCATTTTCAAATCTGAAACCTCTACAAACTCTGTCATTGTACCTCGCTTGTGTCAAAATCCATTTCAGATACAGCCAAACACATTCTTTCAGCCAATTTAAATATGCTAGACATTATCTAACAAACAAACAAAATAGCATTGACCACTAGAAAATTCATTTCCTGGAGAAAATGAGTGGGAATGCTGAATAGCTGAATTGCTAAAGCTAACTGGATGAATAGCTTAAATCCATAAGAAAAAAAAGAAGTGAGAATAGTTGGAAAAGTAGGAATGGTTTTAAAATAAACATGAATTTCATTAAAAACGTTTAACACCACTAATGTATGAAAGTTGTTGAATATTTAAAGGTTTTTTGAAAAGCTTTTTGATCATTAATCCCCACACCTAATGAGTGAGAGACAGTGTGAGAGAACCCTTCAAACAAGCCTTAATAAATCCACAACAGTACATGTTATGGAAACAGCAACTTCACCGTTAGAGACACACGGCCTTTATGAACGTATCGGTATAAAATTTATGTTGATAAACTTAAAAATGTGTGCATGTCAGCGATTTAAAAAGAAGTTGGCTGTGCGTTTCGCTGGGAAATGTGAACAATTTTATACAGGACAGTCAATGGAAGAAAGTGTAGAACTCTTGTCATTTGGAAGCTCAACCAGCCAAAAGTAAAAGGCGTATCACAAAACTGAGCACATTGCCTGAAACTAGATAAAAATACCTACGTTTTGATGTATAAATTGTGTATGACAAGTAGATCTTGTGGGCGTGAAAGCAATTTATATAGAAGGAACTAAGGTAATTTTTTTAAGGCTCTGTGCTCTAGCTATGACATCATTCACTCTAAGCAGCCCAATACACATTCTGTTTAATCGATAAAATTTCCTGAAATGATCACTAAACTTAAACAGCTTTTGCACAAAAACTGTAAAAGATATCAAACTGAAAAGATATAGCCAGATAAAAGTTAAAAAAAATGTCTTCAAAAGTCCACAATGATACCAAAGTTCCATTGTGCAAAAATTCTACATGTACTGAGCCTAGGTTCACACTACTACGATGCAATGTACTGCAAATTTTATCCTTTTTTTTTTTTACCTGTGTGTGTGGGCCGGTTCCCACTGGTGTAATGTCCGAGATCGGATGTGATTCGCACCACACTGCAGTGCAAATCACATGCGATCTCTGTGCGATGCGATTTCAGCTATACAGATAGTTTGGCTGAATTTGCATCACATTCAGACTAAACTTGCACAGGACCCTTTTTTTGGTCTGCAGCAGAATCGTATCGCATGGGTGTTTACACCCATGCGATCCGATTCTTGTCTGAGTTTGCAGATCGCACTGCGATATGCCAACTGATTTGGGGGTGTCATTAACTTTTAACTGACACTCCCAGCAGTTCGCATAGGGCAGTATGAACTGCCGCTGGGAGATTTGCGATGCGGGAACCCGCAGTGGATTTGCACGGTTCCAGCATCGCTGCAGTGTGAATCGGCCCTTTCTGCAAATTTACTGCAATTTTACTGCAAATTTCAGGAGGCAGAGAGTGAACGATTTGCAGAGATGTGAACTGTGTGCTGCGAGTTTACTGCAAGTTCAATTGAAATCTATGAAGATAAAATTTGCACTCCACCACCGGAATTTGCATTGCACCCGCAGTCAACACGCACAGGCCCCCTTTTTTTTTTCTCGCACCAAATTCGCAATGTATATATGGGAAACAAAGCCGTGGAATACTATGCTTTTTACATGACCTGCGAATATCTGTGCTCCTAAATGCATCAAACGTGCTGTAAATTCGCATCAGTGTGAACCCAGGCGGAAGCAAGGCTTTTTACACCACTGTAGGCAGCACAGTAACAAATCCAGTACAAAATGGCAGGGACAGCATGGCAATTGATTGGTATTTTTTTTGCACTGATTTTATTTTATTTAAGGAATAGTTCTTCCTTTTTGTATTTTATTTTAAAAATAAAAAAAACAAACAATAAACATGTAAGGTTTGTGAAAAACCTCGAGGTTGTCATAGTTGTACAGAAACAAAGCATAACAGCTGCAGACTAGAAGACAAAGGTAATTATGTAACCATTGTTGGACTTTCCTTTCCCCTGTGGCATGACATTGCAGTTGGGTCTCAGAATTTACTGCGGGAGTGCAGACAGTGGCACCTGTGTAAATGAAGCCTGCAAACAATGTTTGGCAGCTTTATTGATAAATGTGCGGTAATAATGTTATTTCTATAGCATATTTAGACTACTTATTTTATATGTTACTTCGTTAAGGTTTCAGTCACACAGCCATAAAAATGTTACTGCTGTTATTACATGTGCGTTTTCTAGGAGAACAATCTCAAACTGCCATATGGAATCCCACCATATCAGTTTCCCTGCTGTGAAAACCTGATATAATATTCTTTTGTATTTCTCTGCAAGTTCCCCCGCTGATGGAATCTGTGGCACTTTTACACTGTCTGTGTGATACATCAACTCTCTGTATTATATGTTTCTGCAATGTTTGTGCCATGTGCTCCTGTTACCTTGCTTTTGAATAAAGTTGAAAAAAAGACACGTATACATACTTAATGATAGATTATTCTTCCCCTTAGTTTAGACTTTATTTTACGTACTTACAAATGTGTATTCATGCGTTTATAGGCATAAGCACATAAAGCACATGTGCAAGGCACAGATTTTGGGGTTTTGTTTTACTGATCTGAATGCAGTGCATATTTACACACCTGTGCGAAAGGCTGCATTGAAAACAATAAACTATGTTCAGATCTATAATTAAAAAACACTTGTATATGCATTTTTTACATCCGTGTGAATGAAGCCTAAAGCCTCGTACACACTATCGGATTTTCTGATGGGAAATGTGTGATGACAGGCTGTTGGCGGAAAATCCGACCGTTTGTACGCTCCATCGGACAATTGCTGTCGGATTTTCCACGGACAAATGTTGGATAGCAGGTTTTAAAATTTTCCACGGACAAATGTCTGTTGTCGGATTTTCTGAGCGTGTGTACACAAGTTCGTCGGACAAAAGTCCAAAGTACAAATACGCATTCTCGGAAGCAAGGATGTGCCAGAAGCGCTCGGTCTTGTAAACTAGCGTTCGTAATGGAGAATTAACATTCGTGACGCAGCTAATTAGGAAATCTCGAAATGCAGCGCACAATTCTCTTCTTCTTTAATGGGATAATAATGAAGCTGCTTTGCTGGTGATACTGATGGAGTTTTTGCAAACAAATTTTCAAAGGGTTTTTTTTCTAGTGATATCAAAAATAAAATTATTATGCTTTTTTTAAATTATTTTGGCAAGTTACCACAACTCCATCATCTCGTAGTTTTTAAGATCAAAGATACAGCTATGTTGGTGTCCCTTGTCAATTTTACATTTTATTTTTTTAAATGTAACTGCCTACTCCCAAACTGTCATTTGAAGTAAAACAAATAGCCAAATATTATTCTACACAATTTTTTTTATTGTGCATTAAAAAAAGAAAAACAAATAAAATTAGACATGCTATCTGCCAATAGAACTTAACCAAAAAGTGCGTTCTATGCATCCAAAAATATAGAAAATATAAATAATGTCAAAGCAATAACTCCGAGGCCAATAATAAATAACACGTTATCTCTTCCGATTCCGCAACATGGCTGGTTGACAAACGGCCATTCAGAAACGAACTGAAAAGCGCAAACTAAAAAAAGCACAAACTGAAAAGTGTGAAATGAAAAGCGCGAATTAACACTCACCAAACTTCTGCTAACATGAAAATAGTAGAAGGTGCCCAAAGGGTGGCGCTAAATAGCTGAAAAACAACGTAGTACGTCACTACAATCGCATTTGTTGGCCGACAATTCCTTGCCGTTTGTATGCAAGACAAGTTTGGGCCAACGCCCTTCGGACAAAAGTCCACGGTTTTGTTGGCCAACAATCCGATCGTGTGTACGAGGCTTTAGACTCGGTTCACACTGATGTGGTGCTGGAACCGCAGTGATCCCTGTGCGGTTCCTGCGCTGCATCTGAATCTCTGGCAGTTCACACCGTGCTCTGCGAACTGCTGCAGGTGTCAATATAAAGTTAATGACACCCCCAAATTGGTTCGCAGAATGCAGTGCGAACTGTGGAATCAGATGGAATCGGATCGCATGGGTCTGAACACCCATGCAATCCGATTCCAGTGTGGACAAAAGAAGGATCCTGCAAGTTTTTGGTGCAGATCCAGTGCAAATTGAGCCATACATAATGTATGGCTCAATTAGAACGGCACTGAATTTGCATGTCATTTCTACAGGAATCTAGTGTGATTCCTGTACAAATGACATGCGATGTGGCAGACCACATGTGGCAGTGTGAACCCAGCCTTAGTGTCCTTTGATTTGTATATAGAATATCAGTTACAGCAACCTCACAAGTGAAAAAAAATTTACACTTTTGATGATACAAAATGTTGCTATGTAATTCATGTTTACCTTAGATAACTATACCCAGCCCAATTGAACTATTCTCTTTCCCTCTTTTAACATTAGCTTTTTTTCTTCCTACTTTTGTATTTTTTTTTTTCATTTTTTTTATCACTCACATGTACGGTAATTTTTTTTTGTCCTTTTCATTTGTTTTTTGTTAATTTTGGTTGTGTCTCTTCAAACAAAAAATGTTAGAAACTGCCTTTATTTTAATTGTAAATACATTTGCCATGATTTTGTACCAGTCGCTCAATTGTAGTTATTTTAGTCTCTCTTTAAATAGGACCAATTTACAGATTAAAAGTTGCACTTTTATTATACACTTATACTTTGATTTAAATCTTGCTCTTATGCTCTGTACACACGATCGGACATTGATCGGACATTCCGACAACAAAATCCATGGATTTTTTCCGACGGATGTTGGCTCAAACTTGTCTTGCATACACACGGTTGCACAAAGTTGTCGAAAAATCTGATCGTTCTGAACGCGGTGACGTAAAACACGTACGTCGGGACTATAAATGGGGCAGTAGCCAATAGCTTTAGTCTCTTAATTTATTCTGAGCATGCGTGGCACTTTGTGCATCTGATTTGTGTACACTCGATCGGAATTTAACCGATCGGATTTTGTTGTCGGAAAATTTTATAGCCTGCTCTCAAACTTTGTGTGTCGGAAATTCCGACGGAAAAAGTCCGATGGAGTCCACACACAATCGGAATTTCCGACAACACAATCCGATTGCACTTTTTCAGTTGGAAAATCTGACCATGTGTACAGGGCATAAGGCTACATTTTCACTATTGCGACCCCAAAGTCGCATGATTTAGCGTGCGACTTTGGAGTGAGACTTTGAGTGTAGCTTTGATCCAACTTTACAGTCTCTGGATCAAAGTTGCATCAAAAGTCGCATCAAAGTAGCGCAGGAACCTTTTCAAAGTCACTGCAACTTTAGGTCACATAGATGGGAACGCGTGCCATTGAAATCAATGGGCTGTGACTTGTCATGTGAATTTAGGTGTCCAAAGTCGCATGACAAGTTGCACTAGTGGAAAACGGAGCCTAAAACAAAACACTAACGCCACAAAAAAAATGTTTGTTTGGGTTTTTTTTTGTACATTTTGTTACATCTTTTTTAAGATTGCATAAAAAATAAAATATAAAAAAATAAAAATAAAATAATTTTGCTTGAAATGATTGCCAAAGAAAATCCTTGTGCCAAAAATAATATATGTATTATATTACTATATTATATGTATTATAACCAATGACAAAGTTATTGTTGAACCAACAGGCCCAAAGTAGAAATGTAAGACTTTCTCTGGTCCATTTAGGATATGCAAAAGCTGACATGGTTAAAAGAACTTGTAAAGAAAATGTATTGTTATATTGTTTTTGATTTTCTGTTCAATCAATAAAAACTTTATGGAGAAAAAAAAAGGAAAATGTATACACATTTTGTTGTCAAAACTGGAGCTCTCTTTGAAAGAGCTTGCATAATGTTTCTTTCACATACTAAAAGGAGTACTACTTCTTAAAGTATAACTCCACTTTTGTTGAGAAAAAAAAAACAAAACAATCCCATCTGGATGATCAATGTACATTGCAAGGATTTTAACAAACGTTGTTGCAGATTCTTACCAGTTTCTTCTCTGAAGAAAAAACTGCTTGTTGTCTGCAGAGTGAATCTGAATGGAAGTGGCTTTTTCACTTGGCATATTGCATTGAATTTTACATAAAATTGCAGAGCTACAGATTGAAAATGAAAGGTCATTTTTAATAACATTCAATGACAATATGGCTTGTCTAACAATTGTATATGCTATATTATAATCCACTTGCTGACCGCGCACTGTAGTTTTACTGCTACAGTGTGGGCCCGCTGCAGTGAATCGCGTATATATACTATATGTGATTCTTTATTTCAGTGAGGGGCTTGCAGGAATGGGGTGCAGGAGTGCAGGCGCCGCTGGTTAAGGTCTCAATTCCCGGCAGGCATGCGGAGCACTCGACTTATGGTAATACATGCAGGTTAAGGCAGGCAAGTTATTTAAATAGCCTGCCAAAGCACAACCACCAACTATTGTGGTGATCTGCAACTCAGGTACAGCTGAGATGCATTCTATTACTGCATTCGGGTGTCATTCAAAATAAATAGGAACCTGTAAAGGTGTGCTTGGTGTACTACTGTGCATTGCAGTAACATATGTTTTACCACAAAGCATAGGTGTAAGCTTCATCCTACAGCGGAGTTCCACCCAAAAGTGAAAGCTCTGCTTATTTGCTTCCTCCCCTCCTTTGGTGCCACATTTGGCACCTTTCGGGGTAGGGGGAGCAGATACCTGTTTTTGACAGGTACCCTGTCCCCACTTCCGGGTGCCTGAGTGCCCTCATAGCAAGCGGCTTGCTATAGTGCATAATACACTCTTCAAATGTGCTTTAAAATGCATGGGTTTCCCTTTTATGAACAAGAAACTAATGACGTTATGCCGTTGGGCTGGGATAATAATGCTATGGGGCTGGTATGAAATTAATTCCAGGGCTGGTTTTTATTCCCAGTCATGCCCTGACTGTCACTGGCTCAAGTACATGCCAATCACCCTGCCAATGATTCATCGGCGGAGCGGATAACAGGAGAGAGATCTGTGTTGGTAAACAACACAGATCTCTCAACTGACAGCGGGGATGTGCCACAGGGAATAGAAAACTATCACATCCCTTATTAAAAGCACCACATAGTAAACACTTTACACTAGGCGTACAGTTAACCTTTTGATTGCCCCAGATGTTAACCCCTTGCTACCCAGCGTCATTAGTACAGTGTGACAGTGCATATTAATAACACAGATCATTACTGTAGCTTTTTGTCCATCTGACACCAATGGGTGGGTGGGCGTGTACCTACTTCCGGCGCATGCGTCAGATGTCGTCTATGCCCTTGCCGCCTCCAGTATATTCGGCGTTCAGCATGACGTTGGTGGGGATCTGCCCTGAGTCTCGGGTATAAGAGCCAAGCCCAGCCAGCAAACCAGTCTTTCTGCTTTATTCACTAGAGGGGCACTGGATGCTTTCTTCACCCTAAGCCACCACACACGTAAGAGTTCTGTGGGGTCTTTTTGTTTTTGGTATCCAGCACTTTTTTACTCTTTCACCAATGACTTGTGTTGGTTGCTGCTTGATTCTACCATATACACAATTCTTGCTCTGAACCAATATGTCTTGGTGGATTGTTCATTACAATTTTTCATTTTCCTTTCTCTTTTTTTCTCCTCACTGACTTTGGTGTTCCGCTTGGGTATGTTGGACTCATCATGCTAATACTTGATACCCCTATTGATCAAACTCACCTATATATATATATATATATTTATATATATATTATTATTATTATTATTATTATTATTATTATACGAGATTTATATAGCGCCAACAGTTTACTCAGCGCTTTACAATGTATAAGGGGGACAACACAATTACAGTACAGTTCAATACAAAAGGTACAGGAGGGCCCTGCTCATAGAGCTTACATTCTAAAGGGAGGGGGTGGTGGAGGGTAATAGCTGCAAAGAATGATTTGATGGGGGTGATATACATATATCTTTCAGACTAATGTGGGCCAGATGTGCCTTTACTATTCTATTCTCCCCATGGACTGCACCTTGGAAACCTGGCTGGCTTTTTGGCTGTTTTCCCTGGCCTGGACAGGCTTTTCTGCCTCAGAGACATAATATCTGATGCCCCTATCCCCATTCCCAGACGCTGGGTCAATTTTTGAGCTGACTTGTAAGTATTTAGGATTTTTGTCCTTTTTAGATTTTCTGTCCTCTTTTTTCCCCCTTTGGGGAACCATTGACCATCATATATTCTTTACAGTTACATTTATAGATATCTCTTGCATCATACTCCTGATGAGTGGACAGGATCCACGAAACAAGTAGAGTTCTAAGATGTCAAGACTTTTTAGCTTTCACATTTTATGTCACTCATGTAATTGTCTATGTATATATCTTATGTATTAGTGCAGTGGTTCTCAACTCTTGTCCTCAGGACCCACTAACAGGCCAGGTTTGCAAGATATCTGAAATATGTCACAGGTGATATCATTTGCTGCTCAGTGATTGCAGTATTCTAGTCTGCATCTCCCCAAGGTAATATTTAAAATCTGGCGTGTTAGTGGGTCCCGAGGACAGGAGTTGAGAACCACTATATTAGTGCAAGATAATTTATTCTACCAACATGTGTTTTCCAGATGTCAGCTTTAAAATACAACTTTATCTTTTTAGAAAAATTATACTATGTATTTAATAATCATGTAATGTCTAATTCTGATTGTTTAATAAATATCAATTTTACTACTCACATTTCATGTACTACTTCTCGTGATATGCCTCATATAAAGTCTCCAGTGTTACTGGAGATGTCAGTTCCCACTCAGTGTCAGTGTCAAATTTCATGCCACACTATAACAGTGTCGCTGTCGCAGTCGGTGATTGCCGCCATTACTAGTATGAAGAAAAAAATTAAGCACATTTACCGTGTAGATGCTATAACTTTCATGCAAACCAATTAATATGCACTTATTGGGATTTTTTTTTTTACCAAAGACATGTAGCAGAATACATTTTGGCCCACATTTCTGAAGATTTTTTTTTTTTTCATTCAATATGTTTTATAGCAAAAAGTAAAAAATATTGTTGTTTTTTTTTTTTTTTAAATGTTTGGTCTTTTTCCATTTATAGCACCTTTTTTGATTATTTTTTTATTTTTATTTTTTTACCAAAGACATTTAGCAGAATACATTTTGGCCTAAATTTATGAAGATTTTTTTTCATTGGATATGTTTTATAACAAAAAGAAAAAAATATTGTTTTTTTTTCAAACTTTTGGTCTTTTTTCATTTATAGTGGTGATCAAATACCACCAGAAGAAAGCTCTATTGTGTGAAAAAAATGACATAAATCTAATTGCGTACAGTGTTGCATGACCACGCAATTTCCAGTTAAAATAGCGCAGTGTCAAATAGCAAAAAATGCTCTGGTCACGAAGGGGGTAAAATGTGCTGGAGCTGAAGTAGTTAAAACATTTTTTTTATTATTTGCAATATTTTTTTCAATGAAACCTGGAAAAGTGCAGTAATCTCTAGCAACCTGTTAGAATTCATTCCAGATCCATAAAAGAATAGTTCGTATTGCTTGCTTTGCATTTGGCACTTAGTCATGGGAGGAATAGGCTACTGCTACCCTGTTTCCCCGAAAATAAGACCTATCGTGATTGTCGGTGATGGCTGCAATATAAGCCCTACCCTGTTTCCCCGAAAATAAGCCCTACCCTGAAATAAGACCTACAAGGGCTTTAACTAGGGCTTATTTGGGGGGTAGGGCTTATATTGCAGCCATCACCGACAATCACGCTAGGTCTTATTTTCGGGGAAACAGGGTATTACAGGATCCTCTTTCTGAATTCTCTAGTTGCCCGGCTGTTGTGTTGATTCTCTTACTTCAATAGTTGGAGTCAGTGCCCTGGAAGGAGTATACATTGAAGAATTCTGACTTTCCTCTGACATTGATGACCTGCATATTTTGTATGTGTCAGAGCCTCAGGAAGTACTGAAGCCAGAGCATCAGCATAACTGACAGGCAGCTAGCATTTCTAGAACAAGGTCAGACATTGCAGCCGTGGGAGATAACTGACATCTGCCCTGCTTGAGAGGGGTGTGCTGACAAAACAGGAAGCCATTTAAATCACAAAGTAGGCAAGTCTGAATTATATCATAAGACAGGTGACCTTACAGTAAACCTATCAAAAATGCTCTCTATCTTCACGATCATCTGAGGGGCCACTTCGGTAGACCACCCCATTGCATAACTCCAGTCGATCCCATAATTGTGCACTAGTCGTGTTTCTGTTGGAGAGTCCATTAGCAGTATATCTGGGCGTTGGCCCTCCAGGGCCTTCAGTGTCAAACTACAAAGGGGATCTTCCATCTGGTCCTTTCTTAAGTCCCTATCTGAAAGCTTAGGTAGGCTGTTATCCCTGATCTGGGACAAATCACAGTAGTATTTGGGGATACCTGCCACTGAGACTCCTATGGCTTGTGCCCCAGTTGTTCCTCTGGCCTGATGTTCCGCTCCCTGACACAAGGCTTGTGTCCCTTCTGGAGTCAGTTGAGTCCCTTCTTCAGAGGAAACCCCCAAATCATAGGGTCTTCTTGACAGGGCATCAGCATCTCTGTTCCCAATTCCTGGGTGGTATTTTAAGCTGAAGCAGAACCCTGATAGGGTGGCCAACCACCTGTGCCTGGTGGCATCCAGTTTTGATGTGGTGAGTATATACATGAGTGGGTTGTTGTCAGTTTTGACCACAAAGTCTGCACCATACAAGTAGTCTTTCAACTTGCCCACCACTGCCCACTAGGGCCAAGAATTCCAAATTATGAGTAGGGTAGTTTTTCTCAGCAGGTGCAAGACTTTGGCTCACATAAGCAACAGGCCGCAGGTGACCATCGTGCTCCTAATACAGAACCCCGCCTAGCCCATCTTGACTTACATCAACATGCAGCTCATATGGTTTGACTGGATTGGCATAAGCCAGAACAGGAGCGCAGTTGTTAGACTCCACTTCAGCTGCGGAAAGGCTTGCTCACACTGGTCGGTCCACTGATCTTTGATCGACTCTCAATGCTTCCGGGGTCCTCTGATTTGCTCGATAGGTTTTGTTGAATCGGGGTAATCATCATCCTCATTCTTCAACAACTCATCAAGGGGCCGAACTATTTTAGCAAATCCTTCAACGAACCTTCTATAGTATGAGCAAAATCCCAGGAACGACCTAAGCTCATTTACATTGGTAGGCGTTGACCAAGAGGTGACAGCTTACAGCTTCTGGGGTCAGTTTCTATTCCTTCAGTGGAGACAACATGGCCAAGGTAATTAACTGATAGCTGGTAAAATTGAAATTTTTTCAGGGACAGCTTCAATCCCTCATCATGGAGTCTCTTCAGAACTTTCTCCAGACGCTCTTCATGCTCTTCAAGGGTTTAGCCGAAGATGATGATATCGCCCAGGTATACCAGCACTTCGATCAGGTTCATGTCTCCTACTGTCTTCTCCATCAGCCTCTGAAATGTTGTCTGAGAGCCAGACAGATCCTGAGGCATTCTGTCAAACTCGAAGAACCCTACTGGGGTGATAAACGCGGTCTTCTCCCTATCTTCAGGGTGCATGGGAATTTGATAGTACCCACTCTTCAGATCCAGCACGCTAAACCACTTTACCCCTCCGAAAGGCTCCGCAGGGCATCTTCTATCCTTGGAGTTGTGTACTGATCAGGGATGGTCCTGCTGTTGAGTGTCTGATAATCTATACACAGCCTCAGGGACCCATTCTTCTTCCCCATCATTACTATGGAGGAAGCATAAGGGCACCTAGATGATGCCTGATCTCTTCAATTCTGCCAGCTGCTCACGTAAATCTTCTAGGTCCCCCAAAGGAATCCGTCTGACTTTTTCCCTAAATGGCTTGTCTTCCAGAAGGCAAATCTGGCGCTGGGCACTTTTTGCACACCCCACTCATTTTTTGAAAAAATATCCTGCTATCTGGGCATTGACCTTTTTTTTCACTCAGGTGATAGTGTGGTGTTTTGTGGGTAAAACTGTTCTATGGAGATTCTGTCCTTCTCTCCCTTCCCAAATCGGATGGTGAGACTGGGGTGGCTGGGTGCACTTGTCCTAACAGCATTCGGGCCTGCAGTTTCAACGGCGAAGCCGTAACATTCTGAATGCTGACTGGAATCTTCCCACGACTCCGTTGCAAAGCCCTAGTTGATATCACCTCTGGGATTACCTCCAGCCCGTGTCCTCTCACTGGCAGTCAGCTTCAAGGACAACAAAGGGGCCCAGTTGTTCCCAATTGAGTTTGACTGAAGCTTGTAAACATGCAACCTCTCCAGGCTGTAGTGTCTTCTCACTTCTGTCTAATTGCCAAATCTTTCCCATTCCTTCAGCTGGGGCTCTCTGTTCTTGAAATAGGTGCTGATGCACTTGTCTGAACATAGGGTGTATGCCCTTGGTTGGGGTGTCAGACTTTGATACAAGAGGAGTCAGCAGCCTTCTGACGAGGTCAGTGTTAGTTCCTATTATCAGAGAACTCTTGTTGGCTCCTAATGGGTGAGGACATACAACGGCTAGGGTTTCAAATGTTTCTGTTTGTCCGGCCATGGAGGGGTCAAAAGTCAACTTGACCAGTAAGTATCCATCATATGGGAAATTTGGGGTTCCAATACCCCATATCTCCAGTTCCTCCAATTTTTGCAGGGGTAAGTGTTTGAGGTGCCTGTCCTAAAAGTCTCTATATAGTAGGGTAAATTGCTCCCCAGTGTCCAGAAGGGCCTTTGTATAGATGCCTTCTACTTGGACTGACACGAAAGGAAAAGGTCCCACCAGTTTGTCAGGAATTCTACTGGGAGCAGAGTATTGCTTTTGTCTCTGTTGGGCCCCAGAGGGCTGGTGTGCCTCTACTCTCAGCAACCAGGAACCTGATGTTGGGGAGAGAGGGTTTTATGGTTGCTCAGAAACAGCAGGGGAGCCCTCTGCAAAGTTTTGGGCTTCCACTGTGGTTTCTTTGCGTCTTTGATTATGGAGCTAACTGCTGTAGGTGAGCACCCGGTTGGCTCCTTCACCAGGGCCCTCTGAAGTTTCCTGCTAGCTTTAGACACTGGGTTTTAGACTTCGGTGGGCATAGACAAACACATTGGTAGTGCCCAGCTCCTCCACAGTTGAAGCAAACCCTTCAATTCCCTGGCTTCTCAACCTGGACAACCATAGGGTTTGCGGACTGCTTGGACTCCGCGACTACCTTAACAGATGAGACAGTGGTCCTAGTTGTCATCATCATCTCCATCAATTGGGATTTCAAAAGTTCTATCTCTGTGTTGCCATCAGTCACACTAGCTACTCTAACCCCAGCAAGAGGCTCTGATTTCTGGGTCTTCTTTTTGTTTTCTAGCATGGTCTCCTCCTCTCGTACAACCCAGATTAAGTCAGGATACTTTAAGATTCCTCTATCTCCTCCAGTTTTCAGCTGGATTGTGATAGGGTCTAAGGGCTGAACTTCCCTCAAAACCTGTTGTGCCCGAACCTCATCTACTGACCTGGGATCCTAGCGCTTTTTTAGTAATACCTTTTGCATTATCTTGTCCAGACATCTCATGTAGGCAGATAGCTTCTCCCCTTCATTTTGATAGTTATGTTCAAACTGATAGATAAGGGCAGAGGCCTTTTCTGTTCGCCCAAACATGTCTTGCAGAACACTCAAGTAGTCCTAAGCAGTACAATCCTGTTTGCTGAGTTTTACATTGTGAATGGCTTCTGAGGCAGGCCCTCTTAAGCTCTCAGAAACTCTCTATTTTTTGGGGGCCTCAGGAATGTCCCATTCATCTAAAGATAACAAATCAAAATGTGATCTCGCGCAGTAATCTCATAACCTGGGAAGAATTTCCTCTAGGTAAAGTGTGTTTGGAATATGGTAACACAAAACGTGTGGTTAAAAACAGTGGCGTAAAATTAATATTTTACATAGGTGCATCATTCATCTAAAGCTTGCATGTCTTGATCCAGCCACCCCTCAAAGCTGTCCTCTCCAGCTGGCACTGGTTGCTTTCCTGAAAAAGGCCTCAGTTTTCCATATCCGGACCCAGTGTATGTTGGGTTAATCTTTTGGCACCTTTCCACGAAGGCTCCCAAGGCAGCAATGAAATCTGGTCCTATCATTGCTCCAGGTGCCGGTGGGGTAGCATCTTCCGATGCTGCTTGGCTCAAACTTTCTGGGCTCACATCCAATACATTCAGCTGGATTAGACGAGCTTCGACATCACCAGTCAACTGTACGCTGGCCCTTTGGAAACAAGTAGGGATCCCTTTCCTCCACCCTATCAGGGCAAACGTGCAGGAGTTCTCTTGATCTGGCTTGACATCTATCACCCACGCCTTCTGATCTGGGACTAGCGTCTTCACAGATTGACTGATGAATTCCTCAGTCCAGGCCACCCCAGGGATGCCGATTACAACACCTGACTCCCATAAGCCATTTTCCTCCTTACTCCATTGGGTTGCAGCGGCAGGGTCCATCTTGACACTCTCTGTGGCATCTTCTTGGAGGTTTGCTAGTAGAAAAGAGGATCCTGGACGAGCCCCAATGTGTAGCTGCTTGGTGATTTTGGGTTCTTTAACCTCCACCTCAACTCCAAGAATGACCTCTGCCCCTCTGGCACACCTGGTTAAATAAAATGGCTGCAAACACGTTCAAGGACACAAGTGGAAAATACCGTTATCCTGGCTGTGCATTGTTACCAAAACAGACACACACCTGATAGTGATAAACAAGTTGAATATTTTATCACGGTTTAAAACATTTAGAAACTTACAGCCCTGTTAAACCTTACTGCAGAGTATCAATACAACATTCAATATTTAGCAACTGTAATTATAAAAGGAAACCGTAATCTATGTGCCCATAACACGGGTGCTGAGAGGGAGAAGAGAAGATTTGTCAACTTCTCAGCTACCTCTGGGCCGCAAACACAATTAGGAGGCAAACACACAAAGAAAAGAAATGGATTAAACAAGTACAGTAAGCACAGTTCCGTAACTTTACAGGTCCTGGGGTGAAGAGTACTAGAGTCTTCTGCTAGCAAACGTTGGGGCCCTTTGTTTTAAGAGTAGGTTTATTCAAGCAAATTTGAGGGAGTAATCATCTTGGATGTTCCATTAGGTAGTGGTTTGTAAGGACAAACCGGCTAATAGTAGCGGCTCCGAACAAGCATCCTCCGATACTAAAAAGGGGAATAGGTGTCTAGCTCTGAGCGGGGGGGACAACCATAGTCACCCACTGAGTACAGCCACTCCTGTGTTGTCTGCAAGCCTCCCCACTGACAGGAGATGAAGGGGGGCGCAGGTGGGGAGAGTGGGAGACAGCTCTGCAGGTAGCACCCGCTACACAAACTTCCAACTTACATATGACGTATACGGTTGGAGACAATAGCAAGTGGGAGGAAATCGACCCCTAGGAAGGTAAATTCACTCCTGTATGAGTTATCATAGGAAAAAGGTGTCTTCACCGAAGCTTTATCACCAATCCTTGTTTTCACAACAACCCAACATTTTCAAAATCCTTTTGTCACAGGGACAGAAAGTGAGGTGAAATCTTCTGAGCAGGGGCATAGACAGCAAAACAAGCATTACAGGGGTGTTAACCCTTCCAAAAAACATAAAAATTCTTTTTTTTGGCTGGAGTTACACTTAACTGTCCCGATTTACATACTTATTCAACTTAAGAACAAATCTACAGATCTTGTTTGTAACCCGGGGACTACCTGTACATGTTAAAATGTGCATGTTGGGCTAAAAGAGAAATTACAGGTATGGACCAATGTAACTATGTATAAACAGTGGTGGCTCTAGGCTTTGTGAGGCCTTAGGCAAAACCTAGAAATGAGGCCCCACTCACGTCCGTAATGGGAAAAATATTTCAAGCAAGAAAAATAGCTGCAGAAAGATGCACGGATCTAGCACACAGGTGATCAACACCACTTGCAGGGCACCCTCCTCACCTATCAGACATATGCAGCCAATACAACATCTGGGATCCAGCAAGGTGACAACCCCTCTAGAGAGAGAGGGAAGGTGGGGAGAGGGGAAGATGAGGAGAGAAGGGGGAGAGAGAGAGGTATCCAAGGTAATGGTAGGTACCAGCAATGTGTGGGAAGCTGCAGGGGAGCCGCTGGCCAGGAGCTCTGAGACTAAAGGTCTTTACGTCTCCATGCCGAGACCACGCCCCCGATCACAGGCAAATTAAGCGGCCGCGCAGCCCCTGTGAGTGCGAGGCCTTAGGCGGCTGCCTAATTTGCCTAATTAAAGAGCCGCTTCTGTGTGTAAACCATACCTGGCCAATGCCCCTGAAAGCTGGAAAACATGGAAGCAGACACTGCTACTCCAGTGATCTCCACTTGCTTTCAGGTCCAGTGTTGAGAAGCTGGCCTGCTGCATTGTGAACACAGGAGGTCAGCTGCTTAGCACGGGCACCATTCAGAGAATGCTTTGCATTTTCTGAATACATTTCAAGCATTCTCTGATTGAATGAGGTGGAAAGTATAATGTCAACACCCCACCTCTCCATCTCACCCAATCGGAGAACTCTTTGCATTCATTATCGAAATACAAAGGATTCAATAAATGGCGCCCATCTAGGGGTATCTACTACAGTGATTTTCAGCTTCTAGAGGGATCCCACAGGTATGCAGGTTTTTGCATTTTCATTTTTTTTCTGCCTGAAGCCGGTTGAGTAGATACACTATATTACCAAAAGTATTTACACGCACATGACCTTTAATGGCATCCCAGTCTTAGTCCACAGGGTTATATTGAGTTGGCCCACCCTTTGCAGCTTTAACAGCTTCATCTCTTCTGGGAAGGCTGTACACAAGGTTTAGGAGAGTGTCTATGGGAATGTTTGACCATTCTTCCTGAAGCGCATTTGTGAGGTTAGGCACTGATGTGGATGAGAAGGACTGGCTCGCAGTCTGCGCTCTAATTCATCCTGAAGGTGTTCTATCGGTTGAGGTCAGGACTCTGTGCAGGCCAGTCAAGTTCCTTAAACCCCAAACTCGCTCATCAATGTCTTTATGGACCTTGCTTTGTGTACTGGTGTGCAAGTCATGTTGGAACAGGAAGGGGCCATCCCCAAATTGTACCCACAAAGGTGGGAGCATGAAATTGTCCAAAATACATAGTTAAATAGTAGGTGAGGTAGATAAAAGACACAAGTCCATCAATTCCAACCTTTGTGTGTGATTATATGTCAGTATTACATTGTATATCCCTGTATGTTGTTGTCGTTCAGGTGCTTATCTAAAAGTTTCTTGAAACTATCGATGCTCCCCTCTGAGACCATCGCCTGTGGAAGGGAATTCCACATCCTGAATCAAAATCTGGAATGCCATTAAAGTTCATTTGCATGTAAAGGCAGGTGTCCCAATACTTTTGGTAATATAGTGTATTTCTTCACCTGTAATCCTGGACTCTTCAATTGGGACACAGACAACAATAAATAGCTAAGAGAGTTTATAACCTTGTACAGCGTTACTAAAACAAAAAAATTATGCCAGATTTCTCCCACTTCATACACTGGTAACAACACTGGGATAAGAATTGAGGGAAATGCCCCAAATGGTGCCACAAAAAATAAAAAAAATAAAAAATTGAATAAAAAACTGACAGATGTTCTAAACCTTCTAAAATCCAGCCAAACCTAAAGAAAAATAGTATGGGCTAGAGAAACACCGGGCCATAGTAAAAAAATGTCCTTGACTTTGAGTGTGGATATCTGAATGATGCCTACAGCTACAGGCATCATTCAGATATCATTCTTTCCAGCTGGCGATTCTGTGCACGATACGTATGATCATAGTGGCAGTCCCACCGCTTGATCGTTCTAATAGGCGACGGGAGGGGACATGCCCCCCTAGTCCCGCCATCCGGTGCTTCTCCAGGCTCTCCCGTGCCATCGGGGGCCCGGAGAAAGAATCGGCCAGCGCTGGATGACGACGATAGAGATTTCCGGTGACCAGATGGTCACCAGTCATCTCTATGACCATCGGAGGCCCGGATGTCAACATAGCCGCAATCGCAGCTGTCAGCATGAGACAGCTTGCTTTTTCACGATCTCATGCTTTCCAGCCTGAAGGAGAGATGTGCGGTCTTATTGACCCTGTATCTCTCCATAAAGAGAACCTGTCAAATAGATTCCTATTACGAGGGATGTTTACATTCCTTGTAATAGGAATAAAAGTGATAACAAAAATAAAAATATAAAAAAAGGTGTAAAAATAAAAAAAAATAAAATAAAACAATAACAAAAACTTTTTAAAATGCCCCTGTCCCCGGTAGCTTGTGCTCAGAAGCGAAAGCACACGCAAGTCCCGCCTACATATGTAAACACCGTTCAAACCACACATGTGAGGTATCGCCACGTGCGTTAGAATGTGTGCAACAATTCTAGCACTAGACCTCCTCTGTAACTCTAAACTGGTAACCTGTAAAATTTTTCAAAGCGTCACCTATGGAGATTTTTAAGTACCGAAGTTTGGCACCATTCCATGAGTGTTTGCAATTTTAAAGTGTGACATGTTAGGTATCTATTTACTTGGTGTAACATCATCTTTCACATTATACAAAAAAATTGGGCTAACTTTACTGTTTGGTTATCTTTTAATTCATTAAACCGTTTTTTTTCCAAAAAAAAGGTGTTTGAAAAATTATTGCGCAAATACCGTGCAAGATAAAAAGTTGCAATGACCGCCATTTTATTCCCTAGGGTGTCTTCTAAAAAAACATGTATAATATTTGGGGGTTCTGAGTAATTTTCTAGCAAAAAAATGATGATTTTTACATGTAGGAGAGAAGTGCCGGAATAGGCCCGGTATGGAAGTGGTTAAGCTATTTTGTAATACTTGGTCTCAAAATGTGAACAGTACATCCCACATATTATTAGTCATAAAGGGAACACATTACCAAACATTAAAACATTAAAAGTGTTAAAAGTACAGTGTCTAAACTGTATATTTTTTGTGTCTTCTGAATTTTAAATAAACATAATGCTTGGATTGTCTGTAGTGTTATATGAAATGTGTAAGCTATTCTCTAAACAAATATGCTTGACTTGTCTAATGGTATATTGGTGTAAAAGACTTTTTGGAATTTAAATAAAGATATTATTACAACAATTTATTAATGACTGTGCCAGCTGTAACTATGCAAACACATAAAACCTTACAGAGTGTCAATGTGCTATAAAAATGATTTAGCACAAAGCTAGATCCTGTATGATGAAATGTACAATAGCAACATCTAGTGCCTGCACTATGGAATGACCCTATAAGAGGCAACCAGGTGGCAACACTGATTTATTAGATCTAAGAATTAATTACTTAATGTGGGTGGTCTCCAGGTTACAAAATCTGCAGCCATTAGAGAGGATGTTATTCCTAGCACATTATGACAAATTTACCTGTGAAATGGATCCCACATGTGGCGCGCTGTCTCCGCTACCAAGGCTTCCATCTTCACCCAGTCTTCCTTGCAGGTTCGCGGGCTCCAGCCGTTTGAATGGCCGAGCTGTGATGATGTCACTCCTGCGCATGCGTATGGGAATCATGATCGTGGCACAATGCTTTGGATTGAGGGGCGCATTCAGTGTGCCCTCAATCCAAAGCAGTGTACATGCGCCAGTGATGTCACTGGGTGCAGAACTTGTGAATATCTACTAAACAGTACATATTTAGAAGATATTTATCTACGGGAGAGCTATTCTATATGCTTACCTATAGGTACAAGGGATCAAGCAGAGTTCCGCTTTAATAATACTAATCCCATCATTGCATTTTACGCTGAAAGCAGTATTAAGGCCGAAAGCAAACATTTATTTGCAGCCTACTAATTTTTAGATGTGATCATCGCGTTTAGTTTTCATTTTTATGCTTTCTTTCTTCTATTTTCATCTGGTGATCCAGTCAGTAAATTAGTTTTTTAAAAGATAAAGCTCTCTTCCAGATGTATCAGTTTACAGGAATGAGACAAACAATTTAACATTGACAGGGGTGCTTACAATGATCTGATTTTATTTATTCATTAGCACTAACAAACTGAAGCCATAGTAGTGCATATAGTAATTGGTATACTGCAAATAAACATAGTATGGATTCATATACAAACAAGTAAATGCATAAACAAAAAATAAGTCTTTGATTAGATAGTCTACTCAAACGATGGTAATAGTGTTACAACATGATTTGATCAATTCATTAATAAATTCATACAGAATTAGTACAAATAGTAAATCTATAAAAAAATATATATATTAATATTTTCTTTATTTCTTTTGTATAGTTTAACACATACTTTTTACATGTAACTAGTGCTCACTGACTTATGCCCCATGTCTCATCCTATCACATATTCATTGTGTATTGGCACATAAATTACACTTACTTCAATGTTTTATTTATTTTTTTCCGGGATTTGGGTTTCAATTAGCAACCAATTTACATATTAGTAACATTGGTTATTTGGAATACAATTATACACATTACTTACTAATAATAACAAACTCTTTTAGAACCTTATTTGGATGGCTAGCTCAGTCATCAGTTAATCCCTCAATGGAGAGATTCACATCCCCCTGCAGTCCTCACATCACAACTCAATGTGCACGGATATTGCTCCCAGGAGGGACGTTTCCATGAGGCCCCTGGTCCTAAATACCACGTGGTAATTATTTGAGTTTACTTGTAAGTAAAGTCAGAGAAGGATATTGCTTCAATCTGAGTTCTTTTGACATAATATTTGGTTGTCATTTAGATACATTGTTGCTTATATACACTGAGCAAAATTATAAATGCAACACTTTTGTGTTTGTCCCTATTTATCATGAGCTGAATTCAAAGATCTGTGACTTTTTCTATGTACAGAAAAGGCCCATTTCTCTCAAATGTTCACAAATCTGTCTAAATCCGTGTTAGTGAGAACTTCTCCTTTGTCAAGATAATCCATCCACCTAAATTGTCATTCAAAGTGCGACAGCGCTAAAAGATGAAAATTGGTCTGGATAGGAGGGGGGTTTAAGTGCCCAGTAAGCAAGTGGTTAATCAAAATTATATATATATATATATATATATATATATTTTTTTTTTTTTTTTTTTTTTTTTTATTACACCCACACAAATATAGATACAATTTGTGCAGCTGCTGCTAACAATGTGTTTAGGTTATAACAAAAGTCAAAAAACATATTTCTCCATTTACACGAAGGTCAGGGTAATATAACCCAACACAGAGTTTCTTCTTACATCATAGTCTGCAGGATTCCCCCTTACATTGCAAGAGGAAATTTTATGTAAAGGGGAATGCTGCAGATCATGATGTAAGAGGGAATGCTGCAGACTGGTATAAAGGGGAACTCTGATGTAAGGGGGCTCTGGTGACCAGAGATCACCCTATATCAGAGTGCACAGCATTCCCCTTTACATCAGGGTCCTCAGAGTTCCAACTTGCATCTAAAACAGGAACTCTGATATGGAGGGGACCCTGGTGACCATAGACCACCTTCCACAGAGTGAATGCACTAAGGTAAGGGGGGGGGGGGTTGCTGATATCAGGAGGAACTTTTAAATCAGTGCCCCTTTACCTTACTGTATTCACTCCCCCTTATATCAGTGATCCCCCTCAGACTGGCCTTGCAGCACTGTCACTGACCTCCTTTTAGGTGCACCTTGCACTGCTCAGTCAGATGGTACTCTCTAGGCTCCAGCTTGGTGTCTCTGGTTTCATCCCATATTATCCTCTCCACATTCTGCACACTTGTGACTCCTCACGTGACCCCTGTCCTGGCAGCGCTCCTGCTCTTGACTCCTCTGTAGACCCCCCCCCAGAGACTGCAGAAATGATACAAGAGATTGTCAGAGACTCTGCGGACATGATACAAGAAATGGTCAAAGACTGTGCGGACAAGATACAGGAAATGGTTAGAGAATGTGCAGACATTATACAGGAGACGGTCAGAGACTGTATGGACATACTACAGGAGATGGTCAGAGAATTGTGGGGATATGATACAGGAGATGTTCAGAGACTGTGCGGACATGATACAGGAGATGGTCAGAGACTGTGCGGATATGATACAGGAGATGGTCAGAGACTGTGGGGACATGATACAGGAGATGGTCAGAGACTATGCGGATATGATACAGGAGATGGTCAGAGACTGTGCGGACATGATACGGGAGATGGTCAGAGACTGTGCGGATATGATACTGGAGATGGTCAGAGACTGTGCGGACATGATACGGGAGATGGTCAGAGACTGTGCGGACATGATACAGGAGATGGTCAGAGACTGTGCAGACATGATACAGGGGATGGTCAGAGACTGTACAGACATGATACAGGAGATGGTCAAAGACTGTGCAGACATGATACAGGAGATGGTCAAAGACTGTGCAGACATGATACAGGAGATGGTCAGAGACTGTGCAGACATGATACAGGAGATGGTCAGAGACTCTGCGGACATGATACAAGAAATGGTCAAAGACTGTGCGGACACAATACAGGAAATGGTTAGAGAATGTGCAGACATGATACAGGAGACGGTCAGAGACTGTGGGGACATGAAACAGGAGATGGTCAGAGACTGTGCGGACAAGATACAGGAGATGGTCAGAGACTGTGCGGACACGATACAGGAAATGGTTAGAGAATGTGCAGACATGATACAGGAGACGGTCAGAGACTGTGGGGGCATGATACAGGAGATGGTCAGAGACTGTGCAGACATGATACAGGAGACGGTCAGAGACTGTGGGGACATGATACAGGAGATGGTCAGAGACTATGGGGAAATGATACAGGAGATGGTCAGAGACTGTGTGGACATGATACAGGAGATGGTCAGAGACTGTGCGGACATGATACGGGAGATGGTCAGAGACTGTGCGGACATGATACGGGAGATGGTCAGAGACTGTGCCGGACTTGATACAGGAGATGGTCAGAGACTGTGCGGACATGATACAGGAGAATGGTCAGAGACTGTGCGGACATGATACAGGAGATAGTCAGGGACTGTGCACACATGATACAGGAGATGGTCAGAGACTGTGCAGACATTCTACATAAGATGATCAGAGACTGCAAACATGCTGTAGAAGATGGTCAGAGACTATCCGGTTATGATACAGGAGATGGTCTTAGACTGTGCAGACAGGCACCAAACACTGGAGCCATAGCCTCAGAGGATATCGCCACAGACAGGGTGCAGAGCAGACTGATGATTCCTCTGTACACTCCTTGGTTCCTACTACAAGCAGTGAAGCAGGAGAAGCAGACATGTTCGCTTTGAGCACCATTCTGGTAGATGTAGTCTCTGCAGAGTGCAGGCACTGGTGGGCCAAGTCTTGTGTGTGGTGTGGAGAACTACAACTCCTGCCATGTAATGTGGTGCCGGGACAAGATCATCCAGTGCCCAGGGCAAAGGTGTTAAACTGCACCCCACTCCCCAGGTGGAGTAGGGGCTGGGGTGAAGTTTGTAGCGACATGTTTAATAGCAGTATGCATTTTATCCTGCAGTAAAGCTTTGGGCCAACAGTGATGTAGAAAAAAATTATCAGTGTGAGGAAAAATGTCTGTGTGTGTTGTGTCACTAGAAGGAATAGGTGCCCCTGCTTCTGTGGTGTGAGTCTAAAGCGAAGTAGGCACGGTTAGTTAGTTTTTTGTTTTTTTTTGTGCAGCTGGTGTGTGGAAGAAAAGATAGATGAACGGATTCACCCCAACCACACAAATGAGACAGATGGAGGAATCCTCCTCTTCTGTGCCATTGTAGTCTGACAGTGGGACTCCCCCTGATGTCAGAATACACTGATCAGTCTGCAACCATTTCGCTTTGGCCGCTGATTGAAAGAAAATTTTCTAGCATGGCCATTCGACAGAAGTTGTTCTACTGATTGATTTCTGTTGAATAGAAAGGGGGAAGGCCACACACAGACTGAAATTTGTCTGGTCCCTAGTAAACTGCCCGATTTTTGCTCTGTGTGCGCTTAAGCGGCTCTGTGTAATTGTGAAGGAGGAGTGGTGCAATCAGAGGGAGAGGGCAACTCTGGTGCTAAATTTTGTGTTCTATTGTCAACCTAAAATTCAGATTCCTTGTTATAGATTAGCAGCTACACACTGATATCCCAAAATGATTGATAATGAGTCACTGCAGAGAGGTTTTTTTACATTTATAACTGCATATGTCACTGATCACAGGCTTGGGGCTTAATTCTAGTAGACCCTCACCTCCTTTGCAAGCAAAACACATAGCCTTTAGTAAATGTCCAGTAAAGTTTTCTGAGCCTGAGAAGTAGTGAAGTTGTCCTGGTCTGTGATCTCGTCAGAGTTGCAGGATACTGATAATTTAACAGTAATCTGCAAGCACTGATTGCAGACTGACACAGCCAAGACGTTTTACAAATCTGGCATTTCTAACACTAGTAATCCAGCAGCAAATACATTAGCACCTCACCTTACGAACAGCTCCCATGGATTGAATGAAGATCTTGTGTGATAGTCTGGGGAGAGCTCTGATAACTGCTGGGCTGGACAGTGATCAGTGCTGCAGAGTGTACAGTGTGATGAACTTTCTTAGCCTGTTCCGCCCACCTCTCCTGCTGCTCAGACTGTGCAAGCTCCAATCCAGCCAGGCAAACCCAGGAGGATCGTCCATCTCCTGTATGGGCACTGGTATGGCTGCAGCTATAGAGCGGAGGCACTCAGTGTGCACAACGTTTACAACCTCAGCTCAGGCCATTTCTCCTGCACTGAATGAGCATAGTGCAGCTTGCAATCCAGCCCCCCCCCACCTTCCAGCTCTGGTGTCGGCTTTCTGAGAAGGCTAGGAGGCAGTAGAGGTCATGATCTGTTCTGCGTGTGAGGTGGATGTTACAGCCGACACAGCTGGAACCTGCATGGCTTTACCAGCTGACCAGGGACATTCCCCTCTCATTCACGTTCAGCAAAGTAGGCGGTTTTTGCGAGGCGCCTGTGAGTGCGAGGCCTTAGGCCACCGCCTACTTTGCCTAATTAGAGAGCCACCTCTGATTATTGCACAGGTGTGCCTTAGGCTGGCCACAATAAAAGGCCGCTCTAAAATGTGCAGTTTTATCACACAGCACAATGCCACAGATGTTGCAAGTTTTGAGGGAGCGTGCAATTGGCATGCTGACTGCAGGAATGTCCACCAGAGCTGTTGCCCTTGAATTGAATGTCCATTTCTCTAAGCCGTCTCCAAAGGCATTTCAGAGAATTTGGCAGTACATCCAACCAACCTCACAACCGCAGACCACATGTAACCACACCAGCATAGGACCTCCACATGCAGCATCTTCACTTCCAAGATTTTCTGAGACCAGCCACCAGGACAGCTGCTGCAACAATCGGTTTGCACAACCAAAGAATTGCTGCACAAACTGTCAGAAGCCGTCTCAGGGAAACTCATCTGTATGCTTGTCACCTGACTGCAGTTCGTCATCGTAACCAACTTGAGTGGGCAAATGCTGACATTCGATGGCATCTGGCACTTTGGAGAGGTGTTCTCTTCACGGATGAATCCCAGTTTTCACTGTACAGGGCAGATGGCAGACAGTGTATATGGCGTTCTGTGGGTGAGCAGTTTGCTGATGTCAATGTTGTGGATTAAGTGGCCCATGGTGGTGGTGGGGTTATGGTATAGGCAGGCATATGCTATGAACAACGAACACAGGTGTATTTTATTGAAGGCATTTTGAATGCACAGAGGTACCGCGACGAGAGCCTGAGGCCCATTGTTGTGCCATTCATCCACGACTATCACCTCATGTTGCATCATGATAATGTATGGCCCCATGTTGCAAGGATCTGTACACAATTCCTGGAAGCTGAAAACATCCCAGTTCTTGCATGGCCAGCATACTCATAAGTAGGAATGAGCCGAACACCCCCGATTCAGTTCACAGCAGAACATGCGAACAGGCAAAAAATTTGTGTGAACACGGTTAAAGTCTAGGGGACGCGAACATGAAAAATGAAAAAGTGCTCATTTATTTTAAAGGCTTATAGGCAAGTTAATGCCATCAAAAGTGTTTGGGGACCTAGGTCCTGCCACAGGGAGCATGTATCAATGCAAAAAAAAAAGTTTTAAAAACTGCCGTTTTTTCGGGAGCAGTGATTTTAATAATGCTTAAAGTAATACAATAAAAATGATATATTCCTTTAAATATCGTGCCTGGGGGGGTCTTCTTAGTCTGCCTGTAAAGTACCGCATCTTTCCCACGTTTATAACAGTACCACAGCAAAATTACATTTCTAAAGGAAAAAATGTCATTTAAAACTTGCTTGCAGCTGTAATGCATTGTCGGATACCGGCATTATAGGTAAAAATCATTTAAAAAAACGGCGTGGGTTCCACCTCAGTCCATTTCCAGGTCCTTTGGGTCTGGTATGAATATTAAGGGGAACCTTGTGCCTTAAACAGGGGCAGAAAAATTGGTCCTTTGGTTTTGGTGGCGCCAGAACACTGTAACCCCTCACAGTTACTCTTGTTGGGCGCAGGAACGGGCCCTGGTTACTATTATTTCAAAGAGTGTAATTACGTGCCCCTGTTAAACAGAGGCAGAAAAATTGGGCCTTGGGTAGGGGTGGTGGTGGAGCCACAACACTGTAACCCCTCACAGTTACTGTCAGGTCACCTTGAGGCTAGGTGACAGATGCACTCTGTAGGAGTCAGAAGTGCACCGCTAGGTAGTGGACCCTAGGACTGACTGCTGCGGATTGAACCCTGGGAGGTTCAGGAAGCAGGTCTACGGGATTACTGACACAGATCCCACTGGGAACTAGAGCATAGATTCCCCAGGGCGCGAAGTCTAAGAGCCAGCAGGTGTTTACCAGAGCCTCTAGTGGTGAGAATGGACTGCGCTGTGCAACAAGGAAAGTAAGGGACAAGCCAAGGTCGGGGCCACAAGCATACAAGGACAACAGAGTTTACGCCAAGATAAAGGGGCACAGGCAAACAGGGATGGTCAGGGACACACCAAAGGTCAGGGTCTAGAGCAGACAGGAATAGTTAAGAACAGGCCAAAGTCGGTAACTGGAATCAGACGTAGGAAACACAGTAAGTACACAAGAAAGCTAACACACAATGGTTGAACAGCACTGCTGGCTTTCAGTGCACAGGTTAATATAGGGTTCCCTGATAGGAGCTGGGGTGGAGCCATGCTAGAGGAGAGTTTACAAAAGCAGTCAGGTGAGGGTCAGCTGGTCTCTAGAGATGAACACATGGAGACACGTAAGCTGACAGACAAACTCTATTGTTAAACAGGGGCAGAAAAATTGGGCAAGTTGTACATATTGTCCTTTTGTCAAGAAAGGTGACACTGTTCTTTCTGTCACTACTGGCAAATCCTATAAAATCAAATCATTCATCAACTGTAATACACGGTTTGTGGTTTACGTGATTACATACACATCATGTCCCATACAGTACGTGGGTAGGACGACACGCAGGCTAAGAGATCAGCTTTATGATCACCTTTACGAATATAGACAGAAACCATCAACATAGCACAACATTGGAACGATTACCACAACAAGGACATATCAAGTCTGGTGATTCAGAGGATGGAAAAGATAGTAAGACCACTCAGAGGGGGCAATAAATTTAAAATATTATGCAGACAAGAAGTCCACTGGATATTTAATTTAAACACCAGAAAACCTGCTGGCCTCAACTTTGAGTGTGACGTGTCCCACTTCTATGAATAAAGGACTATGTAGAAAGTGCATGTCTATTTGATTTAAATTTTGCATTTTTCTACCAACAATAGGTTCTGATATTTTTCATTCGGAGATGGTTTTCGTCCTCTTCCATCAATTATCCCTTCTCTATCTTGTCCCATTCTGTACTCTGTCAGCTACTGCTGTGCTTTCGTCTTCTTGCCCTTTGCCTCTCGCCTTTCCCACTTAATTTCTTTGCTGTTTCTTGTTTCCTGTCCCTTCACTGTTGGCTCTCTGCCATTTGACTTTTTTGTTTTTGAATTTTTTGATCTACTCCATATGTGTGTAGCACCCTGCTCTTTTTGATCAGGTGATCGTAGGTAAATTTAGTTTTTGGCTGAGCTGTAACCAGCTCAGATTTAATGTATATAGTTTTCTGGATCTGTTCTGGAATTTACTTGGTTCTGCAGTTTCCACTGTTGCCACTAGGTGTCACTGGTACCATGGGACAGAGTGTGAATAACAACTTGGTGAAACTTTAATTAATATTCTTCTTTCAGAAAAAGCCCAGTGGGAGGTTCTTGCTGCTGTGCATTCTGGGGAAGAGTATTTATGGGACAGATGCCATGTTCTAGGGATCAGTTCTTACCTTGTGGCCCTCCAGGCTGGAGGGCTGCGTCACTGCAGCTGTGCAAGTAGGCCCAGAAGCCTGTCTGGGGCCTACTACCGCAGAGGTGGTCCTTTGGCTGTATTGCCTGTGTGGAGGAAGCCGAGCCAAGCTGAGGAGATCCAGGGGAGGACCCTTGCTGGAGAGAGCCAGGATGAAGGCTGGTCTCTCAGAAGGGCCTGGTGACTTACTTGGAGGATGCACCTATCTTTAACCTACCCTTACAGTATCGCCGGGTCGGCTTAAAGGTTCTGGTACTGGAAGCTATTCTACAATTCAATCAAGGTAACTAACTGTCTGGCTGCTAAGTTTGTGATAGAGGCTTATCCAGGCATATGCTGGCTGCTAAGTCTGTGAGAGAGGCTTATCCAGACATCTTGCAGGTTGCTAGGTCTGTGGCAGAGATCTACCCAGCCATACAAGATTTACAGAGAGAAAGCTGTGTTGTGTCCTCTCTTCTGAAGAGTCTGTAAGTGATCTGCTACAAAAAGGTATCTGCAACCTCCCCTCAACCTCTTTACTACTACTTCTTTCAAGTTTTTCATTAAAGCATTGAAAAATACTAAAGTGACTGGCGCCCATATTTGTTCTCACTTCCCATTATTGCCATGGACTCAGCCCTGGGGTGAATGTAAGCCTGCTCCTGGTATCTGGAGGTGTCTTTTGGGTCCCAGGGGGGCGCTACATGTGCATACTTCCAACATTTGGAAATACACTATACTGATATTGCATCGATCGTTTCCCTTTAATCGGCCAATCCATAGCCGATCATCGGTGATCACAATTTTTGACGATATTTGGTATCTTGTAGAATTGTGGACAGGATCATTTACATCTGCTGTCCGCTCACATATACTATACACATTGAGTTATTGTTTCCCCCTAAAAATCATATGTTTGCCTTCATAAATATGTATATGAAATAAATACGGATTATTGAAAGTAACACTGAGAACTACAATAGTAATAAATTATATGAAGGAACAATAATAATCAGCTATAAACTGTCACCAACAAGAAATGAGGATCCTAGTATGTGATAGGTGAAGAGTGATCAAGGTAGAGTATGTAAGCTTTTCAGTGGAGGGCGGGAAATGATAGGAGACTAACAATGTGAAGTGAGCTACAAGGATTAACATCATACATATGAAATTTATAAATATATAATCATGCAATTTTGATGTTTCCGGGGCTCTCTTTGTTTTTGTGCCTTTCTTCTTTTAGGTATTATTATTTTTTCTGCTTTTTTGCTATATTGTTGTTACTGCGATTTTTCTGTGATTTTTTTTGCTTCTTCTTTGCTTCTTTTTTGCCTTTTTTCTTTTTAGTGAGCTTTTATAGGGTCTCTTTATCCACATATGGATTGATTAGGAATGATATCAACAAACTTTTCTTACAGCCCTCCTGACATACTGTATATAAGAATAGAGGAAACTCTTTTTTTTTTGCTTTTGATTTTTATTAACGGTCTCGGAGTGACTGCGGTATCGTTCCTTAGTCCATGTGTTTGTATGTACACACTTGTTTAATATGTTTTTTGTTTTTTGATTTGATACATATATTTTTCTCTTTTTGCGTTTACATTTGACACATGGAAGTTCCTTGGTGGGTTTTGATAACTGAACACACACATGTGTGAGTCTTTTAATGTCAATTTTTAAACTAACATTATTATTTTATGTTGCATGGGTTATACCCAATGTTACATGTTAATGTGGTTATTTAAACCCAATTTTAATATGTAATATGTTATTTGTAATTGGTTTATGTTTGTGTCAATGTGATTGTGAGTATTGTTTTTTTTTTTTACCTGTCTATGTGAGAGCTGTGGACTGGGGGGCTCCCCAGTCACAGCCGTTCCATATTTTTTGATTGACTAATCATTCATGTGGGAGTGGCCCTTGGGATACTTTTTTTCCCATTGGCCACCACCACATATATATTCACATTCGTTTTGTCACTACACTAGCTATCATTAAGCACCAGATCCAGGTGTGAAACATGTAAGCTGCTTGCATCCCCCTCTTTTGTACCATATGGATTGACTGCTGTACGTTGTAATTGAATAAAGGTGTTGTATCTGAGTGCTGCCATCCAGGCTTTTTCGTTTGTTCTCAGAAAAATTGGGCCTTTGGCTTTGGTGGTGCCAGAACACTGTAAGCCCTTACAATTACTCTTGTTGGGCGCAGGAACAGGACCTGCTGTGAAATATTATATCAAAAATTGTAATTACATTCCCCTGTTAAACAGGGGCAGAAAAATTGGGCCTTGGGTGGTGGTGGTGGTGCCCTAAACCAAAAATATTGTTGGAAGCTAGCATTATCAAGATTGAGGAGGAATAGGATAGTCGGCATAGGCAGTCTTCAAGGAAGGTGCTTGATAGCTGCTGATCTAAGACTGATTCATTTTTATGAATGTAAGCCTATCAACGGAGTCTGTGGACCGGCGCACTCTTTGATCCGTTACAAAGCCTTCAGCAAAACTGAATGTGCGTTCAGAAAGCATGCTGGATGCAGGACAGAACAGTAGCTCAATTACATATTGAGCAAGTTCTGGCCAGTGGTCCATCCTCAAGACCCAGTAACCCAGCGGATGCTCTGTTGGAAAGGTCTCCAAGTCTACTCTTGCCCCTAGATATTCCTGCACCATTTAATGCAGACACTGGCAATGGTTGCTTGAATCGATCAGACCTTGGCGCTGAGGACTGAAAAATTGTTTAACCACTTCCGGACCCGCTCACACTGATAAACGTCGGCACTTTGAAGAGGGCTATCGTTGTTATGGCAGCAGCTAGCTACCATAACCCAGGTATCCTCTTCTTCAGTGAGTGGTTCGGTTTCAGACAAAAGTGGTTTCTGCTACGGATTTGCCGCGAGATCACTTTTATCGGCGGCGGGAGAGGGCCACCCCCCTCCCACCGCTCTCCGCTGCCCTCCACTGTTTACCGGAGCCGTCAGCAGTGGCGGAGGCGATCGGGTTGTTCTCTCTGGCTTGGTATGGAGACGAGTGAGAGGAAGATGGCCCCCACCCGTCTCCATACCATTGCAGGGCAGAAGCAACGTCAAAACGTCACTTCTGCCCATAGCTCTTAAAGAGACTTTTTTTTTTTTAAATGACATTTAATTTTTTTTTTCATTGCATTTTAGTGTAAATATGAGATATGAGGTCTTTAAGACCCCAGATCTCATATTTAAGAGGTCCTGTAATGCTTTTTTTTCTATTACAAGGGATGTTTACATTCCTTGTAATAGCAATAAAAGTGACGTGGCGATTCCCATAAGTGCAGCTCAAGCTGGTGAGGTGGCAAGCACTAGTAGGGTCCCGCTGCCACCAAGAGGACGAACACAGGCCCGTCGTGCCCATAGTGCCCTTCCTGCTGCATTCGCCAATCCGAATTGGGTACCCACCACTTCTGCAGCAACCGTATTGCCTCCATTCACTGGCCAACCCGGAATTCAGGTGGAAACAGTTGATTTTATGCCACTGGATTTCTATTCACTGTTTTTCACTGAAGATCTCTATAGATCTATTGTGGACCAAAGCAATTTATACGCTGGTCAACACATCGCCGCTAATCCCCAGTCCTCCCTTGCCAGAGATTGGAGACCAATTACGGTCTCCGAATTTAAGATCTTTCTGGGCCTTTCCCTCAACATGGGCATAACCAAAAAGAGTGAGTTGCGGTCATATTGGTCCACTGACCCAATTCACCATATGTCCGTGTTCTCTGCTTCAATGGCCAGGGCACGATACGAGCAGATTTTGCGATTCATGCACTTCAACGACAATGAACTCTGTCGTCCTCGTGGAGACCCTGAATACGATCGGCTCTACAAAATTCGGCCCCTCGTAAACCACTTCAACCAGCGTTTTGCAGACTTGTTTACTCCCCATCAAGTTGTCTGCGTTAATGAGTCTCTGATTAAATTTTCTGGCCGCTTGTCATTCAAACAGTACCTTCCCAGCAAGCGTGCCAGATACGGGGTCAAGATGTATAAGCTCTGTGACAGGGCCACAGGCTATACATGTAGTTTTATGGTTTACGAGGGCAAAGATAGTCACGTAGGGCTGACAAACTGCCCTGACTACATAGGAAGCGCTTGCAAGATAGTGTGGGACTTGGTGTCACCCTTATTCGGAAAGGGGTACCACTTTATTATACGAGCGTGCCACTTTTTAGTCACCTTTTTGATCATCAAATTGGAGCATGTGGCACCGTGCGACCTAATCGCCGGGACTTTCCTCAGCGGCTTGTAGATTCTCGTCTTAGGCTGGGGGAGAGAGCCTGCTTGAAGTATAATAACTTGCTCGCTATGAAGTGGAGGGGTAAGAAGAATGTTTTCGTTCTCACCTCCCTTCATGCAGACACGACGACCCAAATTACTACGGTGACTGGTGTTGTGGAGAAACCCCTGTGTCCACGAATATAACCTTAATATGGGAGGGGTGGACCTCAACGACCAGTTGTTGGCGCCGTACCTAATTGCCCGTAAGGCCAGACGCTGGTACAAAAAAGTGTCTGTTTATTTATTTCAATTGGCTTTGCTGAACGCTCATGTGCTATACAGAGCTTCAGGACGGACTGGATCCTTCCTTAAATTCCAGGAAGAGATCGTCAGAGCCCTTCTGTTTCCAGACGGTGCTCCACCTCACCTTCCCCAACCAAATGCAGTAGGCCGGCTGCATGAGAGGCATTTTCCTTATGTCCTCCAGAGTACCCCTACCCAACGAGCCCCCCAAAGAAAATGTCGTGTCTGCAGAAAGCGCGGATTTAGGCGTGATACCCAGTATTATTGTCCCTCCTGTCCTGGCAATCCTGGTCTTTGCATTGGTGAATGTTTTGAATGCTACCATACACTAGTTGAGTTTTAGCGTAGGGTACAGCACTGCACAGACTAGGACACACTTTCACAGGGTCTCCCAAGATGCCATTGTATTTTGAGAGACCCAAACCTGGAACCGTTACAGTTTTAAAAGTTACAGTTATAAAAAAAAATGTAAAAAAAAAAGTTAAAAAAAAAAAAAAAATACACAAAAAAAATATAAAATAAAAAAACCAAAAATAGTTGTCGTTTTATTGTTCTCTCTCTCTCTATTTTCTCTCTATTGCTCTGCTCTTTTTTACTGTATTCTATTCTGCAATGTTTTATTGTTATGTTTTATCATGTTTGCTTTTCAGGTATGTAATTTTTTTATAGTTTACTGTGTTTTAACCATTTTTTTGTTTTCAGGTACGCCATTCAGCTGCAGCGCGGATTTATTTCTCTTGACAGCAACAGCATTTGCTCCCATGATACATAAAGCCGTGACTCCAGCGCTGTCGGAGGTGATTTCACCACCACAGTTACATACTTCAGCATATATGCCGAAGCGTGGGGGTAGCAGTGGGTGGAGGAGCGATTTGCTCCTGCCTTTTGTGGGAGGATGCCCCCATGCTTCGGCATATATATATTTTAGGTAGGCACAGGTTGCGTTAAATGTTTTATTTTTTACTAGGTTTTTTTTTGTATTTGCTTTGCAGGTATGGTAAGTATTACTGTTATACTGTAATGTTACTTTGTTTTTTGTTAACCATCATTTGCTTAGCAGGTACGCCATTCAGTTGCAGCGCGGATTTATTTATCTTGACAGCAACAGCGTTTGCTCCCACGATACATAAAGCCGCGACTCCAGCGCTGTCGGAGGTGATTTCACCACCACAGTTACATACTTCGGCATATATGCCGAAGCGTGGGGGCAGCAGTGGGTGGAGGAGCTATTTGCTCCTGCCTTTTGCGGGAGGATGCCCCCATGCTTCGGCATATATATATTTTAGGTAGGCACAGGTTGCGTTAAATGTTTTATTTTTTACTAGGTTTTTTTTTGTATTTGCTTTGCAGGTATGGTAAGTATTACTGTTATACTGTAATGTTACTTTGTTTTTTGTTAACCATCATTTGCTTAGCAGGTACGCCATTCAGTTGCAGCGCGGATTTATTTATCTTGACAGCAACAGCGTTTGCTCCCACGATACATAAAGCCGCGACTCCAGCGCTGTCGGAGGTGATTTCACCACCACAGTTACATACTTCGGCATATATGCCGAAGCGTGGGGGCAGCAGTGGGTGGAGGAGCTATTTGCTCCTGCCTTTTGCGGGAGGATGCCCCCATGCTTCGGCTTATATATATTTTAGGTAGGCACAGGTTGCGTTAAATGTTTTATTTTTTACTATGTTTTTTTTTTTGTATTTGCTTTGCAGGTATGGTAAGTATTACTGTTATACTGTAATGTTACTTTGTTTTTTGTTAACCATCATTTGCTTAGCAGGTACGCCATTCAGTTGCAGCGCAGATTTATTTATCATGACAGCAACAGCGTTTGCTCCCACGATACATAAAGCCGTGACTCCAGCGCTGTCGGAGGTGATTTCACCACCACAGTTACATACTTCAGCATATATGCAGAAGCGTGGGGGCAGCAGTGGGTGGAGGAGCGATTTGCTCCTGCCTTTTGTGGGAGGATGCCCCCATGCTTCGGCATATATATATTTTAGGTAGGCACAGGTTGCGTTAAATGTTTTATTTTTTACTATGTTTTTTTTTTGTATTTGCTTTGCAGGTATGGTAAGTATTACTGTTATACTGTAATGTTACTTTGTTTTTTGTTAACCATCATTTGCTTAGCAGGTACGCCATTCAGGTGCAGCGCAGATTTATGTATCTTGACAGCAACAGCGTTTGCTCCCACGATACATAAAGCCGTGACTCCAGCGCTGTCGGAGGTGATTTCACCACCACAGTTACACACGTCATATATGCAGAAGCGTGGGGGCAGCAGTGGGTGGAGGATCGATTTGCTCCTGCCTTTGGCGGGAGGATGTCCCCATGCTTCGGCATATATAAACGGTGCATGTATGCCCATCATTAGAAGTGGGTGGATGAAGGGAGGTATTCTAATGGTGGGCATACCCACCGATCAATATCTTTTTTTCGTTCAGCCCACAGGCTGCATGAAAAAAAAGTGTACAATATATGCCCAACAAGGACCAGCAACATACTGGTATGTTGCTGGATTTTGAGTGGTTATACCAGAATGATGCCTGCAGGTTTAGCTATTATCTTGGTATCATTCTTTTCAGCCAGCGGTCAGCTTTCATGTAAAAGCAATCCTAGCGGCTAATTAGCCTCTAGACTGCTTTTACAAGCAGTGGGAGGGAATGCCCCCCCCCACCGTCTTCCATGTTTTTCTCTGGCTCTCCTGTCCCAACAGGGAACCTGAGAATGTAGCCGATGATTCAGCCAGCTGACCATAGAGCTGATCAGAGACCAGAATGGCTCCAAACATCTCTATGGCCTAAGAAACCAGAAGCTACGAGCATTTCATGACTTAGATTTCGCCGGATGTAAACAGCGCCATTGGGAAATTGGTAAAGCATTTTATCACACCGATCTTGGTGTGGTCAGATGCTTTGAGGGCAGAGGAGAGATCTAGTGTCTAATAGACCCCAATTTTTTTCAAAAAAGAGTACCTGTCACTACCTATTGCTATCATAGGGGATATTTACATTCCCTGAGATAACAATAAAAATGATTAAAAAAAATAAAAATGAAAGGAACAGTTTAAAAATAAGATAAAAAAGCAAAAAAATAATAAAGAAAAAAAAAAGCACCCCTGTCCCCCCCTGTTCTCGCACAAAGGCGAACGCAAGCGTCGGTCTGGCGTCAAATGTAAACAGCAATTGCACCATGCATGTGAGGTATCACCGCGAAGATCAGATCGAGGGCAGTAGTTTTAGCAGTAGACCTCCTCTGTAAATCTAAAGTGGTAACCTGTAAAGGCTTTTAAAGGCTTTTAAAAATGTATTTAGTTTGTCGCCACTGCACGTTTGTGCGCAATTTTAAAAGCATGTCATGTTTGGTATCCATGTACTCGGCCTAAGATCATCTTTTTTATTTCATCAAACATTTGGGCAATATAGTGTGTTTTAGTGCATTAAAATTTTAAAAAGTGTGTTTTTTCCCCAAAAAATGCGTTTGAAAAATCGCTGCGCAAATACTGTGTGAAAAAAAAAATTAAACACCCACCATTTTAATCTGTAGGGCATTTGCTTTAAAAAATATATAATGTTTGGGGGTTCAAAGTAATTTTCTTGCAAAAAAAAATAATTTTTTCATGTAAACAAAAAGTGTCAGAAAGGGCTTTGTCTTCAAGTGGATAGAAGAGTGGGTGATATGTGACATAAGCTTCTAAATGTTGTGCATAAAATGCCAGGACAGTTCAAACCCCCCCCAAATGACCCCATTTTGGAAAGTAGACACCCCAAGCTATTTGCTGAGAGTCATGTCGAGTCCATGGAATATTTTATATTGTGACACAAGTTGCGGGAAGGAGACAAATTTTTTTTTTTTTTGCACAAAGTTGTCACTAAATGATATATTGCTCAAACATGCCATGGGAATATGTGAAATTACACCCCAAAATACATTCTTTTGCTTCTCCTGAGTATGGGGATACCACATGTGTGAGACTTTTTGGGAGCCTAGCCGCGTACGGGACCCCGAAAACCAAGCACCGCCTTCAGGCTTTCTAAGGGAGTAAATTTTTGATTTCACTCTTCACTGCCTATCACAGTTTCGGAGGCCATGGAATGCCCAGATGGCACAACCCCCCCCCCCCCCAAATGACTCCATTTTGGAAAATAGACACCCAAAGCTATTTGCTGAGAGGTATAGTGAGTATTTTGCAGACCTCACTTTTTGTCACAAACTTTTGAAAATTGAAAAAAGAAAAAAAAAATGTTTTTCCTGTCTTTCTTCATTTTCAAAAACAAATGAGAGCTGCAAAATACTCACCATGCCTCTCAGCAAATAGCTTTGGGTGTCTACTTTCGAAAATTGGGTCATTTTGGGGGGTTTTGTGCCATCTTGGCATTTTATGGCCTTCGAAACTGTGATGGGTAGTGAGGAGTGAAATCAAAAATTTACGCCCTTAGAAATCCTGAAGGCGGTGCTGGGTTTTCGGGGGCCCCGTATGCGGCTAGGCTCCCAAAAAGTGCCACTCATGTGGTATCCTCATACTCAGGAGAAGCAGCAGAATGTATTTTGGGGTGTGATTCCACATTTGTATTTGCTTTGCAGGTATGGTAAGTATTACTGTTATACTGTAATGTTACTTTGTTTTTTGTTAACCATCATTTGCTTAGCAGGTACGCCATTCAGGTGCAGCGCAGATTTATGTATCTTGACAGCAACAGCGTTTGCTCCCACGATACATAAAGCCGTGACTCCAGCGCTGTCGGAGGTGATTTCACCACCACAGTTACACACGTCATATATGCAGAAGCGTGGGGGCAGCAGTGGGTGGAGGATCGATTTGCTCCTGCCTTTGGCGGGAGGATGTCCCCATGCTTCGGCATATATAAACGGTGCATGTATGCCCATCATTAGAAGTGGGTGGATGAAGGGAGGTATTCTAATGGTGGGCATACCCACCGATCAATATCTTTTTTTCGTTCAGCCCACAGGCTGCATGAAAAAAAAGTGTACAATATATGCCCAACAAGGACCAGCAACATACTGGTATGTTGCTGGATTTTGAGTGGTTATACCAGAATGATGCCTGCAGGTTTAGCTATTATCTTGGTATCATTCTTTTCAGCCAGCGGTCAGCTTTCATGTAAAAGCAATCCTAGCGGCTAATTAGCCTCTAGACTGCTTTTACAAGCAGTGGGAGGGAATGCCCCCCCCCACCGTCTTCCATGTTTTTCTCTGGCTCTCCTGTCCCAACAGGGAACCTGAGAATGTAGCCGATGATTCAGCCAGCTGACCATAGAGCTGATCAGAGACCAGAATGGCTCCAAACATCTCTATGGCCTAAGAAACCAGAAGCTACGAGCATTTCATGACTTAGATTTCGCCGGATGTAAACAGCGCCATTGGGAAATTGGTAAAGCATTTTATCACACCGATCTTGGTGTGGTCAGATGCTTTGAGGGCAGAGGAGAGATCTAGGGTCTAATAGACCCCAATTTTTTTCAAAAAAGAGTACCTGTCACTACCTATTGCTATCATAGGGGATATTTACATTCCCTGAGATAACAATAAAAATGATTAAAAAAAATAAAAATGAAAGGAACAGTTTAAAAATAAGATAAAAAAGCAAAAAAATAATAAAGAAAAAAAAAAGCACCCCTGTCCCCCCCTGTTCTCGCACAAAGGCGAACGCAAGCGTCGGTCTGGCGTCAAATGTAAACAGCAATTGCACCATGCATGTGAGGTATCACCGCGAAGATCAGATCGAGGGCAGTAGTTTTAGCAGTAGACCTCCTCTGTAAATCTAAAGTGGTAACCTGTAAAGGCTTTTAAAGGCTTTTAAAAATGTATTTAGTTTGTCGCCACTGCACGTTTGTGCGCAATTTTAAAAGCATGTCATGTTTGGTATCCATGTACTCGGCCTAAGATCATCTTTTTTATTTCATCAAACATTTGGGCAATATAGTGTGTTTTAGTGCATTAAAATTTTAAAAAGTGTGTTTTTTCCCCAAAAAATGCGCTTGAAAAATCGCTGCGCAAATACTGTGTGAAAAAAAAAATTAAACACCCACCATTTTAATCTGTAGGGCATTTGCTTTAAAAAATATATAATGTTTGGGGGTTCAAAGTAATTTTCTTGCAAAAAAAAATAATTTTTTCATGTAAACAAAAAGTGTCAGAAAGGGCTTTGTCTTCAAGTGGATAGAAGAGTGGGTGATATGTGACATAAGCTTCTAAATGTTGTGCATAAAATGCCAGGACAGTTCAAACCCCCCCCAAATGACCCCATTTTGGAAAGTAGACACCCCAAGCTATTTGCTGAGAGTCATGTCGAGTCCATGGAATATTTTATATTGTGACACAAGTTGCGGGAAGGAGACAAATTTTTTTTTTTTTTGCACAAAGTTGTCACTAAATGATATATTGCTCAAACATGCCATGGGAATATGTGAAATTACACCCCAAAATACATTCTTTTGCTTCTCCTGAGTATGGGGATACCACATGTGTGAGACTTTTTGGGAGCCTAGCCGCGTACGGGACCCCGAAAACCAAGCACCGCCTTCAGGCTTTCTAAGGGAGTAAATTTTTGATTTCACTCTTCACTGCCTATCACAGTTTCGGAGGCCATGGAATGCCCAGATGGCACAACCCCCCCCCCCCCCAAATGACTCCATTTTGGAAAATAGACACCCAAAGCTATTTGCTGAGAGGTATAGTGAGTATTTTGCAGACCTCACTTTTTGTCACAAACTTTTGAAAATTGAAAAAAGAAAAAAAAAATGTTTTTCCTGTCTTTCTTCATTTTCAAAAACAAATGAGAGCTGCAAAATACTCACCATGCCTCTCAGCAAATAGCTTTGGGTGTCTACTTTCGAAAATTGGGTCATTTTGGGGGGTTTTGTGCCATCTTGGCATTTTATGGCCTTCGAAACTGTGATGGGTAGTGAGGAGTAAAATCAAAAATTTACGCCCTTAGAAATCCTGAAGGCGGTGCTGGGTTTTCGGGGGCCCCGTATGCGGCTAGGCTCCCAAAAAGTGCCACTCATGTGGTATCCTCATACTCAGGAGAAGCAGCAGAATGTATTTTGGGGTGTGATTCCACATATGCCCATGGCATGTTTGAGCAATATATCATTTAGTGACAACTTTGTGCAAAAAAAAAAAAAATTGTCACTTTCCCGCAACTTGTGTCAAAATATAAAATATTCCATGGACTCAACATGCCTCTCAGCAAATAGCTTGGGGTGTCTACTTTCCAAAATGGGGTCATTTGGGGGGGTTTGTGCCATCTGGGCATTTTATGGCCTTCAAAAATGTGATAGGTAGTGAGGAGTGAAATCACAACTTTACGCCCTTAGAAATCCTGAAGGCGGTGCTGGGTTTTCGGGGGCCCCGTATGCGGCTAGGCTCCCAAAAAGTCCCACACATGTGGTATCCCTGTACTCAGGAGAATCAGCAGAATGTATTTTGGGGTGCAATTTCACATATGCCCATGGCCTGTGTGAGCAATATATCATTTATTGATAACTTTGTGCTAAAAAAAAAAAATTGTCACTTTCCCGCAACTTGTGTCAAAAAATAAAATATTCCATGGACTCAACATGCCTCTCAGCAAATAGCTTGGGGTGTCTACTTTCCAAAATGGGGTCATTTGGGGGGGGGGTTGTGCCATCTTGGCATTTTATGGCCTTCAAAACTGTAATAGGTAGTGAGGAGTGAAATCAAAAAATTATGCCCTTAGAAATCCAGAAGGCAGTGCTTGGTTTTCGGGGCCCCGTACGCGGCTAGGCTCCCAAAAAGTCCCACACATGTGGTATCCCCGTACTCAGGAGAAGAAGCATTGAATGTATTTTGGGGTGCAATTCCACATATGCCCATGGCCTGTGTGAGCAATATATCATTTAGTGACAACTTTTTGTAATTTTTTTTTTTTTTTTGTCATTATTCAATCACTTGGGACAAAAAAAATATTCAATGGGCTCAACATGCCTCTCAGCAATTTCCTTGGGGTGTCTACTTTCCAAAATGGGATCATTTGGGGGGGTTTTGTACTGCCCTGCCATTTTAGCACCTCAAGAAATGACATAGGCAGTCATAAACTAAAAGTTGTGTAAATTCCAGAAAATGTACCCTAGTTTGTAGGCGCTATAACTTTTGCACAAACCAATAAATATACGCTTATTGACATTTTTTTTACCAAAGACATGTGGCCGAATACATTTTGGCCTAAATGTATGACTAAAATTGAGTTTATTGGATTTTTTTTATAACAAAAAGTAGAAAATATAATTTTTTTTCAAAATTTTCGGTCTTTTTCCGTTTATAGCGCAAAAAATAAAAACGGCAGAGGTGATCAAATACCATCAAAAAAGCTCTATTTGTGGGAAGAAAAGGACGCAAATGTCATTTGGGTACAGTATTGCATGACCGTGCAATTATTGATTGGAAGTGGCAGCAAACGAGCCATATGTGGGGAGATCCATCATTACATTTGGAGAAGACACGTCTTTGAAGCCCCCCTGTGATCCTTTCATCTTCAGGCTGTCAAGGTCCTCCTCCTATTGCTAGTGAGCAATAAAAGCTGGATTGACCCTTACAGTATATACTGTCCTGGGTTCAAACCCTCCGGTAAGCCCCCATCTTCACTGGCAGAGGGAATTGCACAATTTTACAACACTGTGGTGTGATGATTAAGAGTTGGTCCATCCACGCATTACTCAACATATATATGTGGGACTATTTAGGAACCAGCTGTGCATCATCCTTTTAAGACTTTTATAACTATACGTTGGTGATGGTACTTTACACATCACTCAGTGGTGATTAGTAGAGTCTATATGTTCACGGACTTTTATTTATATTCATTCTTCTGTATTGATGGACATTTTATCTGTGTCTTTTTTTTGGTTAAATTATTTAGAGCACTAGCTCTTCACCTTATCAGTTTGAAGGTTTGTTTTTCATTTAGCGCTACACGTTTTGGTTCCCATGACTGTGCAATTATCAGTTAAAGCGACGCAGTGCCAAATTGTAAAAAATGCTCTGGTCAGGAAGGGGGTAAATCCTTCCGGGGCTGAAGTGGTTAAGGGGAACCCTGAGCCAAAAGTTTAAAAAAAATGGCGTAGGGGCCCCCCAAAATCCATACCAGACCCTTATCCAAGCAAGCAACCTGGCAGGCCGCAGGAAAAGAGGGCGGGACGAGAGAGCGCCCCCCCTCTTGAACCGTACCAGGCCACATGCCCTCAACATGGGGAGGGTGCTTTGGGGTAGCCCCCCAAAGCACCTTGTCCCCATGTTGATGGGGACAAGGGCCTCATCCCCGCAACCCTTGCCTGGTGGTTGTGGGGGTCTGCGGACTGGGGGCTTATTGGAATCCTGAAGCCCCCTTTAACAGGGGGACCCCCAGATCCCGGCCTCCCCCCTGTATGAAATGGTAACGGGTACAAATGTACCCCTACCATTTCACAAAAAAGCGTCAAAATGTTAAAAATGACAAGACACAGCTTGGGGACAAGTCCTTTATTAAAAAATAAAAATGTCCCACGATGTCCATTCATCTTCTTCTTCACGTCGCGACAGACCAAAAAAGAAAAAAAATCCGCCACCGATCCCCCTCCATGGGAGGCTCCCGCCGTGTGGCGCTTCATCGCCTCTGACAGTTCTTATATAACTGAGGGCGGGGCCACCCGGTGACATATCAAGGAGACCCCGCACAGGGACTTTCCCACGGCTTCCCCGTGGCGTCAGGGGGGGTGGGGGGGCGGGGTCTCCCGTTTACGTAACCGATTTTTACAATTTTTTAATAAAGGACTTGTCCCCAAGCTGTGTCTTGTCGTTTTTAACATTTTGACACTTTTTTTGTGAAATGGTAGGGGTACATTTGTACCCCGTTACCATTTCACACAGGGTGTAAATCCTTACGGTCCTTAAGTGGTTAAAGAGGAATGCTGGGAATGATGATGTAAGTGGAGGGTTAATATGGACCCCCTTTTATATTAGAGTTACCCTTTACACCAGTGTCTGCACTATTCCCCCTTACATCAGTGTTCTCACTGTTCTTCCTTAACTCAAAGTCCCCAGAGTTCTACCTTATATCAGAGTCTGCACATTCCCCCCTTACAGTGTAAGGGAACGCTGCAAGTTCAGATGTAAAGGGGAACTCTGTGGATTAAGATGTAAATGGGAACTCTGTGGATTCAGATTTTCTTTAAAGGTGAACTCTGTGGATTCAGATGTAAAGGGGAACTCTGCAAGTTCAGATGTAAAGAGAAACTCTGCAAGTTTAGATGTAAATGGAAAACTCTGCCTATTCAGATGTAAAGCGGAACTCTGTGGACTCTGATGTAAGGGGGGACTCTTGTTATTAAATACAGTATCTCACAAAAGTGAGTACAACCCTCACGTTTTTTTATAAATATTTTACCTTTAATAGTTTTTTTATTGAGATATCAACATATGAGAGCAACCAAAATACAGGTAATACCGTCATGGAACATTTACTGAAGAAGTACCGAAAATATAAAAAAACATATCAAAGATAGAGACATCTATTGTGCCCGCATTAGGTCAATTCTAACAAAGCCAACTCCGGTAGGGGGGGATCACCCTCCCCAGCACCCCACACAGGATCTAGCTGTGCCGGAAAGGAAAGGTCCGCCCCCCCGGGCGAAGCCAAACATCTATTACATAGGTATATAGTGTAACAAAAATGCTGCAAAACATTGAAATAGGAGAGAGGGAAGAGAGCGAACCGAATTCGAAGTGTCTAGCATGAAGACTGTGCCTAGACAGTTGGGTGGACTATCAGAGATTAAAGCTATAGTAACATGTGGGCGTCCAATAGAGAGAAGGATTTGGACTAAAGTTCCAAGTATCATCTAATTAGCTTTAGTAACAAGCAGAAAAAACCTCTCTCCTGTAATTCGAGAAAGGGCTGATGTAGCAACTCCTGGTAGTAGCCAAGTAATAGAACCTGTAGGGTGATAATGAAAAGTAGAGAAGAGGAAAAGAAAGAGAAGAAAAAAGAAAGTGAGGATAGAGAAGGAAGGGGTGAAACATCGTAAGATGGTGCGGTGCTCGCTTATCTACAGGGGCCTTGGTCATAGGAAAGCGGTAGGTGGCAGAGATATGTATCTGGTCCAGGGATCCCAGACAGCATCGTGTTTATCAGCAGTGCCCAAAAGGATGCTGTTTTCTCCTGGGCCATGATCCATGATATCTTTCTTTTGACCAAGCCCGAGCAATTGTTAGCTTGGTCCCAAGGAAAATAAACATAATAAGTCGTTGAACTAGTTTCGGGGTTTTAGGGCAAGGAAAGTTTAAGAGAGCTAGTTGAGGAGACTTTTGGATGGGTAATCCCGTAATATTCCTAATGATATATCTTATATCATATTCCATAGACCCCTGATCTTGGGACGTCCCACCATATGTGTAGCATTGACCCAACATGCTCGCAATTGCAAAAACACAAGGGTGAGGTGTTTGAATAGATTTTGGGGAGTTTTAGGGGGACCATGTACCACCTCATAAGGACTTTCAGGTTCGCTTCAATTAATGCTATGTTTAGAATGCCCTTAGATGCTGCAGTAGAAGCTCTATGCCATTCTTCAATGCTCCAAGTGTGTTGCAAGTCATTTTCCCAGTCTCTCATAAAGAGTGACTTGGTCTCAGCCCTAGCAAGTGATCGGTAAATCACAGAAATTCCCCCACTCTACTCCACAGTCTGACCACACCACCTTTCATAGTCCGTGATCGAAAGTGGGATGGGATTGGAGGACTGTAGGGACTGGAGAAAGTGTACTATTTGTCGGTATTGAAATGTTTCCGTTCTTGGCATGTCGAGTTTACTAATGCAGTGGGCCATAGTGAGAGGTCCCGCAGGGTTAACAAAATGTCCTATCCTATACAACCCCTTATCTAACCATCAATGAAATGCTTTATTGTCCATCCCAGGAGGAAACAGAGGGTTTCAGAAAATGTGTGACAAAGGGTGCCAGTGCAAAATCAGTCGTGAATTGGTTTTGAGAGAATCCCATAGAACAAGGGAGTGGGATAGTGTAGGAACCATGATGGCAGGTCTAGGACCAGAGAAGATAGTCCATAGTATATTGGGGGGATAGCCTGTCGTTCCATGTGTACCCAATCAGGGTGTGCAATTTTAGAGTAAACAGTGGAGAGTTGGGAGTATTGTGCTGCCTGATGATACCAGAGAAGGTTAGGCAAACCCACACCTCCCTGATCTCTGCTCCTAAAAAAGGGTCCCTTTGGCTTTCCTATGCCCCTTCACTCCCCATATAAATATAATTATAGATTGGAATTTCTGGAGGTGATCCTTGGCGATGGGGATGGGTAGTGATCTAAATAGATAAAGGATGCGTGGGAATAGGGTAATTTTTACTGAATTGACTCTGCCTAGCCAGGACAGCCCCAGCTTATCCCATCTTGACAGATCCTCACCAAGTTTGCGATAGGGTTGGGGGAAAATTAGCAGTATAGAGTTTGTCTATTGATGCTGTGAGGTTGATCCCTAGATAGAGGATAATTGACTCACCCCATCCAAACCGGAAGTTGTCTTTGAGCTGGGCTACTAGGGTTACTGGTAAGTTGATGTTTAGTGCTATAGATTACGAGTAGTTAACCTTGAGGCCAGAGACTTTGCCGAAGTCATCGAGTACCCTGCATAGATTTGGTAATGAGGTAAGTGGTGAGGTGATAAAGAGTAACACATCATCAGCAAAAAGAGTGCACTTGTGGGTGTGTGGGCCACAACGCACTCCATGTATGTCAGGATTGTCCTGGATAGCGATAGCTAGGGTCTTGATGACCACGGCAAAGATCAGTGGGGACAAGGGACAACCCTGTCTTGTACCATTCAAAATTGGAAAAGGATGCGAGTAATAACCCTGCAGTTTAATTTGTGCTTCTGTATTGGAGTAGAGTGCTCCTATTATATTCATAAAGGAATGACCCAAACCCCATTTTTGCAATATCGGAAACAGGAAAGTCCAAGAGACAGAGTCAAATGCCTTCATGAGATCCAGTGAGCGCAAGAATCCCTGCTGTGCGGGTCTCTTGTCCCAGCCAGATCCCAGTAGCGAAACTATGTCAATTGCTCTTCTAATCTGATCTGGACCTTGTTTCCCAGGTATAAAGCCCACCTGATCTTTATGAATATATAGGCTAATAAAGTTAGATATTCTATCTGCCAGAATTTTCATTAGAATTTTTAGGTCATTGTTTATCAATGATATGTGGCGATAATTAGCGGTGCAACTAGTGTCCTTGCCTGGTTTTGGTATAACCGTGATGAAGGCTGAATTTAGCGCCTTATTGAGTTGTGCACCAGATCTAAGCTGGTTAAAAAAACGGCCAGAGAGGGGGACAGTAGTGGGGCAAAATGTTTGTAATAGGGGACTGAAAAGCCATCCGGCCCGGGGCCGGGTCATTTTCTTTTTTTTGAGTTATAAAATGTTTATTGAAAATAAATTGCATGACATGAGATGACATCCGCAATACATAAGGCAAAAAAATTATCCTCTTCATAACTTTGGTTGTCCAACTATACAAATATCACGCTATAAAGTATTGGTACGATGTTGTTGCAAGCTGGTAAATGTGGATAAACAGAAATAGCTGGGAGATATATCCCGACTGTTAACAAGGCATTATGTTGGACTGTCGCTCATGACACCCCAACTAGGTGCATACTGTGTCATGAGATGGCAGCCAAGGATAAAAGGGCTGAAGCTTACTGTGGAGTTAACCACTCAAGCAACCTGGTAATGACAGTGGTTTCCTTGAATGCTAAGTGGTCTAACAGAGTGAAGTACAGCGAGGGAGGAAACAATCCCATGTCGGCAGTGTTTTTCTAGATACATAATCCATGGCACTCCTCCACTGTCTGCTATTTAGATGTCAGTGACAGGTAGAAGACAACTAAAATAAAAAGAGGTTTTTGTCATCAATCATTTCACATTGAAGAAAGAGAGAAGAAAGAGAGAGGAGAAACAGGAGAAAGGAAGAGGAAGTGGGGGAGTGAAGCCAGAGTCCGGTGATAGCTCTTATTGCTTATAATTTAGGTTCCAGGGATGAGTGGGATACCTACATATCTGGCCCAGGGTTGCCATGTTGCTTGGAATGATTTGGTGGTGTCCAGAATGGAACTAGCCATTATTTCTTGGGTCGTGATCCACGATATTTTATTTTTCGCTGCACAGAAGGAGACCTTAGGTTTTTTCCATGATTTTGCAATTGTTATTTTTGCCCCCAAAAGGATAAAGAGAATTAATTTTTGGGTGTATTTGGAGGTTAGCGGTATGGGGAAATTCAGGAGGGCCACTTGGGCTGATTTTGGAACTGAGTTTCCCGTTACTTTCCTGATGAGGTTGAACACTCTGTTCCAAAATCCTCTGATATTTGGGCATTCCCACCAAACGTGGATCATGGACCCGAGGGTATGACATTCCCTAAAGCACAATGGAGAGGCAGAGGGAAACATAGTGGCCAGTCTGGTAGGGACCAGGTACAATCTGGTGATTACCTTTAAGTTGGCTTTGACAAGGGAGACGTTCATTATACCTCTAAAAGCTCTTGCTGTTGCTCGGTGCCATTCCTCCAGGTCCCAGGCCTCTTGTAGGTCACTCTCCCATGCATCCATATATGGAAACCTGAAAGAGGGTTTGGAAAGTGCTGCGTATATTATTGAAATCCCCCCCCCTCTGTTCCGCCACCTGTCCACACCAGCGTTCATAGTTTGTGAATTCAAAGGGTAGGGATTTGTTCTTCCAGATGGAAGAGAGGAAGTGAGATTTGATGAAACCGGAATCTCTCTGAGACTGGCAGATCAAGTTTATTTATGTAGTGTTTCAGGGACAGCGGTCCTGTCATCGAGAAGTAGTGTCCAATACGTTACATCCCCTTGTCCAACCACCATTGGAAAGATTTGATGTTCATGCCTGGAGGGAATTTTGGGTTGCGGAATATGTGTGCCAAAGGGAGGATATCAGAGGTTAGGGAGGGTAGTTGGCATAGTTCATCCCATAACGTTAGTGAATGGGAGAGAGTGGGAGACATTATGGGAGGTCTAGCTTTTCGGGGGCACGACATAAGATAGTCTAAGGTATATTCTGGGACCGCTTGTCTTTCCATTTGAATCCAATCTGGTTTCTCATATTTAGAGTACACCATGGATAGCTGCGCTAATTAATCTAGCTGCTTTATAATACCATAAGAGGTTCGGTAGGCCAAGGCCCCCTTGTGTTTTGGGGCTGAATAGGACGCGTTGGGCAGTCCTATGACCCTTTTTCCCCCAAATGAATTTGATAAGTTTCTTTTGGAATGCTCTGAGGTGATCTCTTTTAATCGCTATGGGAAGTGATCTGAAGAGGTAGAGGAGCCTGGGTAGTAGGGTCATCTTGATGGAATTGATTCTACCAAGCCACGATAGTTGAAATGAGGACCAGGTTTTGAGGTCAGATTCGAGTTTGTGAAACATAGGGGGGAAATTCTCCTGATATAGTAGTTGGATCTTGGGGGTGAGATTTATACCTAGATAATGGATTGAAGATTCATTCCATTTAAATTTGAAAGCAGGTTTCAGATGCTCAACAACAGGTCGGGGTAGGGAGACATTTAGAGCTTGGGATTTGGCTAGGTTTACCTGCAGACCTGAGACAGCCGCAAAAGAATCTAATAATTTACATAAGTTGAGCAATGAGGTGATTGGGGAGGTGATAAATAATAGGATGTCATCTGCGAATAGTGCACATTTGTGGTTGGTTTGGCCACACTGGACTCCCCTGATGTTTGGATTAGTCCTGACTGCTATTGCTAGAGTCTCTATTGCCAAGGCGAATATCAGGGGCGATAGCGGGCAACCTTGTCTGGTGCCCTTAGAAATTTTGATAGGGTCCGAGTAAGAGGCCTGCAATCTATTACTTGCCTCAGGGTTGTGGTACAAGGATCTCAGAACTCCCAGAAAGTTCTCTCTGAAGCCCCAACGCTTAAGGACTGCAAAAAGATATGGCCAAGAGAGAGAATCGAAGGCCTTCTGCAAGTCCAACGACAGTAAAAGCCCCTCCTGCAGGAGATCCCTGTCCCACCCCGATTGAAGGACTGAGATTACGTCCATCGCCCGCCGCACTTGATCTGGGCCTTGTCGTCCTGGGATAAATCCCACTTGGTCTTTGTGTATATAGCGGTTAATGAAGGATTCTATTCTGTTTGCTAAAATTTTGGTCAGTATTTTTAGGTCATTGTTGATCAATGATATGGGCCTATAGTTCACCACCAGTTCTAAATCTCTATCAATTTTGGGAATGACTGAAATGAATGCCGCATTAAGGTAAGGGTCTACCGGGTCTCCCTTTCTTTTGGTATTGAAGAATTTGGCTAGACGTGGGGCTAGGGTTTCTGCAAAGGTTTTATAGTATGGAACTGAAAAACCGTTGGGACCAGGGGCTGATCCCATTTTCAGGTTCTTGATTACATCGAGCACTTCGTCTGCTGAAATAGGAGTGTTCATGATTTCCCTATGTTCATCTATCAATGTGGGGATGGGTAGATCATCTAAAAAGGAGTGTATTTTGGACTCGTCAGTGCTGGTCTCTCCCTGGTACAATTTGGAGTAGAACGATTCAAATGTTTGTAAAATACGCTGGGGGGTTTGGAGTCATTGAACCGTCTTTCAATCTAATTTTTGGGAACGTGTGGGACCAAAACTTAGGGGTTAGTTTGGTGGCTAGCATAGTGCTCATCTTGTCTTTGTGCTGATAGAATTTTACTCCATTCCAGCGGATGTCTCTCTCTGCCCTGACCGTGAGCTCTAAGTTTAAAGATAAGCGGGCAGAATCAAGTTGCGCTATGGAGACCGTAGAGGGGTCTTGCTTGTGGTGTTTGCTTAATATCGCAAACTCCTTTTCCAATTTAATTATGTCCGAGGATCTTTCCTTTGAGCTGAATGATCTTGCCTCGGATCGTTACTTTATGTGCTGCCCATAGAGTCTCGGCCGAGATGCCATCAACGTCATTAAGGAGAAAATATTCTTTTAAAGCTTTTTTCAATTTTAATGGCTCTAATGGGGTCATTAAGTAGCGATTCATTTACAGTCCAGTGTGTCCTGTTTGGTCTAGTGGAGGGGCCTCGAAAGGCAATTTGAACCATGGAGTGGTCTGAAAGGGCTGAGTCAGTAATGTGGGCTTTGCTGACAAAGGGGATGTTACATAGTTACATAGTAGGTGAGGTTGAAAAAAGACACAAGTCCATCAAGTCCAACCTATGTGTGTGATTATGTGTCAGTATTACATTACATATCCCTGTATATTGCGGTCATTCAGGTGATTATCTAATAGTTTCTTGAAGTTATCAATGCTCCCCGCTGAGACCACCGCCTGTGGAAGGGAATTCCACGTCCTTGCCGCTCTTACAGTAAAGAAGCCTCTACGTAGTTTAAGGTTAAACCTCTTTTCTTCTAATTGTAATGAGTGGCCACGAGTCTTATTAAACTCTCTTCTGCGAAAAAGTTTTATCCCTATTGTGGGGTCACCAGTACAGTATTTGTAAATTGAAATCATATCCCCTCTCAAGCGTCTTTTCTCCAGAGAGAATAAGTTCAGTGCTCGCAACCTTTCCTCATAACTAAGATCCTCCAGACCCTTTATTAGCTTTGTTGTGTTTAGTGGAGATGAATATGTGGTCTATCCTGGAGTAGACTTGATGGGGGTTCGAGTAGTGTGTATAGTCACATTTTGTCGGACTAAGTTCCCTCCATATATCTGCTAGGCCTTGTTGATAAATAAGCTTAGCAATGCTAGAGCTATTCCTGGTGGGGCAAGTTAGTTGTGAGGCTGGGGGTTTCGACTTATCCATTGATTGATCTAAGGCTGTGTTGTAGTCTCCTCCAAAGATAACAGTCCCTTCTAGCTATGGCCCTAGTGCTTGGAACATTGTCCGGAAAAATTTAACCTGGCCCTTGTTGGGGGTGTAGTAAGAGATGAATGAATAGAGATGATCCTCGATAAATCCCTTAATTAGGATGTATCTGCCGTCTGGGTCTCTATACTCCTGCTGCACTGAGAATCTGCATTTCTTTGCGAATAGAATAGCTACACCCTTGGACTGCATTTGCTAAATAGAATTGTGGGAATTGAGCGTGGAGGAAGGAGGGGATGTACTGTCTTGGGAAGTGCGTCTCCTGAAGCATCCACTTTTTTATGAGTGGTAAGTTTGGAGCACTTTCTTTCTCTTGACCACTGAGTTTAGGATCTGAACATTGTGAGAGACTACTCTGAATACAGGGGTAGGTGTGGGACTATGAGGCATGGCAAGCAGAACAAAGGTTGACATCAATACAGGCAGCACTTACCTTCATCAGTGGAGTCAAGGGAGGGTCTGGATGCTGCTGGGGGTGGAGCATGGAACCTGGAGAAACCAACAAGCGTGGTGACGTTCGTGCACTGGCAAGAATGAAAGAGAGGTTAGTGAGAGAAAGAAGGAGTAGAAGAAGGCATAGAGAGAAGGGAGAGCCCGTAAAGGGCCTGAGGTGATAGGGAAGAGTAAAATATCTCTCCCTACCATCACCTGGTGAACAAACCTAGCCCTCAAGTTGGGCCTGGGTCCCATCCTTCGGGTATGGATAATCCATAGTCGAACGATGCGTGGAGGCGCACGACTGCTGCCTCCGCCTAAGGCAACCCTGAAAAGAAAGCAAGTTATCACATGAAAAAAAAAGAACACATAATAAATTTGAAAATTGTAACGTTAACTGGATTAAGGATCACAACCAGCGATTAAACGTAGAACTAAGCCGTTAAGCCATTTTGGATATTAAGAGGAACTGTAGATTTAGGGGTGGCCTGAGTCCTCATGAGCCGAAAACTGAATAACGTTGAGGAGTCTTAAAGGGAGAGATCCTCTAAACAGTTCGTGGAGGATCGGGCAAGTTTAGCATCTTCCCACACTTCCTCTGGAGCGTGTTACTGTTGAGTGTGGTTAGAAAGCATTCTTTCCAATGGTCCTCAGTTTGTTGAGGACAAATGGGAGATCCAGAAAGAAGACTCGAGCTGACAGTTCTGGGCTGAAGAAGGAGTCAGTAAAAAAGTTTGGAGTGGAGAGCCAGAGTTGTCTCTGGAGTACAACCAAATCCGGTAGGTAGGTCCCGGTATAAGTAGCTAGGCAATGCCGAGCTGTAGAAAGATGCAATGAGAAAAGTCCCTTGTTTTGTACAAGTAGGCATGGGTTCCCACACTCTCCTGTTTTTTGTGGTTTTCCACAAGGGGGAGATTGGGCTCGTGGGTGTGGGCCATTTGGCGCATCCTGATTGTACATTTGTGGTATCCATCGCGGAGTTTTGAGAGATAAGAGCCAATTGAAAAAGCACCCGTTCACCCTCTGGAAAGCTGGTGAAGGAATGGGTTTTTACTTTAAAAGCAAATTTTAAGGCAAAGGGGAAGCCCCACCAGTACTTGATTTCCTTTTGCGAGAGAATCAATAGTAATGGTTTGAGGGATCCGCGACGTTGGATGGTCATGGTAGAGATGTCTGCAAAAATCTGAATGTCATTTCCCTGAAAGGAGATGTGTGCTTGCGTGAGGTTTTCATTATGTCCTCTTTTACCCCGTAACAGTGAGGCTTGACCACTACATCCCTGGGGGGCTCCATCTTTTCTAAGTGGTCCCAGAGATCAGTGTGCTCTGTCTAGCTCAAGTTTATGTGGAGCTATGGACGGGTTGAGGGTTTTGATGAGCTCCTGGACTGTCTTGGGGATGTCCGTGATGGACTCTGGCAGACCTCTGATTCTAAAATTGACCCTCCTTGAACGATTTTCAAGATCGTCGATCCTGGCAAGTGTCTAATTGCTCCTGTATGATTTGTATATGGTCGGTGTTTTGGTTGGCCCTGGACACTGTTATGTCAAGCTTGTGTTCAATCGCTTCAATTCTGGAACCCAGGTTTTGGAAGTCGGAACGGATGTCACTGGTGATTTTGTTGGCAGTATGAGTGAGACCCCTCTCAAGCAGCTCAGACAGTTTGAGGTACAGGTCTCCTGCGTTCAGGGGGGTGTCCATCTCTGGGCATCCTGGGGTAGTGATATTGTCCATGCGGGCAGGGGTTTCTCCCATGGGGGAGAGCCTGTATGTGTCCAGTGATCGCTCAATTAGCGATTCTGTTGAGGCATGAGAAGGGGAGGTAATGTGATGGATGCTAGTGGAAGCCAGGGGGGTGTAGGCAAGTGTAGCTGGGGTCAGAACTTGCCTGTGTTCTTGCTGTCCTCCTGGAAGCTGGTCTTGTGGCTGAGTAGCGGCCGCCATCTTGGATTTGGCCCGTTTGCTTTCGGCGGAAAATTGCAGCCCAAGGTCCCTCCTAGCTGTGCTGCCCGGCATGTAAATGCTCCTGGGGTGTTCCCCGATTGGATCCCGCTGTTAGTGGAGGTCCCGCTGGTCCCGATCCGGCTTTAGGGTCCCTGGATGGCTGAGGCAGTGTGGAGCTCCCGGCTTATGTGGCCATCTTGGAAGCTACCGCGCATGCACCTGGGCCGAGTCATTTTTAAGGTTCTGAATGACCTGAGAGACTTCCTCTGCTGAGATGGGGATCTCTAAGCTGTCCCTGTGGTGTTCCAGGAGCTTGGGGATCTTCAGTGAGCTGAGAAAGGAATCAATCAGGCTGGGCGAGGGTTCTTTCCTATTTTTTCTGTACAAAGAACGGTAGAAATCATGAAAAGCTTCCATGATTTTCTGGGGATTTTGTGATAGGGATCCATTGCTCAATTTTATCTTAGGTAAGGCGCGCGACCTTATCTTAGGAGTTAGCCTATGTGCCAACATAGCTCCCAACTTGTCTTTTTGATGATAAAACATCCCACCATCCCATCGCAAGCTTTTTTTGGGTATAGCAGTGAGGGCCAAATTAAGATCTTAAGAGCCTAGCTGCCGATCCTGGGGTGGGGTTGCGTTTATGTTGTTCGATTAAATCCGAGAATTCCCTTACCAGTCTGTCTATATCTAGTTTGCGGGCTTTGCAGTCTCTTGCCGCCCACAAAATGGTGGGAGAGATGTTATCAATATCATTGAGTAAGAAATATTTCTGAATGTCTTTTTCAATCTCACTGTCGTGGGAGGGATTGTTAAGGAGTGAGCCGTTTAATCTCCAATTGAACCCTTGTTGACGTGCCGTCGGTTTGTTTATTATCAGGAGGAGGAAAGAGTGGTCCAACCAGACAGAGTCCTTAATGATTGCTTTGTGGACCAGCAGGGTATGATTTTGCAGAATGAAAAAGTGATCTATTCTGGCAAAAGTATTGTGGGGGCTGGAATAGTGTGTATAATCCCGAGTCCCAGGGTTCATTTCCCTCCAGGCATCAACCAAACCCTGATGGTAAATCTGTCTGGCTACATTAAGACTCTGTTTAGTGGGACGGACACTATCCTTACCCGGGGGACGCGACCTATCCTTTCCTGCATTGAACGCAATGTTAGAGTCTCTGCCATAAAGGACCAGGCCTTCAAGCATTGGAGCTAGAGTGTGAAAGAGGGACTGAAAAAATGTTGATTGGCCTTGATTAGGTGTAGTATGAGATTAGGGAGTAAAGCTGGTTATCAATGAAGCCTTTCACGAGTATGAATTTGCCATCGGGGTCTTTAAATTCTGATACCAGTGAGAATTGGGTTTTGCGGGAGAAAAACACACCCACTCCTTTAGTCTTTTTGTCCGAATTGGCAAGGTAGAACGTAGGAAATTTGTTGTGTATGAAGGACGGGGCATAAGATTTTGGTAAGTGTGTTTCTTGAAGGAATAATATGTAAATTTTTTGGTCATGATAGTATTGGAAGATTTTCCGGCGCTTAATAGGGTAGTTAATCCCCTGCTCATTGTGCGAAGCAGAGCGCAGGGCATCTTTATGAGTGGTGAGATCAGCCATGGAGCAGTTTAGGTGGAGACGCCAGTGACCCCCAATCACCTACCTCCCATCTGATGGGTGGTCCGTGGGAGATATCTGCCATCGAGTCCATTAGAACACATTCCTGGGTCCTGCAGGCGAGCGAGACCACACACGTCACTGAAAAAAAAGGAGATTTAAGTCAGAAAGAGTCAAATATTCACCCTACTCCCGGAGTCCTAACATAACAGGAAGGGTGCATCGTATCCCATTGAGAGATCCTGAACTTGAGGCAGTAAAATTCAGGGAGTCCCGGGAATGTTCCTGTTCAGGTCACACAAGAGAGAGTTCCACTGCTGAGGGTAACTGTAACAGTGCACAGATTCCAGCAAGATAGGCCTGAGCCACAGGTAGATGGGAGTTCCAAGGGAATAGTAAGTTGATGAGCCCAGGTAGGCATAAAAGCCTAAGGGGCCAGGCGGGCCCATACCCAATAAAGGGATGAGAAGGGAAACAATGGAGTAAGTCTCCAGTTCATGTAGCAATGCCTTCCTTGGCTTTCTTGTGCTTAGGTTTTTGCCACGTAGAGGTGAGTGGACTAAATGGAGGAGGCCGTTTGGTCAGCCTGGACAGAGATGATTGCATCGGTGAGGTTGGGTTAGTGGGCAGGAGGCCCAGTTTCTGCAGCAAGAGTTCTCCCTCCGTGAGCGTGGAGAATCTGAAGGGCTTGCCATTAAATTCAAATTTCAGGCTTAAGGGGAAAAGCCACCAGTATTTAATATTTTTCTGTGTCAGAACCGTCAGGAGAGGTTTGAGTGCTCGCCTTTTTTGGATGGTGAAGGGAGAAACATCAGCATAAACTTGTGAAGCAGAGCGCAGGGCATCTTTATGAGTGGTGAGATCAGCCATGGAGCAGTTTAGGTGGAGACGCCAGTGACCCCCAATCACCTACCTCCCATCTGATGGGTGGTCCGTGGGAGATATCTGCCATCGAGTCCATTAGAACACATTCCTGGGTCCTGCAGGCGAGCCAGACCACACACGTCACTGAAAAAAAAGGAGATTTAAGTCAGAAAGAGTCAAATATTCCCCCTACTCCCGGAGTCCTAACATAACAGGAAGGGTGCATCGTATCCCATTGAGAGATCCTGAACTTGGGGCAGTAAAATTCAGGGAGTCCCGGGAATGTTCCTGTTCAGGTCACACAAGAGAGAGTTCCACTGCTGAGGGTAACTGTAACAGTGCACAGATTCAGCAAGATAGGCCTGAGCCACAGGTAGATGGGAGTTCCAAGGGAATAGTAAGTTGATGAGCCCAGGTAGGCATAAAAGCCTAAGGGGCCAGGCGGGCCCATACCCAATAAAGGGATGAGAAGGGAAACAATGGAGTAAGTCTCCAGTTCATGTAGCAATGCCTTCCTTGGCTTTCTTGTGCTTAGGTTTTTGCCACGTAGAGGTGAGTGGACTAAATGGAGGAGGCCGTTTGGTCAGCCTGGACAGAGATGATTGCATCGGTGAGGTTGGGTTAGTGGGCAGGAGGCCCAGTTTCTGCAGCAAGAGTTCTCCCTCCGTGAGCGTGGAGAATCTGAAGGGCTTGCCATTAAATTCAAATTTCAGGCTTAAGGGGAAAAGCCACCAGTATTTAATATTTTTCTGTGTCAGAACCGTCAGGAGAGGTTTGAGTGCTCGCCTTTTTTGGATGGTGAAGGGAGAAACATCAGCATAAACTTGTACTGTGTACCATAAGCTGAATTTGTGGGATGGTGCAAGCTCTCCTCATGACTTCTTCTTTGACATTGTAGTAGTGAGGTGTTGCCACAATGTCACGAGGTAGCCCATCTGATCGAGGGGGGCCAAGGGCTCTGTGGGCCCGATCAAGTTCCAATTTGTGGGCTCAGATGTCAGGTATAAGGTTTTTTATTAGAGAGTACACTGCTTCTGGAATGTCAGTGAAAGTCTCTGGAAGACCTCTGATCCTAAAATTTAGCCTTCTGGACCTATTTTCCAGGTCATCAATTTTGGATATGGCCCCCTCCAAATGTTCATGCAGTTCTTGGAAACGATCAGTGTTTTGATTAACCCGGTCAATTGTGGCATCCATTTTATTTTCAATATGCTTAATGCGAGAGCCCAGGAGGTGAAGATCTGATTTAATATCTGAGGTGATCTTGGCAGCAGTCTGAGCAAGTCCCTTGTCAAGCATTTCTGCAAATTTGTAAAGAGCATAGTGATATCATGGGGCTGTGAGGTGATTTGACCCATATCCTGTAGCTGCACTCCAGGCCTCGGTAAGGCTGCTACTGTGGGTGACATGAGCATGTCATCCATGGTCTGATTTATAAGGGATACTGTGGAAGCTGGTGATGCTGGTCCCCCTATCAATGAAAGCATCGTGGCCCCTCCACATACCTCCTCATGAAGCGAAGCCCACCAGGGAGAGGAAGCTGCGTGCCTGTGTGGGAAGCATTGTGAGGCAGCCGTTCCGCCGCCATCTTAGGTGCCTCAGTGGCTTCAGTCCCGCGAAATAGGCTTTAGGAGTCTGTTACGCCGGTCCAATCTGCCTGTAAATGAGCCTGTGGGTTGTCTGGGTGCCTATGGGGGTGAATGTACCCGCTGCTGGGGGCTCCAAAAGCTCAGAACGGGACGGAGCTCTGTGTTCAGGTGTCCATGTCACAGAGCGCAGCGCATGCGCCTCCTTTTAAAAATATTTTATTATATTTTTTCATATGACAACACTGAAGAAATGACACTTTGCTACAATGTAAAGTAGTGAGTGTACAGGTTGTATAACAGTGTAAATTTGCTGTCCCATCAAAAAAACTCAACACACAGCCATTAATTGCTAAACCGCTGGCAACAAAAGTGAGTACACCCCTAAGTGAAAATGTCCAAATTGAGCCCAATTAGCCATATTCCCTCCCCGGTGTCATGTGACTCGTTAGTGTTACAAGGTCTCAGGTGTGAATGGGGAGCAGGTGTGTTAAATTTGGTGTTATCGCTCTCACTCTCTCATACTGGTCACTGGAGGTTCAACATGGCACCCCATGGCAAAGAACTCTCTTAGGATCTGAAAAAAAGAATTGTTGCTCTACATAAAGATGGCCTAGGCTATAAGAAGATTGCCAAGACCCTGAAACTGAGCTGCAGCACGGTGGCCAAGGCCATACAGCGTTTTAACAGGACAGGTTCTACTCAGAGCAGGCCTCGCCATGGTCAACCAAAGAAGTTGAGTGCATGTGATCAGCATCATGTCCAGAGGTTGTGTTTGGGAAATAGACATTTGCATGCTGCCAGCATTGCTGCAGAGGTTGAAGGGGTGGGGGGGGTCAGCCTGTCAGTGCTCAGACCATACGCTGCACACTGCATTAAATTGGTCTACATGGCTGTCGTCCCAGAAGGAAGCCTCTTCTAAAGATGATGCACAAGAAAGCCCACAAACAGTTTGCTTAAGACAAGCAGACTAAGGACATGGATTACTGGAACCATGTCCTGTGGTCTGATGAGACCAAGATAAACTTATTTGGTTCAGATGGTGTCAATCGTGTATGGCGGGATCCAGATGAGGAGTACAAAGACAAGTGTGTCTTGCCTACAGTCAAGTGTCATGGAGTGTGATGGTCTGGAGCTGCATGAGTGCTGCCGGCACTGGAGAACTACAGTTAATTTAGGGAACCATGAATGCCAACATGTGCTGTGACATACTGAAGCAGAGCATGATCCCCTCACTTCGGAGACTGGGCCGCAGGGCAGTATTCCAACATATTAACGACCCCAAACACACCTCCAAGATGACCACTGCCTTGCTAAAGAAGCTGAGGGTAAATATGATGGACTGGCCAAGCATGTCTCCAGACCTAAACCCTATTGAGCATATGTGAGGCATCCTTAAATGGAAGGTGGAGGAGCTCCAGGTCTCTAACATCCACCAGCTCCGTGATGTTGTCATGGAGGAGTAGTGGCAACCGTGGAGGACTCCAGTGGCAACCTGTGAAACTCTGGTGAACTCCATGCCCAAGAGGGTTAAGGCAGAGCTGGAAAATAATGGTGGCCACACAAAATATTGACACTTTGGGCCCAATTTGGACATTTTCACTTAGGAGTGTACTCACTTATGTTGCCAGCAGTTCAGACATTAATGGCTGTGCATTGAGTTATTTTGAAGGGACAGCACATTTACACTGTTATACAAGCTGTACACTCACTACTTTACCATTGTAGCAAAGTGTAATTTCTTCAGTGTTGTCACATGAAAAGATATAATAAAAATTTTACAAAAATGTGAGGTGTGTACTCACTTTTGTGAGATACTGTATATACAATTAGAATTATTTCATTACAAAATATATGTATAGTGTATACTACAAAAAATAATTTTCTGTGCGCCGCTAAAGTCTTCGGGTTTGGTGTATAGAAAAGGTGACAACCCTACCCTTAAGTGACCTTGCTACTGTTTATGCTGATCTGAATGCCAAGCATCATCTTATGCTTAGTCCTTATTACTAATCACCCTGTATGCTAAATTGCGTTATTACCTGGTAATCCATTTTCATGCTTGCCTTGTTACTAACCATATCAGGTGGCAATATTACATTTGCCTTTACTAATTGGTTCAGTGCCTGCTTTCTTTGAAATAGTACTATTACTGGTTACCAGGTATTATTTTCAGTGGTTTTCTGTGATATTGCATGCTTTTTACACTCAAACTACTTCTACTACAAATGTGTCTTGCTGCCATCTCTTTACCCACTAGAGAATTTCCTCATCACTTTCTGTCCTCATGAACTCCTCCTGTCAACAGGATAAGAAGTGCATAGTTGCCAACATTGTAAAAAAAATTATAGGGACAATTTTTTTGGCTGTAGGTGGAGTCTTATTATAATTAGGGGGCGGGGCATGTATTTATAGGTGTGGCATAGTAAAAAGGAAAAATGCAGCGCACGTAGCGCGCTGCGTCAAAAAATGGGCGTGGTTTACATGAAATAGTGGGCGTGGCTTATATGGGCGTGGTTTACATGGGGGTGTGGTTAGAGTCTGAGATGAATGAGAGATGGAGAAAGAAAGAGAAAAAGAGGGAGGGAGGGAGACAGAAAGTAGGAAAGAAGGAGGGAAGGAAAGAGAAGGAAAGAGAGATGGAGGGACAGCAGGCCCAGATGCTACAACACAATAGAAATGTGTATTCCAGAGTTTAACAAATCAGCAGATAAAGATACTCTAAACACCTGGTGTTAGCCCTTCAATCATCCCAGCACCATGGTTGTTATGGTGCCAGGATGATTGAGGCGCATTATTACTATTATTACATTGTTATATAGAATGAAATCATTCAACTCCCCATAATCCAGAATCAGTGGGACCCCTGAGCGTGTCACCTGCCACGTCGCCTGCCACCAGATGCCACCAGGTGCCCCCAGCAGAGTCTGTCCTTACATCATGTGCCCCCAGCAAAGTCCCTCCTTACATCAGATGTCCCCAGTGGAGCCCTCCTTACATCAGATGTCCCCAGTGGAGCCCCCCCTTACATCAGGTGTTCCCAGCGGGGAGCCCCCCCTTACATCAGACGTCCCCAGTGGAGCCCCCCTTACATCAGATGTCCCCAGCGGAGCCCCCTCTTACATCAGGTGTTCCCAGCGGGAAGCCCCCCCTTACATCAGACATCCCCAGCGGAGCCCCCCTTACATCAGGTGTTCCCAGCGGGGAGCCCCCCTTACATCAGGTGTTCCCAGCGGGGAGCCCCCCTTACATCAGGTGTTCCCAGCGGGGAGCCCCCCTTACATCATAAGTCCCCAGCGGAGCCCCCCTTACATCAGATGTCCCCAGCGGAGCCTCCCCTTACTTCAGGTGTTCCCAGCAGGGAGCCCCTCTTACATAGGATGTCCCCAGCGGAGCCCCCCTTACATCAGACGTCCCCAGCGGAGCCCCCCTTACATCAGACGTCCCCAGCGGATCCCCCTTACATCAAACGCCCCCAGGGGAGTCCTTCCTTACATCAGGAGTCCCCAGCGGAGCCCCCCCTTACATCATCAGTCCCCAGCGGAGCCCCTCCTTACATCAGGAGTCCCCAACGGAGCCCCTCCTTACATCAGGAGTCCCCAGCGGAGCCCCTCCTTACATCAGGAGTCCCCAGTGGAGCCCCCCGTACATCAGGAGTCACCAGCGAAGCCCCCCTTACATCAGAGCGGGTCGGAGCGGGGGGTGGGCTATGCCACAGCAGCTCGTTTCTATTGTAGCCACCCAGCTCCACTCCACTTCTAGTCTTCTCAAAAATGGCGGCCGGCGGAGATTGGACCTCTAGCGGCGGAGGCCAAAAAATCAGGAGAAAGTGGATTTCTCGGGACATTTCCCGGGAATTAAAATCGGGAAAAGAGTCTAAATCCGGGGAATGTCCCGGGAAATTCGGGACAGTTGGTAAGTATGGAAGTGAGGAGAAATCTCTCCAAAGTTAATCAAATCAGTAACAACATCAGTAGAGGTCCTAAACCCTACCCTTGGTATAGCCAGGAGCTGGCTAATATTGCCTGCAGTATCAGGAGACACTCTGCAGCATTGCTGCAGTAAGACTGCTTCCCTCTAGTGCTCAGCTAAGACTCTAGGTAATCACATCCAGGGAGTAAAGCAAAGCATCTTGGGAGCTGTAGTCCCAGGACTCAGGTTTCACATTCAGGCCGGACTGTAATGGATTACAAGTACCAGCCGCCTGGAGTAGGAGAAAATAATGCAGGGAGAGGTAATATAAAGCCTGTGCTGGGTCAGGATTGCTCTCTTGGGACCCCGGCCTGGATCTGCAAGCAAGTGACTCTGTTTCAGACTGTGCTGTGGCTGAGTCTCAGCCTGTGCCAGCGAGAGTCATCACGTGTGTACAGGGGCATCTACTGCCAGCTACTTATGGTCGGCCAGCAACTGCCTGAATGCTGCTTTCATCACATCTATCCACTACTACAGGAATTGCTGCTAGTTTCTGGCTTCTCTGCCAAACAACTACTCTGCTGTCTAGTGATCAGAGGTCTTTGTTTGCTTGGCATGGGCACCATTCAGAAAACTTATTGCATTTTCTCAAGAAATTCTCTGATTGGGTGAGGTGGAGAGGCAGGGAGGTGATGCCATATTCTCCTCCCTGTCCAATTACTGAACACTTTGCATTCATTGAGAAAAAGCAAAGTGTTCTCTGAATAGCATCCTTTCGGAGCAAGTGACTTCTTGTGTTCACAAAGCAGCAGGGCAGCTGCTCAACACAGGACCCAGAAGCTATTGACCATCATTGCACATTGTAGTGTCAGTGCCCTACTACAGTGATTTTCAGCTTCCATGGGGGTCGTTTAGGTATGGCACATGCATACTTTAATTGATTCAAGCTGGATTAATGTACCTATGCAAAATAGTCCATACATAAACTTCAGCTTTAAAAAGATTCAATCATTTTTCCTATATTGTAAAATAAAATTCAAAATGTGTCTATTAACCAGTTGACATCCGCACTATAGCCGAATGACAGCTACAGCGCGGACCTGAATTCGAAGGAGGCCGTCATATGACGGCCTCCCCTGTGCACGTGCCCTGTGACTTACTGAAACTTGGGGGATCACCGATCCAAGTAAGGAGCCAGTCCCGGCCCCCTACCATGTGATCAGCTGTCAGCCAATGACAGCTGATCACATGATCAAAACAAAAGCTCTGTGATCATTTTTTTTTCTCCTCGCGCTGACAGCACTGACTGGCCCCTCTCCACTGAACACACGGTGAAAGTCAGGAAATAGCACAGACGCGACTTGAAGCAGTGCTGTGCTGCTGGGGACACAGATGTAAAGAGGACCCCACTGCTCTGCTGGGGACACAGATGTAAGAAGGGGCTCTGCTGGGGACACAGATCTAAGGAGGGGCTCCGCTAGGGGCACAGATGTAAGGAGGGGCTCCGCTGGGGACACAGATGTAAGGAGGGCCTCCGCTGGGGACACAGATGTATGGAGGGGCTTCGCTGGGGACACAGATGTAAGGACGGATTCCGCTAGGGACACAGATGTATGGAGGGGCTCCACTGGGGACACAGATGTATGGAGGGGCTCCGCTGGGGGCAAAGATGTAAGGGCGGACTCTGCTGATGGGGACACAGATGTAAGAAGGGGCTCTGCTGGGGACACAGATGTAAGGACGGACTGCACTTGGAACACAGATGTAAGGAGGGGCTCTGCTGGGGAGACAGAGTAAGGACAGACTCCGCTGGAGACACAGATGAAAGGAGGGGCTCTGCTGGGGACACAGATGTAAGGACGGACTCTGCTGGGCACACAGATGTATGGAGGGGCTCCGTTGGGGACACAGATGTAAGGAGGGGCTCCGCTGGGGACAAAGATGTAAGGACGGACTCTGCTGATGGGGACACAGATGTAAGAAGGGGCTCTGCTGGGGACACAGATGTAAGGAGGGACTCCCCTCCAGATACAGATGTAAGGAGGGGCTCTGCTGGGTACACAGATCAAAGGACGGACTCCGCTGGGGACACAGATGTAAGGAGGGGCTCCATTGGGGACACAATTGTAAAGACGGACTCTGCTGGGGACACAGATGTAAGGAGGGGCTTCACTGGGGACACAGATGTAAGGACAGACTCCGCTGGGGGCACAGATGTATGGAGGGGCTCCGCTGGGAACACAGATGTAAGGAGGGGCTCTGCTGGGCACACAGATGTATGGAGGGGCTCCGCTGGGGAGACAGATGTAAGGACGGACTGCGCTGGGGATACAGATGTAAGGAGGGGCTCCGCTGGGGAGGCAGATGTAAGGACAGACTCCACTGGGGACACAGATGTAAGGAGGGGCTCTGCTGGGGACACATATGTAAGGATGGACTCTGCTGGGGACACAGATGTATGGAGGGGCTCCACTGGGGACACAGATGTGAGGACGGACTCCACTGGGGACACAGATGTATGGAGGGGCTCGGCTGGGGACACAGACGTAAGGAAGGACTCCGCTGGGGACACAGATATATGAAGGGGCTCCGCTGGGGAGACAGATGTAAGGACGGACTGCACTGGGGACACAGGTGTAAGGGGGCTTTGCTGGGGACACAGATGTAAGGAGAGACTTCGCAGGGGACACAGATGTAAGGAGGGGCTCCACTGGGGACACAGATGTAAGGAGGGGCTCCGCTGGGGAAACAGATGTAAGGAGGGGCTCCGCTGACTGGGACACAGATGTAAGGAGGGACTCCGCTGACAGGGACACAGATGTAAGGAGGGACTCCGCTGATGGGGACACAGATGTATGGAGGGGCTCCGCTGGGAACACTGATGTAAGGAGGGGCTCCTCTGGGGACACAGATGTATGAAGGGGCTCCGCTGGGGAGACAGATGTAAGGACAGACTGTGTTGGGGACACAGATGTAAGGAGGGGCTCCGCTGGGGAGACAGATGTAAGGACAGACTCCACTTGGGAGACAGATGTAAAGAGGGGCTCTGCTGGGGACACAGATGTAAGGACGGACTCCGCTGGGGACACAGATGTATGGAGGAGCTCCACTGGAAACACTGATGTAAGTAGGGGCTCCACTGGGGACACAGATGTATGGAGGGGCTCCGCTGGGGAGACAGATGTAAGGACGGACTGCACTGGGGACACAGATGTAAGGAGGGACTCCGCTGGGAAGACAGATGTAAGGACAGACTATGCTGGGGACACCGATGTAAAGGGGGGCTCTGCTGGGGACACAGATGTAAGGAGGGGCTCTGCTGGGGACACAGATGTAAGGACGGACTCCGCTGGGGACACAGATGTATTGAGGGGCTCCACTGGGGACACAGATGTAAGGATGGACTGCGCTGGGGACACAGATGTATGGAAGGGCTCCACTGGGGACACAGATGTAAGAAGTGGCTCTACTGGGGACACAGATGTAAGAAGGGGCTCCGCTGGGGACACAGATGTAAGGAGGGGCTCCGCTGGGGACACAGATATAATGAGGGGCTCCGCTGGGGACACAGATGTAAGGAGGGACTCCGCTGATGGGGACACAGATGTAAGGAGGGACTCCGCTGATGGGAACACAGATGTAAGGGAGGACTCCGCTGATGGGGACACAGATGTAAGGAGGGACTCCGCTGATGGGGACACAGATGTAAGGAGGGACTCCACTGATGGGACACAGATGTATGGAGGGACTCCGCTGGGGGCACCTGATGTAAGGACAGACTCCGCTGGGGACACAGATGTAAGGAGGAGCTCTGCTGGGGACACAGATGTAAGGAGGGACTCCGCTGGGGACACAGATGTATGGAGGGGCTCCGCTGGGGAAACAGATGTAAGGATGGACTCTGCTGGGGACACAGATGTATGGAGGGCTTCCGCTGGGGACACAGATGTAAGGGGGGCTTTGCTGGGGACACAGATGTAAGGAGGGACTTTGCTGGGGACACAGATGTAAGGAGGGGCTCCGCTGGGGAAACAGATGTAAGTAGGGTCTCCGCTGACTGGGACACAGATGTAAGGAGGGACTCAGCTAACAGGGACACAGATGTATGGAGGGGCTCTGCTGGGAACACTGATGTAATGAGGGGCTCCGCTGGGGACACAGATGTATGGAGGGGCTCTGCTGGGGACACAGATGTAAGGACGGACTCCGCTGGGGACACAGATGTAAGGACGGACTCCACTGGGGACACAGATGTATGGAGGGGCTCCGCTGGGGACACAGATGTTAAGACAGACTCCGCTGGGAAAACAGATGTATGGAGGGACTCCGCTGGGGACACAGATGCAAGGAGGGACTTCGCTGGGGACACAGAAGTAACGAGGGGCTCCGCTGGGGACACAGAAGTAACGAGGGGCTCCGCTGGGGACACAGATGTAAGGAGGGGCTCCGCTGGGGAAACAGATGTAAGGAGGGGCTCTGCTGACTGGGACACAGATGTAAGAAGGGACTCCGCTGACGGGGACACAGATGTAAAGAGGGATCCGCTGATGGGGACACAGATGTATGGAGGGGCTCCGCTGGGAACACTGATGTAAGGAGGGGCTGCGCTGGGGACACAGATGTATGGAGTGGCTCTGCTGGGGAGACAGATGTAAGGACGGACTGCGCTGGGGTCACAGATGTAAGGATGGGCTCTGCTGGGGACACAGATGTAAGGACGGACTCCACTGGGGACACAGATGTATGGAGGGGCTCCGCTGGGGACACAGATGTATGGCGGGGCTCTGCTGGGGAGACAGATGTAAGGACGGACTGCACTGGGGACACAGATGTAAGGAGGGGCTCCTCTGGGGAGACAGATGTAAGGACAGACTCCGCTGGGGACAAAGATGTAAGGACGGACTCCGCTGGGGACACAGATGTAAGGAGGGACTTCGCTGGGGACACAGATGTAAGGAGGGGCTCCGCTGGGGACACAGATGTAAGGAGGGGCTCCGCTGGGGAAACAGATGTAAGGAGGGGCTCCGCTGACTGGGACACAGATGTAAGGAGAGGCTCTGCTGGGGACACAGATGTAAGGACAGACTCCGCTGGGGACACAGATGTGAGGACGGACTCCACTGGGGACACAGATGTATGGAGGGGCTCGGCTGGGGACACAGATGTAAGGACACAGATGTAAGGAGAGACTTCGCAGGGGACACAGATGTAAGGAGGGGCTCCGCTGGGGACACAGATGTAAGGAGGGGCTCCGCTGGGGAAACAGATGTAAGGAGGGGCTCCGCTGACTGGGACACAGATGTAAGGAGGGACTCCGCTGACAGGGACACAGATGTAAGGAGGGTCTCCACTGATGGGGACACAGATGTATGGAGGGGCTCCGCTGGAAACACTGATGTAAGGAGGGGCTCCTCTGGGGATACAGATGTATGAAGGGGCTCCCCTGGGGAGACAGATGTAAGGACGGACTGTGTTGGGGACACAGATGTAAGGAGGGGCTCCGCTGGGGAGACAGATGTAAGGACAGATTCCACTTGGGAGACAGATGTAAAGAGGGGCTCTGCTGGGGACACAGATGTAAGGATGGACTCCGCTGGGGACACAGATGTATGGAGGGGCTCCACTGGAAACACTGATGTAAGGAGGGGCTCCGCTGGGGACACAGATGTATGGAGGGGCTCCGCTGGGGAGACAGATGTAAGGACGGACTGCACTGGGGACACAGATGTAAGGAGGGGCTCCGCTGGGGAGACAGATGTAAGGACAGACTACGCTGGGGACACCAATGTAAAGGGGGGCTCTGCTGGGGACACAGATGTAAGGAGGGGCTCTGCTGGGGACACAGATGTAAGTACGGACTCCGCTGGGGACACAGATGTATGGAGGGGCTCTGCTGGGGACACAGATGTAAGGATGGACTGCGCTGGGGACACAGATGTATGGAAGGCTCCACTGGGCACACAGATGTAAGAAGTGGCTCTACTGGGGACACAGATGTAAGAAGGGGCTCCGCTGGGGACACAGATGTAAGGAGGGGCTCCGCTGGGGACACAGATATAATGAGGGGCTCCGCTGGGGGCACAGATGTCAGGAGGGGCTCTGCTGACTGGGACACAGACATAAGGAGGGACTCCGCTGATGGGGACACAGATGTAAGGAGGGACTCCACTGATGGGAACACAGATGTAAGGGAGGAATCCGCTGATGGGGACACAGATGTAAGGAGGGACTCCGCTGATGGGGACACAGATGTAAGGAGGGACTCCACTGATGGGACACAGATGTAAGGAGGGACTCCGCTGGGGGCACCTGATGTAAGGAGCGACTTCGCTGGGGACACCTGATGTAAGGACAGACTCCGCTGGGGACACAGATGTAAGGAGGAGCTCTGCTGGGGACACAGATGTAAGGACGGACTCCGCTGGGGACACAGATGTATGGAGGGGCTCCGCTGGGGAAACAGATGTAAGGAGGGACTCCGCTGGGGCCACAGATGTATGGAGGGCTTCCGCTGGGGACACAGATGTAAGGGGGGCTTTGCTGGGGACACAGATGTAAGGAGGGACTCTGCTGGGGACACAAATGTAAGGAGGGGCTCTGCTGGGGAAACAGATGTAAGTAGGGTCTCCGCTGACTGGGACACAGATGTAAGGAGGGACTCAGCTGACAGGGACACAGATGTATGGAGGGGCTCTGCTGGGAACACTGATGTAATGAGGGGCTCCGCTGGGGACACAGATGTATGGAGGGGCACTGCTGGGGACACAGATGTAAGGACGGACTTCGCTGGGGACACAGATGTAAGGACGAACTCCACTGGGGACACAGATGTATGGAGGGGCTCCGCTGGGGACACAGATGTATGGAGGGGCTCCGCTGGGGACACAGATGTAAGGGGGGGCTTTGCTGGGGACACAGATGTAAGGAGGGACTTCGCTGGGGACACAGAAGTAACGAGGGGCTCCGCTGGGGACACAGATGTAAGGAGGGGCTCCGCTGGGGAAACAGATGTAAGGAGGGGCTCCGCTGACTGGGACACAGATGTAAGGAGGGACTCCGCTGACAGGGACACAGATGTAAGGAGGGACTCCTCTGATGGGGACACAGATGTATGGAGGGGCTCCGCTGGGAACACTGATGTAAGGAGGGGCTCCTCTGGGGACACAGATGTATGAAGGGGCTCCGCTGGGGAGACAGATGTAAGGACGGACTGTGTTGGGGACACAGATGTAAGGAGGGGCTCCACTGGAAAGACAGATGTAAGGACAGATTCCACTTGGGAGACAGATGTAAAGAGGGGCTCTGCTGGGGACACAGATGTAAGGACGGACTCCGCTGGGGACACAGATGTATGGAGGGGCTCCACTGGAAACACTGATGTAAGGAGGGGCTCCGCTGGGGACACAGATGTATGGAGGGGCTCCGCTGGGGAGACAGATGTAAGGACGGACTGCACTGGGGACACAGATGTAAGGAGGGGCTCCGCTGGGGAGACAGATGTAAGGACAGACTACGCTGGGGACACCAATGTAAAGGGGGGCTCTGCTGGGGACACAGATGTAAGGAGGGGCTCTGCTGGGGACACAGATGTAAGGATGGACTCCGCTGGGGACACAGATGTATGGAGGGGCTCCGCTGGGGACACAGATGTAAGGATGGACTGCACTGGGGACACAGATGTATGGAAGGGCTCCACTGGGGACACAGATGTAAGAAGTGGCTCTACTGGGGACACAGATGTAAGAAGGGCTCCGCTGGGGACACAGATGTAAGGAGGGGCTCCGCTGGGGACACAGATATAATGAGGGGCTCAGCTGGGGGCACAGATGTAAGGAGGGGCTCTGCTGACTGGGACACAGACGTAAGGAGGGACTCCACTGATGGGGACACAGATGTAAGGAGGGACTCCGCTGATGGGAACACAGATGTAAGGGAGGAATCCGCTGATGGGGACACAGATGTAAGGAGGGACTCCGCTGATGGGGACACAGATGTAAGGAGGGACTCCGCTGATGGGGACACAGATGTAAGGAGGGACTCCACTGATGGGACACAGATGTAAGGAGGGACTCCGCTGGGGGCACCTGATGTAAGGAGCGACTCCGCTGGGGACACCGGATGTAAGGACAGACTCCGCTGGGGACACAGATGTAAGGAGGAGCTCTGCTGGGGACACAGATGTAAGGACGGACTCCGCTGGGGACACAGATGTATGGAAGGGCTCCGCTGGGGAAACAGATGTAAGGACAGACTCCACTGGGGCCACAGATGTATGGAGGGTTTCCGCTGGGGACACAGATGTAAGGGGGGCTTTGCTGGGGACACAGATGTAAGGAGGGACTTTGCTGGGGACACAAATGTAAGGAGGGGCTCTGCTGGGGAAACAGATGTAAGTAGGGTCTCCGCTGACTGGGACACAGATGTAAGGAAGGACTCAGCTGACAGGGACACAGATGTATGGAGGGGCTCTGCTGGGAACACTGATGTAATGAGGGGCTCCGCTGGGGACACAGATGTATGGAGGGGCTCTGCTGGGGACACAGATGTAAGGACGGACTCCGCTGGGGACACAGATGTAAGGACGGACTCCACTGGGGACACAGATGTATGGAGGGGCTCCGCTGGGGACACAGATGTATGGAGGGGCTCCGCTGGGGACACAGATGTAAGGGGGCTTTGCTGGGGACACAGATGTAAGGAGGGACTTCGCTGGGGACACAGAAGTAACGAGGGGCTCCGCTGGGGACACAGATGTAAGGAGGGGCTGCGCTGGGGAAACAGATGTAAGGAGGGGCTCCGCTGACTGGGACACAGATGTAAGAAGGGACTCCGCTGACGGGGACACAGATGTAAAGAGGGATTCCGCTGACGGAGACACAGATGTATGGAGGGGCTCCGCTGGGAACACTGATGTAAGGAGGGGCTGCGCTGGGGACACAGATGTATGGAGTGGCTCTGCTGGGGAGACAGATGTAAGGACGGACTGCGCTGGGGACCCAGATGTAAGGAGGGGCTCCGCTGGGGACACAGATGTAAGGACGGACTCCACTGGGGACACAGATGTATGGAGGGGCTCCGCTGGGAACACTGATGTATGGAGGGGCTCCGCTGGGGACACAGATGTATGGAGGGGCTCTGCTGGGGAGACAAATGTAAGGACGGACTGCACTGGGGACACAGATGTAAGGAGGGGCTCCTCTGGGGAGACAGATGTAAGGACAGACTCCGCTGGGGACACAGATGTAAGGAGGGGCTCTGCTGGGGACAAAGATGTAAGGACGGACTCCGCTGGGGACACAGATGTAAGGAGGGGCTCCGCTGGTGACACAGATGTAAGGACGGACTCCGCTGGGGACACAGATGTAAGGAGGGCTTTGCTGGGGACACAGATATAAGGAGGGACTTTGCTGGGACACAGATGTAAGGAGGGGCTCCTCTGGGGAGACAGATGTAAGGACAGACTCCGCTGGGGACACAGATGTAAGGAGGGGCTCTGCTGGGGACAAAGATGTAAGGACGGACTCCGCTGGGGACACAGATGTAAGGAGGGGCTCCGCTGGTGACACAGATGTAAGGACGGACTCCGCTGGGGACACAGATGTAAGGAGGGCTTTGCTGGGGACACAGATATAAGGAGGGACTTTGCTGGGACACAGATGTAAGGAGGGACTTCGCTGGGGACACATATGTAAGTAGGGGCTCCGCTGGGGACACAGATGTAAGGAAGGGCTCCGCTGGGGAAACAGATGTAAGGAGGGGCTCCGCTGACTGGGACACAGATGTAAGGAGAGGCTCTGCTGGGGACACAGATGTAAGGACAGACTCCGCTGGGGACAGAGATGTTTGGAGGGGCTCCACTGGTGACACCGATGTAAGGACGGACTCCGCTGGGGACACAGATGTATGGAGGGGCTCCGCTGGGGACACAGATGTAAGGAGGGGCTCTACTGGGGACACAGATGTAAGAAGGGTTTCCGCTGGGGACACAAATGTAAGGAGGGGCTCCGTTGGGGACACAGATATAATGAGGGGCTCTGCTGGGGACACAGATGTAAGGAGGGGCTCCGCTGACTGGGACACAAATGTAAGGAGGGACTCCGCTGGTGGGGACACAGATGTAAGGAGGGACTCCGCTGACGGGGACACAGATGTATGGAGGGACTCCGCTGATGGGGACACAGATGTAAGGAGGGACTCCACTGGGGGCACCTGATGTAAGGAGGGACTCCACTGGGGCACCTGATGTAAGGACGGACTATGCTGGGGGCACAGATGTAAGGAGGGGCTCCGCTGGGGACACAGATGTAAGGAGGGGCTCCGCTGGGGAAACAGATGTATAGAGGGGCTCCGCTGACTGGGACACAGATGTAAGGAGGGGCTCTGCTGGGGACACAGATGTAAGGACAGACTCTGCTGGGGACACAGATGTATGGAGGGGCTCCGCTGGTGACACCGATGTAAGGACGGACTCCGCTGGGGACACAGATGTATGGAGGGGCTCCGCTGGGGACACAGATGTAAGGAGGGGCTCTACTGGGGACACAGATGTAAGAAGGGTTTCCGCTGGGGACACAAATGTAAGGAGGGGCTCCGCTGGGGACACAGATATAATGAGGGGCTCTGCTGGGGACACAGATGTAAGGAGGGGCTCCGCTGACTGGGACACAGACGTAAGGAGGGACTCCGCTGACAGGGACACAGATGTAAGGAGGGACTCCACTGGGGCACCTGATGTAAGGACGGACTCCGCTGGGGGCACTTGATGTAAGGACGGACTCCGCTGGGGAAACCTGATGGCATCTGGTGGCCTCTGGTTCTGCATTATGGTGAGTTGAATGATTTCATTTTATATTACAATGTAATAATAGAAATAATGCACTTCAATCATCCTGACACCATAACAACCATGGTGCAGGGATGATTGAAGTGCTAACACCAGGTGTTTGGAGTATCTTTATCTGCTGATTGTTAAACTTTCTAGAATACACATATTTCTATTGTTGTGTAGGATCTGGGCCTGCTGTCTCTCCCTCTCTTCCTCCATCCCTCGTTCATCTCAGACGCTAACCACACCACCTCAGAGCCACGCCAATTATTTCGCTGAAACCACGCCCGTTTTCACCAAGTGGGAGGGGTCAAAAAGAAGGGCGGGGTCTGGCGCCCCCATCCTAAAACGTCACCAGCCGCCACTGAATCAGACTGCTGTTCAGTTCCAGCAATATTAGCACTTGATGTCCTTTTCATTAATATTACAAATCCCCAATACTTTTTTTTTTTTGCCCTATCATCCATTCATACCATCAATTTCTACCTGTATTTTCTGTATTTTTGGTGGCATGGTTACTCCCAAAATGTCACCTGAGCTTGTTTGTATGTGTGTAGTACAAGACCACAAAAATATACAGTCAAAGTCTAAAAACACGTTTAAAATATGTATACAGGATCTGTCTTAACTGGTAAAGTATTTGTATTTGTGTACAGCCAGTCTGGTGGCTTGACTTTTGTTTACTTCAGTTAAACCTCAATTAAACAATTTTGGTGGCCAAGGGCTCTTGCCATTACATGTAAGTCTGTATATCATATTAGCGCAATATGGCACACACAAGTCTCGATATGACCACTTCCATCAAAGTGACATCCATACACTGCACCCTGACTCTGTCCCCATCGCTGACATCTTCTCTCAGTCTTTTTCTGGGTTTTGAGTCTTTAGCCATCTTAATTGTCCAAAGAGGGATGATGTAACTCACTTGCATATGCACTGGAATTACTGAATCCCAGCACCCGAAGCATGCCAAGATTGTACATTGAGCTGCACATGCGTGTCTCAGTGTACAACTAAATGATAATTTCTGCAGAATACACCTACAGTGTCTCATCTGCAATAAAAACTGCTAGTAATTTTCAAAAATAATAAAGCCTTTAGTTTCGCCTTAAGCAACACAGCTTCTGTCCCTTGCCTTAGAGGCAAGGAGAGTAAGGAAAAGCAACAGATTAACGAGGTCATCTTTCTGATTTAAACTCCTGTCAGCATGTTCATTGTCACTACATATAAATACAAGAAACATCTGATTGACTCCTAGTGCTGCTTTTCCCTCTCCATCTCTGAGAACAGTACAGGAGATCTCAAGGCTAAAATCAAAACAAGTTCAGGTATTACTAGTTGTATTTAACCACTTGCCGTCTGCGGTATAGCCAAAAGACGGCTGCAGCACGGACTTAATTTGCCGGGAGGGAGTCCATGGACGTCCTCCCGTGCTTGAGTGGCCTGCGCGCCCCTGCAGGGCATGTGTGGCGCGCTCTGTGATCAGCGAGTCTATGAGACTAGGCTGATCACAGATCAGAGTAAGGGGTCGATCCCGACCCCTCACCACGTGATCAGCTGTCAGCCAATGACAGCTGATCATGTGATGTAAACAGAGCCGGTAATCGGCTCCAGCGTGAGGAGAAAAAAAAAAGCTGATCACTGGCGGCTGCAGGAGGGACATCAGTCCCAATCGTGGAGAGTCACCAGCGTCACCTATCAGTGCCCATCAGCGCCACCTACCAGTGCCCAAAGTACCACCCATCAGTGCCCACAGTGTCAGCTATCAGCGCCCTCAGTGTCACCTATCAGTGCCCACAGTGTCACCTATCAGTGCCCACAGTGCCGCCTATTAGTGCCCACGGTGCTGCCAATAAATCACCAATCAGTGCCTCATCCCCAGTGCTGCTATCAATACCACCTACCAGTGCCCATCAGTGCCATCTACCAGTGCCCATCAGTGCCACCTATTAGTGCCCATCAGTGACATCTATCAGTGCCACCCATCAGTGCCACCCATCTGTGCCATTCAGCAGTGCCACCCATCAGTGCCCATCAGTGTCATCTTATCTGTGCCCATCAGTGCAGCCCATCAGTGCCCATCAGTGCAGCCTCATCAGCGAATATCAATGAAGGAGAAAAATTACCCGTTTGCAAAATTTCATAACAAACTATGAAACATGTTTTTTTTTTTCAAAAATGTATGTTTTTTTTTTGTTTGTTTAGCAAAAAATAAAAACCCAAGTGGTGATTAAATACCACCAAAAGAAAGCTCCATTTGTGTGAAAATTGTCATTCAAATTGCAACAGCGCTGAAAGCTAAAAATTGGTCTGGGCAAGAGCGAGGTTTAAGTGCCAGTAAGCAATAAGTTAAAATACAATTAATGATTAATACATAATTGAATTCATTGGTGGTTTAGAAACATCTGCCTGGGGTTCAGTTTTCATGACAGAGTTTGGTAAAGTGGGCAGCCCATCAAAGAGACTTTAAGTGATGGCATAATAAAAAAGAATTAATTGATTTGTAGCTTCACAATTTGTAATTTACTTTTTCAAAAGCAAACTTTTCTCTAAATCCCTGAAAACTTGTTGGACCTGCTTATTCCTCAGGCTGTATATAAATGGATTGAGCACTGGTGTCAGGACACTGTTAAGAAGTGCTACAATTTTATTAAGGTCAGGAGAAGAACTTTCCACTGGACGTACATATATAAATATGGCACTTCCATAGACTAATGAGACCACTGTGAAATGAGAAGTACAAGTGGAGAAAGCTTTGATTTTCCCTCTGGCTGAGGGTATCATTAGGACAGTGATAAGAATATTACAGTAGGAAATCAAAGTAAGGATGAATGAGCCCAAAATTACAGCTGAAGCAAAACTGGCAAAGACCATATCAAACTGGTTTATATCCGAGCAACTGATCTCCACCACTGCTGAGCTATCACAGAAAAAATGATTGATTTCATATGGTCCACAAAAAGACAGACCAAACAGTAAAACTGTGGGGTAGATAAAGGTAAGAAAGCCAAATATCCATGACACTAATACCAACCAAAGACAGACCCTATGAGAGATGATTGAATGATACCTCAGTGGGTGACAGATTGCCACATACCGGTCTACTGACATGACTGCCAAAAGATAAAATTCTATAGTTCCAAGAGAAACATAAAAATAAAGTTGTAGAAAGCATCCAGGTAAAGAAATCTTCCTGTTACTGGAAGCCAAGATAGTGAGCAGTTTGGGCACTGTGGATGATATAAACCAAATGTCCAAGAAAGCCAAGCTGGTGAGGAAAAAATACATGGGAATATGAAGACGTCTGTCGAGCCAGATGGCTGCAATGATCGACATGTTTCCAGTTAGTGATATAGAATAAAGTAGTAGAAAAAGTAAAAACACACCATTTTGTACCCAAGGGCCAAAGGTGAACCCAACAAGTATGAATGTGGTTTGGTTGAGAGAAATCATTGCAATCACGTCTAGAGAATAAACATAGGTAAATAGATATGCTGCATATATAAAATATGTAGAAATCTGTATTTCTGAAAAAGAAAACAGGAAGCCAGAAAAAAATTCAGTTCTTGATTTTTCTAAGTAAAAATTTAGTGCACCTGAGAAGAGAAAATAATTATGCAACCTAATTTATTTTATTTATCTTAAATTCAATTAAAAAAATAACAAAAACAAGGATTACATATATGATACAACAAGCTAATATGTTTTAAAAAAAGGTGTTCCTGTGATCCAGCTAACAGGTGTTCAGTCTTCTTTGTATTTTGGCATTAAATGCCATTACCTTACAAGGAACTTCATTCCTGTGTCACTGGTTGTTTCATGTAGATTTTCTCTTTGTAGATAAAGCCATATCTGCTACACACATTCAAGGCTGCCCAGCATTTTGCAATCCTTCCATCCACAATGTAATCTTGAACTAACAGCACTTGGGCTAGAGTTCCTAATTCATCCTGATGGAACAAATGTCTTATCTCATTGCTACCTGCACACTGCAGCCTACAGAAGAACTATCCCCACCTGGCACACAGTTTCATTTCATTTCATTTTAGCAGGGTGAATTTTTAAATGTACAACCAACCAATCTTTAAGAAACTGTAAAAGCACTGATTTCTTAATCATTCTGCCAGTCAACAGCTTCTTCAGCACCTCTGTGAATTTAGTGGATGTCTAAAAACCGATTGACAGACAAAAACACACATAGCATTGCAGCATACCCCTTCTGTGCACATCACACTGAGAAAAAAATCTGTATGTAGAGTGAAGATATAGACAATATTTATTATCAACAACAGTATCATGAGAGAGGTTTTGCAGCAAGTACACCCTGACAAAGATGAGCTGTGTCAAATTAGTTTGATACATGACGGCACCTGTCAGTTTCATCCCATCTCCACTGAGGTGTACATATTTACTTCATGACCCACCATAGGAAATCCCAAGAGGGTAGCATGCTGAGCAATACATTCTCATATTGCTGTGCAGTATAGGATTAACTGTCTGTTTACCACAGTTCTGTACTATATTTAGAGTGGCAGGGAGTGGCTATGTGGTGGAGACAGCAAGACCTTGCAAAGGCCCATGAGTGTCTTGGATTGCAGCAGGGAGCTGGTGAACGCTGAACAGAGGAGTGGGCAAAGCCAGAGGTAGAGAGATGGGGAATACTAACGTAAACTTCAACAGTATTCACTGCTGTGAGATATTTATTCTGTAGGCGTTGCTGATGTGGTGATGTCAGCACAACTTACAACAGGAGTAGAGGGGTGGTGAGGTGGTGTGGAGAAATGTAACGGTTTTAGTCCACTTTAAGGTTCCTCTGCCCTTTTCCTTGCCTACCCTTGGGCTTCTATTTGGGGGGATGGGAAGCTATTAGAGGAGGAGGATGAGAAGTTGCTTCACGTTCTGCAACACTATGTAGAGGTTTTAGGCCAGCTGTTCCCCTACCTTACTGGGGTCTCCTTTGATGGATAAATCAGGGAAAGCAAGTAGGCCTTAGTCCTGTAATTCAGGAAAATGGAGAGTACCTGCAGTTCACAGTTTGACTTATGCACTGCATCATGAGCCCCACAGCACACCTCCTGGAAAACCTAACAATAAGGAAAAGAGATGGAAAAACTGATCCAGTATATGTTTTGTAACCTTTACTATGCTTTAGACATTCTTGCCACCATGTATTTTGTCTGTAATTTTGGCAATATCTAATTGCATTTTATTCAGTAAAAGTTCTAAAGTGTCTTTTTGATATGTTCGGTGAAGACCTTCAGTATGTGAAGCTAGTACCCTATCACAAGCCAGGTGTTGTGAGACTTCTGCTGGTAAGATAAATGCTGGACTGGTCGTGTGTTCACTGGATGTGAGGGCACAACCAGTTGGGGTGTGCGAACATAAAAGCTGGTTTCAGGTCAGCTATAAGTAGTGGTTTAGTGAAGGAGGGTCCATCAGTGACGGTGGTTGGGAAGGTTCCTCCAGGCACCATGGCCAGGCCACCCGGGCCCCTATTTTTATGGGCCTCAGGTTTGGGATGGGACACCCAATGGACTAAGCCTGCAACCACTGGTAAAGGATAGGCCTCTCAAATGAATTGCAAGTGAGTGATTCCCAACTGGGCCTAGGCTAAGTGAAGTATGGAACCTGAAATCATCAAAAACCAGTGGATAGCAGGTGGGGTGGGGTCTTAAACCTCAAATTTCAATGTAGGCCCCCAGTGCAGGAACTAGCTAAAAAAAACATTGATAGGGGACATGATTACAAATCTATTATAAATCTATGTTTTGGCGCACATAGCCAGAAAGTAGAGGGGACTAGTCTCTTCACCAGGAAATAGGTATCTAGTTCCTTGAAGTAAGTTAGCTTTTCAATCTTGTTACAAGAGAAGGAGATGATTAGGGAAAAAAACAATTATTATGCAAACAAGCTGAGTTGGGTACTTGAGAAAGACAATAAATGTTTTCAGCTTTAGAATAGATCTAAAGGTCTGGTCTGTTGAAGGTCTGAAACCAGTGTAAATTCCCAGGGTAGCTAAAGCAAGACTGTGGTTTCTTTTAGAGCTCATTTTACCATAGTATAATTTACAGGACATATTTTTGTGATCAAAAACACCAAAAACAGTTTGGGAAATGTTTGTGGAGTGGTCTTTATTTCTGACAACATGGAAGTTTACTGAGTTTAAGAACTAATTGGAATTCTAAAAATTAATTAGATTAAAAAAAATAAAATAAAATAAAACAAAATGTACTGAGCCTTGAGAACTGATTAGAGGCAGAAAATAAAGTAGATGTGGTCACAGTATTACTGAGAGACAAAACATGACAACTGAATATTTCACAGCAGCGTAAATGCTTCCTAACCCTGAAAACACCCAGCACAAATTTCAAAGAAACATAGAAACTGTACACCAACAAATGATTGTTCACAGCCTTCATGTCCCTCCTTTATATACTATTTAATTTCAGGTTCTGGCAGAAATCTTTAATTATATCTTAAGGTATATATCTATATAATACAATCTAAACCTAAAGTAAACATGTTCTAGGGATCAATTAGCTAAAGTAAGAGTGGCATATAAGGCACAATCAGCTGACTGCTTTTACTTTTTACAGTACTGAACTCAATATTTCTATACTGCAGCTCAACCCCCCTGCTCAAAATCCTACTTTCCAAAATTTAGTATTTGCATAGGGCTAAGCTATAAATAATAAACCTAAAGTTCCTGCATAAATGACTTGTACTGTACTTCTAGAATTTTAAAGGAAAATTAGGGTTTAAGATAGGGTCAAATTAATTGATTAAATTGCAATATACAGTATACATGGTGTCTCAGACACTACATCATGTGCAATGGACTAACATCATGAGTATCCTGTTTATATGGTCTTCCTAATGCTTTCACTTGTTTCATGCTATACATATACAATTCAATTATATGTAAATGTACTGTATCAACTATACGCTTGTTACATATAAATTTATGTTGTTAGAATTCAAGTGAACAATAATGTAATGATTATTAGAATAGTAAGAGCTGTCTCTATACATTCCTATTAATTGATTATTGCCATATTTTGGTGATGATTCACTAAGGAATAGAAGTTGCTAACATAGCAAAGTTAAAGTTAACTTTGGAAATGTGTGCAAAAAGAATGTTAGCTTTGAAAATATATGTAAAGTGAATATTTAATAAAAAGGTAAACCTGTTGCAACGTTGAATACACGTGTGTGTTCAGAGTGAACACAACTTCACCTTATTCACCAACACTCACTTTGCAATGTTTATTTTATTTACGTATTTACTTTATTTAGTGAACAGCCTCTACTTCTTTAGTAAATCAATCCCACTATTTAGCTGCTGCATTCTAAATGTAATACAATGTCCCTCCTATTTACCTAAGTAATTGCCTTTCTCTTAGATCTGAAATTTGTATTTTTGGTACTTATATAATATGCAAAAACATACAAAATAATTGTAAAAAAAGAAAAAGCTAATTTTTTGCCACAAGAAGAAGATTATAAATAAGCAATGTTTTTACCCAAGCTATATCTATAAAAGGTTTACAAATACATATTTTAACATTGGAGATTATATCAAATTAAAACGTACCGCAATGCCTAATGTTCTGCACGAAGACAATTTATTCTGTATTGTTTTGACTAACCACATTTCTCCAACCATGACTATTGTTATGTCAATGTTAATTTTCTCTTGAGTAATTTATCACACATATTAATCATTGCATTAAAGTTTCTGTTTTCCTAAAATGTGATTAAATGCTTTAAACTTGGTTTAAAAATACCAAAGCCTGTCCATTCTGGTAAGAAATGGCTACATGACCGTAGTTTTATAACAAATGTTTCTGTATTTTATTCTTACAGACTTTAATGCACCCCCTCCCCTGGCCTTGAAACTGGCTTATATTTAATAAAAAGTCCCTTGATACATTTCTAGTGTGTCTGTGTATGTCTGATCTCACGGGAGCTCTAGTTCAAATAGCTCATGGGAACAACCACTGCTATGTTTGTTTAAACAATAATTAAGCTTCCATTAAAAATATTGTATTATGGTAACTACTATACTTGCTTTACGTCTTAAGCCTCGTGCACACAATTGGATTTTCCGACAGGAAATGTGTGATGACAGGCTGTTGGCGGAAAATCTGACCACGTGTATGCTCCATCGGACAACTGTTGTCGGGCTTTCCGCGGACAAATGTTGGATCGCAGGTTTTAAAATTTTCTACGGACAAATGTCTGTTGTCGGATTTTCTGAGCGCGTGTATACAAGTCCGTCGAAAGTACAAACATGCATGCTCAGAAGCAAGGACACGCCAGAAGCGGTCGGTCTTGTAAACTAACGTTCGTAATTGAGAATTAACATTCATGACGTGGCAAATTATGAAATCTCGAAATGCAGCACACAATTCTCTTCTTCTTTAATGGGATAATAATGAAGCTGCTTTGCTGGTGATACTGATGGAGTTATTGCAAACAAATTTTCAAAGGCTTTTTTTTCTAGTGATATCAAGAATAATATTGTTTTTTTTTATTTTTTATTTGTGCAAGTTACCACTATTATAAACACTATTATACCGTAGTTTTTAAGATCAATGATACAACTATGTTGGTGTCCCTTGTCAATTTTACATTGTATTTTTTTAAATGTAACTGCCTACTCCCAAACTGTCATTTAAAGTAAAACGCATAGCCAAGTATTATGGGATAGTAGGCATCATGCAAATTCACAAACATGCATAGCAAAATAAATAAATAGACAACACACCCATCTCATTATAATAATACTTCTTTATTCTATTATTATTGGATACAATTGGCCACGGCCTGATTTATTGGTTTTATTTTCTTTTTTAATACCAAACCAAATTTTTATTTATAACATCAAATCCATTCTCATAAAGCATATTCTCAACCAAACTTTATTTAACAATAAACCATACTCAACCCAGCCACTGAGACTCGAGCTGACTCAGCATTTATCATAAAATCTTTTTCTTAAATCTCCCCTTTGATTGTTCACCAAAGGGAGCCACCACATAAATCTTTGGCCACGACGGGGGGGGGGGGGGGTAGGGCGGGGAGCTCTTTGCGCTGTAATCTCTCTGGCGTCTGGCAAACTCCTGACTGGAAGTCTCCCTTAAATAGGCCATAGGATACCTTCTAGAATATTCTAAAGGTCATATGACCTTTACTGACCAATCCTAACTGACCTCTTGACCTTCCAGAACCTTCTAAAACACCTGACTTAAATTGCCCAATCATTGCTTCACTAGCTAACCTTCTAGAGTCTTCTATGACACCTGACCTTAACTGACCAATCCCTAATAGTCTATTAAACTTGTATAACCTTTTGAATCACCTGACCCTAAACAACCTATAAAATTTAAAATTACCTGAGGGACCTTTTAATACCTTCCTAAATGCCGATGCCACAATCCCATGAGGAAAGGACGGCCAAATATGGCCTCCCCTTTATTTCCCCATGGGATAGTAGGCATCATGCAAATTCACAAACATGCATAGCAAAATAAATAAATAGACAACACACCCATCTCATTATAATAATACTTCTTTATTCTATTATTATTGGATACAATTGACCACGGCCTGATTTGGTTTTATTTTCTCTTTTAATACCAAACCAAATTTTTATTTATAACATCAAATCCATTCTCATAAAGCATATTCTCAACCAAACTTTATTTAACAATAAACCATACTCAACCCAGCCACTGAGACTCGAGCTGACTCAGCATTTATCATAAAATCTTTTTCTTAAATCTCCCAATGGACAGGAGAGTTGACAACATCAACTCTCCTGTCAACACAACCCCAGACCGCGGCCGACTCTATGCATGTTTGCAAATCAGAATTAAAAAATATCTAAACCCACCTCAGATAAATGTATGCCGTCAAATCTATACAAACCTGGCAAATTTCCTTCCAGTTCCATATGACGAAACGACAAACCTAAATTGGGGACTAAAAATTTTTCCATAGCCCTATTTATCCTTTTTCGAACTTTGTTCAGAGATTTGAAAGCTAAAGAGTTAGACCAACATAAACGTGGTATAATTTCTGAAAAAACTAAAACCGTGTTTGGCGAATTGATCTGCAAAAATCTAAAGGTGTCCTGCATAGAAGAAATCAAGTCTAAAGTCTTCACTTTCCCAATATCATTACCACCAAGATGAATTACAATTATATCCGGTGAAGTATATAAAGCATATAATCTACCTAACTCGAAAACCAAATCTTCCCACAACATACCCCTCCGTCCATACCAATGAATGCGAAAAGATGAAGGATCCAGTCCCAAATTTTCAGAATATATCCTATGAGCTGCTCTCTGTTGTGCCCAAAAAATAAAAGAATGACCCACAATGCAAACTGTGTGGTGAGAACCTGAAACAAAATAACAATTTAATAAGGACGAATGTATAATTGAAAGGGATTAGAACTCCATCTCCCTATTTTCTTGATGATATTATCTTGTAATCCAATCTGAGCGGCCTCAGTAGCCGCTCCGATTCAAAAGGAATGACATGTGATCTTTAAATGACTCAATTGTAAATACACCAAACATCTTTTCAAGACTGCCGAAAATTGATAAATAGTTAGAGGAGAATCATCCTTGTGAATAAATAAAAAAGTTGAAATATTGGGTCGAAATTCAAAATAAAAACGTAAAGCTTTAACCGGACAATAGTAGTATCCGTACATTCTTTCAAATTTATCCAGGCCCCTAAACCTAGAGGGTCTGTTTTAATAAAACGCAGGAAAATACGTAGATCATCCGATAGAAACTGAACATTTGATGATAATATTCCTGATGTACTTGCCTTAGAACAAGGTAAAACTTCAGAAATCCGAAACGCAGCAAAAACGTTATTGTAAAAACCGAAGAAAAAAGCACGGATTCGTAATTTGATGAGCACACATTGTTAGTCTGATTTTAGATATTCAATAAAGCCTTAATATTTTTACGGAATTACGCGATGGGATTCATTTTCATTTCATATGGATGTGCTTGTGGAGATTGATTGGAGCCAGCCCGGACACCGAGAGTGGAGATCCGAATAGGAGCCCCTACCAAGGACCATAGCTGCGAGATACAGCTGACAGGCCTGATACCCCTGCAGGGGTGTCCCCCTTCGGTGAGTGAGGGCACATTGGGGGGCGTTTTGGATGACAGGAGGACTTCACGGCATTAAGACCGTTGCTAGGATTTAAAAGATTCACGATTTGCATCGTATGAAGAATTTTGCACCAAAGGCCCCTTTTCATTTTACAATTTACTTATAGTTTGTGGGACACTTTTTTGTGGACGCTAGATTTATGAAATATTTTTTACTTTTATTTTTAATTTAATTTTCTCATGTACATTTGTGATTATAGATTTCATTTTTTAAAGTAAATGCACATTGATGTTTATTACGATGAATATATGAGTTTAAGGATTTTCTGATAGTTTGCTTGGGAATCCTTTTCCATTCACAAAAAAATTTTTTTTGATTCACCCAGATCTTGATTTATTTTTGGTTCACTAAGGAGTGAATACACGCTGCACTTTTTCATGAGGGCAGGTGTTGCACATACTTTAGTCTTTTTCACTTAATTTGTTTTCATCTTACACACTGTTATTTATGCGTGGTTTGTGTCACAGTTCACTTGATATACCACACTAGTCTGTTTGATTTTAGTGGAACAGCGCCAATCACCCCTGTTTTCTGACTCCACACATGACCCGTTGCCATACAAAGTCTTGACAAAATATCAGGTGTTATCGGAGATCTAATATCTTTCCTAAAATTGATCCTCTTATATCCCTTCAAAACCTGTCTCACCGAGAAAAAACTATGACATGGAGGCAGGCTGTAAAGGCGAAGAAAGAAGGAAATCCCTGATAAAGTTTTACAAATATGAGACCAGGAATATTTCCTCTGAATTAACGATTGAAGAAATAACAGCACAATACTTTCCGAATAGGCAGAAACAGTAACATTCAAAGCTAATAAGAAATTAGACCATAAAAGCCATGAAGAAGTATAATTCTTCCAAGTAGAAGGGGCTACAGATTTCTTAATATGCTGAAATATCAAATCAGATCCCACAGATGCGACGGGCAAGGTGACCCCACCTCATCCGCCTCTGGCATTAATTCGAAAAATCGATCCATCTGTAGGCGAGATAGAGCATCAGCAATTATGTTAGTCTTACCTGGAATATACTTAGCCTTTATCCAAATGTTCCATCGTAGGCATAGAAAAACAAAATGACGCAAATGGGCAACCACAGGAGGCGATTTGGATGAAAGGCTGTTAACCGCAAAAGCAACACCCTTATTATCATTGCTAAATAACAACCTCTTATTCATAAAGAAAGAACCCCAGAGTTCTAAAGATACTATAATAGGAAAAAGCTCTAGAAGAACAATGTTTTTGCAAAAACCATTCGTGATCCACCTGGGAGGCCAAGTAGAGGAACACCAATGATTTCCCCAAATTGTCCCAAAACCAACCGATCCAGCAGCATCAGTTGAAAGTGTAAAGTCACTATCAATAATAAAGTCCTGTTGTCACAGAGCTCTACCGTTAAACTTTTCCAAAAATTGTAACCAAACCATAAAATCTTGTTTTATATCCATAGTAATTCTAATATGTGATGACGGATTTTTTAATCCTGAAATAGACGTGTATAACCTTCTGGAAAAAACCCTTCCCATAGGTAAAATTCTTGTTGCGAATGCTAATTGACCTAACAACGATTGCATCTCCTTTAAAGTTACTTTATGTCTCCTAATGAATAACCTCAAAAGCTGATTAAGTCTATAAATTTTTTCATTGGGCAATCTAAATTCCATGTCTATGGTGTCTAAAGTTATCCCCAAAAATTCAATACAACAAGTTGGGAAAATGGTTTTTTCTTCCGCCAAAGGAATCCCAAAATAATTGCATATTACGTGAAAAGATTTTAGTAAATGCAAACAAACGTTTGAACCACCCGCACCCATGAATAAAAAATCATCCAGATAGTGGATAAAGCAGTCAGAGGCAGTTACTTGCCAGTCAGAGGCAGGAACCAAACTAGGTTCCCCTATTGCTTCCCCACTGTGGCTGATGATCCTCTACTGCTGTTCCGCTGGATCAGGCGACTGCTCTGTGGCTGAAGATGTTACCTGACGTGCTCTCTCTTCACCGCAATCATTAGCGGTAGTCGCGCATGCACGCCGACTACCCGATGACGAAACAGGCCTCTCTCTCCTTACGTCAATCTGTACGGGCGGCGCCGGACTGAAGCTCCTCCTCGGAAGCCGCTTCCTCTTGTTCGATCTCCGCCCTTCTTCTCCAGCTTGTGTGACGTCTTCCTGCCTCTCGACCTCCGGAACTGCATGCGCCGGAAACACTTCTTGTACAGCGACCCGACATGGACGCTGACTATCACCGGCTCCACCGCTTCTTCTCATTCCTTCTTCCAGTCTTCCTTCAGCTTCCCCGGAGTCTTGACCCGCAGGTAGGGCAAGGCAAGTTCGAATCCATTCTTCTCCTCCAGCCGCCTCTGCTCTTTCTAATAGCTGACGAATTAGGGTCTTCATCCCGCCAGAGAAATACAGGATCCAGTATTATAGCTACTTTTGCCTGAGCTCTTTGCGCTGTAATCTCTCTGGCGTCTGGCAAACTCCTGACTGGAAGTCTCTCTTAAATAGGCCATAGGATACCTTCTAGAATATTCTAAAGGTCATATGACCTTTACTGACCAATCCTAACTGACCTCTTGACCTTCCAGAACCTTCTAAAACACCTGACTTAAATTGCCCAGTCATTGCTTCACTAGCTAACCTTCTAGAGTCTTCTATGACACCTGACCTTAACTGACCAATCCCTAATAGTCTATTAAACTTCTATAACCTTTTGAATCACCTGACCCTAAACAACCTATCAAAGTTTAAATGACCTGAGGGACCTTTTAATACCTTCCTAAATGCCGATGCCACAATCCCATGAGGAAAGGATGGCCAAATATGGCCTCCCCTTTATTTCCCCATTGTCCACAATTATTTTTATTGTACATTAAAAAAAGAAAACAAATAATATTGCTATCTGCCAATAGAACTAAAAAGTGCATTCTATGCATCCAAATATATAGAAAATATACCAAATTAATTCATTATTCACCCAAAAAAATAATGTCAAAGCAATAACTCCAAGGCCAATAATAAATAACACGTTATCTCCTCCGATTCTGCAACATGGCTGGTTGACGAACGGCCCTGCAGAAGCAAAAAGTGCGAAATGAAAAGTGCGAAATGAAAAGTGCGAATCAACACTCACCAAACTTCTACTAACACGAAATTAGCAGAAGGAGCACAAAGGGTGGCGCTAAAGAGCTGAAAAACAATGTAGTACGTCACTACATTCGTATTTGTTGGCCAACAATTCCTTGCCGTTTGTATGCAAGACAAGTTTGGGCCAACGCCCTTCGTACAAAAGTCCACGTTTTTGTTGGCCAACAATCCAATCGTCTGTAGGAGGCTTTAGAGTTGGATGATAAAACAGTGAAATAAAAAGTACACAAAGGCACACATATGTATTCAAATTTTATCTATCCATCTATCTATCTATTTATCTATCTATCTATCTATCTATCTATCTATCTATCTATCTATCTATCTATCTATCTATCTATCTATCTATCTATCTATCTATATTAATATGCAGTGCCCAAGAATGTCATCCTTATCTTGATTCAGTACAATCTAAAATGTCTGAACAACCAATTTGCATATTTGATCTGGTTATCATCAGGTTAACCTCATCCGACAGCTTAAAAACCAAGTTAGCAATTGCAGATTCCATATCTTTATATGTCAGCAATCTCCATGTAAGATTTTCAAAATGGACATTAAATTTAATCCACGTTTGTCCTCACTGAGAACTCTAATTTCTAAAAAATGGGCACTGAAATAAAAAGATATATTCAGTATATCTCATACATGCACATTTCCTTATGTTTTATGCCATGCAAAACATTGCAAGACCTGTTGGTCTGCCAGAAATCAAATGTTGGAGGGGGGTGGGGGGTGGGGTATGAGAAATGGCATTCCCCAGCCAGACAGGATATTGCTCTAAAACTGTAGGTAAACTTGAAAAAATGGGTGCTCCACTACAATGTAAACTGCACTCCCAAAAAAGAATCTCCAGTTGTGCTCTCACCTGGGTACAGAATACCCCCTTACATCAGGTGACCCCATACCTTAACAATATGTCTTATTTAAGTTAGTCAGGCAGAGGGTGGGATCCAGGAAGTGAAGCAGGCTGCAGTGGGGTCAAGTTAGGTCTCCGTCAGAGTGCCCCTATATATCAGGCATATCCATAAGAGAGCCCTCTTACATCAGATGTCTCCATCATAATGCCGCCTTACATCAGGTAGCCCCATTCAGAATGTCCCCTCACCTCAGGTGTCTCAGTCAGAGTGCTCTATTACATCAAGCATCTCCATCAGGGTGCCCCCTTATGTCTGGTGACCCCACCAGAATGCCCCTTTACATCAAGTGTCCCCAATTAGAGTACCCCTTTACATCCGGTGTCTCCATCAGACTGCTCCCTCACGTCTGGTGAACCCACCAGAATGTCTCCTTGTATCAGGTGTCTTCATCAGATTGCCCCCTTTCATCAGGCGTCTCCATCAGACTGCCCCCTTACATCGAGTGACCCCATCAGAATACCTCTTTAAATCTGGTATCTCCATCAGAATGCCCCCTTATGTCATGTGACCCCATCAGAATGCCTCCTTACATCAGGCGTCCCCATCAGAACACCCCCTAAAAATAGCTGTCTCCATCAGAGTACTCCCTTAAATAAGGTGTCCCCATCAGAGTACCCCCTAAATTAGCTGTCTCAGACTGCCCCCTTACACCACTTACACCAGATATCAATCATCATTTTCAGTTGCTCCACCCAAAGTTGAAATGATTCTCAATTACTCCACCCAAAAAAACTGGAAAACATAAAAAATGTCCCATATAAGTGTTACATTCGCATAGTGTCCAAATAACAAAGTGCTTCTCAAGTGGGTGCTGCACCCAAAACTGAAGGAACAACACAGTGATCCGCCACAATGTAAACTGCACTCCCAACAAAAACTCCAGTTTTGCTCTCACCTGGTTACAGAATACAGAATACCCCCTTACATCAGGTTACCCTATACCTCAGTAATATTTCTTATCTAAGTTAGTCAGGCAGAGGGTGGGAGCCAGAAAGTGAGGCAGGCTGCTGAGGGGATTCGAGTTAGGACACAACTTGATTATACAGAAGAAACAGAACTTACAGAAATAATTAACAACAGAAAAAAAAAATTTTCCCACTTCATCCAAAACAAAAACCTAAAAAAGGGAAGGTGCTGATTGGTTAATTGGTTACCATGACAATGTTGTGCTGCTGATCAGTTGGTTGGTTTTCAGCAGGGATTGCCAGGGTTATAAAAGGAGGTGAGTGGACAGCAAGCGATAAGTCATGGGTCATACCCAAAACTGAGCAGCAGGGTTTATTCACTTAGTGAAAGCATCTTTGATTGATTTCTATTGGTACAAAAGTGGCTTTTGTATTCTTTCTTTTTTTGATGCTTTATTAAAACATGAATTTGGATGGGGTGTGAGGTAACTGTGGGATACTCAAGCAAAATAAAGAAGCAACGTGAGGGCACTTTCCCCTTTCTCAAAGCTTCCTAGCTCAGTCCTAGCAGCAGCAAAAATGAACTGAGCCACCCAGGGACACCATAATGCCGTGTACACACGACTGGACTTTTCGACAGCAAAGGTCCGATGGAAGGAATCCGTCGGATAATTCGATTGTGTGTGGGCTTCATCGGACCTTTGCTGTCGAAAAATCAGACGAACTTTAGAAATAGAACATGTTTCAAATCTTCCCGATGGACTCGAGTCCAGCCGAAAAATCCATTTGTCTGTATGCTAGTCCGACGGACGAACAAGGACAAAAGGGCAGCTATTGGCTACTGGCTATACACTTCCTTATTCTAGTCCGGTCGTACGTCATCACGTTCGAATCAGTCAGACTGTGGTGTGATCGTGTGTAGGCAAGTCCAATGCGTCGGAACTCCGTTGGAACTCCGTCGAAAGTCCTTCAAAAAGTCCTTCGGAGTTCAGTGCGTCGAAAGTCTGCTCGTGTGTACACGGCATTTCAAATCTTTCCGATGGACTCGAGTCCGGTCGAAAAATCAGTTCGTCTGTATGCTAGTCTGACAGACGAACAACGACATAAGGGCAGCTATTGGCTACTGGCTATGAACTTCCTCATTCTAGTCTGGTCGTACGTCATCACGTTCGAATCAGTCAGACTTTGGTGTGATCGTGTGTAGGCAAGTCCGTTGCATCGGAACTCTATCGGAACTCCGTCGAAAGTCCGTAAAAAAGTCCTTTGGGGTTCAGTCCGTCGAAAGTCCGCTTGTGTGTACACGGCATAAGAAATATCCACATTTAGCTCAGGCTGACATTGATGCAAGAGGGATAGTAACAGCACACAGTCACTGGGATTGTACACACCAGTCTGTACTCAAAAAATGTCCCTGGATCATTGGATGCCCCCTTCCAATATCAGCCAGACGTGTCCTCCAAATAAATCCCAGGATCAACTCCAGCGAAGTTCAGTAGAATAGGCCCCCCCGCTAACACAACTGGGACCTCGAAGAGCCACTTTATGGACCTACTGTACACACTCCCCCAGGGATTGGCTGGAACCACATAAATATTTGGCTGCCTATTTGACTCTCCTAGCCCACTACATTCCAGAACTCTGCAGAAGCAGTGTTAATTTAGTCGACTAAAATGACTAAAACATTTTAGTCGACTAAAATGACTAAAACATTTTAGTCGACTAAATGAATACTACTTTAGTCAACTAAAATACGACTAAAACTAAAACAATTGAGATGACTAAAATGAGACTAAAACTAAAATGCCATTTTAGTCAAAAGACTATGACTAAAACTAAATTGCAATTACTGAGATGTACTAGAGATTTTAGTCGACTAAAACATAGGACATTTTAGTCGACTAAAATGTACTGGAGATTAAGTCGACTAAATACGACTAAAACTAAAACAATTGCAGAAGACTAAAATGGGACTAAAACTAAAATGCCATTTTAGTCCTAAGACTAAAATTAACACTGTCCAGAAGACAGGGGGAAGCAGTCAAATCTGCAACCAGTGAAACTCAGAGCAGCCCACAGCAATAACAAGCTGCTTCACTGATTACATAGGAGCTAAAGAGCTAAATTTACCTAAACTAACCAGCTCCTATCTAGGTGGGTGCTACATCGTGCTGATCTCCATGGTTCCCCAGCAGCTCCCTCCGGTTCAGCTATAGTGGCAGTTAGAGAGACTCAGACAAAACAACTGACTGTTGCTTTTGTTGGACTACTTGGCCTTTTAATGGGCCAGTATCAATAGGCTTTGATGGGTAAATGCAACATACATTTAGGAAGCTTTTGAGATCATTCAGAAATAATTTTAGGCTCATTGACTTGCATAAAGCTGCTCTTGCATTCCCATAGACCTGTATATGGAGTGAAGAAGTTCATACAGATGTTCTTTGTAGCCTCCTGGTCCTAAACTGGGGCTACTATATAACTTTAGTCTGGCTGGGCTGTAGGCAGCTCATACTGATTCTATAGTTTTCAAATTTTTGTTTTTCTCTAAGCTCAGTGGGGGTGTGAATTTCCCACTGTCATCTGTAGGTGGCACTAATACTACAGGTTCTCTACCACTGATGCATTCTGGGGAAGGATATATATATTTTGACACAGTTGATAGATGTTGTCCTTTTGCCTAGGCTCTGTGATTCGGCCTGGAAGCCTATTTGGGGCTTACATACGATAGGGTGGTCCGGATTCCGCCCTGCCCAGTGTGGAGGAAATCGTACCAAGATGAAAAGATCCAGGGGAGGTTCCTTGCTACAAAGAGCCAGGATGAAGGCTGATCTCTCAGAAGTGCCTGGTAACTTGCTCGGAGGACTTACTGGGAAAAAAAAATTGCTTGCAGTGCTTCTAGGTTGGTTCGAAGGTCCTGACACTGTGTGCTGCATTCTGGTATGGATCTGAAATGTCCATAAGAGATCTGCTGTGGTATCTAGAACCCTTAACCCTCACTCCATCTACCTCATTTTCAGTTTGACATTAAAAACTTTAATACAAAAAGTGACTGGCGCACAACTTCTCTTCAAAATTCCCCATTATAGCCATGGACTCAGCCCTGAAGTAAATGCTGGCTCTCTCACTGTCTCTGGAGGTGTTATTGTGTCTGTAGGATACCAGGGGGGTGCTACATCTTCAACACAGGACAAATGGAAATAAAAAACAGCATCAACAGGAAACAGATGCATGGTACAAAAAAACCTGACTCAGGTTATTTCTTTTTTTGTTTTGGATAGGAGTGGAGAAGTCTGTCAGTGTGCCTATTGGGAAGATTTTCCCTCAAAAATGGGAAGGCGGAGAGTACAGAGGCAATACAAAATGTCAGGAGTTCCACAAAAATGTGTTATTGTTTATGCACCCAATGGAAAGATTTCCACTCAAGGAAATCTCCCTAATAGGGACACATACATGACAATAAAACCTGAGTTTTGGCTGGGGATGGTCTTTAAAGGTGACTCCATGCAGATAAAAGATACACAATTAGTACTTCTATCTATTTTTATTTCTGTCTTTGTTGATGCTGGGGAGCTCCCTTTACTTCCACATCTTCCACCTTTCTGAGATAGGAAAGAGGGACATCGATTAGAAAAATTATGTAGCCAAAGGACACACCCCATGTCACACAAATGGACAAAAAATACCCAAAAAATGATTGGTTAAATCCACAAGTGATTTCTTTATTACTATTCCTTTATGCTGTCTTTTGAAATTTAGAAATGCAACAATTTAGAAATAGAATGAAAGGTTGAGCACTGTAAAATATTTTTTGATGGATTAGTAATGCTTTTTTTTATACAGTTATATAAATCAGACCAAAATGAGGGACAGATCGAGAGGAAAGAGGGACAGAGGGACTTTGTTCTAAAAGAGGGACATTTGGGAACTATGTACTTCTCGTCAAGTAAAATGATATCAGCAGGACAGGAAGCAAATGGAAATCTTTCTAACAAAGCCCCTGATAATAGTATAAGCATGAAAGGGTCCCTAACCCTTTCCCACGTAATCAAAACTGAAGATGAAATTTGGCCTTGATATAAAGCTGCCAGCGGGTGTCAGAATATAATAACCCAGTAGAGGGACAGCGTGGATGTGGAAATCAGTTTTTTCTTCCATTCAGCCTGGTGTGTATGGCCAGCTGAACAAAGGACTGTATAGAAACAATATGCAATATTTCCTATTTATCAAGCCAAAAATTATTTCAGTATTTAAAATGTATTTTTTTTAAACCTGATCATTAGAAGCCAAGTATTTACAAAACCACTATGCAGTAGCATTCCCTTTAAAAGTGTTTTTTTTTTCTGTGGGGCCACATGTACAGTTTCTCACAAAAGTGAGTACACCCCTCACATTTTTGTAAATATTTTATTATATCTTTTAATGTGACAACACTGAAGAAATGACACTTTGCTACAATGTAAAGTAGTGAGTGTACAGCTTGTATAACAGTGTAAATTTGCTGCCCCCTCAAAACAACTCAGCACACAGCCATTAATGTCTAAACCGCTGGCAACAAAGGCGAGTACACCCCTAAGTGAAAATGTCCAAATTGGGCCCAAAGTGTCAATATTTTGTGTGGCCACCATTATTTTCCAGCACTGCCTTAACCCTCTTGGGCATGAAGTTTACCAGAGCTTCACAGGTTGCCACTGGAGTCCTCTTCCACTCCTCCATGATGACATCATGGAACTGGTGGGTGTTAGAGACCTTGCGCTCCTCCACCGTCCGTGGATGCCCCACAGATGCTCAATAGGGTTTAGGTCTGGAGACATGCTTGGCCAGTCCATCACCTTTACCCTCAGCTTCTTTAGCAAGGCCCTGGACTTCTTGGAGGTGTGTTTGGGGTCGTTATCATGTTGGAATACTGCCCTGCGGCCCAGTCTCTGAAGGGAGGGGATCATGTTCTGCTTCAGTATGTCACAGTACATGCTGGCATTCATGGTTTCCTCAATGAACTGTAGCTCCCCAGTGCTGGCAGTACTCATGCAGCCCCAGACCATGACACTCCCACCACCATGCTTGACTGTAGGCAAGACACACTTGTCTTTGTATGCTTCACCTGGTTGCCGCCACACACGCTTGACACCATCTGAACCAAATAAGTTTATCTTGGTCTCATCAGACCACAGGACATGGTTCCAGTAATCCATGTTGTTCATAATCTGCTTGTCTTCAACAAACTGTTTGCGGGCTTTCATGTGCACAATCTTTAGAAGAGGTTTCCTTCTGGGACAACAGCAATGCAGACCAATTTGATGCAGTGTGCGGCATATGGTCTAAGCACTGACAGGCTGACCCCCCCGCCCCTCCAACCCCTGCAGCAATGCTGGCAGCACTCATACATCTATTTCCCAAAAACAACCTCTGGATATGACTCTGAGCATGTGCACTCAACTTGTTTGGTCAACCATGGCCAGGCCTGTTCTGAGTGGAACCTGTCCTGTTAAACTGCTGTATAGTCTTGGCCCCCATGCTGCAGCTCAGCTTCAGGGTCTTGTAATATTCTTATAGCCTAGGCAATCTTTATGTAGGGCAACAATTCTTTTTTTCAGATCCTCAGAGAGTTCTTTGCCATGAGGTGCCATGATGAACTTCCAGTGAACAGTATGAGAGAGTCAGAGCGATAACACCAAATTTAACACACCTGCTCCCCATTCACACCTGAGACTTTGGAACACTAACGAGTCACATGATACCGGGGAGGGAAAATGGCTAATTAGGCCCAATTTTGACATTTTCATTTAGGGGTGTACTCACTTTTGTTGCCAGCGGTTTAGACATTAATGGCTGTGTGTTAAGTTATTTTGAGGGGACAGCAAACTTACACTGTTATACAAGCTGTACACTCACTACTTTACATTGTAGCAAAGTGTCATTTCTTCAGTGTTGTCACATGAAAAGATATAATAAAATATTTACAAAAATGTGAGGGGTGTACTCACTTTGGTGAGATACTGTATGCGTATCTCGCTTTGTGCTGGGCACTTAAAACCCCCGGGTCTCGTTAGTACTCTTGGTTTCCGGTCACCTGATCGATGTGATAGCCTCTGATCTGATTGTGAGCCCGCCCCTGTGTTTACTTCCTCTTCTGAATGAAGAAGAAGATACATTGTACCTTCTTTTCCTTGCAGGAGAGTAAAATGTAAACAAACCAAAGTGTGTAACAAAAAAATTCTAAAAAAAATTTAAAACAAAGAAGAAAAAAAAGAAATAAAGAAAAAAATAACAAGATCAAGGGTTAGTGTTATGGTCAAGGTCGGGGTCAAAGGTCATGGTCAGCATATTTTGGTTAGCATTAAAAAAAAGGTTTTTAAATTAGTATCAGTGTCAGTTAGTGTCAGTGTGTTTTAGGCATTATACTGCCTAAAACACACTGACAGTTACAAAAAACTAATGCAAAATGCGCACCATTGTTTCTGGGCTGTACTACGGGTACAAACAACAACTAACTTAGACACATGTGGTATCTCTGCAATCGTCAGGAGCAGGAGAATTGGGTTGTTCTTTGGTGGTAAATTATGATAATAGCAACAAATATACAGCTAAATTAAAAAAATATTATTACCGTATATACTCGAGTATAAGTCGAGATTTTCAGCCCTTTTTTTTGGACCGAAAGTGCCCCCCCCCCCGACTTATACTCGAGTCACCGCCGTCAGGCAGACGGCGGCCAGTGTGTGCTATTACTATTCGGCGGCCAATTACTGTTCAAAAGCCGCGCCTCCTCCTCGTCTGTGATAGGCAGAAAACTCAATTTCCCAGCAGTCAGTGTACAGCCTATCATGGACATTCTCTTATCCTCGTCCATGGCAAGGATGAGAGAATGTCTGTGATAGGCTGACCGCTGACTGCTGGGAAATGGAGTTTTCTGCATATCACAGATGAGGAGGAGGCACGGCATTTGAACAGTGAATTGCCGCCGAATAGTAATAGCACATGCTGATCGGTGCAGAGCGGCACACGGAGGCATGCACAGGACACAGGTAGGATGCACACATACACAGGACACAGACACATGCACACATACACAGGACACAGGTACAGGACAAATACACAGGACACATGCACATATACACATGTCACACATACACAGGACACATACACAGGACACATACACAGGTACAGGACACATGCACAGGACACATACACAGGACACATACACAGGACACATGTGCATATACACATGACACATGCACATATACACAGGACACATGACACATGCACATATACACAGGACACATGACACATGCACATATACACAGGAAACATGACACATGCACATATGCACAGAACACATGCGTAGAACACAGGGATGTATACAGCTGCAGATGGGCATTGTTGACCCTCTTTTTCCACTTACAGTAGCTGCTCCTCATCTTATACTCGGGTCAATACATTTTTCCCATTTTTTTGTGGTAAATTAGAGCCTCGACTTATACTCGGATCGACCTATACTCGAGTATGTACGGTATTTTTTTTTACTATTTTGGGCCAGTTTTCCTTTGATAATAAAAAAGAAAAATCTGGAAATATCCGTTATCATTTACCATCAAAAGAATTCCCAATTAGTCTTGAAAAAAACAAGGCATAAGCCACCTCTATACGTAAAGTAGTTGTGATGATATGTACAGTTTTACTAACACATGACAAAGTTGTAAAATTGTGCTTAGGCATTTGTTAGTGTAGTGCCCTCTAGTGTGCTAGGGAATTAGTGCAGATTTCTTTCCCTAGAGTATGTACATTTTTAAGCTTGGCTGGCAGCCAAGCTTGGGTGCATTTGATCTGGGCTGGGAGTGGCTCGCTTAGGGTAGTGCTGGGTGACTCACATGTGGCATCACTAGGACCTTCTACTTCTTTCTAGAATCTTCTAGTGTTTTCTAGAAAGAGAGGCTGGAGGGGAGGTGGAGACACCTAGGGTATTCTGAGAAGCCCTGACCAATCCCTAACTTGGATTGGCAGGGGGCAGGCCTCCTTAAATATCCCAGGTCAGCCCAGCTAGGGAAGGAGTTGATCGGGTGGAAGAATGGAGATGGAGTGTTAGGCTGTCAGGGCCTTTGAGGGAGCTCCCCAGTCTGGGGGGGTGACCTTGGGCTAGGGCTCAGGTGCGGACGGGGCCCTCCAAGAAAGCGTGGAGATGTCCTGGACAGGAGGCACAGGATGAGCAAGAGAGGACAGAAAATAGCAGCTGCAGCCAGGAGGGCTGGCAGTGCCTGAAGAGGTGGTGCTGGGAGCAGTAGCCACAGGGACAGTGTCAGGGCTGGACTTAGCCCTTCCTTCCTCTGAGCTGGCCGCTCAGCTGTCGGCTAATTGTCAGCTCCCATCTCTCCACTGTGACTCACCTGTTGATGATATTCTGCTTGTCAGTCCTGCCTACTTAAGCCATCCACACAGTATACAGCTCTGCAACCTGCATCCAGTAGAGCTCGGTGCAGCCACAGTATTTTGCTGGCCAGAAGGTGCTGCACCAATGCAGAGCAAGGCAAAAAAGCATACATGAAAAAAATGAATGAATGCAAGAGAAATATATTTAACCTTCCACTGCTGCTTTGGAGACTAAAAGGGAGCCATTGAGAATATACACTAAATAGAACTTGGTGAGCGGAGACCAATCCGGATACCCCAGATGACCGTGGTGGAGAGGAGCCTGTGGCCGTGATACCCTACGCTGTTTGCCCCTTTTGGGGTTGCGGGAGTCGGTGAGTGGGGACCCGTGAGGGGGAGCCCAACAAGTCACATTATCATTTGAGAGCACCCCAGTCACAGCTTTGGAGTTAATTTTGAACATCAGATTTGAACATTTTGACTGATCACTATATGGACTATAATCTTTATTATCACTTATTACGTATTACTTTTGTCCTGCTCACACCTGTGATATAGGGGTTTGCAGGAAATCACTGGTTTAGCACATTTATAATTAATCTTACTTGGCTTAAGGTGTATGTATGGTTTTATGTATTTATATTTATGCTGACTTGTTGGTGAAAACCTAATATTTAGTTAGGGGTACAGCACATAACCACCAAATATTAGTTTGATATATTTTGTAAACGTGATCACATGTATAAGTTATGAATTGGTTTACTGAAGATTGCACTATTGCACACTAAGTGTCTGCACTTTATAGGGTTGATGGTATTCTGTACCACCAATAGGGGTATTATTGAAGTTATAAGTGGTTTTAGGTACAATAAATTATATATAAAAAAAAAACCCCTACCACATCACCCCATTATCCTAAAGGGAGAGCGCCATACCCCAGTATACAAGTTATACTTAAGCCATCCAGCCCAGATGATCTCTGCCTTCGCATTGGTCAACATCACAGAGACTCCTGTGTTTTTGTTAAAGACTTGCTTGGCTACATTCCTTCTGGCTCCAGATCCTGCTTGCTGTTCCACTACGCTGATCTGACTTACTGGCTTGTCTGACTATCCTTTCCGGTTACAAAACTTTGGCTATGTTTTGACTACGTTTGTTCTATTTACTTTTATTATTAAACCAGTGTTATTTTCTGAAAGACAGCTAGCAGTGGGACTTTCCTATTTGCTACACCATAGGGGCCCGTGGTCCCTGCCTGTAAAGGGCACTTGCTTTAGGCCTGGCTGTGCCAGTGTCAGGCCTACCAAATCAGTGCTAGCTTTTCTGGAGAAGTAAAGAGAGGAAGCAATGTGAAGAAGGAGAAAGGAGTGATACTCAGAAGAGAGGAAGCGATGTGCAGGAGGAAAAAAGGAGTGATGTATATACAGGATGTATATAAAGTCCAAATTGTTTATGTTTGATTCTGTGGGCATCTCATAAGTCCTCATCCCTATCCAAGTTCAATCTCCCTCAATAAAACATAAAAACAAAGCACAAGGACTGCTTTCATGCCTCTGGATGAATGTCAAGTGTGTCCCTGGCTGAGGCAGGGTGACAGACGGACCACAATACTCAGCAACTCCTACGGGGGTACCGCTACATTTGTTTTACCCTTAGGTGTGAAGGGGTGATAATATATAATAATATGGTAATGTAATCAGCTATATTACTAGCCCCTGCCCAGCTTGACTACAGTCTGTGACTCTGCCATGCTGCAGAAAAGCAGAGCAGCCCCCTTACCCTCCTGTTGGGCTGTAGTCTGACAGAGAGGCATCTTCCTCTTGCCTTGTCTATTTTAAACCTAAGTTCTCCTTTCTGGAAAAAGTAGTAAATGCACATATATTTGAAGAAAAAAAAGAATTGAATCGGCATGCATTTGAAGCAGCTGTGCCAATTTTAAATGTAACTGCAACTGCGGGGAGAGGAACCCCTGCATGCTGTCACAGGGAGGGGACTCTGAGGGTTTGAGGTGAGTACATGAGATTACATTTTACATTCTAAATATAGGTGTAGCATCATCAACATGGGGGCTGACCCAGCCGCTTTTCTTCTACACTTCGTCCCACAACAAAACGGTATAAACATTCTCTACTGATACACTTGCTAAATGCAGCCACATTGTGAATCCCCCTTTATTGGAAAATGGTAGCACCACCAATCAATCTTTGGCTACACAAGATTGAGGAAACTGCCCTTATGAAAGAAATAGTAGCTTTGGCGAATGAAAAGGAGATGTTTAAAAAAAGGCAGGTTTTACTGGTTTGATTTTATGTTTTGTCCTGAATATCATGCGCTGATGTCCTAGGCAGTTAACTAGCCTATGGAGTTTTATCCTTAACTGCTTGCTTCCTACTGCATGAGAGTATTGGGTGGTTGGCTTCCCCCAGGGACTCACATGCCCTTTGATCCTTCCCCTCGTTTTTTTTTCTTTTCTTTCTCCTCTTGCCCTCCCCTCTCTGCCTCTGTCCATCTTATCTCCAGTTGTTTTTGCAATGCCCTTTACGCTTTATCTCTTGAACCCCCATCTTCCTGTCAATGGGATCTTATCCTTTCTGGTTCTTTTTTTCTGTTTTACCTCTACTAACCTTTTTTGAGAGGATTCTTGGACTTACATGTTTGCCCCTTTTCTGGGGAAAAAAGGATATGTAGCTATACTGTAATTGATTAACCACTTCAGCCCCGGAAGGATTTACCCCCTTCCTGACCAGAGCACTTTTTACAATTTGGCACTGCGTCGCTTTAACTGCTAATTGCGCGGTCATGCAATGCTGTACCCAAACAAAATTTGCGTCCTTTTCTTCCCACAAATAGAGCTTTCTTTTGATGGTATTTGATCACCTCTGCCTTTTTTTTTGCGCTATAAACGGAAAAAGACCGAAAATTTTGAAAAAAAATGATATTTTCTACTTTTTGTTTTAAAAAAAAAATCCAATAAACTCAATTTTAGTCATACATTTAGGCCAAAATTTATTCGGCCACATGTCTTTGGTAAAAAAAATGTCAATAAGCGTATATTTATTGGTTTGCGCAAAAGCTATAGCGTCTACTAGGGTACATTTTCTGGAATTTACACAGCTTTTAGTTTATGACTGCCTATGTCATTTCTTGAGGTGCTAAAATGGCAGGACAGTACAAAACCCCCCCAAATTACCCCATTTTGGAAAGTAGACACCCAAAGGAAATTGCTGAGAGGCATGTTGAGCCCATTGAATATTTATTTTTTTGTCCCAAATGATTGAATAATGACAGAAAAAAAAAATTACAAAAAGTTGTCACTAAATGATATATTGCTCACACAGGCCATGGGCATATGTGGAATTGTACCCCAAAATACATTCAGCTGCTTCTCCTGAGTATGGGGATACCACATGTGTGGGACTTTTTAGGACCCTAGCCGCGTACGGGGCCCCGAAAACCAAGCACCGCCTTCAGGATTTCTAAGGGCATAACTTTTTGATTTCACTCCTCACTACCTATCACAGTTTTGAAGGCCATAAAATGCCAAGATGGCACAACCCACCCCCCCCCCAAATGACCCCTTTTTGGAAAGTAGACACCCCAAGCTATTTGCTGAGAGGCATGTCGAGTCCATGGAATATTTTATATTTTGACACAAGTTGCGGGAAAGTGACACATTTTTTTTTTTGCACAAAGTTGTCACTAAATGATATATTGCTCAAACATGCCATGGGCATATGTGGAATTACACCCCAAAATACATTCTGCTGCTTCTCCTGAGTACGGGGATACCACATGTTTAGGACTTTTTGGGAGCCTAGCCGCGTACGGGACCCCGAAAACCAATCACCGCCTTCAGAATTTCTAAGGGCGTAAATTTTTGATTTCACTCCTCACTACCTATCACAGTTTTGAAGGCCATAAAATGCCAAGATGGCACAAAACCCCCCAAATGACCCCATTTTGGAAAGTAGACACTCCAAGCTATTTGCTAAGAGGCATGTTGAGTCCATGGAATATTTTATTTTTTGATACAAGTTGAGGGAAATTGACAATTTTTTTTTTTTGCACAAAGTTGTCACTAAATGATATATTGCTTAAACATGCCATGGGCATATGTGGAATTACACCCCAAAATACATTCTGCTGCTTCACCTGAGTACGGGGATACCAAATGAGTGGCACTTTTTGGGAGCCTAGCTTCATACGGGGCCCCGAAATCCAATCACCGCCTTCAGGATTTCTAAGTGGGTACATTTTTGATTTCACTCCTCACTACCCATCACAGTTTCGAAGGCCATAAAATGCCAAGATAGCACAAAACGCCCCAAAATGACCCCATTTTGGAAAGTAGACACCCCAAGCTATTTGCTGAGAGGCATGGTGAGTATTTTTCAGCTCTCATTTGTTTTTGAAAATGAAAAAATGAAAAATGAAAAATGTATTTTTTTTTTTCTTTTTTCAATTTTCAAAAGTTTGTGACAAAAAGTAAGGTCTGCAAAATACTCACTATACCTCTCAGCAAATAACTTTGGGTGTCTATTTTCCAAAATGGGGTCATTTGGGGGGGGGGGTTGTGCCATCTGGGCATTCCATGGCCTCCGAAACTGTGATAGGCAGTAAGGAGTGAAATCAAAAATTTACGCCCTTAGAAAGCCTGAAGGCGGTGCTTGGTTTTCGGGGTCCCGTACGCGGCTAGGCTCCCAAAAAGTCTCACACATGTGGTATCTCCATACTCACGAGAAGCAACAGAATGTATTTTGGGGTGTAATTTCACATATTCCCATGGCATGTTTGAGCAATATATCATTTAGTGACAACTTTGTGCAAAAAAAAATAAATTGTCTTTTTCCGCAACTTGTGTCACAATATAAAATATTCCATGGACTCCACATGCCTCTCAGCAAATAGCTTGGGGTGTCTACTTTCCAAAATGGGTTCATTTGGGGGGGGGGTTTGAACTGTCCTGGCATTTTATGCACAACATTTAGAAGCTTATGTCACACATCACCCACTCTACTAACCACTTGAAGACAAAGCCCTTTCTGACACTTTTTGTTTACATGAAAAAATTATTTTTTTTGCAAGAAAATTACTTTGAACCCCCAAACATTATATATTTTTTTAAAGCAAATGCCCTACAGATTAAAATGGTGGGTGTTTCATTTTTTTTTTCACACAGTATTTGCGCAGCGATTTTTCAAACGCATTTTTTGGGGAAAAAACACACTTTTTAAAATTTTAATGCACTAAAAAACACTATATTGCCCAAATGTTTGATGAAATAAAAAAGATGATCTTAGGCCGAGTACATGGATACTAAACATGACATGCTTTAAAATTGTGCACAAACGTGCAGTGGCGACAAACTAAATACATTTTTAAAAGCCTTTAAAAGCCTTTACAGGGTACCACTTTAGATTTACAGAGGAGGTCTACTGCTAAAATTACTGCCCTCGATCTGACCTTAGCGGTGATACCTCACATGCATGGTGCAATTGCTGTTTACATGACGCCAGACCGACACTTGGGTTCGCCTTTGTGCGAGAGCAGGGGGGGACAGGGGTGCTTTTTTTTTTTTTTTTTATTATTATTTTTTTGCTTTTTTATCTTATTTTTAAACGGTTCCTTTCATTTTTATTTTTTTTTAATCATTTTTATTGTTATCTCAGGGGATGTAAATATCCCCTATGATAGCAATAGGTAGTGACAGGTACTCTTTTTTGAAAAAATTGGGGTCTATTAGACCCTAGATCTCTCCTCTGCCATCAAAGCATCTGACCACACCAAGATCAGTGTGATAAAATGCTTTCCCAATTTCCCAATGGCGCTGTTTACATCTGGCGAAATCTAAGTCATGAAATGCTCGTAGCTTCCGGTTTCTTAGGCCATAGAGATGTTTGGAGTCATTCTGGTCTCTGATCAGCTCTATGGTCAGCTGGCTGAATCACCGGCTGCATTCCCAGGTTCCCTGTTGGGACAGGAGAGCCAGAGAAAAACATGGAAGACGGTGGGGGGGGGGGCATTCCCTCCCACTGCTTGTGAAAGCAGTCTAGAGGCTAATTAGCTGCTAGGATTGCTTTTACATGAAAGCCGACCGCTGGCTGAAAAGAATGATACCAAGATGATAGCTAAACCTGCAGGCATCATTCTGGTATAACCACTCAAAGTCCAGCAACATACCAGTACGTTGCTGGTCCTTGTTGGGCATATATTGTAAACTTTTTTTTCATGCAGCCTGTGGGCTGAATGAAAGAAAGATATTGATCGGTGGGTATGCCCACCATTAGAATACCTCCCTTCATCCACCCACTTCTAATGATGGGCATACATGCACCGTATATATATGCCGAAGCATGGGGGCATCCTCCCGCAAAAATTAGGAGCAAATCGATCCTCCGCCCTCTGCTGCCCCCATGCTTCGGCATATATGCTGAAGTATGTAACTGTGGTGGTGAAATCACCTCCGACAGTGCTGGAGTCACGGCTTCATGTATCGTGGGAGCAAACGCTGTTGCTGTCAAGATAAATAAATCCGCGCTGCAACTGAATGGTGTACCTGCTAAGCAAATGATGGTTAACAAAAAACAAAGTAACATTACAGTATAACAGTAATACTTACCATACCTGCAAAGCAAATACAAAAAAAAACACAGTAAAAAATAAAAGATTTAACGCAACCTGTGCCTACCTAAAATATATATATATGCCGAAGCATGGGGGCATCCTCCCGCAAAAGGCAGGAGCAAATCACTCCTCCACCCACTGCTGCCCCCACGCTTCGGCATATATGCTGAAGTATGTAACTGTGGTGGTGAAATCACCTCCGACAGCGCTGGAGTCACGGCTTTATGTATCGTGGGAGCAAACGCTGTTGCTGTCAAGATAAATAAATCCGCGCTGCAGCTGAATGGCGTACCTGAAAAAAAAAGTGGTTAACAATAAAAAAAAAGTATAAAAAAATTGCATACCTATAAAGCAAACATGATAAAAACATAACAATAAAACATTGCAGTATAGAATACAATAAAAAAGAGCAGAACAATAGAGAGAGAATAGAGAGAGAACAATAAAACAACAATTATTTTTGGTTTTTTTATTTTATATATTTTTTTGTGTTTTTTTCTTTTTTTTTACTTTTTTTTTTTTTTGTTTTTTTTTTTTTTTTTTTTGTAACTTTAACTTTTTTAACTGGTACCAGGTTTGGGTCTCTCAAAATGCGACAGCATCTTGGGAGACCCTGTGAAAGTGTGTCCTAGTCAGTGCAGTGCTGTACCCTACGCTAATACTCCACTAGTGTATGGTAGCGTTCAAAACATTCACCAATGCAAAGACCAGGATTGCCAGGACAGAGGGGACAATAATACCGGGTGTCACGCCTAAATCCGCGCTTGCTGCAAACACGACATCTATTTTGGGGGGCTCGTTGGGTAGGGGTACTCAGGAGGACATATTGAAAATGCCTCTCATGCAGCCGGCTTACTGCATTTGGTTGGGGATGGTGAGGTGGAGCACCGTCTGGATACAGAAGGGCTCTGACGATCTCTTCCTGGAATTTAAGGAAGGATCCAGTCTGTCCTGAAGCTCTGTATAGCACATGAGCGTTCACCAAAAGCCAATTGAAATAAATAAACAGACACTTTTTTGTACCAGCGTCTGGCCTTACGGGCAACTAGGTACGGCGCCAACAACTGGTCGTTGAGGTCCACCCCTCCCATATTTTGGTTATATTCATGGACACAGAGGGGTTTCTCCACAACACCAGTCGCCTTAGTAATTTGGACCGTCGTGTCTGCATGAAGGGAGGTAAGAACGAAACCATTCTTATTGTCCCTCCACTTCATAGCGAGCAAGTTATTACACTGCAAGCAGGCTCTCTCCCCCAGCCTAAGACGGGAATCTACAAGCTGCTGGGGAAAGCCCCGGCGATTAGGTCGCACGGTGCCACATGCTCCAATCTGATGATCAAAAAGGTGGCTAAAAAGTGGCACGCTCGTGTAATAATTGTCCGCGTACAAGTGGTACCCCTTTCTGAATAAGGGTGACACGAAGTCCCACACTATCTTGCCAGCGCTTCCTATGTAGTCAGGGCAGTTTGTCTGCTCTACGTGACTATCTTTGCCCTCGTAAACCATAAAACTACATGTATAGCCTGTGGCCCTGTCACAGAGCTTATACATCTTGACCCCGTATCTGGCACGCTTGCTGGGAAGGTACTGTTTGAATGGCAAGCGGCCAGAAAATTTAATCAGGGACTCATCAACGCAGACAACTTGATGGGGAATAAACAAGTCTGCAAAACGTTGAAGTGGTTTACGAGGGGCCAAATTTTGTAGAGCCGATTGTATTCAGGGTCTCCACGAGGATGACAGAGTTCATTGTCGTTGAAGTGCATGAACCGCAAAATCTGCTCGTATCGTGCCCTGGCCATGGAGGCAGAGAACAAGGGCGTATGGTAAATTGGGTCAGTGGACCAATATGACCGCAACTCACTCTTTTTATTTATGCCCATGAGGAGGGAAAGGCCCAGAAAGATCCTAAATTCGGAAACCGTAATTGGTTTCCAATCTCTGGCAAGGGAGGACTGGGGAATAGTGGCGATGTGTTGACCAGCGTACAAATTGCTTTGGTCCACAATAGATCTATAGAGATCTTCGGTGAAAAACAGCGAATAAAAATCCAGTGGCATAAAGTCAACTGTTTCCACCTGAATTCCGGGTTGGCCAGTGAATGGGGGAAGTACGGGTGCTGCAGAAGTGGTGGGTTCCCAATTCGGATTGGCGAATGCAGCAGGAAGGGCACTATGGGCACGATGGGCCTGTGTTCATCTTCTTGGTGGCAGCGGGACACTACTTGTGCTTGCCACCTCGCCAGCTTGAACTGCACTTTTGGGACTCGCCACGTCACCACGTGATACTGCAGTGCTGGATATACCACCAGGGTGTACTAGGCCGCTGGTGCTTGCCAGTTCACCAGAAGGAATAGCAGCGCTAGTACTTCTCTGCTCCATACGAGAGCCCTGCGGTTCTTGCACTTCAAGGACAGAAGAAGAAGTTTGGGGTCTGGTACGCCTGACCTTGGCAGGGACCACAACTCCGTTGTCAGAGCTATCTGTCATGGAGCCACTGTCCTCTACAGGATCGTATTCTGAGTCTGAATCTGACAGATGAGTGACTTCCTCTTCACTATCTGTCATGCTCAGAAACGTGTAGGCCTCTTCACTAGTGTACCTTCAATTTGCCATTTTGGGCTCTAAATTTAGGGGTACACTAGTGAGACTCACAGGCAAAAAATGCTCCTGACTTTTAGCGACTGTATCAAAACGCTACAAAAAAACTGGATGAGGCCTGATTCTGCAAACGCTGCAGTTATGTGTGCTTAGTGTTTTGTAAGTGACAGTTATCGATCGATACTGCACTTGGGTGGGCTGGGCTAGGCTGGGCCGAGGGGCAAAACGCAGGTGCTAGCAGGTATCTGGGCTGATCCCGCTAACACTGCGTTTTTGGGAACCCTAAACTGCTGGGGACACTAGTACAGATCTGATCGGGTCAGATATCGATCCGTTCAGATACTATAGAACTAAGGGAGGTGTATGCTGCGTGCTTGGGTGTTAGTGGTACTGGCACTAACCTGATGCTGCCTGGGGTGACGCATACCTTATCTGATCCTAAAAACGTAACTTATATCACCGCTGGGCAATTAGGGGGTTAAACCTTTATAAGGTAATAAACGGCGGGTGCCCTAAAACTGTAATAAACTATAAAAAACAAACTAACTAACCAGCGTCACCCGTAACACTTATACGGTGATCGCTGGTGAAAGGGTTAACTAGGGGGCAATCAAGGGGTTAAAACGTTTAGTAGGTAGTATCTGGGGGTCCCTGTCGCTATAAAACACTGACAGCGAACCTATATGCTTACCTCCCTAACTAGCGTCACCTGTGTCACTAATACAGCGATCAGAAAAACGATCGCTTAACGACACTGGCGACGGGAGGTGATCAAGGGGTTAACCTTTATTAGGGGGGGTTAGGGGGGTACCCTGGACCTAAAGGGGGTACCCTAGACCTAAAGGGGGCTAACCCTAACTGCCCTAACACTTATAACTGTCATAAACTGACACCAATGAAAAAGAAAAACTGCTATTGGTGTCACTGTGAGAGGGGGTACAGGGGGGTGATCGGGGGGTGATCGGGGGGTGACTGGGGGGTGAAAAGTGTGCCTGCGTGTTCTACTGAATGTGTAGTGTTGGTGCACTTACTTGATGTCTTCTCTCCTCGGCGCCGGATCGAAAAGACCGGCTCGAGGAGGGATGACATCACTTCCTCTCCCTCTGTTTACATTACAGAGGGAGATGAAGCATTTTCATTCACCGAGAGCAATCGGGAGGGGGTGGCCATGAATGGATGGCCTCCCCCTCACCTCTCATCGCCCGGGAACAAATGCCGGCCGGCCCTGGCACCGGGGGGGGTCCGATCGGACCCCCCGCCCGCGGGAAGGCAATCACGTACCAGGTACGTGATTTTGCCTGCCCGTGCCATTCTGCAGACGTATATCTGCGTGAGGCGGTCGCCAAGTGGTTAAGACATAACTTATTATTGTGTTTTACACCCTATGTGGGCAGTCTCTGCAGCTCAATTGACCCACGTTACTTGTATTTGTCTTATTGGCAGTTCTGCTGTTTCTACTCATTCCTCTTGAAAGTTCATTCTATTGGCAGCCTTTTTGTGATGAATTTGCAAAAAAGTGCCATTGGTGTCACTGACCTTTCCTCTACATTAAAACACAGGGCATGGAACATCTGCTCCTCCTGAATACCCTTCCACCCCCTTTTCCTGTCCCTGTACCCAAATGTTGACTTACCAGCTTCAGGCCCAGATGTATACTGCAGGTCACTATCACAAAGATGAGCGAGGCAGAAAATAATCCATATACTTACCTCTACACAAACCGAGGGTAGATAGACCGGGTAGACCATATAATATCACCATGTTACATCATCAATAAGTTAGTATGTAATTTCCCTTTTGATGAGTAGAGTAGGAAATGGACAGAAAGGGAGTACTTTGACGCAGTTGGCCAGCTTAAACATGTATTGCAATATGTACAGTGTCTTGAAAAAGTATTCTCATCCCTTGAAATTTTCCACATTTTGTCATGTTACAACCAAAAACGTAAATACATTTAATTGGGATTTTATGTGATAGACCAACACAAAGTGGCACATAATTCTGAAGTGGAAGGAAAATGATAAATGGTTTTCAAATGTTTTACAAATAAATATGTGAAAAGTGTGACGTGCATTTGTATTCAGCCCCCTTTACTCTGATAATATAAAGAAAATCTTGTGCTAAATAATAAAGACTGCTGCACTTTTACTACTCCTTGTATATGAGGAAATGATAAGAAATGGTGCTAAAATATAAAAGATTTGCGTTGTCTTGTGTGTAAAAAATAAAAGAATATACTGTCTGTGACCCAAACAAATTTCTCAACATAATATAACATCACAACGAAAAAAAAGCAATTAAAACAAGTTCCACGAATAAAGTGTCCATGTGTATTCATTCAAGATATGTGTTCCAATCTTGTTCCAAAAAAATGTTATACTGTGCACCACTCCCAGTGACAGAGTAATGATCAATCCGTGTTCCAGATAAAAAGATTAAAAGTGCCTCTTACCAGATCCCCATGATCCCTAAACTTTAGGGGATTATGATACACATGAGGTGAACAGATGTATAGACTCTTCCAGTGTATATTCCGACCTCCACGATGGATGGATCAAATGGCCTGCTGATCAGAATCTCAGCCCAGCACACTCTGATCTAGACTCATTCTGCACTCTCCACTCAATATATGTATAGGATTAAGAACAGAGGGAAGGCTCATTGTGCATTATGGTATATAAAACATAAGAGATTTATTGTGCTAAAATATGCACTTACAGCATCATAGAATAAAACAAGCAGTAGAGAGAGGATAATCCAACCCAGGGATCACGAACAGGTCTAGATCATAATCACGTCACAACTCCCGTCTCCTTCAAACGCGTTTCCCCGTAACAAGCTACGTCTGGGAATGGGGGATGGAGCTGGGACGTCTAGCAATGATCTTAAAGAAACTGAGACACCGGAAGTCGATTGTATAACCATGTTGACCGGGGTCACAACAATATGATGTCAAATAGTGGGTTACTCACTGTGGAATAAGAATATTAATGTAGATGGTATTAGAAACCTATAAGTAACTAAGTACTATGTAAATGTTAAAAAGAAATGTTAAAAATTATTTAAAAATATATGAATTATATTTGCCATAAAAAACGGTCACATGGTTCATGCTTCCCTCAGAGAACATTCTATATTATGGTAACCCACTAAATGTATTTCTTCCAACTCAGTACAATAATACTGTCAGGGGAATGTCAGAATCAGAGCCTGTCAGTATAGGCATTTCCCCATGCGCCTGCATGGTGGAATTGCACATCAGCGTGTACCGTTTCACAATCAGCGAGTACGAGCGCATGTCCCGAACGGATCAGCTCACGTGGGTGCACGACGCAGCGCATCAGTACGAACGCGTGCGCGCACAATGGGACGTTCCCCTGGCGAGCCTATATGAAGACAGTGTTTGTCCTGTGTTTGTTGCTGGTTTGTTTTTTCAGCTCCTGTGATCTGTTCCTGACACTGTGTACCTGTGCCTGCCCATTGTGACCCGGATCGACCTTGACCTTGCTTGAACCTCTCTTGTGCTTGACCCTCGGCTGCCTTCTGGACTTCTCTACCTGCCTGATCTACCCGTGTTTGACCCTCGGCCTGCTCCTGGACTTGCCTCTGCCTCATCCTAGTGTGGATCATCTGCCTGCTTGACTACCTGTGTTTGACCCTCAGCCTGCTCCTGGACTTGCCTCTGCCTCATCCTAGTGTGGATCATCTGCCTGCTTGACTACCTGTGTTTGACCCCTGGCCTGCTCTTGGACTTTGTCTCTGCTTCACCCCAGTGTTGGATTACCTGCCTGCTTGACTACCCGTGTTTGACCCCTGGCCCGTTCCTGGACTTCTGCCTTGTGTTTTACCCTCTGCATCCGGCTTCAGCCTTCATCTCCAGATTCCTGCTCAGTCGGCTCCGGTGAGGTGTCAGCCACCCTGCACGGATCTCTTCTCTACCTGAAGAAACGCGCAGCTACTCTACTACCTGCTGGCGACCTGTACTTCTTTGTGCCCAATACCCGCTGTGCCACTCCCAGAGGGTATCGTGCGCCCAGCTGCAAGGGGAGCCTCTCTCAGCAACTCGGCCTTGGTGAGTACCTGACTGTACAAACCAGACATGAGTGAGGCTCCGCCGGCGCCAGGCTAACCTTTGTCTATATTGTGGAGGGTCCGTCACTTCTTAAACAACTGCCCTGTTAGACCCAGTAAGTGCCACCCACGGTCTGCCATGAACTTTCAAGTTGCTAGTTCAAGCCAGTCTCACCTTGTCCTCATGATCTCATTACAGGTGGCGGAAGAGAAGGTCCGGTTGCCAGCCATCGTTGACTGAGAAGCCTGCAGTTGCTTCCTGGATGCATCTTTAGCCCAAAGCATGCACATTCCTCTACAAGTCAAGAAGCAACGCCTACAAATCCATCTGGCAGATGGGTCCCTACCCTGCTCTGGGCCTGTCACACAGGAAACTAAGCCTATCCTCACCTGCACGGACTCTGACCATTCAGAATTTCTTCGCTTTGACATTATAAATTCACCTATGTTTCCCATCATTCTGGGGTTTCCATGGTTGCAGGCCCATGATCCTCAGATAAGTTGGAGCAAGAAAGAAGTCCTTTTCTCTTCTACGTACTGCTCTCAGCATTGCCTTTCACCAAGATACGACAGAACGGCTCCTTGTCTAACTCTACAACCAGCACCGGATAATCTTCAACATGTCCCCGCAGCATACCATGAATTCCTGGACATCTTTGATAAGAAGAAAGCTGACAATCTACCACCTCATCGACCTTATGATTGTCCCATTGACCTCCTACCCGGATCCGAGATCCCTTTCGGCAGAATTTTTCCTCTATCAGAGATCGAGCTAGAAGACCTTCGCTCCTACATCGACGAAAATCTTGAAAAGGGATTCATCCGTTCTTCTTCTTCCCCAGCTGGAGCAGGAATCTTTTTCGTCGAGAAGAAGGATGGATCCTTGAGGCCTTGTGTGGACTATAGGGAGCTTAACAAAATTACCATCAAGAACAGGTACCCGCTCCCCCTTATTCCTGAACTTTTCCAGCATCTCCGAGCCGCTCAAGTCTTCACCAAATTAGATCTCCGGGGAGCATACAATCTGGTTCGGATACGTGAAGGAGATGAATGGAAGACAGCTTTCTGGTCCAGATTCGGGCACTTCGAGTATTTGGTGATGCCCTTTGGCCTCTGCAATACCCCGGCTACTTTTCAACATTTAGTCAACGACATCTTCCGTGAGTATCTAGATAACTTTGTAATTGTTTATCTCGATGACATCCTGATCTTTTCCACCACTTTAGAAATACATCGCACCCATGTGAAGAAAGTACTCTCGATCCTCAGAAAACATGGTCTATATTTAAAGGGGGAAAAATGTGACTTCGAGAAAGACACCATCCAGTTTCTTGGGTTCATTATCTCAGTAGGAGGGGTCGCAATGGATCCGCAGAAAGTTAGGGCCATCCAGGAATGGCCAGCTCCCATAGATAAGAAGGGAATTCAGTGATTTGTTGGCTTCGCCAATTTTTATCGCAGATTTATTAAAGGTTTCTCCTTTATCATCTCCCCTATTACTCAACTAACTCGCCAGCAGACTAGATTCCAATGGTCCCCGGAAGCTCAAGAAGCCTTCGATGAACTAAAAAGACTTTTTATATCGGCTCCTATTCTCCAACATCCCAATCCAGTCTGACCCTATGTGCTTGAAGTGGATGCTTCCGAGTCAGCAATAGGGGCAATCCTGTCTCAGAGAAGTGGCCAAAAAGCCCTGCTCCATCCGGTGGCCTTTGCCTTTCTTAAACTCAACCCTCCGGATAAGAATTATGATGTTGGGGATTGAGAGTTACTTGCTATAAAATTTGCCTTAGCAGAATAGAGATATCTGCTGGAAGGGGCATCTCAACCCATCATGATCTTCACTGACCACCGTAACCTAGAGTATCTTCGAACAGCTAAACGCCTCAGACCTTGTTAGGCCCTTTGGGCCTTGTTCTTCTCCAGGTTCAACTTTCATATTACCTACCGACCTGGCTCTAAGAACGGGAAGGCGGACGCGCTTTCCCGTATGTTCCCAGAAACCAGTGGATCAGAAGAACCTGGAACCATTCTATCTCCTCACAACTTTCTTAGCCTCGTTCAGCCCAATCTTAGGTCAGTTATTATACAAGCCTCCAGTCAATGTACGGAACCTGAAGTATCCTCCCTAGAAAAGAAAGACGGTCTGTTGTGGGCCCAGGACAAGGTATTCGTTCCACCCCATGATCACAAGTTGGCAGGACACTTTGGTATACAGAAGACCTCCGAACTAATTAATCGCTCTTTCTGGTGGCCGGGTTGGAGACAAGACTGCAAAAGATATATACAATCTTGCATTACTTGCCAACGTAATAAGGGATCCAACGCCAAGTCGTGGGGACTTTTAAAATCTTTATCTGTACCTAAACGTCCCTGGATGGAGGTCCCTATGGACTTTATTGTTGATCTGCCCCCTTCCGAGAAGTTTACTACTATCTTAGTGGTTTTCGACTGCCTTTCGAAGATGGCCCACTTCCTGCCCCTAGTAGGCACCCCTTCTGCTTCCACAACTGCAGAAGTCTTTATAAAAGAAGTAGTAAGACTCCATGGCGTTCCCCACAACATTGTATCCGATAGGGGGATTCAGTTCACGTCAAGATTCTGGAAGGATATGTGTAAGTCCTTAAAAATTAAGACATCCCTCTCTTCCGCATATCATCCACAAAGCAATGGCCAGACAGAAAGAATGAATCAATCTCTAGAGCAATACCTTCGGTGTTTCTGCTCCTGTTCCCAAGACAACTGGTCTTCTCTCTTACCGTGTGCAGAGTTCGCCTACAACAATTCTATACATTCCGCCATCAACCAAACACCTTTCTGGGCAAACTATGGTTTTCACCCTTCCTTTCTCCCGGATTCCATTCCCGAAGTCTCAACTCCTGCAGTACAAGACCGTATACATTTTATCCAAACAAACTTTTCGCAAATTCAGGAAACAATGAAGAAATCCCAAAAGAGCTATGAAGAGTACTATAACAGGGGAAGAAGAAGTAACCCAAGTTTCAAGGTTGGAGATAAAGTATGGCTATCGGCCATGAACCTCAAATTACCTTGCCCATCAAGCAAACTAGGCCCAAAATTCATTGGTCCTTTTGAGATTAAGAGGGTTGTAAACCCAGTGGCCTTCGAACTGACCTTGCCTAACTCTTATAGGATACATCGGGTGTTCCATGCCTATTTACTAAAGCCGGTCACCCCCAACTCTTTTCCAGGAAGAGAAGAACTACCTCCCCCACCAATCCGGATTGAAGGAGAAGAAGAATTCAATTTGGAGGCAATAGTAGATTACAAATGGAGGGAGGGACAGGAACAGTACTTAGTTAAGTGGAAAGGGTATCCCCCGGAGGACAATTCTTGGGAGCCTGCTAGCAATATCCATGCCCCTCGTTTAGTGCGAGAGTTTCACAGAAGACATCCTGGGATCCAAGCTAGGTTGGGCACCCGGAGGTTGCCCCTTGGGGGGCACTGTCAGGGGAATGTCAGAATCAGAGCCTGTCAGTATAGGCATTTCCCCATGCGCCTGCGTGGTAGAATTGCCCATTAGCGCGTACCGTTTCACAATCAGCGGGTACGAGCGTGTGTCCCGAACGGATCAGCTCATGTAGGTGCACGACGCAGCGCGTCAGTACGAACGCGTGCGCGCACAATGGGACGTTCCCCTGGCGGGCCTATATAAAGACAGCTATGTCCTGTGTTTGTTGCTGGTTTGTCTTTTCAGCTCCTGTGATCTGTTCCTGAACCTGTGTACCTGTGCCTGCCCGTTGTGACCCGGATCGACCTTGACCTTGCTTGAACCTCTCTTGTGCTTGACCCTCGGCTGCCTTCTGGACTTCTCTACCTGCCTGATCTACCCGTGTTTGACCCTCGGCCTGCTCCTGGACTTGCCTCTGCCTCATCCTAGTGTGGATCATCTGCCTGCTTGACTACCTGTGTTTGACCCTCGGCCTGCTCCTGGACTTGCCTCTGCCTCATCCTAGTGTGGATCATCTGCCTGCTTGACTACCTGTGTTTGACCCCTGGCCTGCTCTTGGACTTTGTCTCTGCTTCACCCCAGTGTTGGATTACCTGGCTGCTTGACTACCCGTGTTTGACCCCTAGGCCCGTTCCTGGACTCCTGCCTTGTGTTTGACCCTCTGCATCCGGCTTCAGCCTTCATCTCCAGATTCCTGCTCAGTCGGCTCCGGAGAGGTGTCAGCCACCCTGCACGGATCTCTTCTCTACCTGAAGAACCGCCCAGCTACTCTACTACCTGCTGGCGACTCGTGCTTCTTCGTGCCCAATACCCGCTGTGCCACTCCCAGAGGGTATCGTGCGCCCAGCTGCAAGGGGAGCCTCTCTCAGCAACTCGGCCTTGGTGAGTACCTGACAAATACATCAATAATGCAACAAGGTTGATATAAAATAGTTTACAAAAACATATTATCCATCTATATACATATAATCATATATATATATGTATATAGATGGATAATATGTTTTTGTAAACTATTGTAAACATCCATGTCCAAAATGAGGGACAGTTGAGGCTACATGAGAGACAGAGGGATTTGGGTCCCGCTGGGGACAGTTGAGAGGTATGTAATACTGTCAAATCGTTGCTGCTTTTAACTTCACATTTGATAATTCAAGTTTGAAATGCAAAACAATACAGTTACATGTCTTTCTAAACTGAATTACAATTACCACTTCATCTGCATGATCTTCATTTATTTCCTCTTTCTTATTTCCCCAAAAGTACTATGTATACCTACCATGTGCAACTCAGTGGTGTATTTAGGTTTTGTGCTGCCCTAGGCCTGACTAAACTTGCGCACCCCTAATTGAAATATGACCCACCCCTTCCTGTCAAGGTCACACCCCTTCCTGTTAAGGACCTGCCCTGCCACCTGTAAACCACACGCCTTCCTCTTTATGCTCCACCTCTCTGTACATTAGTGCAGCCCCATCGGTGCCCATATCAATGCAGATTAATCAGTGCCCATCAGTGCAGCCTCATCATGGGCCACCTATCAGTGGCCATCAGTGTGGCCTCATCAGGGGCCACCATTGCAGCAAATCAGTGCCCATCAGTGCTGCCTTATCAGTGCAGTTTAAGAGTGCCACCTAATTAGTGGGCATCAGTGCCCATCAGTACAGTCCCATCAGTGCAGCCTATCAGTGCCCATTTCAGTGCAGCCCCATCAGTGCGACCTCATCAGAGGCCACCGTTGCAGCCCATTAGTGCTGCATATCAGTGCTGCCTTATCAGTGCAGCTTAAGAGTGCTGCCTCATTAGTGGGCATCAGTGCCCATCAGTGCAGCCTATCAGTGTCCATCAGTGCTGCCTTATCAGTGCAACTGAAGAGTGCCACCTCATTAGTGGGCATGAGTGCAGGCTATCAGTGCCAACCAGTGCAGCCTATCATTGCCCATCAGTGCAGCCCTATTAGTTCAGGTTAGGAGTGCCTGCTCATCAGTTTCAAATATCACAGCTTATTAGTGTGTGTATATATACTAGACATATGCACAGCCAAAAAATTTGTTCATTTTCATTTTCGTTTCATTAGTTTATTTATTTTTTGTTTTTCAGGTCATTCGTTATGATCACAATTCGTACATTTGTAAATTCGTACAATCGTAAATTTGTTCATTCGTACATTCATAAATTCGTACATTCATTCATTCGTACATTCGTGAATTCGTACATTTGTAAATTCGAAATTTGAAAATCCAAAAACCCGAAAATTTGAAAATCTAAAATAGTAACTAACTATTAAATTATAGGTATTGTCATTTCTTTTCAAATTTGGCTGTCAGTGAACGTAACAAATACGAATTTATCCGAAGTTACGCATTATCTGAAATAACGTATGCTGCATCTAAACATATGGAACGGAACAAATTAATAATAAATAATGATAATAAAAAGTTTTTATTATTATTGTTATTTATTATTATTAATTCATTACGTTCCATTCGTTTGGATACGGCATTCATTATTTCGGATCATTCGCAACCTTCGGATAAATTTGTATGTGTTACGTTCACTAACAGCCAAATTTGAAAGGAAACTACAATACCTATAATTTAATAGTTACTAGTAATAGTAGTTAAGTTATTATTAGTTAATTATTATTTCAGATTTCCGAATTTCCGAGTTTACAAATTTACAAATTCACTAATTTACTAATGTACAAATGTACGAATGTACATTCGTAAATTACGAATGTACGAATTTACAAATTTTTCAAATTTACGAATATTCGGGAAAATTCGTTAAACAGGTTTTTGTTAATTCGGATATTTCTGAATTAACGAATTTGTCGAAATTAGTTAAAAAACGAATTCGGAACAAAACGAATTGCACATGCCTAATATATACAGTATCTCACAAAAGTGAGTACACCCCTCACATTTTTGTAAATATTTTATTATATCTTTTCATGTGTCAACACTGAAGAAATGACACTTTGCTGCAATGTAAAGTAGTGAGTGTACAGCTTGTATAACAGTGTAAATTTTCTGTTCCCTCAAAATAACTCAACACACAGCCATTAATGTCTAAACCGCTGGCAACAAAAGTGAGTACACTCCTAAGTGGAAATGTCCAAATTGGGCCCAAAGTGTCAATATTTTGTGTGACCACCATTATTTTCTATCACTGCCTTAACCCTCTTGGGCATGGAGTTCACCAGAGTTTCACAGGTTGCAACTGGAGTCCTCTTCCACTCCTCCATGACAGAGCTGGTGGATGTTAAAGACCTTGCTCTCCTCCACCTTCCATTTGAGAATGCCCCACAGATGCTCAATCTGGTTTAGGTCTGCAGACATGCTTGGCCAGTCCATCACCTATACCCTTAGCTTCTTAAGCAAGGCAGTGGTCATCTTGGAGGTGAGTTTGGGGTCAATACCCTGTTGAAATACTGCCCTGTGGCCCAGTCTCTGAAGGGAGAGGATCATGCTCTGCTTCAGTATGTCGCAGTACATATTGGCATTCATGGTCCCCTCAATGAATTGTAGCTCCCCGGTGCTGGCAGCACTCATGCAACCCCAGACCATGACACCCCCACCATCATATGTATATATAGTGTAGCACTACTAATAATGACCATATATACAGTTGCAATATTACATACAGCATAAACAATGAAGACAGATAGATGCATATGTCACAAGCTTTGCATGACACCAAGTGTGGAACACCTTAGCAGATATCTGTTTAAATATGGAACAAGTTTTAAACAGAAAACTTATATAGTCCCCAATTGTGAATACAATAATTCTGTTCACCACGTGAGTAGCTGGTAAGACAGGGGACAGATATGGTGGATCCCCCACGTAGAAGCAGTGCAGGCTTACCAGACAAATTGGACTCATGCAAACATATGTTTAATGAGTCAATAAGGCTTGTATTACCAACAGGCAATAGAGTAGAGTAATTCAGTCAAACAATGATGTGGTCCGGATTGCATCAAAGACTTTAAAAGGGACTCTCCAACGTGTAACTTGGTCTCGGTGAAATAGCCCATAAAGAAAGAAAGGGGCCACATAGCATAATAAAGTTTGGTATAACCAATTTATTAAAAGGTAAAACACTTACATTTTCCAAGATAAAAAAGCGCTTGTAATAAAATTGTGGCAGGCAGTGGAGTCTCCCGACGTGTTTCGTCTAATCAGACTTCATCTGGGGTACCCCCACCATCATGCTTGACTGTAGGCAAGACACACTTGTCTTTGTACTCCTCACCTGGTTGCCGTCACACACGCTTGACACCATCTGAACCAAATAAGTTTATCTTGGTCTCATCAGACCACGGGACATGGTTCCAGTAATCCATGTCCTTAGTCTGCTTGTCTTCAGCAAACTTTTTGCGAGCTTTCTTGTGCATCATCTTTAGAAGAGGCTTCCTTCTGAGACGACAACCATGCAGACCAATTTGATGCAGTGTGCGGCGTATGGTCTGAGCACTGACAGGCTGATCCCACACCCCTCCAACCTCTACAGCAATGCTGGCAGCATTTATATGTCTATTTCACAAAAACAACTTCTGGATATGAAGCTGAGCATGTGCACTCAACTTCTTTGATCGACCATGGCGAGGCCTGTTCTGAGTGGAACCTGTCCTGTTAAACCGCTCTATGGTCTTTGCCACCGTGCTGCCGCTCACTTTCAAGGTCTTGGCAATCTTCTTATAACCTAGGCCATCTTTATGTAGAGCAACAATTCTTTTTTTTCAGATCCTTGAAAAGTTCTTTGCAATGAGGAGCCAGGTTGAACTTCCAGTGACCAGTATGAGAGAGTCAGAGTGATAACACCAAATTTAATACATCTGCTCCCCATTCACACCTGAGACCTTTTAACACTAATGAGTCACATGACACTGGGGAGGGAAAAAGGCCAATTGGGCCCAATTTGAACATTTTCACTTAATGGTATGGTGTTGAGTTATTTTGAGGGGACAGCAAATTTACACTGTTATACAAACTGTACACTCACTACTTTACATTGTAGCAACGTGTCATTTCCTCAGTGTTGTCACATGAAAAGATACAAAAAATATTTACAAAAATGTGAGATACTATATATATATATATATATATATAGTTGCAATAAAAAGTATGTGAACCCTTTTGGAATGATATGGATTTCTGCACAAATTGGTCATAAAATGTAATCTGATCTTCATCTAAGTCACAACAATAGACCATCACAGTCTGCTTAAACTAATAACACACAAAAAAGTAAATGTTGCCATGTTTTTATTGAACACACCATGTAAACATTCGCAGTGCATGTGGAAAAAGTGTGTGAACCCCTAGACTAATGAGATCTCCAAGAGCTAATTGGACTGAGGTGTCAGCCAACTGGAGTCCAATCAATGAGATGAGATTGGAGGTGTTGGTTACAGCTGCCCTGCCCTATAAAAAACACACACCAGTTCTGGGTTTGCTTTTCACAAGAAGTATTGCCTGATGTGAATGATGCCTCACACAAAAGAGCTCTCAGAAGACCTACGATTAAGAATTGTTGACTTGCATAAAGCTGGAAAGGGTTATAAAAGTATCTCCAAAACCCTTGCTGTTCATCAGACCACGATAAGACAAATTGTCTGTAAATGGAGAAAGTTCAGCACTGCTGCTACTCTCCCTAGGAGTGGGCGTTCTGTAATGATGACTGTAAGAGCACAGCGCAGACTGCTCAATGAGGTGAAGAAGAATCCTAGAGTGTCAGCTAAAGACTTACATAAGACTCTGGCAGATGCTAACATCTCCGTTAGCGAATCTACGATATGTGAAGCACTAAACAAGAATGGATTTCATGGGAGGATACCACAGAGGAAGCCACTGCTGTCCAAAAAACAACAGTGCTGCACGTTTACAGTTTGCACAAGAGCACCTGGATGTTCCACAGCAGTACTGGCAAAATATTCCGTGGACAGATGAAACCAAAGTTGAGTTGTTTGGAAGAAGTATGGTGGTGGGGGCATCATGGTTTGGGGCTGCTTTTCTGAGTCAGGGCCTGGACGGATTGCTATCATCAAAGGAAAAATGAATTTCCAAGTTTATCAAGACATTTTGCAGGAGAACTTAAGGCCATCTGTCCACCAGCTAAAGCTCAACAGAAGATGGGTGTTGCAACAGGACAACGATACAAAGCATAGAAGTAAATCAACAACAGAATGGCTTAAACAGAAGAAAATACTCCTTCTGGAGTGGCCCAGTCAGAGTCCTGACCTCAACCCAATTGAAATGCTGTGGAATGACCTCAAGAAAGAGATTTACACCAGACATCCCAAGAATATTGCTGAATTACTCCTGACTTTTGTGCACGTTTGATCTGCAAATACAGGAAACGTTTGGTTGACGTTATTGCTGCCAAAGGAGGTTCAACCAGTTATTAAATCCAAGGGTTCACATACTTTTTCCACCTGCACTGTGAATGTTTACATGGTGTGTTCAATAAAAACATGCTAACATTTAATTCTTTGTGTGTTATTAGTTTAAGCAGACTGTGATTGTCTATTGTTGTGACTTAGATGAAGATCAGATCACATTTTATGACCAATGTGTGCAGAAATCCATATCATTCCAAAAGGGTTCACATACTTTTTATTGCAACTGTATACTGTACTTTGGCAAACCTATTTGACCCTAGTAACTATAAAGTTACAGTCACCAGATATGTTTGGAACCTTTCAGCTGTGTTCATATCATGGCTAATATTGAAATAATTTAAATCAATGTAGGTAAAATATGTTCACCGATTTTGATTTGCTCTCTGTGCAGGTGACAAGTAGTCTGTGCATAGTTTACATGCTATATTATTATTTTTTTATTATGCTTACAATAGGAAAAGGTCCTTGGTTTAATTTATGACAAATGCTAATGGTTGAACACATGCAGTAATGAAACTTAAAATTAATGATTCATTTTTGGCTACAGTATAACATACAATCATATATATCACCCTCACTCCTGTCCTGTCCTTATTACTGCACCCACCAACTCCTGCTAATTCTAAATCCACATACACAAAAAATCTCTAAGACCCTGGGGCATGTCCCTTCATATAAATCCCACTCCCATATTACCTCCCTTTCCCTCTTGCTTCTCCTAACCTCTGGAGATATATCCCCAAACCCTGGGCCTCCATCATTTAAATGTACCCTATGCACCCATCACCCTGCACCCTCTTCTAGCAGCCGCAATCAACACAATTTAGTTACCTGTCACGGAACGTCCCACACTCCGCTTGAGTGCTTCCGTCATATACCACTTCCTCCTAGTCTGTATACAGATATCAGATATTCCAACCTCTCTGAGCACAAAACAAGGCGACACTTGCTTGTTGCTAACATGAACTCACTTTATTTAGAATCAAAATTACAAGACTTTATATGCCGTTGGAACCTCCTCTAACAATACAACTGTAACCTAATTAACCTAATTAACATGAGCTAATTAACTAATCCTTTATACAGCCTAGGTGACTGAGACATGACCTATTGCCCAGCTCCAATAGGAGTCGTCCCGTCTCCTACATTGTATAGAGGACAATGTGATCAGCTCATTCAATTAACATAAACACAGGTAGTTGGAGTTGATGACACCAGCATCTCCTCACAGGATGTGTCCCAACAGAATGAATCAGTCTTATCAGCAGGGGGCTGCTGGAGGAATCCCCCCTCCCTCTTCAGGGACACAAATCCACAGCAAGGAGTCCCCAACAGAATCAAACAACATACAATATATACATATATACACGACTGAGTCCGATTAGTACAGTTCAGACCGGACCTCCAATTCACCCCACAAAGAGCACCGTTCCATTGAAAATCCAGGGCCCATAATCAAAAAGCAAGAGGCTCGCACCCAGTCCTCTCCAACAGCCTCTGTCCCGGCTAGGTCTGTCACATTTCTCCCCTTTCGGCAGGAGACTAACACAGGAGGAGACCCCAGATGGGTTGACTCCGAAGTTAGTCAGTAGTTCAAGTCCTCTACTGCCTGTACCCACACAGTACCCCAAACAAATTGTTCCAAACAGAGTATTACTCACCCAGCCAACCTCTGCCTCTCTCAGAGAACATATATGCCGCTGGGGAGAGGCCTGGACTGGCCCTTCTCCCTGGAGTCCTTTCTGCCGCTGGAGAGAAGACAGGGGGACTGGGCTCACTCCGTCATGCTGTTGGGGATGTGGGCCGACTGCCCAGCATCCCTGGAGTATACAGGTGGAGACTGAAGTCCCATCCACCTTCACAGGAAATCCATCTCCTGTTAGTTGAGGGCAGAGTCCAGCAGTACTCAGCCCTGTTGCCAGCCCTTCTGCTGGAAATCCCACACCATCTGCTCCGGCTAACTGTTGGGGAGGGAGGCCGACTGCCCCACCTCCCTTGAACTCTGTAGTTGTTGCCGGTGATAGCCACAGGTTGGTAGCACTCTGCCCGGTTGCCGGTGCTTCAACTGGGGAAGTTCCCTGTAACTCCACAGATACTGCTGTTGGTGCTGGGCAGAGCACAGTGAAGTTTGGCCCCAATAGCAGCTCTTCTGCTGGAGGCTCATCAGGTTGTTCTTCCTCAGCAGAAAAGTCCATTAAATCCCCTACCTCTATAACTGGTGTCTGTGGATAGAGGTTCACCATCTCCTGTCCGTGGAACTCAGAAGATGCCATCAGTGCTGAGCAGAGCGCAATGAAGTTTGGCCCTAATCCCAACTCTTCTGCTGGGGGCTCACCCTATGGTTCTTCCTCAGGAGAAAAGTCTATCAAATCCCCTGTCTCTGCAACTGGTGTCTGGGGATGGAGGTTCACCATCTCCTGTCCATGGAATCCAGAAGATGCTATCATTTCTGGGCAGAGGTTAGCAGAGCTCTGCCCTGATGTCAGCACTTCAGGTTTGGGGACGGCAATCTCCCGATTTTCCACTGCAGATTCTCTGGCATGCTGCTGGACAGGCACATTCCTCCATCCAAGATCATCCCATGCAGAAACAGGATCATCAAGGTCAGTCAGCACTTGCATCCGCCATAAGACCTCCGCCTCCATAGCTGCGGGGACAGGTTGGCAAAGCACACTATTGCTCTGCCATATTGCCGACTCTTCAGCCAGGATTTTAGAGTTGTCAACTGGTATTTCCTGATAGTCCCAGGCAAAGGGAGCCCAGCCCTGGCACTGAGCAATGTCTAGCAGCCGTCTGTAGGCGATCTCTGGATCCCATTCCTGAACGGCCAGAAACTCCAAATCTTCCTGTGCCCAGTGCACTTCCGAAATGTTCAGTAGCCCTTCTCTGAAATCCATGATTTCGTCCACCCGCCACTTCAAATCACTCCCAAAGTTAGGGTCCCCTGTCAGCTTCACATACAACAGTCCCAAGCCGCCGTAGCTTATGCCTTCCATTGGGCTGTCATCTGCTATCCAGGGACATGCTTGGGATACATGCCACCGGAGGGCTCTGTAGCTCTCATCCAGCTTTATCTCTGCCCAGACCAGCCTGCTTAATTCAGCTGTCTGCTTCTTGTGCGTTTTTTCTCCCAAAAACCGAACCCACAGTCCGTACTGCGACCAGTACCTTTCCTCGATGGAGGGGAGAACTTTTCCCTGGTGTCGCTGCTCACGGGCTAGCGCTTCCTTTCAGAGTTTGCAGCGAATAGAATCACACCATCCCAGCAGGACCTGCTCTGATACTGGTCCTCTGTGCTGTATCTGCATCTCTCGCAACCTCCTTCTGAATTCCTCATCCATGGCGGCTGGTATCTGTACCTCTCCTCTCCTGCTATCTGGACCTTGGATCCAGATGGAAGTTTGGATGTCCCAGACTGCAGGAAGCTTTCCCGCTGCTTGCCACCAATGTCACGGAATGTCCCACACTCCGCTTGAGTGCTTCCGTGGTATACCACTTCCTCCCAGTCTGTATACAGATATCAGATATTCCAACCTCTCTAAGCACAAAACAAGGCGACACTTGCTTGTTGCTAACATAAACTCACTTTATTTAGAATCAAAATTACAAGACTTTATATGCCGTTGGAACCTCCTCTAACAATACAACTGTAACCTAATTAACCTAATTAACATGAGCTAATTAACTAATCCTTTATACAGCCTAGGTGACTGAGACATGACCTTTTGCCCAGCTCCAATAGGAGTCGTCCCGTCTCCTACATTGTATAGAGGACAATGTGATCAGCTCATTCAATTAACATAAACACAGGTAGTTGGAGTTGATGACACCAGCATCTCCTCACAGGATGTGTCCCAACAGAATGAATCAGTCTTATCAGCAGGGGGCTGCTGGAGGAATCCCCCCTCCCTCTTCAGGGACACAAATCCACAGCAAGGAGTCCCCAACAGAATCAAACAACATACAATATATACATATATACACGACTGAGTCTGATTAGTACAGTTCAGACCGAACCTCCAATTCACCCCACAAAGAGCACCGTTCCATTGAAAATCCAGGGCCCATAATCAAAAGGCAAGAGGCTCGCACCCAGTCCTCTCCAACAGCCTCTGTCCGGCTAGGTCTGTCACATTCCCATTTCTATTCTTCCCAAAACCAGACTCCCTTTTTTCTTGTGCCCTTTGGAACTCCCGCTCTGTCTGCAACAAGCTCACCTCTCTCCATGACCTCTTTATTGCCAACTCATTTAACCTACTCGCCATTACCAAAACCTGGCTCCACGAATCCGGCACTGCATCTTCTGCTGCCCTATCCCATGGTGGTCTTCTCTGGACTCACTCCCCCAGATCCAGTGGACGTAAGGGAGGAGGTGTCGGAATCCTTCTAGCCCCACATAGCACCTTTCAGGTACTTCAGCCACCTCCCTCTCTGTCACTCTCCTCTTTCGAAGCACACTGTATTTCACTCCAATTTCTCTAAGGATAGCTGTGATCTACAGGCCCCCTGGACCAGTATCAACCTTTCTTGAAGACTTCTCTGCCTGGCTACCCTACTTTCTTTCTTCTGAAATCCCCACTATCATTCTCGGGGACTTTAACATCCCTATTAATACTAACACTCCTTCCACTTCCAAATTTCTTAGCCTAACATCCTCCTTTGACCTGAAGCAGTAGATACATGCTCCAACTCACTCAGAAGGCAATATCCTTGACCTCGTGTTCTCTCACCTTTGCACTCCATGCAACCTCTCGAACTATCCACTGCCTCTCTCTGATCACCACCTTATTAGTTTCACTCTCTCCCTTTCCTTCACCTCCTCTCCCTCCAACCACCTTAAAGTTACCTGCAGAAACCTACGTCATCTCAACCCTTCTGTTCTCTACTCTGCTATCAACAACCTCTACGACAAAATCTCACCCCTATCCTGCACCAACCTAGCCACTTCTGTGTACAACGCTTCACTTCTAGCCTCACTGAACTCACTTGCCCCCCTCACTACACACAGAATCAATCCCAGACTCCTTCAACCTTGGCAAACAGATGGTACTAGAAGTCTGAAAAAACGTAGTCGTGCTCTTGAGCGCCTGTGGCGTAAGACTAAGTCCCAGAGAGATTTCAACCAATATAAATCTGCCCTCCAAAAATACAATTCCAGCCTCCTCTCTGCCAAGCAGACCTATTTTACCACTCTCATTAGCAACTTATCATCCTGTCCCCGTCAACTCTTCTCTACCTTCAACTCTCTACTTTGTCCTCCACCGCCTCCACCCGCCAACTCACTCACTGCACAGGACATCGCCAATCACTTCAAACAGACGATTGATACTATTCGCGCTGAGATCTCTACTGTGCCGACACCCTCCACGCTTTACACTTCATGCCCACAGGCACAATCATTATTTCCCTCTTTCAACCCCACTACTACAGACGAAGTTGCTAAACTACTTGCTAAGGTCCACCTTACCACCTGCCCTCCCTCACAAATGCTACGTTCACCCTCTGGCCCTATACTACACTCTCTAACCCACATCTCTCCCTCTCTTCTGGCATGTTCCCTAACTCTCTAAAACATGCACTTGTCAGACCCATACTTAAAAAGCCCTCACTGGACCCATCCAATCTTAACAACCTACGCCCCATCTCCTTGCTCCCCATCTTATCCAAACTCCTTGAACGTCTGGTCTACAACCGACTGAGCGTCCACCTCACTGATAATGGCCTTCTTGATCCCCTTCAGTCTGGATTTCGTCCTCAACACTCCACAGAAACTGCTCTCTTAAAACTAACAAACGATCTACTAATGGCCAAAACCAATCGACACTATTCTGTACTCCTACTCCTGGACCTCTCTGCTGCCTTTGATACGGTTGACCACCCCCTCTTCCTCAAAAAACTACACGCCTTTGGTCTCCGTGACTGTACACTTCGCTGGTTCTCCTCCTACTTATCCAACCGCACCTTTAGCGTTTCTTATAACTCTACTTCCTCCTCTCCTCTTCCTTTCTCTGTTGGGGTCCCTCAGGGTTCTGTTCTTGGACCTCTACTATTTTCAATCTACACTGCCTCCCTGGGTCAACTGATAGCCTCCCATGGCTTCCAATACCACCTCTACGCTGATGACACCCAAATCTATTTCTCTGCCCCTCAGCTCACTCCCTCTGTCTCCTCACGTATCAGTAATTTACTCTCAGATATATCAGTCTGGATGTCACACCACTTCCTCAAACTCAATCTAGCCAAAAGCGAACTTATAATTTTTCCTCCCCCATATGCCTCTTCCCCTGATCTCTCTGTCAAAATCGATGGCACAACTATAAGCCCATCCCCATATGCCAAGGTTCTAGGTGTAGTCCTAGACTCTGAACTCTCCTTCAAGCAACACATCCAATCACTGTCCAAATCCTGCCGCCTCAACCTCCGCAACATCTCCAAAATACGCCCCTTTCTAACCAATGACACAACAAAGCTCTTAATTCACTCGCTGGTCATCTCTCGCCTCGACTACTGCAACTTCCTTCTCATTGGCTTACCTCTACATAGTCTATCACCTCTTCAATCCATTATGAATGCACTGCCAGACTCATCCACCTTACCAATCGCTCTGTGTCTGCCACTCCTCTCTGTCAATCCCTCCACTGGCTTCCGCTCGGCCAAAGAATTAAATTCAAAATTCTAACAACTACGTACAAAGCCATTCACAATTTCGCCCCCAGCTACATCACTAGCTTAGTCTCTAAATACCAACCCATTAGCTCTCTTCGTTCCTCTCAAGACCTCCTGCTCTCTAGCTCCCTTGTCACCTCCTCCCATGCTCGCCTCCAGGCCTTTTCCAAAGCCTCTCCAATCCTATGGAACGCCCTACCCCAATCTGTCCGCTTATCTCCTACTTCATTAGCTTTCAGAAGATCCCTGAAAACCCTTCTCTTCAGAGAAGCCTATCCTACCCACACCTAACAACTGTATTTTCATTTTTTTTTTTTTTTTCCCCATCAGCTCATCCCCCACAGTTATTACCTTTTGTTTCCACTTGACCCTCCCTTCTAGATTGTAAGCTCTAATGAGCAGGGCCCTCTGATCCCTCCTGTATTGATTTGTATTGTAAGTGTACTGTCTGCCAAATGTTGTAAAGCGCTGCGCAAACTGTTGGTGCTATATAAATCCTGTATAATAATAATAATAATTATCATAATTTGGGAAAAAAGTATTGTATCTGTTTTTATTGCCTAGACAAAATAAATGCATGATAGTGTTGGTATTTTTATTTATCTTAAAGGATAAGTTCACCTTTGGGAACATTTTACAAGTTACACCCGCTTTTAGGGTGGAACATGTAACATGTTCCCAATGCTGCAGCCACTGCCCGATTTCCCCCCTCTCCCTGTGACAGCAGTACTGGGAGAAGATCCCGCGTACTAGCCGTAACTTTTTGAAATCAGCGTGGCCCTGTGGGGCTCCGCCCATACGGCCACATCATTCATTCACACAGCTGTGTGTGTGAATAAACTACAAGCCCCCGACATTCTTTGTGGTTGTTGGCTTGTAGTTCTCAATGAACTACCATAGCGCTCGGAGCATCGTGATTATTCTTTAGTATCTAAGTGGGTACAAAATTGGCATGTACCGATCCCCAGAAATAATTGCCAACATAAAAAATTGATGCTGCTAAAAGACATGTAGAAATAGAGCTGCATGATGCAGTCAGCTTGAGATATAGCTCCATTGCTGGTAGCCAAGATAATGAGGAATGTCGGTATAGTACAAGAGATGAAACCAATATCTGCACAGCCTAAGCGGCTAAGAAAGAATTACATTGGAGTGTGGAGAGACTTTTCTAGACAAATCACAGCAAGAATGGCCAGATTTATAAATATGGATATGGAATAATACAGTAATAACAGGAAAAACAAACAGTCCTCATTTACTGGTTTAACTGTGAAGCCCACAATAATAAACATGCTCTTATTCGATGACATTGCTCTATTTACTATGTTAATATCACCATTTCAGGGAAATAAAATGATGCATTATAAAGCTTTACTGCAGGCAGTTACTTCTCTGACTTTTGCATACTTTTGTAAACTCAATTTCCAGGTAGTAACTGCCCTTAAATCTTATCCATCAATGATCATGACTTCAAGTTTCTCCGTTTTGGGATCAGTGACATATATTGTCTATAATACAATTCTAAATAACAGCAGTACTGCTGTGATTTAATATCACCCTAAGGATTTATTAATTGTATGTGTTCAGTCACCCTTAGGAAAAGAGATTATTGCCATTTCTCTAGAGATTCTTTGTATTTCTCCCTTTCTCTAACTGCAATTTGTTTTACTTGTTGAGAATATATACTTATAGCAGTATGCCTTGTATTGGTCTTCTGTTTAAGTGTAAATGGACTAGGGTCATTTGAATTAGATTGTAGAGATTTCACTAAGTGAAAATGGTATTGTGATTATTTCATTTGAAATTGAATATTAGAATGCCAATAATATACATGCATGTAACTGTCATGCATATAAAGATGAATATTAATACCATCAGGCCATACATTTATGATATGGCTAGATTTTCTAATTTGGTTCTGGGATATCTTCATCTTCCCCTAAAGCCAGTGTCAAATGATGCTTTAGCCTTCTCCCTCCCTGGAGTCCTCAGTGGCAGTCCCTGTTCTACACCACTGTACCTGGTGGTAGCTCAGTCTTTACAGATACAATACGGCAGCTCAGTACAACTCTGACAGTCATGATACAGCAACACTGTCTCTGGCAGGCATAGAACAGCAACAGTTCTTCTCACTGCAGCACAGGTCTGTACAGCAGCTCTCTTAACCACATCCTCCTCATCAGAGGCGGCTCTAGGCTTTGTCAGGCCTTAGGCAAAACTTAGACATGAGGCCCCATTCACGTCCATAATGGGAAAAATAATTAAAGCGATAAAAAAGTAGCTGTATATATCACCTATATTAAGAGACTTAAATCCTATGAACTATGAATTCACAGTTTCTAAAATGTTCTCTAACCAATTATTCATTAACCTCTTGCCGTCCGCGCTATAGCCGAGTGACGGCCACAGCGCGGACCTGAATTTCCAGGAGGCTGTCATATGACGTCCTCCCCTGTGCACGCGCCCTATTGAGCGCGCGCGGAGTGCACTGTGATCACCGAGTCACTGAGACTCGGGTGATCACCGATTCGAGTAAGGGGCCGGTCCTGGCCCCCTACCATGTGATCAGCTGTCAGCCAATGACAGCTGATCACATGATGTAAACAAAAGATCGGTAATCTTTTTTTTTCTCCACATGCTGACAGCGTGAGGAGAAAGAAAAGCCGATCACTGGCTCAGCTGCAAGGGACATCGGTCCCGAAGAGGAAGAGGCACATCTGCCTCATCTGTGCCACATTCCATTGCCACCTAACAGTGCCCACATTGCCACCTATTAATGCCCACAAATGCCACCTATCAATGCCCACAAGTGCCACCTATCAATGCCCACCAGTGGTGCCAATCAGTGCCACCTAGCAGTGCTGCCTATCAGTGTAACTGATCAGTGCCCATTATTGCCACCCATCAGTGCCCATCACTGCCACCCATCAGTGCCCATCACTGCCACCTATCAGTGCCTATCACTGCCGCCTCATCAGCGTACATCAATGAAGGGGAAAAATTACCAGTTTAAATTTTTTTATAACAAAATATAAAAAATAAAATTCGGTCTTTTTACATTTTTTTACAACAAAAAAATTAAAAAATCCCAGAGGTGATCAAATACCACCAAAAGAAAGCTCTATTTGTGGGGAAAAAAATGATAAAAATTTCATTTGGGTACAGTGTTGTATGACTGCGCAATTGTCATTCAAAGTGCGACAGCGCTAAAAGCTGAAAATTGGTCTGGATAGGAGGGGGGTTTAAGTGCCCAGTAAGCAAGTGGTTAATCAAAATTATATATATATATATATATATATATATATATATATATATATATATATATATATATATATATATATATATAATTTATTTATTTATTTATTTATTTTTTATTACACCCACACAAATATAGATACAATTTGTGCAGCTGCTACTAACAATGTGTTTAGGTTATAACAAAAGTCAAAAAACATATTTCTCCATTTACATGAAGGTCAGGGTAATATAACCCAACACAGAGTTTCTTCTTACATCATAGTCTGCAGGATTCCCCCTTACATTGCAAGGAGGAGAGGAGATTTTATGTAAAGGGGAATGCTGCAGATCATGATGTAAGAGGGAATGCTGCAGACTGGTGTAAAGGGGAACTCTGATGTAAGGGGGCTCTGGTGACCAGAGATCACCTTATATCAGAGTGCACAGCATTCCCCTTTACATCAGGGTCCGCAGAGTTCCAACTTGCATCTAAAACAGGAACTCTGATATGGAGGGGACCCTGGTGACCACAGACCATCTTCCACAGAGTGAATGCACTAAGGTAAGGGGGGGGGGGGTTACTGATATCAGGAGGAACTTTTAATCATTCTCCCTTTACCTTACTGTATTCACTCCACCTTACATCAGTGATCCCCCTCAGACTGGCCTTGCAGCACTGTCACTGACCTCCTTTCAGGTGCACCTTGCACGGCTCAGTCAGATAGTACTTTCTAGGCTCCAGCTTGGTGGCTCTGGTTTTATCCCATATTATCCTCTCCACATTCTGCACACATGTGACTCCTCACGTGACCCCTGTCCTGGCAGCGCTCCTGCTCTTGACTCCTCTGTAGACCCCCCCAGAGACTGCAGACATGATACAAGAGATGGTCAGAGACTCTGCGGACATGATACAAGAAATGGTCAAAGACTGTGCAGACAAGATACAGGAAATGGTTAGAGAATGTGCAGACATGATACAGGAGATGGTCAGAGACTGTGCAGACATTATACAGGAGACGGTCAGAGACTGTATGGACATACTACAGGAGATGGTCATAGACTGTGGGGATATGATACAGGAGATGTTCAGAGACTGTGTGGATATGATACAGGAGATGGTCAGAGACTGTGCGGACATGATACAGGAGATGGTCAGAGACTGTGCGGACATGATACAGGAGATGGTCAGAGACTGTGCGGACATGATACAGGAGATGGTCAGAGACTGTGCAGACATGATACAGGAGATGGTCAAGGACTGTGCAGACATGATACAGGAGATGGCCAGAGACTCTGCAGACATGATACAAGAAATGGCCAAAGACTGTGCGGACACGATACAGGAAATGGTTAGAGAATGTGCAGACATGATACAGGAGACGGTCAGAGACTGTGGAGACATGATACAGGAGATGGTCAGAGACTGTGGGGACATGATACAGGAGATGGTCAGAGACTGTGCAGACATGATACAGGAGATGGTCAGAGACTGTACAGACATGATACAGGAGATGGTCAAAGACTGTGCAGACATGATACAGGAGATGGTCATAGACTGTGCAGACATGATACAGGAGATGGTCAAAGACTGTGCAGACATGATACAGGAGATGGTCAGAGACTGTGCAGACATGATACAGGAGATGGTCAGAGACTCTGCAGACATGATACAAGAAATGGCCAAAGACTGTGCGGACACGATACAGGAAAAGGTTAGAGAATGTGCAGACATGATACAGGAGACGGTCAGAGACTGTGGGGACATGATACAGGAGATGGTCAGAGACTGTGCAGACATGATACAGGAGACGGTCAGAGACTGTGGGGACATGATACAGGAGATGGTCAGAGACTGTGTGGACATGATACAGGAGATGGTCAGGGACTGTGCACATATGATACAGGAGATGGTCAGAGACTGTGCAGACATTCTACATAAGATAGTCAGAGACTGCAAACATGCTGTAGAAGATGGTGAGAGACTATCCGGTTATGATACAGGAGATGGTCTTAGACTGTGCAGACAGGCACCAAACACTGGAGCCATAGCCTCAGATGATATCGCCACAGACAGGGTGCAGAGCAGACAGATGATCCCTCTATACACTCCTTGGTTCCTACTACAAGCAGTGAAGCAGGAGAAGCAGACACGTTCACTTTGAGCACCATTCTGGTAGATGTAGTCTCTGCAGAGTGCAGGCACTGGTGGGCCAAGTCTAGTGTGTGGTGTGGAGAACTACAACTCCTTCCATGTAATGTGGTGCCGGGACAAGATCATCCAGTGCCCATGGCAAAGGTGTTAAACTGCACCCCACTACCCAGGTGGAGTAGGGGCTGGGGTGCAGTTTGTAGCGACATGCACAATTTAATAGCAGTATGCAAAAAATTTATCAGTGTGAGGAAAAATGTCTGTGTGTGTTGTGTCACTAGAAGGAATAGGTGCCCCTGCTTCTGTGGTGTGAGTCTAAAGCGAAGTAGGCACGTTTTTTTTTTTTTGTGCAGCTGGTGTGCGGAAGAAAAGATAGATAAATGGATTTACCCCAACCACACAAATGAGACAGATGGAGGAATCCTCCCCTTCTGTGCCATTGTAGTCTGACAGTGGGACTCCCCCCGATGTCAGAATACACTGATCAGTCTGCAACCATTTCGCTTTGGCCGCTGATTGAAAGAAAATTTTCTAGCATGGCCATTCGACAGAAGTTGATCTACTGATTGATTTCTGTTGAATAGAAAGGGGGAAGGCCACACACAGACTGAAATTTGTCGGGTCCCTAGTAAACTGGCCGATTTTTGCTCTGTGTGCGCTTAAGGGACTCTGTGTAATTGTGAAGGAGGAGTGGTGCAATCAGAGGGAGAGGGCAACTCTGGTGCTAAATTTTGTGTTCTATTGTCAACCTAAAATTCAGATTCCTTGTTATAGATTAGCAGCTACACACTGATATCCCAAAATGATTGATAATGAGTCACTGCAGAGAGGTTTTTTTACATTTATAACTGCATATGTCACTGATCACAGGCTTGGGGCTTAATTCTAGTAGACCCTCACCTCCTTTGCAAGCAAAACACATAGCCTTTAGTAAATGTCCAGTAAAGTTTTCTGAGCCTGAGAAGTAGTGAAGTTGTCCTGGTCTGTGATCTCATCATAGTTGCAGGATACTGATAATTTAACAGTAATCTGCAAGCACTGATTGCAGACTGACACAGCCAAGACGTTTTACAAATCTGGCATTGCTGACACTAGTAATCCAGCAGCAAATACATTAGCACCTCACCTTACTAGCAGCTCCCATGGATTGAATGAAGATCTTGTGTGATAGTCTGGGGAGAGCTCTGGTAACTGCTGGGCTGGACAGTGATCGGTGCTGCAGAGTGTACAGTGTGATGAACTTTCTTAGCCTGCTCCGCCCACCTCTCCTGCTGCTCAGACTGTGCAAGCTCCAATCCAGCCAGGCAAACGCAGGAGGATCATCCATCTCCTGTATGGGCACTCAGGGGCGGACTGACCATTGAGCCACTCGGGCACTGCCCGAGGGCCCTGGGCCACTAGAGGGCCCCATCAGGGTTGCCAGCCTCAGTAAAACCAGGGACAATATGTATAAATCTGTGTTTTTTTTACATCTGTCTGTGTATACTGTGTGTACATGTATGTGTATACTGTGTGATTGTATACTGTGTGTGTACTGTGTGGCCCCATAATCTCTGATTGCCTGGGGGCCCTATAATCTCCTATTGCCCGGGGGCCCCATGAGTTATCAGTCCGCCCCTGTGGGCACTGGTATGGCTGCAGCTATAGAGAGGAGGCACTCAGTGTGCACAACGTTCACAACCTCAGCTCAGGCCATTTCTCCTGCACTGAATGAGCATAGTGCAGCTTGCAATCCAGCCCCCCCACCTTCCAGCTCTGGTGTCGGCTTTCTGAGAAGGCTAGGAGGCAGTAAAGGTCATGATTTGTTCTCCATGTGAGGGGGATGTTACAGCCGACACAGCTGGAACCTGCATGGCTTTACCCGCTGACCAGTTACATTCCCCTCTCATTCACGTTCAGCAAAGTAGGCGGGTTTTGCGAGGCCCCTGTGAGTGCGAGGCCTTAGGCCACCGCCTACTTTGCCTAATTAGAGAGCCGCCTCTGCTCCTCATAGTATCATAGTCTCTGCACACAGGTCTCAGCAGCAGCTCTATGTGGCTTCCTCTTATGTAGCTCCCACGCACTATTCTGTGCACAACACGGGCTCTCCTCCTCTTCCCCTATGAGGGGTGGTGGTCAGGTTCATTGTCTGGCTGTCAGTGCAGTCATGTGCAGTCCCCTTCTCATCTTCCCCTTTTCTCTGCTGCCACACTGTCCTATCACACTGGGAAAGACACAAGGAAAGGTGGGGTGCGACAGGCTGTGTGGCTGCTGCCCCTTTAAAGGGCAACAACCGGCAGGGCTACATATAAATGACAATAAATATAATCAAAATGGAAGACCGAGACATCATGGCTGGCTAGAAAAGCCTATGGCTTCATTCACATGGCTGTAAAAAAAATGCATTTACAAGTATTTTTTATTTAGGAATCTGAACACAGCTGCATTGTTTTCTTTTACAAAGAGTTTTATTGATATCCATATCAACTTTACTGCTTGACATTTTGATGGGTAAAAAAATCGTAATAAAAAGATAACATGCTTTAAAAAAAGAAAAAAAGAAAAATACATAAAAGCAATTAGAAATGCTCAGGTCCCAGGAATGCCAAAATAGGCCATACGTAACATCCAGGAGGGAAAAATTGCATTCTGTGGTTTCGTTATTCTGAGAGACATTACTTAAAATATAGAACTAAATCATCCACATCAAATAGGGTATTGCCCATTACTAAACAGATATTCCAAAAATCTATGTTAACGAGAGTATAACTGTGAACAGTACTAGGTAGTTAACCATGTAACCATCTCATCCAGGCCTACGCCTGGTGGCCTGATGGATTTAAAGGTAAGAATGAGAAATAAGACTAAAGAAAGGGAGAATAAGGAAGAAGCAGAGTCTAAGGTTAGAAAAGAAGAAAGGGGAGCCGAGGGGCGGAGCCAAGCGGAGTAGACATGCCTGCCTGAAGCTCTGCTCTCTGAGAGAACGATAAAGCCAAATAACGGCAGGTGTTCGCCAAACACACGCACATAAAATATATCAATTTGGGACCACAGCACTCCTGAATTTGGGGGTCTCAGTCCCGGTGTTGCTGGACAGAATATGGGTCCCAAAATCAACAAAACAGCGTCGCCTCACAGCACAGCCAAAACGGCGCTGCAGCAGTCTGCCTCAGGTACCTCCAGCGGTGATGATATCGACATAAAGGCATATACTGTCACACAGACTGCACCATATGATTTTGAATTACACTGTTGGTATTTGGAAGATTCACCTCAGAACAAAATTACCTCACCACCTCACCTCACTACACTGAAACAAATAGAGAAAATGCTTCAAAAAGCATTGAAAAAGCATTGAAAACCACCTCTGACCATATTACTACTAGTCTTACCAAGGAAATAAGAGCTGGGACAGCGCCTATCCACACTTGAAGCCAGAGTAGATGACTTAGAAATTAACAATGTAGAATGCTATAATAAAAATTGCCAAAATGCAACATTACAGACAAGATTAGAAGATTACGAAAATCGTGCTAGACGCTCTAATTTGCGTATTATGTCGCACACACACGGTCGGACTTTTCAACCGGACTTGTCCGACGGACCAAATCCGGCGGACAATCCGATCATGTGTGGGCTTCACCGGACCTTCAGCGGACTTTTCCAGTCACAAATCTGACGGACTTTAAATTTGGAACATGCTTCAAATCTTTACGTCGTAACTCCGCCGGACCCAGAAATCCGTTCGTCTGTATGCTAGTCCGAAGGACAAAAACCCACGCTAGGGCAGCTATTGGCTACTGGCTATCAAGTTCCTTATTTTAGTCCAGTGTACGTCATCACGTACGAATCCGTTGGACTTTGGTGTGATTGTGTGTAGGCAAGTCCGGTCGTTAGAAAGTCTGTTAAAAGTCCGCCAAAAGTCCGTTGAAAGTCTGTTGAAAGTCTGTGTGACGGAAATTCAGATGGAAAATGTCCGATAGAGCCTACACACAGTCAGAATTCCCAACAACAAGCTCCCATCGAACATTTTCTGTTGGAAAATCTGACCGTGTGTACGGGGCATAAGAGCTATCTTTTCCATTTTCAGAACTTCATACTTTTAGGATCCATTCTTCATCTATCTCTTGATTATTAAGACAGCTAAACAGTCTTATTATCTTTATTATCTTTTTTAGTCATTTATCGCCTCAAGGAGATACTTTAATTGTTTTAACAAGTTCTTAAAATAACATATTGTAACTGCTTTACTCCAGATCCAAGATAAATGGAATAATGGTCAAAATGGATCAATTTTCAATATTCATGTTTCTTTTCCATTATTTGTCCCCCAGTTCCTGCTAGTGCTAAAATATTCCCGTTACTTATGGAAACTTGCTACTAGTAGGCTTGTTTGTTCTTTCGGGAATGTTTTTTGCGCTCCTTTTTGCTACTTTTGGTTAGTTAATTGATATAGTGGACAATCGACAGTGGCCAATGTACCCCCCCCCCCCCAATGGAAGTGTTATGAGATTATATATGTTTTATTTACTATTCAAAATGAAGAATATTCATGTTTTATTATTAAATCTTCTACCCTTTCCTTTTCTATCCTTCCCTACCCCCCCCCCCCTTCCGGAGGCAGGTCTAGCTACACAATGTTTTGGAAAACATTATATCTTACCTCATGCATTCATAACCCTATGGCTCCGTTAAATATACTATCCCTGAATGTTAAGGGCCTGAACATTCCACAAAAACACACCAAAGCCTTTCGCTCCTTTGCCACTAGAAAAGCACATATCTTGTGCCCTCAAGAAACCCACTTCACACTACAATTCACTCACAGCTCTACACAGCGTCAGCTTCAACTAAACAGTGAGGCGTACTTATTGCTTTTCACCGCAATAACCCATTTACATTATTATCGAATCGAATCACATAAAACAGGAACGTTACTTTTATGTGGAGATTTACAATCTCTCTTTCCCTTTCTAGACAAATCACCTATATCTCAATCAAATGTCCCTAATAGACACTCTTTTTCACAACTTATTACAAAACATAATTTAGTAGACTCCTGGCGTGAGCTGAATCCAACTAATTTACCCATTATTCACATCCTCATTGCTCATTCTCACGAATAGAAGACATATTCCTAACTACAGGTATGGTGCCTGATATCCTAACATCCAAAATTTTACCAACCCCATGGTCAGATCATAGTGCGATACTTACCACTATAGCCTCTACCATTCCAAAAGCACATGATCCGACTTGGCTTCTTAGAGATTACTTACTTAAAAACCCAACACATAAACTTGATGTTGAATTTCCACTGAAAGAATACATTGTAGACAACTATACCCCTGATATATCCCCGCTCACTCTATGGAAAGCTCACAAACCACTTTTACATGGCATATGTATGAGACAAGCGGCATTATTTAATCAAGAACGTATATAACAAATTAGAAGCAAACTTTAATACTTGCTAAAAGGCATTTCAATCCAATCCTTCCCCTTTGTATCAATTGCAATTGGATAAGGCTAAACTTGAACTGCTTCTCACAGAATCAGCAGATAAAAACTATCAATCCATCATGCCACAATTTTTACATGAAAGCTAATAAACCAGAAACTCTATTAGCCCGCACGCTAAAATCTCACAACTCTCCCACTAAACCTATTCGCCTCAAAATATCTAAAGATGTATACTCCAATAACCCAAGGAAAATACTTAAAGTTTAAAACACATTTAAACACTTTATATTCTTCTGACACTGAGCTGGTCCTGATGGATTTTCCACACTATATTATAGTACATATAATGAAACATTATCACCCACCTTAACTAATGCCTTCAACTCTATACTATCAGGTCACCCATTTAGACAGGAAACATTAACAGCAATTATTTGTATGCTTCTAAAACCAAACTCGAACGATAGCATCTGTTTGAACTATCGTCCTATCTCTTTACTAAATGTAGATGTAGCACCCTCTACCTTTTAGGTAAAAGCTAGAATAGGATTTTCTGGTTTTAAAGCTTTCAGTGTAGGCAAATTTACCCAGGCCTGCGCTTTAGGTTGGGCCTGGTTGTTTTGATTTGGGACTGGGAGTGTTTAGTGTAGTGGTGGGTGTGACCACCTGTGCTCCAACTCAGAGGCGCCTCCCCTGCTTTCAGGAAGATTGTTCTAGAACAGAGGTTGGACCTGAGGTTTGAGTGGCAGGCAGCTCATGTGAGGAGGAGCTCTGACCAATTAATTTTGGTATTGGCAGGGGGCAGGCCTCCCATATAAGCTGAGGTCACATGCTGCCAGGGAGGAGTTCTGAAGGAGTAGGAAAAGGAGAATGGAGTTATAGGTAGCTGCCGCAGGGCATCGCCACGTGGGAGGTGCACAGAGCGTGGAGGAGGGATGGAGGAGCTGCTAAGATGTATTCCTGGATAAAAATCTTCACCATGGAGTTGGTGTCAAGCTGCTGTGACCGGGGAACACAGGACTTGCACACAGGAGAAAATCCGTGAAGGAGAAGCAACAGTAGGAACAAGGAGAGTAGATCAACGTTCTGTGACTGGGGAACACAGAACTTGCCCTTTTTTGAGACGGTCAGTGTGAAAGAAGAAAAAGGAGAATTGTTGAGAGTAGTGCGGAATGCTGTGGCCAGGGAACACAGTGTTTGCAGTTATGAACTGGCTGGGAACAGTAGTCCGCTTATTACCATGTGCTAGGCCGTCGGGGAGAGGTACCGAGTATCTCTGGCCTGGTAAAGCACTTTGGTAATACCTTCCAAGAGACTGTGTAGCAACCAAATTCACTGAGCCACCGGGGAGAGGTATTGCATGCCTCTGGCTTATTGATTTGCTAAAGCCACACCATTCAGAGACTTTAATGCAGTAACAAAGTACAGCCAGCAAGTTGGGGTTATTCAGAGTGATCCCTTCGTGTTCTATTGGAAGTGAAGCAACAGTAATCTAACAGTTTTGCAGTAGAGGATTTGTACAAGAAGAGAGGAATTCAGAAGAGTAAAATTCTGCAGGAGTCCATGCAGAGGAGGAGGAGCAATAGTCTGCAGAGGAGATATGCAGAGAAACTAGAATGTGAATGTTAGAGGTGCATCATTTCAAGGCTAAAGCTGCTAATCAATGTTTTACCAATGTGATGACAATCCAATAAGTGCTATGGGCATCCCATATATTCCTTTACCCCAACCAAGTTGTATCCTGCAATAAACGCAACAAAACTATGCAAATGACTGCTCATTGTCTCAAGTGATATATGAGGGTCTGGCAGCAGGGTGATTTGGCGGATTGTTTGTCAGTAGTGCTCACACCATGGCTACATAGATATTAAAATATTAGCCAAAATCCTTGCTACTAGACTTAATACATTCATTGGTAAATTTATACATAAAGACCAAGTAGGATTTATCCCTATCCAACAAGCAAGTGATAATATTAGACGTGCCACCCTTCTATCATCACATGCTGCGAAATTAAGCCGCATCCCAGCCTGTTTCCTCTCATTAGATATAAAAAAGGCTTTTGATTCAATTTCATGGTCCTATATGCACTATACTCTTAATAAATGGGGATTTGACACATCAAGGATGCCTGCTCTCACCTTTATTATTTGCTTTGCTTATTGAACCTTTAGCACAAAGAATAAGAATGGAACCTTCTATAACTACAATAGAAATGGGAGGTTGTCACCACAAGATATGTTTATCTTGTATTGCATCCTTCTATTTTTAGCTTCACCTCAAATTTCAGCTCCTAACCTTATGAATATACTAAAAAAAACGATTTGGTCATCTCAGGCCTTACGGCTAATACTCAAAAATCGTCAGCACTGAACATCTCGTTAACCACTGCAGAAAAATGAATTGTACAAGAATCATTACCCTTTAAATGGGCTACACATAGCATTCCTTATTTGGGTATGCAGCTCACTGCCAGCCACTTGGATTTATTTTCCGCCAACTATCCCTCTTTACTAAAATTAACGACAAACTTGCTTTTAACCAGTTGCCGACCGCCGCACGACGATGTACGTCGGCAGAGCGGCACGGGCAGGCAAAAGGACTTACAGGTACGTCCTTGCCTGCCCGCGGGTAGGGGGGTCCATCCATTCGTGGCCCCCCCCCTCGCAATCGCTCCTGGCCAATCAAATCATCTCCCTGCCTCTGTATTGTACACAGAGGCAGAGGAAATGATGTCATCTCTCCTTGGCTCGGCATTTTCCGTTCCGGCGCCGAGGAGAGAAGACTGTAATGTGAGTGCACAACACACACACAGTAGAACATGCCAGGCACACATTACACCCCTGATCCCCCCCCGATTACCCCCTGATCCCCCCCAATCACCCCTCCCCCCTCCCTGTCACACTGACACCAAGCAGGTTTTTTTTGTTTTGTTTTGTTTTTTTTCTGATTACTGCATGGTGTCAGTTTGTGACAGTTACTGTGGTAGGGCAGTAAGTGTTAGCCCCCTTTAGGTCTAGGGTACCCCCCTAACCCCCCCTAATAAAGTTTTAACCCCTTGATCATCCCCTGTCGCCAGTGTCACTAAGCGATAATTTTTCTGATCGCTGTATTAGTGTCACTGGTTACGCTAGTTAGGGACGTAAATATTTAGGTTCGCCGTCAGCGTTTTATAGCGTCAGGGACCCCCATATACTACCTAATAAATGTTTTAACCCCTTGATTGCCCCCTAGTTAACCCTTTCACCACTGATCACCGTATAAGTGTTACGGGTGACGCTGGTTAGTTTGTTTATTTTTTATAGTGTCAGGGCACCCGTCGTTTATTACCGAATAAAGGTTTAGCCCTCTGATCGCCCGGCAGTGATATGCGTCGCCCCAGGCAGCGTCAGGTTAGCGCCAGTACCGCTAACACCCACGCACGCAGCATACGCCTCCCTTAGTGGTATAGTATCTGAACGGATCAATATCTGATCCGATCAGATCCATACTAGCGTCCCCAGCAGTTTAGGGTTCCCAAAAATGCAGTGTTAGCGGGATCAGCCCAGATACCTGCTAGCACCTGCGTTTTGCCCCTCCGCCCGGCCCGGCCCAGCCCAGCTCACCCAAGTGCAGTATCGATCAATCTCTGTCACTTACAAAACACTAAACGCATAACTGCAGCGTTCGCAGAGTCAGGCCTGATCCCTGCGATCGCTAACAGTTTTTTTGGTAGCATTTTGGTGAACTGGCAAGCACCAGCCCCAAGCAGTGTCAGGTTAGCGTCAGTACCGCTAACACCCACCGTACACCTCCCTTAGTGGTGTAGTATCTGAACGGATCAATATCTGATCCGATCAGATCTATTCTAGCGTCCCCAGCAGTTTAGGGTTCCCAAAAACGCAGTGTTAGCGGGATCAGCCCAGATACCTGCTAGCACCTGCGTTTTGCCGCTCCGCCCGGCCCAGCCCAGCCCACCCAAGTGCAGTATCGATCGATCACTGACACTTACAAAACACTAAACGCATAACTGCAGTGTTCGCAGAGTCAGGCCTGATCCCTGCGCTCGCTAACAGTTTTTTTGGTAGCTTTTTATTGAACTGGCAAGCACCAGTGGCCTAGTACACCCCGGTCGTAGTCAAACCCGCACTGCAGTAACACTTGTTTACGTGGCGAGTCCCATAAGTGCAGTTCAAGCTGGTGAGGTGGCAAGCACAAGTAGTGTCCCGCTGCCACCAAGAAGACAAACACAGGCCCATCGTGCCCATAATGCCCTTCCTGCTGCATTCGCCAATCCTAATTGGGAACTCACCGCTTCTGCAGCACCCGTACTTCCCCCATTCACATCCCCAACCAAATTAGTCGGCTGCATGAGAGGCATTTTCTTTATGTCCTCCCGAGTACCCCTACCCAACGAACCCCCCCAAAAAAGATGTCGTGTCTGCAGCAAGCGCGGATATAGGCGTGACATCCGCTATTATTGTCCCTCCTGTCCTGAAAATCCTGGTCTTTGCATTGGTGAATGTTTTGAACGCTACCATTCACTAGTTGAGTATTAGCGTAGGGTACATCATTGCACAGACTAGGCGCACTTTCACAGGGTCTCCCAAAATGCCATCGCATTTTGAGAGACCCGAACCTGGAACCGGTTACAGTTATAAAAGTTACAGTTACAAAAAAAAGTGTAAAAAAAAAAAAAAAATACAAACAAAAATATTAAAAAAAAAAAAAAATAGTTGTCGTTTTATTGTTCTCTCTCTCTCTATTCTCTCTCTATTGTTCTGCTCTTTTTTACTGTATTCTATTCTGCAATGTTTGATTGTTATTATGTTTTATCATGTTTGCTTTTCAGGTATGCAATTTTTTATACTTTACCGTTTACTGTGCTTTAGTGTTAACCATTTTTTTGTCTTCAGGTACGGCATTCACGACTTTGAGTGGTTATACCAGAATGATGCCTGCAGGTTTAGGTATCATCTTGGTATCATTCTTTTCAGCCAGCGGTCGGCTTTCATGTAAAAGCAATCCTAGCGGCTAATTAGCCTCTAGACTGCTTTTACAAGCAGTGGGAGGGAATGCCCCCCCCCACCGTCTTCCGTGTTTTTCTCTGGCTCTCCTGTCTCAACAGGGAACCTGAGAATGCAGCCGGTGATTCAGCCAGCTGACCATAGAGCTGATCAGAGACCAGAGTGGCTCCAAACATCTCTATGGCCTAAGAAACCGGAAGCTACGAGCATTTTATGACTTAGATTTCGCTGGATGTAAATAGCGCCATTGGGAAATTGGGGAAGCATTTTATCACACTGATCTTGGTGTGGTCAGATGCTTTGAGGGCAGAGGAGAAATCTAGGGTCTAATAGACCCCATTTTTTTCAAAAAAGAGTACCTGTCACTACCTATTGCTATCATAGGGGATATTTACATTCCCTGAGATAACAATAAAATGATTTTAAAAAAAATGAAAGGAACAGTTTAAAAATAAGATAAAAAAGCAAAAAAATAATAAAGAAAAAAAAAAAAAGCACCCCTGTCCCCCCTGCTCTCGCACTAAGGTGAACGCAAGCGTCGGTCTGGCGTCAAATGTAAACAGCAATTGCACCATGCATGTGAGGTATCACCGCGCAGGTCAGATCGAGGGCAGTAATTTTAGCAGTAGACCTCCTCTGTAAATCTAAAGTGGTAACCTGTAAAGGCTTTTAAAGGCTTTTAAAAATGTATTTGATTTGCTGCCACTGCACGTTTGTGCGCAATTTTAAAGCATGTCATGTTTGGTATCCATGTACTCGGCCTAAGATCATCTTTTTTATTTCATCAAACATTTGGGCAATATAGTGTGTTTTAGTGCATTAAAATTTTAAAAAAAGTGTGTTTTTTCCCCAAAAAATGCGTTTGAAAAATCGCTGTGCAAATACTGTGTGAAAAAAAAATGAAACACCCACCATTTTAATCTGTAGGGCATTTGCTTTAAAAAAATATATAATGTTTGGGGGTTCAAAGTAATTTTCTTGCAAAAAAAAAATAATTTTTTCATGTAATCAAAAAGTGTCAGAAAGGGCTTTGTCTTCAAGTGGTTAGAAGAGTGGGTGATGTGTGACATAAGCTTCTAAATGTTGTACATAAAATGCCAGAACAGTTCAACCCCCCCCAAATGACCCATTTTGGAAAGTAGACACCCCAAGCTATTTGCTGAGAGTCATGTCGAGTCCATGGAATATTTTATATTGTGACACAAGTTGCGAGAAAGAGACAAATTTTTTTTTTTTTTTTTGCACAAAGTTGTCACTAAATGATATATTGCTTAAACATGCCATGGGAATATGTGAAATTACACCCCAAAATACATTCTGTTGCTTCTCCTGACTATGGGGATACCACATGCGTGGGACTTCTTGGGAGCCTAGCCGCGCACGGGACCCCGAAATCCAAGCACCGCCTTCAGGCTTTCTAAGGGCGTAAATTTTTGATTTCACTCTTCACTGCCTATCACAGTTTCGGAGGCCATGGAATGCCCAGGTGGCACAAACCCCCCCAAATGACCCCATTTTGGAAAGTAGACACCCCAAGCTATTTGCTGAGCGGTATAGTGAGTATTTTGCAGACCTCACTTTTTGTCACAAAGTTTTGAAAATTGAAAAAAGAAAAAAAAAATTTTTTTCTTGTCTTTCTTCATTTTCAAAAACAAATGAGAGCTGCAAAATACTCACCATGCCTCTCAGCAAATAGCTTGGGGTGTCTACTTTCCAAAATGGGGTCATTTGGTGGGGGGGTTCGTGCCACCTGGGCATTCCATGGCCTCCGAAACTGTGATAGGCAGTGAAGAGTGAAATCAAAAATTTACACCCTTAGAAATCCTGAAGGCGGTGATTGGCTTTCGGGGCCCCGTACGCGGCTAGGCTCCTAAAAAGTCCCACACATGTGGTATCTCCATACTCAGGAGAAGCAGCTTAATGTATTTTGGGGTGCAATTCCACATATGTCCATGGCCTGTGTGAGCAATATATCATTTAGTGACAACTTTGTGCAAAAAAAAAAAAAAATTGTCACTTTCCCGCAACTTGTGTCAAAATATAAAATATTCCATGGACTCAACATGCCTCTCAGCAAATAGCTTGGGGTATCTACTTTCCAAAATGGGGTCATTTGGGGGGGGTTTATGCCATCTGGGCATTTTATGGCCTTCAAAACTGTGATAGGTAGTGAGGAGTAAAATCAAAAATTTACACCCTTAGAAATCCTGAAGGCAGTGATTGGTTTTCGGGGCCCCGAACGCGGTTAGGCTCCCAAAAAGTCCCACACATGTGGTATCCCCATACTCAGGAGAAGCAGCTAAATGTATTTTGGGGTGCAATTCCACATATGCCCATGGCCTGTGTGAGCAATATATCATTTAGTGACAACTTTTTGTAATTTTTTTTTTTTTGTCATTATTCAATCACTTGGGACAAAAAAAAAATATTCAATGGGCTCAACATGCCTCTCAGCAATTTCCTTGGGGTGTCTACTTTCCAAAATGGGGTCATTTGTGGGGGTTTTGTACTGCCCTGCCATTTTAGCACCTCAAGAAACGACATAGGCAGTCATAAATTAAAGGCTGTGTAAATTCCAGAAAATGTACCCTAGTTTGTAGGCGCTATAACTTTTGTGCAAACCAATAAATATATACTTATTGACATTTTTTTACCAAAGACATGTGGCCGAATACATTTTGGCCTAAATGTATGACTAAAATTGAGTTTATTGGATTTTTTTAGAACAAAAAGTAGAAAATGTCATTTTTTTTCAAAATTTTCGGTCTTTTTCCGTGTATGGCGCAAAAAATAAAAACGGCAGAGGTGATCAAATACCATCAAAAGAAAGCTCTATTTGTGGAAGAAAAGGACGTAAATTTCGTTACAGCATTGGGTACAGCATTGCATGACCGCGCAATTAGCAGTTGAAGCGACGCAGTGCCAAATTGTAAAAAGTGCTCTGGTCAGGAAGGGGGTAAATCCTTCCGGGGCTGAAGTGGTTAAAATGGTAATCTATACGGACATAGGTTGGGAAAATAAATATAATAAAGATGGACATACTTCCTAAATTCCTGTACCTTTTCAGAGTTCTTCCAATACACACATCCTGGCCTATTTCCTTAGAATAATACAACAAAAATTTATAAAATTTACTTGGGGGAAACTCAAACCACGAATATCTAGAGAAACCTTATTCCTTCCCAAAATTCATGGTGGCCTAGCACAATCCATAAAATATCACTCCAAAACTGAGATTCCCCTGTGGGTTACCATCGAAGCAATAGATTGTGACCCTCTCTCCACACACAATATTTTATGGTTACGTCCCATAGATCGTAAAACTTTAAAAAACCCAATAGCTTAACATTCTCTAGCTATCTGGGATAGACTCAAAATCTCTCATGATCTGCAATCCAAACTTAATCCACTTCTCTCTTTTCTTAAAAACCCAGCTTTCTATCCAGCATGGACTTATCCCAGATCTTTTTGGTCCTAAATACAACAATCCGTCACTTCCCAGACTTATGCAAGTCTTTTGGGCTCCCCCAATCAGAAATATTTTGTTACCTTCAAATTAAGAACTTTAGTATTCCTTTCCTAAGCATTGACGATTCTGTAGATGATTTTACTAAGTTTGAAAATATATGCATGAAAGACCCTCATGCCAGAGGTCTCATATCAACAATATACTCCACATTGCTTGTTAATTCAGATGTTAAATTACCATCTTATGTGGTGAAATGGGAAAAAGATCTTGATCAAACTACAGATAAAACAGAATGGTCTGCAATCTGGTACAATATCAAATCTTTTTCTCCTAATGTGACAGATATTGAAACCACCTATAAGGTACTCCCACGCTGGTATTTGGTTCCTGCTACATAAGCTAAATTTGCGCTGATTACTCAGGTCTCTGCTTCCGTGGCTGTTCAGAACAAGGAACATATATACATATGTGGTGGAATTGTTCTATTATAAAAAAAAAATTCCGGAAAAAGGTTTTTATACTTGCTTCAGAAATGTTTGAAATAACAATAATACCAGATCCAGAAATTGTCCTTTTAATTATAAAACCTGATTACATGACTCGTAAACAATTAAGGCTATTCATACAACTTATGACGGCCGTGAAGCAGACAATAACTAAAGCATGGAAAACTCTCTTCATAGCAGAAACCAAGCACAGAATGAATCGGTCATTGTTGCATGCAAAAATGGAAGCCCTAGATTAAGAAAATCTGAAAGGATATGAAGGTCTATGAAAACCATGGATCACTCCAGTCATGGTAACTAACATTTTTATATGCAACAATAATAAAACTATAATTCCCCGTACACACGGTCGGATTTTCCGATGGAAAATGTCCGATTGGAGCGTGTTGTCGGAAATTCCGACCGTGTGTGGGCTCCATCGGACATTTTCCATCGGATTTTCCGACACACAAAGTTTGAGAGCAGGATATAAAATTTTCCGACAACAAAATCTGTTGACGGAAATTCTGATCGTGTGTACAAAAATCCGACGGACAAAGTGCCACGCATGCTCAGAATAAATAAAGAGATGAAAGCTATTTGCCACTGCCCCGTTTATAGTCCCGACGTACATGTTTTACGTCACCGCGTTTAGAACGATCTGATTTTCCGACAACTTTGCGTGACCGTGTGTATGCAAGACAAGTTTGAGCCAACATCCGTCGGAAAAAATTCTAGGATTTTGTTGTCGGAATGTCCGAACAAAGTCTGACCGTGTGTACGGGGCATTAGAGTGGTGTCAAATCTAGAAGGTTTAGTATAATTAACCCAGGGCTGCCAAACCCAAAGGAATTTTTAATGGGTGTCTGAGAGGATAGCGGTCAATTTTTAAGAAACCATTATATTGTCCTTGCGATTTTTAACTGCCTCAAAACTAAGTACTGTTGTCTTCCATGCCCTTGCTATTGTTAGCTTGGTTGCAGTAAAGAGGTGCAGCGCCAACTGGCATTCCGGACGAAGCAATTCTGTAATCGGATTACAGAGAAGAGACTCATAGGGATCTCTTTTGAGGTTAGTATGAAGTATATTGTGAAGAAGGGAACAGACTCTGGCCCACAATCTGCACACCTTGGGGCAAGTCCACCAAATGTGTGCCATAGTGCCCTCCTGAGGACACCCTCGGAAACACAAGCTGGAATGAAACGGGCCAACCTAGCCAGTGTGTAGTACCACCTGTAAAGTACCTTGTAAGCATTTTCCAGGCAATAATAGAGGAATAAATCAACGATGTCAAACCAAAAGTTTGGGGTCGAGCCCTACAGAAACTTTCAAAGGGGGTCAAGGTGTAAGGGGTAGGCCGAGATTTTATAAGCCTTTGGAGAAAATATCGAAGCTGAAGGTAGCTAAAATGTTCTCCTAGAGGAATCTCATGGGAGGAACGTAGAGCCTCAAATGAGATTATCCTAGTGGGGGCAAACAAGGAGTGAATTTCTGTAAAACCATTTGCCATCCACCAGAAGAACTGCTGAGGGTTATCACACCCCGGTGGGAACAATGGGCAGTGAAGGATTTTGAGTAAGGGAAGATGAGGGGAAATCAGACGCGCAGAGTATTAAATCGAATCCCATAGACTGAGAATGAGCCCAGCACGGGCCCGATCGTGGTGGGGCGATGTGTAGAGGGGAGCCAGGGCAAGGAGGAGATTGGCATCGGATATGAATCTACTAAATAAATAGTGGCCCATAATGGCATTTGATATTTTTCGTGGAGATGGGTTAATGGGGCTATATTCGTAGCTGTGTAGTAGGCTTGCAAATTGGGGATCAAGAGTCCACTACTCATCCTGCGGGCATATAGTATTTGCTTATTAATCCTAGATCGGGTGGAGCCCCATACAAACTTCAGGATTTTGCATTGATGTATTCGCAGAATATGTAGAGGGATCGGAACCGGCAAGACTCTGAAAAAGTAAAGCAATTTTGGAATGTAGGTCATGCGAATCGCCACAATCCTACCAAACCAAGATAATGGGAGATGAGCCCAGGAGGATAACATGTCCGTCTGCTTTCCAAATAAGGAAGGAAAGTTGGCCTGGTAGAGTCCTGCATATGTTGGAGTAAGCCAGATCCCCAGATAAGGTATAAAAGACATCCATTGAAATGTGAAGATACTTTGTAAGGTTGTCAGGTCCGAGGGCAGAAGATTAATTGACATGGCTTTTGATTTGGTAGGATTGACAGACAGACCAGAGAAAGACATGAAGGTATCCAATCGGGGGAACAAATTGGGTAGGGTGATTCTAGGCTTAGTTAGGGTCAGTAGGATATCGTCCACAAAAAGTGATATCTTATGGGAAGAGCCCGCTACCTCGACACCAGGTATGTCTGGTTGAGACCCAACCACCTCCGACAAAGGCTCCAAGTCAAGATAAATAGAAGCGGGGAGAGCGGACAACCTTGTCAGGTTCCCCTCCTGATAGAGAAAAGAGACGATTCAAAACCGTAATATTTGACTTTAGGTTTGGGGGAATCATATAGTGCCAATATCCATCTCAGGAATGATGATCCGAAACCAAAATGGTGGAGCACAGTCATTAGGTAAGGCCAGGACAAGGTGTCAAAGGCTTTATTCATATTAAGAGACAATAACCTTTTCACCAAAGATCGACTATGGGCTATATGCTAAAGTTGAACTATTCGTCTAAAAGCGTCTCCTGCCTGTCGCCGCGGGACGAACTCCACCTGGTCTTTTTTGATCAGGCGTGGTAAGAAGGAATTTAAGCGGTTGGCCAAGATTTAAGTCAATATCTTCATGTCTACATTAATGAGCGAGATGGGCCTAAAATTGGTCCAAGACGAGTGTTCACAATCGGATTTTGGAATCATCACTGTGTTGGCGGTTAGAAGATTTGAGGTGAAGGCAGGTGGGGAACCAAACCATCTGCAATTTTTCTATAATAAAGTGCTGTAAAGCCATCTGGGCCTGGTCTCTTCCCTACTTTCAGCTCTTTTATGCATTGCAGAACTTCCGTTAACTGTATATCTTGGTCTATTAGAGACGTATGAGTTTCAGACAGCTTGGTCAAACCAGTCAGAAAGAAGTCCAAGCCCTGAGTAGAAGGCTGAGTAGGGGCAGCATAGAGAGTGGTAAAGCAATGACGAAATTCATCTAGAACCCTGAGCGGATTACCTGTAAGAACATTGTGTCTAATATGTAAAGTGATAGGGGTGTGTTTTGGAGTGAAGGTACGCAACCTAATGGCCAGCACTGAGTTAGGTCTATTTGCTTTGCCATACCATTTCTGGCAAGCCCAGCATAGTGTACGTTCTGCCTCATCGGTTAAACATAGATCAAGTTCTGTGCGAGCCTGGTCTAACAATTTGCGGTTAGCAGGAGTAGGAGATTGTTTAAAAATTGTAGATAGGGAGTCTAGGCGTGTTTCCAAGGTGTGCCATACTGATAAGTGTTACCACTTACGTTTCGCTGCCAGTTGCATAACATGATGCTGCCAGATTAGAGGCGGACACAACTAAAGGGAGATGCTTCCCCAGAACAAACATATGGTCAATTCTGGAGTGGGAATAATGGGTATAGTCAAATTGCCCAAAGGATGAAGCTCTCTCCAGATATCTACCAGGTCACGACTTTGTAGAGAATATGAATTTTTTTTAGCATCAGGTGAGGGAGCTTTGTGTTACGAGGGGTACAGTGGGGACGGAAAGCATTCAGACCCCCTTAATTTTTTCACTCTTTGTTATATTGCAGCCATTTGCTAAAATCATTTAAGTTCATTTTTTTTCCTCATTAATGTACACACAGCACCCCATATTGACAGAAAAACACAGAATTGTTGACATTTTTGCAGATTTATTAAAAAAGAAAAACTGAAATATCACATGGTCCTAAGTATTCAGACCCTTTGCTCAGTATTTAGTAGAAGCACCCTTTTGATCTAATACAGCCATAAGTCTTTTTGGGTAAGATGCAACAAGTTTTTCACACTTGGATTTGGGGATCCTCTCATCATATCATAGTAAAATTAACTGTAAAGTTATGAGCACAAAACCTGGCGCACCATCTAAGGCACTCAAGAGGAACACAAGTGTCATAAGGTATGCAATTGCAAATAGAAATAGGTCTCTCTGCCACCCCGGACCTCCCTCCACTGTCGAGGCAGCCCAGGGCAAACAAGTGACCGAAAAAACACCAAGGTAACCTTATAAAAGCTCTAAACCAAAGGAAGATAGTAAATTCACAAACAGGATAAGGAAATGACAAAACATTTTGGAACCACCCTACCCCCGTGTGGGGATGAGGGTCCACTGTCAGCAGTCTGCAGTTCATGCGTAACTGTAAGAGAGCTGAGACGACCAGCAGGTATATAACAAATGAAAATAACCTTCCGTAGTAGCTAGTTGCTCTCCTGTCTTGCAAGATTCAGTTGCAATAATGGCAGCAAGCGATCAGGTGGGATCAGGAAGGAATTTTTTCCCCTGCTGTAGCAAATTGGATCCTGCTTTTCTGGGGTGGTTTTCGCCATCCTCTGGATCAATTGTAGGTATAGGATTGGGTATATGGGATTGTATGATGAATGTGATGTATGTGAAACAGCCAAAGAAGTGAAGTAATGCCGCGTACACACGGTCGGACTTTTCGTCTACAAAAGTCCAACGGACGCTGACGGACTAAAGCTGGCTGGTAATCCGATCGTGTGTGGGCTTCTCCGGACTTTCAACGTACTTTTTTAGCCTCAAATCCGACGTACTTTAGATTTGAAACATGCTTCAAATCTTTACGTCGTAACTACGACGGACCCCGAAGTCCGCTCGTCTGTATGCTAGTCCTACGGACAAAAAAACGACGCATGCTCATAAGCAAAAACTAAACGGAAGCACTCGGTCTAGTAAAACTAGTGTTCGTATTGTAGGTAGCACATTCATCACGCTGCAAAATCTGTGATCGTTGAATGCAGCGCATTTTATTTCTTCTTTACGAATGCTCTAAAGAACGAAGGTGTTTTGCTGTTCATAATCAGAGTTCTCCCAAACTGATTTCTGAATTCTTTTTCTCTTTGATCTCATGAATGATATAGTATGCTTTTTATAAACAATGTTTCCATACTAATAATACTTTTTCCCTTTTATTTTTTTTTTTTTTTAGGTTTGTAAAGTTACCACAAAGAACCCATAATTCTTTTTTTTTTTTTTTCTAGTGATTATTTTTTAATTTTTAGATAAAGTTAACCCAAAGCACCGTTTTTGTTTATGTATATATTTTTTTTTCAAGACTTACCACTTGAACATTCTTAACATTAGTAATGTATTTTTGGTGTGTTTTTTTAAAACTCAATGAGATTGTTGTCCCTTGTTAATTTTTAACATTGTGTGTAAAATCAATGATTTAAAAGAAAACACATAAAAGTCTTTTGCTAAACTCAAAAAAGATCCATTTATTCATGGTCAAAATAAAATAAAGAGGAAGTCAACGCTGGAAAAAGTCGGTGTACAAGAAAATTGGGATCTTGAGGAGTCCATATAAGAGGGAGCACAATCTGGTCCAAGAATCCCAGAGATCAACAGCACCAGCAGATGATCTAGATGTCCCCAGACTGTGGTACTACAACAGCCTGCGTCTTCTGTCAGACCAGACTGAACCCAGGTCATCACTTTCTTCTCTTCCCTGCAGCCTTTCCTCCACGCTGCCCTGCAGCCTTCCCTGCAGCCTTCCCTGTAGCCTTCCCTGTAGCCTTCTTTTGAGGCTGTGGCTCTGGTGTTTCAGTTGTGGCAGGAGGAGGAGGAGGAGGAGGAGGAGGAGGAGGAGGAGGAGGGGGGGGGGCTGCCTCATGTAGTTGGGTGTTTTTGGTTAGCGTGCCCTGCAGCCCCTTATGGATTGTTTCCCCAAATAGGCGCTCACAAATGAGGCGCTGCTCCCAATCCATCTGAAGAAGCCTGCTGGCTAAGTAGCAGCCATAGGCTTCTTCCGCTTCGGGGGGGCTTGTTAAAAAACGGGTGGCCTGTTGCATGAGGCGCAGGGACGCGTCCTGTGTGACCATCCCCTTCCTGGCCCTTTTTTTGGGAAGGTGGAGGGGAGGCACTTGGGATTGGGTGAGGCTCCTACTGGGCCCAGCCACCTCACTTGGCCCAGCCACCTCACTTGGCCCAGCCACCTCACTTGGCCCAGCCACCTCACTGGGAGCAGCCACCTCCTGCCTGACACTGGGCCCAGCCTCCTCCAGGATGATGGTGAATCCGGCCTCCTCCAGGCTGTCCATGGGCCCGGTCTCCTCCTGCCTGCCACTTTCCCCACATTCCTCCTGGATGGACTCATCCTGTGTATAAAAAAAGGACAATAGTTTTAGTTTCTTTTTTTTGGGTTCATCAATGACACACAGTTTGCTTCTCATGACTAGCAAATTCAATGTGAATACATCTCTTTAATAAAAGAGTCTAATCAGACACCCTAATTATTTCAAGCAGGTGCCAAACATATTTAGTCACTACTATCATTTGATATGTATACACAATTTGGAGTGCTAAATTATTTTAGACAATTATAACATCCAGTTAACATCATTAATATTAGTACAGTAAATCTTTGTTAAAATAATTTACCTGACTCCAGATGGTCATATCCGGTTCATCCAGGATGGAAGACCCAGCTTGCTCCTCATCAGCCTCTGCTGGGGTGGAGGGAAGGGTGGAGGGAAGGGTGGAGGGAAGGGTTGAAAGTGATGCCCTGGCTTCATTCTGGTCATCAAGAAAACGGAGTTGTTTGTAGTACCACAGCCTGGGTACATAAACATCATCTGCTGATGCTCCTGATCTCCTTGATTCCTGGATCTTCCTATGCTCCCTTTTATACATGTTCCTCAAGACCCCAATTTTCTTGTACACTGTCTCCATTGTTGCTCCAGGGATGGTCTCCTGGACAAAGGACAGAAGTCTCTCCAGCGTTGACTTCCTCACATGCTTGTTATAATACTGAGGGTGTTTCACCTCCCACAAATTCCTCATCTCTCGATACTTTGAAATAAAAGAAGTAAGGAACTCTGGATCCTTCAATAGGGGATTCATTATATCTGGAAAAGAGAAAGTCACAAGACCAAAAAAACTTATTATATGTTTCTGCTAACCCCTCATCATCTTCTCCCTATGTAGGCCTCATCAATCTATCAAGCCATATAGGCCGCTTGCTACAAAGTCATGACCATAAACCCCCCCCCAAAAAAATATATATCTCAAATTACCTTCGTTTTGGAACGTCCTGGTCCACTATCACCTACGCACAGAACGTACGTACGACACGCGCGAAAGGCCCTCCTTTATACACTACGCATGTGTGAAACTCCGCCTGCGTCGCCCGCCCCTGACGTTCGAAATGAACTCATGTTCTCCGCCCCCTAATTTGACGCACAGAACGTACGTACGACACGCGCGAAAGGCCCTCCTTTATACACTACGCATGTGTGAAACTCCGCCTGCGTCGCCCGCCCCTGACGTTCGAAATGAACTCATGTTCTCCGCCCCCTAATTTGACGCACAGAACGTACGTACGACACGCGCGAAAGGCCCTCCTTTATACACTACGCATGTGTGAAACTCCGCCTGCGTCGCCCGCCCCTGACGTTCGAAATGAACTCATGTTCTCCGCCCCTTTTTTGTTACGGCGCGTAGTGGAGTTAAAGAATGGCGGAGACACCTGAAATGTTGACGACCTCAGGTAGTGGAGACAGCCCGCAGGCTGGAACGTCTGGAACGTCAACCAAATCTGTGAGGCCTAGATTTAAGGCCTCTAATATGAGTTTCAAAGAGATGGTGGAGATGGTGGCCATTCTTCGCAAAGACGACTATGATGGCAATTATGGGCCGTACGCACGGCCAAATTTGCGCAAGGCCAAAATCATGGCAAAGGTCGTGGACACTTTGCAGGCATCATTTGGGGTCCAGCGCTCCAAGGATCAATTGCGCAAAAGATGGTCTGACCTGAAAATCAGGGAGCCGGATCAATACCGACGTATCCGGAAAGTTCTTAAAAAAAGTAAGTACTTGTCGTGTTTTTCTCTTGTGTTTATTACCTTGTATACTGCTCCATGTGCTTTTCCTTTCTATACGATTTTTGTTCATCGTTCTAAACGATCTTTGAAGAAACCTCGTTACATATCTATATCTATATATATCTATATATATATATATATATATCTATATATATATATATCTATATATATATATATATATATCTATCTATCTATCTATCTATCTATATATATATATATATATATCTATCTATATATATATATCTATATATATATATATCTATCTATATATCTATATATCTATAAATATATATATATATATATCTATCTATCTATCTATCTATCTATCTATCTATCTATATATATATATATATATATATATATATATATATATATATATATATATATATATATATCTATCTATCTATATCTATATCTATATCTATATCTATATCTATATCTATATCTATATCTATATCTATATATCTATATATATATCTATATATATATCTATATATATATCTCTATATATATATCTATATATATATATATATATCTATATATATCTATATCTAAATATATAAATATAAATATCTAAATATAAATATAAAAATATAAATATATAAAAATATAAATATAAATATAAATATATAAAAATATAAATATAAAAAAATATAAATATATAAATATATAAATATATATATATATATATATATATATATATATATATATATATATATATATATATATATATATATATATATATATATATATATATATATATATATATATATATATATATATATATATATATATCTATTTGAAATTCTCTTAATTTTTTGGATTTACATTTAGTTAGATATTTAGAGATTTTGTTACAGATATAGAGAGAGATCAAAAGATTATTAACTATATTTTGAGATATTGATATCTTATCTATCCGGTATGTCTTTATAATTTTAAATATTGAACTAAAATAGGAACTCTACACAAACCACTTCACTACAAATGTTGGAAAATTATTATGTCCTAAAATATCTGTGTGCTAATTAGATTACTCATTTTTTGTTTCACATAGGGGAAAAATCACTCAGCCAACCAAAAGAACACAGTCCACCACAAGCAAAACAGGATTGGGCAATCAGTCCAAGTCCCATTGACGATGTGGAGGAAGGAGAGGTGGGCGACATGGGCACCCCACCAGGTGAGTGTCTGACACACCAGCTTACGTTAATCTATGCATGGCTGCCTTTTGTTTAATTGAATTTGTCTACTCTATTTTAGGGGATCTGCTTCATTCAAGCAACAGTGACACCCCCGAGGATGTGGAGGAATTAGGCTACATGGCCACCCCACCAGGTCAGTGTCTGAGACAACAGCTTTATTTCTGGTAAGGTAAACTATGTATGTGTGCATATTTGTAAAGACATTTTTTGGTTTCATTCCACTTTAGGAACAACAAGAAGTGACCATTTCACCTCGGAAAGTGCCCAACGTCTAATTGGTCAAATAATGGGCTGGAATCAAGACATGGATCAAATGCGTAATAGGCTGGATCGTATGCAGCAGGAAATGAAGGACATGATTGATGTTTTGGGTCGAATCTAAATGCCCTTTTTTAAACCCCAAAACATCAATCATGTCCTTCATTTCCTGTTTTGCTGACCCCATTCTGGGCCTTCTCTTTGTTTTTTTGGCATAACATAAATGGCTGTTTAACCTAATGTCAAAAAGGAGGGCTGTCAAAAATCCACAAAAAAATAAAAATTGATTTTCTAAAAAACAACCAAAAAAAAAAAAAAAAGTGATTTTAAAAAACCCAAAAAAAAAAAAAAAGTGATTTTAAAAAACCCAAAAAAAAAAAAAAAGTGATTTTAAAAAACCCAAAAAAAAAAAAAAAGTGATTTTAAAAAACCCAAAAAAAAAAAAAAAAGTGATTTTAAAAAACCCAAAAAAAAAAAAAAAGTGATTTTAAAAAACCCAAAAAAAAAAAAAAAGTGATTTTAAAAAACCCAAAAAAAAAAAAAGTGATTTTAAAAAACCCAAAAAAAAAAAAAAGTGATTTTAAAAAACCCAAAAAAAAAAAAAAGTGATTTTAAAAAACCAAAAAAAAAAAAAAAAAGTGATTTTAAAAAACCCAAAAAAAATTCAAAAAATTAATGTTAAAAAACAAAAAAAAAAAAAAAAATTGATTTTAAAACACCAAAAAATCGAATAAATAATTAATGTTAAAAAACCAAAAAAAGTAAAAAAAATTGATTTGAAAACACCAAAAAAATTAAGAAAATTAATGTTAAAAAACCAAAAAAAAAAAAAACATTGATTTGAAAACACCAAAAAAATTAAGAAAATTAATGTTAAAAAACCAAAAAAAGTAAAAAAAATTGATTTGAAAACACCAAAAAAATTAAGAAAATTAATGTTAAAAAACCAAAAAAAAAAAAAAAATTGATTTTAAAAAACCAAAAAAAAAAAATAAAAAACTTGATTTTCCAAAAACAAAGCCTGTTTTTGAAAATCCAAAAGCCCAAAATATTTTTTTGTGGATTAGGTAGAAATATTTCAATATAATTATATTTTGCTACATCATTAAGATACCATTATATTTTTGTCTCGGAACATTTTATACTAAATGCAGAACTGAATGCATACCAACCATTAATAAAAACATCTCCTTTTATAGGATTTTAACAAATGTGTGGTTTGTTATTTCAAGGCTCAGTATCAGTTTGGTTATAATTGTCAAAAAGTTGTTTACAGTGGCAATGGAGCTTATTTATACATTTTTAAAATTCAAATACAGTTGGCACTACAACTGCTCGACCATAACCTAGGAGACAGCCCAAAAGAAAGGCAAGCAATAAATATAATGCCAGATTTCAGCAATATTTTTTTTATTGTAAAAAAAATTATATATCCTGGCCCATTGCAATGGCCCCCCTACCCATAAAATAATCAACATATTGCTGTCTAACCTGACGGGAACTTTGGGGGGCCAAGCCAGTACGGACAGTATCCAGGCCTGTAAGGTTGGCTTCTATTTGTCCGGCCTCAGGCCCAACTGTGCCTATATAATTGGCTGAATGCTTATTTAAAAAGTTGTGCAGAATGCAGCATGATAAAATTATAAAATTAAGTTTGTATTCCGCCAAATTAATGGCTGTTTGAAACAGGCGGAACCGGCTGGCCAGAATTCCAAACGCATTCTCAACCACTCTTCTAGCTCTGGCCAGCCGGTAATTAAAAACCCTCCTCTCCGGGGTGAGGGTTCTTTGGGGGAATGGCCTCATGAGGTGCTTGCTCAGAGCGAAGGCTTCATCGGCAATGAAGACAAAGGGGAGTCCTTCCACGTTATCCTCATCAGGTGGCAATCCCAGGCCACCACTCTGGAGACGCTGGCAGAACTCCGTCTGGGCAAATACTCCTCCATCCGACATCCGGCCATTCTTCCCCACGTCCACATATAAAAAATCATAGTGTGCCGACACCACCGCCATTAAAACAATACTGTGGAACCCCTTATAATTAAAATAATATGACCCCGAATGGGGTGGTGGCACAATGTGGACATGTTTCCCATCTATAGCCCCTCCACAATTGGGAAAGTCCCAACGGCTTGCAAAATGGGATGCCACAGTCTGCCATTCCTGTGGCGTTGAAGGAAACTGGGGAATCAAACAAGAAAACAAAAATCAATTAATTTGGAAGCTAACATTGCAAGAAAATTAGACAATTAAAAACATTATTCCCCAGCATCAGTATAACATTCAATAATTTAATTCTTCTGGAATAACTAATATGGAAAAAGGCACACTTATCAGATTGCTCACCCCCTCTGATAGAACATTGATTACATTTTAGGGGGTTGTGAAATCCCCAAAAAAAATTACTTTAACAACACGCAGGAATTTAGGGATAACAAAGGCTACAAGACTGCAGTTGTCGCACTCTGCAGGTGCAGTTGCAAACCAGCTTACAGTAAATGAAAAGGCATTCATGTTGCTAACAGTACACAATCACATGCAAGGGCAATTAATGAAAACACTTTGAGGCTTGCATATGATTTGATGATGGAAATCAGCAGAGCTTCTGCTCATTTACTAAAGCACTGGAACAAATGCACTTGTAGAGTGCACATGCATTTTGCAAAGTGCAACATAGATTTGCTTTAGACAAATCAACACCACAGAACATTCAAGCAAATTTTAACGAGGGTGGGGGTGGGGGGGTTGTGAAATCTAGCTAATTGCTAATTAGCAGCACACTATTTGGAGTGAGTTCAGGTGGGGGGGGGGGGGGGGTTGTGAAATCTAGCTAATTGCTAATTAGCAGCACACTATTTGGAGTGAGTTCAGGTGGGGGGGGGGGTTGTGAAATCTAGCTAATTGCTAATTAGCAGCACACTATTTGGAGTGAGTTCAGGTGGGGGGGGGGGTTGTGAAATCTAGCTAATTGCTAATTCTAAGCACACTAAATACACTCCAACAAAATACATTCAAAATGAGTAGACTAGGTGGATATGTTCCCATCACTTCATGCTGGGAAGGTTATTGAAGGAAACTATACATGCATGCCAAAAAATAACAGGAAAAAATCCCAGCATGTGTGAGGATAAAAAGGGGACATTCACACTATATTGCAATGATGGGAAGTAGTGTTTGAAGCAAGAAATACATTACTTTATCAAAGATTACATAAAAGAACATGTGATGCTAATAAAATAAAAATATCTTACCTTAATATAGTCCTTCTGCAGGACCTGTATGATGGCAGAACAGGTCTCTGGGATAATGATCCCCAGAGCCTGGGGGGAGATGCCTGTCGAGAACTTAAGGTCCTGCAGGCTTCTCCCTGTGGCCAAATACCGCAAGGTAGCGACCAGCCTCTGCTCCGGAGTGATGGCTTGCCTCATGCAGGTATCCTGCCTGCTGATATAGGGGGTCAGCAAAGCCACCAAACGATCAAAAACGGGGTCCGTCATCCGGAGAAAGTTCCTGAAATCCTCAGGATTATTCTCACGGATCTCACGGAGCAAAGGCATGTGACAGAACTGGTCACGCTGAAGCAACCAATTCTTGGTCCATGAACTCCTCCTCGCCCTGTTCATGGACTGGTCTTGGGCTGAAGAATAAACTACAGCACCAAGCACATACAATGCACGAGCTCTACGACGAGTACGTACAGGTAACATGGCTTCAAAACGGTCGGCTGGTCAGAACGCACTAAACAGAACGCACTGAAGAACAGCAAGGCCTGTGAAGAACGACCTGAAAATCAGGAACGAGCGGCCAATAAAACAAAGATTTCTCAATGCCAACTGACCAAACGCACTGAAAAGCAGATACAAACCTCACAAGCACAGACTGAACAACAGTTAAAACGAACTGAAAAATACGAGTCTCACAAGCGCGAATCGTCTCTCACCAAACTTCTACTAACACGAGATAAACACGAGATTAGCAGAAGGAGCCCAAAGGGTGTCGTACGGGCTATTGAACTTCCGTTTTATAGTCTCGTCGGACTTGGTGTACGTCACAGCGTACTAAACTGGCGTACTTTTGTGTGGTCGTGTGTGGGCAAGTCCGTTCGTAAGAAAGTCTGCCCCAAGTCCGCCGAAGGTACGCCGGAAGTATGTCGGACAGACTGTCCGACTTTTGTAGCTGCAAAGTCCGACCGTGTGTACGCGGCATAAGCCTCATCAGCCCTTAGGACCTCTTTTGAATCGTTGGGCCTGCAGATCACGCAGAGACTGCGAGCCAGGTTGAGATAGCTGAGGGGGTTGGGACAGTTGGCGAGGAGGCTGGGATGATCTGGGTCGAGAGGATGAAGATGAAGCTTCCCCTTGGGAAGGAGGTAGGTCCAACTGCAGTTCTTAGAAGTGGCGTCTCAAGTTGGAAGGAGAAGAAGCATGGAACTGGCAACCCTGGTGTGAGAATGTTTAAAGGGAAACCCCCACCTATACTTGATCCCTTGAGTTTGCAGGACCTGGAGATAGGATTTCAAACCCCGACGTTTAGCAATGGTTACTGGGGAGAGGTCCACAAATAGCTGAAGGGGGTTGCCTTGGAAGGAGAGATCCTGCTGTTCCCTTGCAGATTGGAGGAGTCTCTCTTTAGTGCGATAATAATGGAACTTGATTATTAAGTTAAGAGGAGGCCCTCTGATGGCTTGGGGGTGGGAGATCTGTGAATGTGATCAAATTCCAGTCACTCTAAAGGTATCTCAAGTGCCAGTTCTTGAAAGAAAGCAGTTGCCGTACCCTGCAAATCAGGGACTCCGCTGATGCAGAGATTATCCCTGCGGGCCCTTTTTTCAGCATCCTCTAACTTGTCTCGCATGGCCTCCAATTCAGCAGACATTTTATCTACCTCTTCCTCTTGGCCTTCAAGTACAGGGGTTGCTAAGTCCATGCGCTGTCCTAATTGATTTGTGTGGTGGCCTTTCTCTTTAAGACCTTTTACAAGGTCAGAGGAAAGTTTGCAGGAGGCCTGAGTGATCTCGTGGAACTAAATCTGGTCAGTAGGGCATCAGAGTCTATATTCAGAGGACTTACCAAGTCTGTACGAACACTAATGCAGGCTGTCTGCTGGGGAGGCCGGATCCGCCATTGAGTGCTGTGTGGAATCATCACAGGCTACGGAGGCTCGGGCGCCATTTTCCTTTTGTCTTTTCCTGAGGCTGGAGAGGATTTAGACTGCTGGCAGTGTTTCTGGCAGTTCTTAGCCGAGCGGGACATAACCGCCAGGAGCCAGAGGTGATCCGGAGCAGCAGGGAGTAGATGGTAGGTGCTGGAATGCAGGCTGTGCTTCAGTAGCCGAGATTTACCGGTCCGATGACTCAGAGCAGGGGAACCAGGCGACCATCTCCCTCGCTCGCACGCATGCGCCTTCCGGCTGCATTGTTTTCAATGGAGACATTCACACAGGTGTGTAAACATACAGTGCGTTCAGATCTGTAGCACAAAATCCAAAAAGGAACAGGACAATTTTATGCAAACATTAACATTACGCAGAAACTTTTGTGCTACAATTAAACATGTATAATTAGATCAGTAACATTTTTACATCCATGTGTATATAACCTAATATATTCTATCCTAATATATTTTATATTGGTTTGGCTGAGAGCCAGGCCTGGGTTAAATCTGGGTCAGGGTTGAGTGACTCAGGGAAGCTGGATGACTCAGCAAGCAGCATCTCTAGTGCCTACCCCTGTTTCTGGAACCTTGGAGAAGCTTCCAGATATAGTGAGTGGAGGCTAGGAGGAGCTGTCTAGCAAATTTATGAGGGCCCTAGCCAATCCCCAGCAGAAAGGTGCTGGAAGGGGGCAGGTCACCTCATAAATAGGCACGAGTCATGCCAGCATTGGGTGGAAAAGAAAGATGGAGTGCTGAGGAGGCTGTCTGTGGCACCTGGGAGTGCCCCCTAGTATGGGGGGTGGCCTCCGGCATGGGGCTTGGGTGCTGGAAGCATCCCCACAACATACAAAGGAACCCCTTCCTGGAGGCATGGGAGCAATGAAAGAGTAGCAGGTCAGCACATTTGGGAGATCTCCTGAGAAGTCAGCCGGGTGGGCTGGTGAGTGTTCAGTCTGGGAGGACTGTGGAGAGTGTGTCAGTCTGAGAGGACTGTGGAGAAGTAGCCTGGAGGGCTAGTAAAAGGGGCAGGTGCAGCCAGGTGGCCTGGCTGTGCCTGAAGAGGTTGTGCTGAGATCAGAAGCCACAGGAATGTATGCTGGACACTTGACTCTTTTGCTACACAACTAAGGGGCCTCAGGTTCCTGCCTATAACAGGCTTTTGCTCAAAAATCTGACTGAGTGCTGTGTTGGATTTTCTAATCAGTGCGCCAGGGAGTTCTGCAAGCAAACGGGTGCTGGAGGAAGCAGAGGAGTGTATATAGATTGTATATAGGAAAAGTTGTCCCTGAAGTTTTTCTGAAGTCGAATGGGCATCCCATAATTTCGGCCAATGGGCTATGGGCAGGGGTTTTCTTGAATTCCTTGGCCTGCTTGGAGAGCCTACATATTCGGGTGGAGTCAGGTGATCTATGTTCTGTGCCACCTGGACGGCTGTCTGGGTGGACGTTGTCAGATGTTAATACTGAAATATTAAAACAATTTTATATTTATGGAAATAAGTAACAATCTAAAAGTTAGCAGATTGCCACATGTTTCCACAAATCAATTTTTTTTTTCTTTCAGCCTCTCGATCTCTATATTCCCCTCAGGAATGGGCATTGAAATTCCCTACATGTCATAAGTGACATCAAACACACGTCATTTCCTGCCCAAAAATCTAAATGGAAATTGTAGTGTCCTTACACATAGTTTTCAGTAGGGGCAGTATAGGATAAAAATGATATTGAAAATTATTTTAGCTTGTCAAAAATCAATCTTTATGTGACCTTTAACTTTAGGTTTAACAGAAAACTGTAAAATATCTAGAGCTGTCTACCTGATGTCAGACTCTCCAGACTATGGTCTCTACTCATGAGATATACGGTATGTCTACTAAGTGAATCTAACCCACACAATTGACTTGTGTTTTAAATACCTTGAGAATTAAGTCATTGGTTTTTCACAATGCAATAATTATTTTACACACAAGTTCACTCTTATGCCCCGTACACACGGTCGGACTTTGTTTGGATATTCCGACAACAAAATCCTAGGATTTTTTCCGATGGATGTTGGCTCAAACTTGTCTTGCATACACACGGTCACACAAAGTTGTCGGAAAATCCGATCATTCTGAACGCGGTGACGTAAAACATGTACGTCGGGACTATAAACGGGGCAGTGGCCAATAGCTTTTTATCTCTTTATTTATTCTGAGTATGCGTGGCACTTTGTCCGTCGGATTTGTATACACACGATCGGAATTTCCGACAATGGATTTTGTTGTTGGAAAATTTTATATCCTGCTCTCAAACTTTGTGTGTCGGAAAATCCAATGGAAAATGTGTGATGGAGCCTACACATGGTCGGAATTTCCGACAACAAGGTCCTATCACACATTTTCCGTCGGAAAATCCGACCGTGTGTACGGGGCATAAGAATTCTTATCCATTAAAAAATATTTATAATATTATAAACATGCTATGTCCATTGTAATATGTACCAATATATTTCTATGAATATATCCAAATATTTTGACTATATTTTGGAAAAATAATAAAAATACATTAACCAAAAATATAGGTAAAACTATTCACTCAATTAGCATATAATTACTCTAATGTATTGTAATAATAATACCATATTTAAAATGTATGGCTAATTTGTATATCTGCAGTAAATAATACAATATGTTTCATATGGTCATTTGTGAATAAGCCCTATCTTGTTTCTCAATCCTGGGGAAAAAAATAGGTCTGTAAGCTCATGTTTACCTTATCTTGTTTGTTTTACTAAGTGTCCAGACCCTTAGGCTGATATTCAAGGAGCCCTAGAGTCTCTTACAACCCCCCCTGTCCACTAGCATGAACTTAATTTAACCTCCTACAATTTTTTTTTAAAACAACAATTAATTCTTTTTAACCCTAGTAGTTCTGACAACGTGCAACGGGGCATCTGGCTGCTAGGCTGTGTGAGGGCCTATCCAGAAGTAAGAAAGCAGCGCAGGGTTGGGATTGCGGCTTGCAGTCCAACCAGAAGTGACAGCTCTGCTGGCCGGAGAACCTGTCAGTGGTCGGAGGTAGAAGGGAAGCTGTCGCCACAAAAGGTACCAACCACCTTATTACTAGGGACCACAGTGAGTAACTGAAGCAAGTACTGGAGCAACATTCTCACCGAACGGGCATGGGGGAGAATCGAGAAACTTCAGGCGGTGATCAAGTCAGGGACCCAACCAGAGGAGGTGACGCTTGCAGAGCATCCTTGTGAGTCAAGCTAGGGACAGAGCCGGTGAGCAGGTGTGAAGCTTGAGGAGTATCTGGAGTGCCAAGCTAGGGACCCAGCAGGGAAGCATGGGTGACACTTGAGGGAGATACCACCGCAAATATTGAAGGAGCTCAAGGGATTCAAAGTCAGTGAATCAGAGGGTCCAGTGGGAGACTGGGAGCTCAGTGCTGAAGAACTACAAGAGGCATCTGTAGTGAAGCTGAAGGAACTGTTATGTTTGAGTTAGGAACTGTTAGCCTTAATGTACACAGGATAATTTTAACAACCTCTCCTGAACAATTTAACTTGACAGATAGTAACCCACGTTTAAAACGTTCGTTTTGCCTTGTTTACATGCCGCGTTTAGCCACGTTTGCGTTTAGAAGCGTTTGAAATGAAAAAATAGTTTTTTTCCAAAATAGGCAAAAATGAAAAATGCCTGTAAATGAAATGCGGCAAAACGCGAGTTATCACGTTTAGCCACGTTTGGCGTCTGAAACTTCTGCGTCTGATCTCATTTTTTTGCCTTCAAAGAAAAGCCTATAAACGCAACTGCCTAAAAACGACATTAAACTGACCTGTGTACATGTACACATAAAATAACATTGGATGAGTTCAGGGTCAGTTGAAAAAAGCACCCAACTGCCTTTGAACATCCGTTTACCAGCAGCAGTGTACACGAGGCCTTAAAGACTGTTGCCATAGGAGACAGCATTCCTGCATGTGCAGAAGTGTCACCTTGCTGGGGCCTTTTCCTGCAAGGCTGTCCTCATATTGAAGTCTCAGAGTCTGCAAATTGAATTTACAACTACTTAAGGGTGTCCTGGCCCTAACCCTCTTTCCCCCAAAAATATAAAAAGGACTGTTAGGAGAAATAAAACCTCTTTTACATCCAAGAAGTGTCTGGCGCCAAATACCTTTGTCCACCCACTATGCCTCGCAATACACCACATACAGAATTATGTCAGCTATCTTTGACCAGGAAAGTTTTCATTAGACTGGACAAGGCCAGAGACCTTACTACATTTGGCGCCCAATGTGGGGTTAAGGCATTGTCCTTGCAGCAGTCGCCCACAGCAACCGGCTTCAGCTCCATCGGGATTTCGTCTGGCTCCGTGGGAAGGTGGCAAGTAACATTTACCCTTCTTATAGACTGTGTTGTCGTGTGTACTATCAATGTGGGGAAGAACCACCAAGTCTCATTGCTCAAGGGAGAGGATCAGCCTGGTCTTTTGACACTTTCCGCCAGCACTGTGAGGGTTAATTCAGACTCCACAATGGACTCCATTACAGTTTTGGTGTGCCACAGCAAGAAGAAGGCGGGCACCACAGTTGCACCAATCCAGTGGCAGGGGGAGAAGTCCCCGCTCTGCAGAGGAGGATAAGGAAGTGCTGCCACGTGTGTCTGATTGTGGGTTAGTGAAGGAGATCTGACCTAATTCTTTTGGACAGGAGCACCCCACACCCTCATCATTGCCTCTTATTAGTGTCCACCTGTATTATAGGAGGAGTCCTTTAGTTCTCCCATATAGAGGAGTGTATTTCTCCCATGGTTCAGAGAAGCAGGATCTTCCATTCTATGGATAGCGTAGGACCCACTGATATTGGGGTACTATGACGCAGTAAGTGGGCTTAAGCACCATATAGCCATATTGTGTGAGCAAATCCCCATATTTTTTGAAAATGTTCAGGTGTTTTAAATAGCCTTGCAGGAGTTAAATGTCATTTTTGCATTTGTGCGCTGTAATATTTTGTTCTGTTTGTATGGTCTTATGGTTGCACCATCTTTAATGTCTCTTTTAGGGTGTGCCCCCCAAATATTTGTTTAGTGAAGGAGATGGCGCAGTTCGTGAGTGAGATGGCGGATTGGCGAAAGTGCGCTCTGGGAGTCCGTTTTGGTCCGAGCGCAAGAAAACCTGTCCTGACTGACACCGGAGTGCGGTACACACCGCAAGGCGAGCTTGTTTTGTATATGGCTGGAGGCTATGAGTCTCTAGGACTGATTTGTGGAAAGTGTTCTGGCCTAACCACGCAGTGGATTGTCTGTGGACACTGTGGAGAGCATCTGTTTGAGATCGTCCCTCCAACTCTACCTCTGCGGATCCTACAAGTTATTTGGGATAAGAATGTTGCCATCCCATCGGGGAGCAATGCCCCAAGCCCGTCGGTTGTCACCCAAGTCGTGCAGGAAGCTGGTACCCCTGTCTCAATGACTACCCCAGGGCCCAGTGCACCGATCGCTCCTAGAGGCCGGGCCCAACTACTCGCACTGATTTCTGTGCCTCCCAAGAGGAAAGCATCAAGGCTGGGTAAGCCAGCGAGAAGTGAGGGTGGTGTGCCTGTGGGAGAAGTGATACCAGTGGCCATGAAAGGGTATGTCATAGGGGTGCCAGTCAAGGCGCAAGCCAAGTGCATCTATATCCCTGCCAAAGAGTGCTTAATCATCTCAGATTCAGATATTCCATCTGGTGGACTATCGTAACTCTTCTCGGGCACTTTGTCTTATTCAGGGAAGTGGGGTGAGAGTGATAAAGATTTTACAAGTAATGTGCAGGAGGACGAAACATTAGCTACTACTACCGCAATTGTGCAGATCATGCTGTTAGACAGTGTAGCTCTGCTGATTAGCATTGCCAAGTCCTTTGAAGAGGATCAAGGGGCTCAATGGGTCCCCAAAGCCTGGCCTATTACGCCTATGGCTAATCCAAAAGCAGATCGTAAGTCGGATATGGTTGCTGGGTGTTCAGGTTTGCGTGCCCCGGATGCATGTGTTCTACCTGGGTACAGAGACTCTAAGGCCCTGCCTCAGCTGTCAAAAATACAGCGTATAGGTATAAAGAAAGTGTCAGAAAACTACGAGTACTTACAGTGGGGACAGAAAGTATTCAGACCCCCTTAATTTTTTCACTCTTTGTTATATTGCATCCATTTGCTAAAATCATTAGTGTACGTTCTGCCTCATCGGTTAAACATAGATCAAGTTCTGTGCGAGCCTGGTCTAACAATTTGCGGTTAGCAGGAGTAGGAGATTGTTTAAAAATTGTAGATAGGGAGTCTAGGCGTGTTTCCAAGGTGTGCCATACTGATAAGTGTTACCACTTACGTTTCGCTGCCAGTTGCATAACATGATGCTGCCAGATTAGAGGCGGACACAACTAAAGGGAGATGCTTCCCCAGAACAAACATATGGTCAATTCTGGAGTGGGAATAATGGGTATAGTCAAATTGCCCAAAGGATGAAGCTCTCTCCAGATATCTACCAGGTCACGACTTTGTAGAGAATATGAATTTTTTTTAGCATCAGGTGAGGGAGCTTTGTGTTACGAGGGGTACAGTGGGGACGGAAAGCATTCAGACCCCCTTAATTTTTTCACTCTTTGTTATATTGCAGCCATTTGCTAAAATCATTTAAGTTCATTTTTTTTCCTCATTAATGTGCACACAGCACCCCATATTGACAGAAAAACACAGAATTGTTGACATTTTTGCAGATTTATTAAAAAAGAAAAACTGAAATATCACATGGTCCTAAGTATTCAGACCCTTTGCTCAGTATTGAGTAGAAGCACCCTTTTGATCTAATACAGCCATAAGTCTTTTTGGGAAAGATGCAACAAGTTTTTCACACCTGGATTTGGGGATCCTCTGCCATTCCTCCTTGCAGATCCTCTCCAGTTCTGTCAGGTTGGATGGTAAACGTTGGTGGACAGCCATTTTTAGGTCTCTCCAGAGATGCTCAATTGGGTTTAAGTCAGAGCTCTGGCTGGGCCATTCAAGAACAGTCACAGAGTTGCTGTGAAGCCACTTCTTTGTTATTTTAGCTGTGTGCTTAGGGTCATTGTCTTGTTAGAAGGTAAACCTTCAGCCCAGTCTGAGGTCCTGAGCACTCTGGAGAAGGTTTTCGTCCAGGATATCCCTGTACTTGGCCGCATTCATCTTTCCCTCGATTGCAACCAGTTGTCCTGTTCCTGCAGCTGAAAAACACCCCCACAGCATGATGCTGCCACCACCATGCTTCACTGTTGGGACTGTATTGGACAGGTGATGAGCAGTGCCTGTTTTTCTCCACACATACCACTTAGAATTAAGGTCAAAAATTTCTATCTTCAGACCAGAGAATCTTATTTCTCACCATCTTGGAGTCCTTCAGGTGTTTTTTAGCAAACTCCTTGCAGGCCTTCATGTGTCTCGCACTGAGGAGAGGCTTTCGTTGGGCCACTCTGCCATAAAGCCCCAACTGGTGGAGGGCTGCAGTGATGGTTGACTTTCTACAACTTTCTCCCATCACCCGACTGCATCTCTGGAGCTCAGCCAAAGTTATCTTTGGGTTCTTCTTTACCTCTCTCACCAAGGCTCTTCTCCCCCGATAGCTCAGTTTGGCCAGACAGCCAGCTTTAGGAAGGGTTCTGGTCGTCCCAAACTTCTTCCATTTAAGGATTATGGAGGCCACTGTGCTCTTAGGAACCTTAAGTGCAGCAGAAATTTTTTTGTAAGCTTGGGCAGATCTGTGCCTTGCCACAATTCTGTCTCTGAGCTCTTCTGGCAGTTCCTTTGACCTCATGATTCTCATTTGTTCTGACATGCACTGTGAGCTGTAAGGTCTTATATAGACAGGTGTGTGGCTTTCCTAATCAAGTCTAATCAGTATAATCAAACACAGCTGGACTCAAATGAAGGTGTAGAACCATCTCAAGGATGATCAGAAGAAATGGACAGCACCTGAGTTAAATATATGAGTGTCACAGCAAAGGGTCTGAATACTTAGGACCATTGGATATTTCAGTTTTTCTTTTTTAATAAATCTGCAAAAATGTCAACAATTCTGTGTTTTTCTGTCAATATGGGGTGCTGTGTGTACATTAACAAGGAAAAAAATGAACCTAAATGATTTTAGCAAATGGCTGCAATATAACAAAGAGGGAAAAATTTAAGGGGGTCTGAATACTTTCCACCCCCACTGTATATGCCTACATTCCCTCTCACCTTAAAGAGGAGATCTTGGAGAGGGAATCGCAATGGGTGGATGAAGCCGTATGTGAATTCTTTAAGATCCCCCTCAAGACCAACATTCTGAAGTTGTCACCTAAGATGTCATAGTTATATAGTTACATAGTTACATAGTAGGTGAGGTTGAAAAAAGACACAAGTCCATCAAGTCCAACCTATGTGTGTGATTATGTGTCAGTATTACATTACATATCCCTGTATGTTGCGGTCATTCAGGTGATTATCTAATAGTTTCTTGAAGCTATCAATGCTCCCCGCTGAGACCACCGCCTGTGGAAGGGAATTCCACATCCTTGCTGCTCTTACAGTAAAGAACCCTCTACGTAGTTTAAGGTTAAACCTATTTTCTTCTAATTGTAATGAGTGGCCACGAGTCTTATTAAACTCTCTTCTGCGAAAAAGTTTTATCCCTATTGTGGGGTCACCAATACATTATTTGTAAATTGAAATCATATCCCCTCTCAAGCGTCTCTTCTCCAGAGAGAATAAGTTCAGTGCTCGCAACCTTTCCTCATAACTAAGATCCTCCAGACCCTTTATTAGCTTTGTTGCCCTTCTTTGTACTCGCTCCATATCCAGTACATCCCTCCTGAGGACTGGTGCTCAGAACTGGACAGCATACTCCAGGTGCGGCCGGACCAGAATGTGATGTCAGGGACGCTACGCTGACAGCCACCTTGCACACCTATTTCAAGTGTTGTTAATGGGAAGCACCCCAGAAAGCTGTATTGCCAGGACTGTGCGGGACTGAATGTTACCGGCAGTTATAGAAAGTGATCATTTGAGCCATGTTGCCCAAAAACTGAAATAGTTGGGGTGTTTCACCCTGAAGAGCGATCTGTGGACTTCAGCAGATTGATGGTTGCAAATGATGAAGAAAGTCTCTTTGTCTTCGGCTATCATGTGGACAGACTGAAGATACACAAGGGGGCCTGTGTCTCGATGTGTGGTCCCTTGTATCCTGGCCTGACTGCTTGAGATGCAGTCATGCCCCTTTGTGCCCAGAGCTGCCTTTGGAAGAAGAAGAGGAACTGCTGGGAAATGTAGTCCATTTGAAGTAAAGTTAATGGACGGTAACTTGTCATGGACACTGAGAGTGAGGCTAGTTAGAATGGGTTGTGATGGAATAGGAATAATTGCCTATTTTTTTCAAATAATGGACTCATATACATATATCAGGACTGTTACTGATCAAAACAATACTGAAGTTCTATGCTAATTAGGAAAGGGGGTGGCATTCTCAGCGAGAATTGGGCCTGCTTTTATGATATAAATAATGTAGACATGTATAGGATGCCTTTACACCTTCATGCTGCCCTCGGCTGAGGATCAGTTCAAATCACTGTGTACATATCGTACTATGTTCTTATAGGGTAGGATGCATTGTTTTGATTTCTCTCTATCAGGTGTTGCTGTGTCGGTGCGTCTTCCTTGGCTAAGGAGAGACAGGGATCTAGCCGGATAACAACACTAACCCTCTATATATTTGTTACCACTTTATATATTTGATAGATAGTTAGGTGGCAATATTATTGCTTTACTTGCCTTCAAAAATTTACATAACTATTTTGATATTTGAATGTCATACGTGACTATTTTCATGTGATACCAATGTATCACCACACATATGTTTATTTTATAATGTTATATTGTTAGCTCTTTCCCTGTTTCCCCACCCATCCCAGTTTTTGCCAGGACATTTGCTCTCAGGCTTGGGAGCTCAAATTATTTTTCTGCAAACTCAGAGACGTAGTTTCTTGGGCAGGGGGAGAATGTAGCACCCTGGGGTTTGGTCAGGGACGCTCTTCACAAATTTACTTGCCAGGAAAAGTTACCCTGGTCAATTGGTATGCCGCGTACACACGACCGGTTTAGCCGTGGTAATAAACTCCGACGGTTTCTCCGACGGAACTCTGACGGAATTTCATTCAAGCGGTCTTGCCTACACACGGTCAACCCAAAGTCCGATCGTCCAGAACGTGGTGACAACACTTACGACAGGGCTAGAAAAAGGAAGTTCAATAGCCAGTAGCCAATAGCTTCCATCTCGTACTTGCTTCAGAGCATGCTTCTTTTTTGGTCCGTCGGACCAGCATACAGACGATCAGTTTTCCCGATAGGCATTGGGTCCGTCGGAAAGATTTAGCACATGTTCCATTTCTAGGTCCGTCAGATTTTTCGGAAAAAAAAAAGTCCGATGAGGCCTACACATGATCGGTATATACGATGAAAAGCTTCCATCTGACTTTCTGTCGGACATTCCGGTCGTGTGAACGCGGCATAAGAGATTCATTGATTTCTCCCCAAGCTTGGTCTGGTTGTACTTTTCTCTTCTACCACTAGGTGGCCGGGAACTTGGTGCTACTAGATATGAGAATGACAACTCAAGGTCAGGTTATGTTGTATCTCGGCCAATGTGCAGGGGTTTTCTTGAATCCCTTGGCCTGCTAGGAGAGCCTATATATTTGGGTGGAGTCAGGTGATCTATGTTCTTTGCCACCTGGAGCTGTCTGGGTGGGCGTGTGTCATGTGCTAGGCTGGAGATTGGGCCTATCCCCAGGGCATCTGGCTGCTAGGCTGTGTGAGAGCCTATCCAAAAGTAAGAGAGCAGCACCGGGTTAGGATTGCGGGTTGCAGTCCAACCAGAAGTTCTGCCAACCAGAGAACCTGTCAGTGGTTAGAGGTAGAAGGGAAGCTGTCGCCACAAAAGGACCAACCACTTATTACCAGGGACCAGAATGAGTAACTGAAGCAAGTACCAGAGCAGTATTCTCACCGAACGGGCACAGTGGAGAATTGGGAATCTTTAGGCGGTGATCAAGTCAGGGACCCAACCAGCGGAGGTGATGCTTGCAGAGCAGCCTTGTGAGTCAAGCCAGGGACCGAGCTGGTCAGCAGGGGTGAAGCTTAAGAAGTATATGAAGTGGCAAGCTGGGGACCCAGCAGGGAAGCATGGGTGACGCTTGAGGGAGATACCACTGCAAATATTGAAGGAGCTCAGGGGATTCTGAGTCAGTGAATCATAGGGTTCAGTGAGAGACCGGGAGCTCAGTGTTGAAGAACTACAAGAGGCAGTTGAACTGAAGCTGAAGGAACTGTTACATTTGAGTTAGGAACTGTTAAAGACTGTTGCCATAGGTGACAGCGTTCCTGCACTTGCAAAAGTGGCGCCTTGCTGAGGCCTTTTCCGGCACAACTGTCCTCCTATTAAGTCTCGGAGTCTGCAAATTGAATTTACAACTACTTTATGGTGTCCTGGTCCTAATCCTTTTTCCTCCAAAAATATAAAAAAGGACTATTAAGAGAAATAAAACCTCTTTTACATCCAAGAAGTGTCTGGCACGCAATAACTTTGTCCACCTTGCACCCACTATGCCTCACAACCCACCACATACAGAAGGATGTCAAGAAGAGAAGAAAAGATTAATCGCACTTGAATCCAAAAGATGCTGTAGAAATTTCTTTATTGTCATGAGCCAGAAAAAATTGCAATGATGATCAGTTGACGCGTTTCACACAAAAAGAACCGTGCTAATCAAACACCTAACACAAAACACCTGTAGTTAAAGAGCAATCAACACAAAACTTCACCGACATAAAAACATTTCTTAAATCCTAAAACATCTGATCACAAAATAGTCAAAACAAAAATTAGACAATGTAAACATGTAAACAAGAAATGTGTTAAAAACAAAAATGGAAAAACGAGCAAAAAAAAACATGTATATATACACCAATATAAATCACATATATCACTGTATAACAAATTAAGTCTAATTGTGTGATTTAATACTTATTATTAAAGACTTTTTAAAAACTGTTCAAGGATAAGAGGAAACACTAAGATGCTACACCATATACATGATGGAAAGAATGCGCACACACATGAAAATCCACCATGTCTACATATATATAAATCATGTGGAGGCAAAATATTGTGTACATTGCAAATATTCTGCACAGATCCACCCTGGAAAGCAATCAAAATTTCTTGCTTTTCAAGGGGGGAAAAAAAAAAATTAAAATCAAACAAAGCAAGGAATGGTGAAGCAAGAGAAAAAAAAGGTAGCCAAACATTTTAATCAATTTCATGAAGGCAACACTTCGGCTGTTGGTGTGCAAATCATAGAAAAGGTTCATATCAAGAGAATCTCTTGTGGGAAAAGCACTCTCTTACCTGTTAAGAAGAAGAGTAAGCGTCCCTCTTTCAAACGGACTCTTTCCCCAGTGCCGGGGGCTTCAGCCTCCAGGCAGTCTCGACGGTCTCCTCCATCTGGGTCCAGAGACAAGAGTCAACCCCAGGGACAAAAGAAGTCCTGGGGGAAGAAGCCTACTAGGCAAAACACTAGGATTGGGCTTCTATTCCAACTTCTATTCCAACCTTTTTACGGTCCAAAAACCAAATGGGTATGTCAGACCCATTCTGGATTTAAGGGATCTGAACCAATTCCTAAGGATTCAATCCTTCTGCATGGAATCAATTCGGACAGTAGTCTCCACCCTGCAGGGAGGAGAATTTCTGGCATCGATAGACATCAGAGATGCATATCTATATGTGCCTATTTTTCCCACTCATCAGAAGTTTCTGCGCTTCGAGATAGGAGGGCGCCATTTCCAGTTTGTGGCTCTGCCTTTTGGGATAGCCACTGCACCTCGAGTGTTCACAAAGGTCTTGGCTCCTCCTCTGGCCAGATTAAAGGCTCAGGGTATAGCTGTCATAGCATACCTAGACGACCTGCTCTTGATAGACCGATCTGTAGCCTCCTTGAATGGAAACTTGAAGACCACAGTCAGGTATCTGGAACACCTGGGTTGGATCCTCAACCTAGAAAAATCTTTCCTAAAACCAGTAAGAAGATTGGAGTATTTAGGTCTGATCATAGATACAAGCCAGGAGAAAATATTTCTACCTCAGGCAAAGATCACTGCTTTAAGAGAGCTTATTCTGGCAGTCAGAACCAAGAAGGGTCCTTCTGTCCGCCTTTGTATGAGGCTACTAGGGAAGATGGTGTCTTCATTCAAAGCAATTCCCTATGCTCAGTTTCATTCAAGAATGCTGCAACACAGTATTCTGTCGGCCTGGAACAAGAAGATCCAGGCATTAGACTTTCCGATGCACCTGTCTCATGTGGTGCGTCACAGCCTCAATTAGTGGCTAATACCTGAAAACCTGCAGAAGGGGAAATCCTTTCTACTGGTTACCTGGACGGTGATAACAACAGATGCCAGTCTGTCGGGTTGGGGAGCAGTTCTGGTACAGTCTGCGGTCCAAGGGCTATGGTCCAAGACCGAGAGGACCTTACCCATCAACATTCTGGAGATCCGTGCGGTATATCTAGCTCTAAAGGCCTGGGCTATCAGGCTACAGGGTTGTCAGGATCCAGTCCGACAATGCCACAGCAGTGTCTTATGTCAATCATCAGGGAGGCACCAGGAGCCGAGCTGCTCAAAGAGAGGTGAACCAGATCTGCCCAGGTCTGGGCAGAGAGGCATGTGCCATGCATATCGGCAGTTTTCATTCCAGGGATAGAGAACCGGCAGGCGGATTATTTAAGTCACCAGCGGTTACTTCCAGGGGAATGGTCTCTGCATCCCGATGTCTTTTGGGACATATGCCAAAGATGGGGGGTTCCAGATGTAGATCTCTTTGCATCCCGATTCAACAAAAAGATAGACAGATTTGTGGCAAGGACAAAAGATCCTCTTGCATGTGGGACGGATGCGTTGGTGATTCCGTGGCATTGGTTCTCACTGATTTATGCATTCCCACCTATTCTGCTACTGCCATGACTCCTTCGCAGGATCAGGCAGGAAAGGAAGTCAGTTCTTCTGGTGGCTCCCGCATGGCCCAGAAGGACGTGGTATGCGGAAATAGTAAGGATGACGGTGGGTTCCCCGTGGACACTACCGGTACGACCAGACCTGTTATCTCAGGATCCAGTGTTCCATCCTGCTTTACAAATGCTAAATTTGACGGTTTGGCTATTGAAACCCACGTTCTGAAGAGTCGTGGGCTTTCAGGTCCTGTGATATCTACCTTGATCAATGCAAGGAAGCCAGCTTCCAGAATGATTTATCATAGAGTCTGGAGAGCTTATATATCCTGGTGTGAATCCAGGGGTTGGCATCCCAGAAAGTAGGTGATCGGTAGAATTCTTGATTTTCTACAATTGGGGTTAGAGATGAAGCTGGTCTTGAGTACCATCAAGGGCCAGGTCTCGGCCTTATCAGTATTATTTCAACGGCCACTTGCTTTGCATTCTTTGGTCCGAAACTTTATGCAGGGGGTGACGCGTCTTAATCCTCCGTTTAAGGCACCCCTAAACCCCTGGGACTTGAACTTGGTTCTATCTGTGTTACAGAAACAGCCTTTTGAACCAATATGTCAGATTCCTTTGGTCTTGCTGACAAGGAAGTTCATTTTCCTGGTAGCCATCTCTTCTGCTAGAAGAGTATCAGAATTAGCAGCTCTTTCCTGTAAAGAGCCTTATTTGATTGTACACAAGTATAGAGTGGTACTGCGGTGGTTTCAGATTTTTATCTAAACCAAGACATTGTTCTACCTTCCTTTTTTCCAGATCCTTGTTCTCCGGAAGAAAGATCACTACATTCTTTGGATGTAGTAAGAGCAGTTAAGGTTTATCTGGAAGCGACTGCTCAGATTCGCAAAATGGATGTTTTGTTTGTGCTGCCAGAGGGTCCCAGTAGGGGACAGGCAGCATCAAAAGCTACCATTTCTAAATGGATTTGACAATTGATCATTCAGGCTTACGGTTTGAAACAGAAGATTCCTCCGTTTCAGATCAGGGCACATTCCACAAGGGCTATTGGTGCTTCTTGGGCAGTGCATCACTGGGCCTCGATGGCTCAGATCTGCAAGGCCGCAACTGGTCTTCAGTCCATACATTCACCAGATTCTATCAGGTGGATGTGAGAAGGCATGAGGATATCGCCTTTGGGCGTAGTGTGCTGCAGGCAGCGGTACAGGGTCCTCAGGTCTGATTGCACCCTACTTGGTTGTGGTTCCCCCCCCCTCAGATAGCATTGCTCTGGGACATCCCATCAATAATTACTGTGGCTCTGTGTCCCGTGATGTTCGAGAAAGAAAATAGAAATTTTTTAAAACAGCTTAACTGTAAAATCCTTTTCTTTCGCTGGACATCATGGGACACAGAGGTCCCGCCCCTCTTCTAATACACTATATTGCTTGGCTACAAAACTGAGGTATCCCCGCAAGGGGAGGGATTATATAGGGGGTTGAACTTCCTGGTTAGGGTGTGCCAGTGTCCAATCACCAGTGATACCTATATAACCCATCAGTAATTACTGTGGCTCTGTGTCCCGTGATGTCCATTCAAAGAAAAGGATTTTACAGGTAAGCTGTTTTAAAAAATCCTATTTTATAGAACTACATATTCTGAAACTACAAATCAAATAAAATTACACAGTCACTTGCACAGTCTGTTAAATCCAAAGAGGTTAGGAAAATGTGCATTACTATGTCCCTACTTATCTGAAAGAGGACAATAAAACCTGAAAACATTAATCAGTGTTATTATCAATGATGAAACAATGCCTAGATAAACATCCTACAAACTTAAGATATCTAAATATTTGAGTATACCATCACTAGCAACAAATACCACTGTTTATGAGCGAAAGAAAGCTTCACATTTTTATAAGACTTAGTTTCTGTTGTCAGTAAAAATGTCTAAATTTAAGATTAAAATGTATCATATGTCCTTTACAGGGACCATAAGTAAATAGAATGTCATTACAGTTTATTTAATTACATTTGACACATTAGCACATTGTGCTCATGTCTCCATAAAACATTTTTCCCCACATCAATAAATGTAACACTAATGCCCCGTACACACGGTCGGATTTTCCGATGGAAAATGTCCGATCGGAGCGTGTTGTCGGAAATTCCGACCGTGTGTGGGCTCCATCGGACATTTTCCATCGGATTTTCCGACACACAAAGTTGGAGAGCAGGAGATAAAATTTTCTGACAACAAAATCCGTTGTTGGAAATTCCGATTGTGTGTACACAAACCTGACGGACAAAGTGCCACGCATGCTCAGAATAAATAAAGAGATGAAAGCTATTGGCCACTGCCCCGTTTATAGTCCCGACGTACGTGTTTTACGTCACCGCGTTCAGAACGATCGGATTTTCCGACAACTTTGTGTGACCGTGTGTATGCAAGACAAGTTTGAGCCAACATCCGTCAGAAAAAATGCTAGGATTTTGTTGTCGGAATGTCCGAACAAAGTCCGACCGTGTGTACGCCCTATATAACCCCTTTCACACTGGGGCGTTTTGCAGGCGCTATAGCGTTAAAAATAGCACCTATAAACCGTCCTAAAACAGCTGCTCCATTCACTCCAGTGTGAAAGCCAGAGGGCCCAAGGGCTTTCACACTGGAGCGTTGCGCTGGCAGGGAGTCAGAAAAAGTCCTGCCAGCAGCTTCTTTGGAGCGATGAAGGAGTGGTGAACTCACCGTTCCTCCACCGCTCCTTCCCATTAAAATCAATGGGGCAGCACTGTCATATCGCCGGCAGAATGCCGCTGTGGCATTCCTTTGCGGCCGCTAGCGGGGGTTAAAACTGCCCCACTAGCGGCCGCTAGCGGGGGTTAAAACTGCCCCACTAGCGGCCGATTAGCGCTGCTAAAATGACAGTAAAGCGGCGCTATTTTTAGCTGACGCCTGGGGCGGCACAATGTGAAAGGGGTCTTATAATTGGTGACCAAAAACAAGCCACATATCTGGGATAAGGCTAACCCAATGATTAATAAAGTATCAAAACTATAGATTGATCCATGCTGGGAGACACACACTGGTGGACACTGGAACTACAAGCTTCCCTCTGTAACAGCAAGTGATCCAGGTCCTGAAAGCAGCATTGTACCAGCCAGGCAACTATCATTTGAAAAAAGATAAAGCTTAGACATTAGCAGCAGAAAGCAGCTTGTTCACTTTCTTAGAACATACTATACATGTTACAATCCAACTGTATGTAACCGACAGCGGACTACAGTTATCTGGCACTGCAGACCCTTCTTTGACCTTCCCTGTGTTCCTCTAGTGCTGGGCTTGAAATTACTTGCATCATTTTCTGAACCCAGCAGGGAGCATTGTGGGGACTGTAGTCTCCTGAACAGACATCTTGATTCTGCAGAACTATCCCTGGACTACACATCCCATTATGCCATTTGCCCAAAAAAGAACTCTGGGAGAGGCTTTAAAAAGGGTCAGCAGACTAGGCCCAAGTCTCTTGCTTCCTGGGGTCCATCAAGTACACACCCCTCCACTGATGTGCGAGAGGACTGCGGCCTACCACGTGGCGACACAGCGATCCCAGCTCCGACCCAGGTGGGTCCAACCTGCTTGCTACACAAGGGGACATCACAGCGCCGTTGCTGTAACCCACTAGATCAGATGACGGTCCCAGTTGCCAGTCTGGCATCGCTGCTTGTTCTGCAGAATGATGCATCGACTTGAATCGCTCTTCAGGAGGTCCCTGTGCCGTTCTTCAGTTTGGTGAGAGGGCATCCGCCCACCAATACAATCTTTGCTTTATCCTATCTCACAGAACACTGTATATAGACACCTCACACCTGGAATTGCCTTATCCTATATCACAGAACACTGTATACAGACACCTTACGCCTGGAATTACTCTAAGGATTACAACTAGCACGGCACAGCTGTTTTGCCTTGACCACATACCACCGTGCCACATTAAGGATTCTTGTTCTTTGAGCTCCAACTTGGCGGTGAAGGTCATTGCAAGGCTTTGCATCCTGGACATTGTTATACTATTGTCAGAAACCATGAATCAGACTGAGACAGAAGTACAGTTAAATCACACTTGATTAATAACCAGCTCAGAGAAGGAAGGGCTGAGCCCAGCCCTGAAAAATATTGCCATTTAAAAGGGACATACCCCTAAGATCTAGAATACCCAGTCTCTCATAAGGATTAAAGGTATAATAGACCACCCTGGGGTTCCCCTTTTTGCAGTGATAGTATATACAACAACTAGTGGTGTTCTTTAGATATTCATTCATTTATTGTCTATTCCTATGTGCATTGCTGTTTTATACCTGTGATTCCAAGTTGCATAACACGCGTGCGTCGTACGTAAAATCTGTGAGCGGAGGACGGAGTAGCGTAAGCGCCGATCGTGCAAACGAAGGTACAATTTTAACTTGGGGCATCAGTGGTTAGTGGCCTATACTGCTTATAGATTGGTGGTCTATATTGGGACAAGATTAGGAGAGTTTAGCCTGACATTAGGGTTTTTTCTTGTGTTGTGTCTTGCAGATAAAATGGATAAATTTACAGACCTAGACTTCCTGCCAAACTTCATAGACAAGTACAGGGAGCTGCCATGTCTCTGGCAAGTCAAAAACAGGGACTACTCCAACAAGAAAAAGAGGAAGGCAGCGCTGGAGCAACTGTTGGAATTGGTGAAGCCGGTGACTCCCGCGGCAGACATCACTTATTTGAAGGCCAAAATTGGTAGCCTGAGGAGCACATATAATAGGGAGCACAAGAAGGTCCAGGATTCCAGGACATTAGGAGCAGCAGCAGATGACGTTTATGTCCCCAGGCTCTGGTACTACGACAGACTGCGGTTTTTGTCAGACCAGAGTGAACCCAGGCCATTGTTCTCAGCCCTTCCATCTACACTTCCTTCCACACTTCCTTCAACATCAATTGAGGTTTCAGATGTCCAACCTGGACCTTCCACCCAGGAAGTGGTTTACATATTAATAGACAATAGTAGCCGAAAATGATTATGACAAGAATGAAAAATGCTGGGGTCAGAATGATAGTCTTTTCTATTTGTTAACATTCAATTTGCAACAGTCATGAGCTCAAAATTGTGTGTGATTGATGACCAAAAAATTAAAACTATGTACCATTTTTATACACAGGAAAGTTTCAGCCAGGAGGAGGCCGTGAAAAGCAGCCTGACTGAATCCAAGGTTCCTCCCCTCCGCCTTCCAACCAAAAGGACCAGGAAGGCAAGGAACCTGGAGGAGTCAGCAAATGCTTTTATTCGCCAGGCTACTGAGGTATTAACAAAGACCCCTGGTGGCCCTGGGTTGTATGGCTGTCTGACATCCAGTAAACTGGAATGCATGGAGGAGGGCCAATGCCTCATCTGTTATATATGGAAGGATTTTCCCCAGTAAAACAGCAATATGCAAAATTGAGGAAAGTAGTCTAATAAATGTAGACGAATATTTTATTGGAAATCAATGTTCAATGACATGGTTTGATTAATTAAATTGGGTACAATACCGGATCTGATCCAGTAATACAATTCATATTCCACAATACAATAAAAACACAAGTGCGCATCATTACATTTCATCAACATTTCACAATAAAAAACACATGTCATCATATCATCATACATTCCATCATATTATAGAGTATACAAGCCGCGACACGTTTCGACCTAAATGTGGTCTCTTCAAGGGGACAAATAGATCTAAAAAATGTATATTGCATATGTTCAGAATTAAAGAAATATATCATCCTTCATCACATTGAATGAACTATGATGGCATGTTTTTACCGTTTAAGAGTAGAATAGATGTTGTGTAGTCCAAGATAGGAGGAACCGTTAGAAAAACCGGAGGGCCACCACCACCTCCCCGTGGAAGAGGAGCTGACCCCAAGGGGCTTGCAAAGAGCCACACTGTACGCGCCCCCCATGGGGTGCGGGAGCATGCACCTGCAATGAACATCCATAATAGCCATCATCAATTAGAGGAAATTAGTCAGTAGTATTATTGTAGGTATTTCTAAATGTACTGACAAAGGATAAGTTGTCTTTATATAAATATACCACGGTAATGGGTCCTATGAGAATGACCAATCAAATTTGGATAATAATGTAATAAGGCATTATAGTGGTATATAAGGGGAAGAAGTGTTGATGGTTTGTTAATCGTGACATGAACTGGTATACTGCAACTTATTGGATGTAGTGCTAAGGAACTGCAAAGTGTAAAGGTGACATAATTGATGCATTAAGTGATTACAAAAAATGTGTGATGTGTGCCAACTAGCGCAGACACTGAGTAAAAAAGTTTTGACAATAACAACAACTAAAAAAATAAAGATAAACAATTAAATAGAGAAACAGACCAAAATGTGTAGATGTGTATGTTAAAATGTGATGTAATGGGGAATAATGTGATTCATAAAAAAGAGTGTAATTTACCTTATACAATGTTGTAGTTTGTGTGGTCTGTAAGATATATTCAACTTGTAAGGCTTATTAGATGTTACGAACCTGACTGCAAATGTGCAGGAAAGGCGAGGACTCAATACCGAGAGAAAAAGAGTGAATGCAGCACCGTCCATCCTGGCCTGCATAGAATAATGAATAAATTTTCAATCATCAGTCTATTATATACTGTACCTTAGATTGGGCAAATGGGTGGTCGCACACAGGTGCAAATGCTTCCCCCTCCCCCTGGGGACATGACGCACGGGCCGCTGAGAAGGGCGGCCCATGTATGGCTCCCTCAGCTTCCCGGAAGACGCAAAGGCCCCGACCACTGTTGTCATCTCCGCCACAATACACGTGACGTCATGATGTCGCGCACATGCCGAGCCTCGCACATGCGCACTTCGCCACTTGCCATCCGGAGATGAACAAGGCAAGGCAGGGCCCATCTCGGCAACCAAGGGCAGATGCCTCACTGCCGACCTGAGCAGAAAGGGGGGCATGTGGAAAATCCACATCAGCCCCCCTTGCCGGGAAGCCGCAAGGGGCCAAACTCTGCCTCCCAGGGGGGCGGAGGGCAGGCCTGATGGCATTGGTCATGCCACCAGGGTATTAAAATTATGGTATTCAAAAGGTCATAAAGTACCGAAGAAGAAAAGTAGTTGTTTTTAGTTTTGCACAGGAGCTGTGTGCTGATTCCATAACCCCACCCTCTTGCATACATAGTCCAATTACGTTAAACAACAAATATCATGTAGGATATCTGAGCATCATGCAAATCAGGAGTCTAAAAAAGTGCCCCCTGATGCATGAAGAGGGAAAAGATTGGATGTCAATCTGATCCCCTTATTTTATACCAAATGAAGTGCAAGAAAAGTGAGAATAACAAGAAACACACACAGCTCATGTCTTATCTCTAATGTGTCATAGTGGGGAAGGGGTGTTTAACCACCCAAAAGAAAATACAATGGGAAAAAGACACATATGGAAGAGACAAAGTGAGCTGCACACCCCGAAAATATATGTTATATATGGAAGGATTTTTCCCCAGTGGGGCTTTAAAACAGCAATATGCAAAATCGAGGAAAGTAGTCTAGTAAATGTAGATGAATATTTTATTGGAAACCAATGTTCAATGACAAAGGGGGACAAATAGATCTAAAAAATATACATTGCATATGTTCAGAATTAAAGAAATATATCATCCTTCATCACATTATACTACTGACTAATTTCCTCTAATTGATGATGGCTATTATGGATGTTCATTGCAGGTGCATGCTCCCTCACCCCATGGGGGGTGCGTACAATGTGGCTCTTTGCAAGCCCCTTGGGGTCAGCTCCTCTTCCACGGGGGGGTGGCGGTGGCCCTCAGGCACTCCGGTTTTTCTAACGGTTCCTCCTATCTTGGACTACACAACATCTCCACTCTTAAACGGTAAAAACATGCCATCATAGTTCATTTAATGTGATGAAGGATGATATATTTCTTTAATTCTGAAAATATGCAATATTTATTTTTTAGATCTATTTGTCCCGCTGAAGAGACCGCATTAGGGTCGAAACGCGTCGGGGCTCGTATACTCTATAATATGACGGAATGTAATGATATGTACCATTTTTTTTATTGTGGAATGTTGATGAAATGTAATGATGCGCACTTGTGTTTTTATTGTATTGTGGAATATGAATTTTTTTATTGGATTAGATCCGATATTGTACCCAATTTATTTAATCAAACCATGTCATTGAACATTGGTTTCCAATAGAATATTCGTCTATATTTATTAGACTACTTTCCTCGATTTTGCATATTGCTGTTTTAAAGCCCCACTGGGGAAAAATCCTTCCATATATAACATATATTTTTGGGGTGTGCAGCTCACTTTGTCTCTTCCATATGTGTCTTTTTCCCATTGTAATGCCTCATCTGTGAGGAGATAATTCTTCAGGCCCTAAACAAGGGGATGAGGGGCCAACTCACAACTAAAAGCCACATGTGTGAGTTGGACCATACTCCTCCACCACCTCCAGCAACACCACCACAGCCACCCAACCCACCATAGCAGCCTGGAAGGAAGCTTGGAAGGAAGTGTTGAGAAGCCCACAGCCTCGAGACATATATGTCATCTGCTGATGCTCCTGATCTCTCGGAGTCCTGGACCGGATTGTGCTCCCTATTAAATGGACTCCTCAGGTTACCAATTTTTCCTTTCAAATAATTGATGTCTGCCCTGGGGTACAAAGGCTTCACCATTTCCAACTGTTTCTCCAGCATTGCCTTCCTCTTTATTTTGTTAAGACCTCTTTTAAATTTCTAATTTTTGTTTTGACAAATACTTGGCTATGTGTTTTACTTCAAAAAGGACAATTTGTTTGTGAGTAGGCAGGTACATTTCAAAAATACAATGTCAAATTAACAAGGGTCACCAACATAGTTGTATCTCTTTGAGGTTAAAAAATACAATATAATAATGGTGTTGTAGAAACTTGACACACAGAACCACAAAAAATATTAGGGAGATCACTATATATATATATATATATATATATATATATATATATATATATATATATATATATATATATATATATATATATATATTCTGGAGATCTAGAGAAAAAAATAAAATCAAAGGAGATCACTAGAAAAAAAATATATATATATATATAAGACAAAAACAAAGATTATTCAGGCGATCACGAGAAATAATAAAAAATCTGTTTGTCAGAACTCTGTGAATATCAGCAGCAATGCAAAAATTCATTTTTCTAGCAGTATAAAGAAGAAGAGAATGCGCTGCATTGAGAGATTTCGAAATTTGCCGCGTGACAAATGTGCTATCTCCATTACGAACGCTAGTTTTACAAGACCGAGCGCTTCCGGCCCATACTTGATTCCGAACATGCATGAACTTTTGTGTGTAGACTTGTGTACACACGATCGGACTTTCCAATAACAAAGTTTTGTTGGTGGAAAATTTGAGAACCTGCTATCAAACATTTGTTGGCGGAAAGTCCGACAGCAAATGTTCGATGGAGCATAAACACGGTCGGACTTTCCGACAACAAGGTCACATCGAACATTTCCCGTCGGAAAATCTGATCGTGTGTACGCGGCATAAGAACTATGGGATTTGTAATGTGCATGGAGCAGTGAGCATGACTGCAACTAACAACTACTGCTTGTTCCAAACAAATGGTAGTGAGATAAAAAAATAGATTTGGGAGCTCAAGGAGAACTTAACAAGCAGGCAGAAAAACACAGTAAGAAACGATTTAATGTAAAATAGAATTCAGGGCTATTAGGTAGTGGATGTGTATGAATTAATTTTGGAGAATAAGGATATCATTTAGTGTTACTTTATGGTTGCTGCAAATGTGAAGATCATGGTAAAGATTGATTTTCTTTCACTTTGTGAAGATTCAGAACCCTCCAGATTGCCTCCTTAACTTTATCATTCCTCAGACTATATATAAATGGATTACTGAATGGTGACACGATGCTGTTGAAAATGCTAATTACTTTATTTAAGTCATTAGAGACACTGCCAATTGTTCTTACATAAAGAAATATGACAGTTATATACAGCAATGTTACAGCAAGAAAATGAGAGCTGCACGTGGAAAAGGCTTTCCTCTTTCCTGCTGAGGACTTGATCTTCATTACTGCCGCAATGACAGAGCTATATGACAGAAAAGTAACAAGAAATGATACTAGGGATACAGATGATGCAAAAAATGTGAAGACTGTGTCAAACAATGATGTGTCCGAACAGCTCATTTTGACCAACACAGAGGCTTCACAGAAGAAGTGATTGACCTCAAAGGGACCACAGAAAGACAGATTGGATAGTAATAGAATGGAATAGAGGAATACAAGGAAACCAAATACCCAGGATAGTAGAATCAAACAGAGACATGTCTGGTGAGTGATTATGTTGTGGTATCTCAGTGGATGAGAAAGTGCCACGTACCGATCAACAGACATTAATGCCAACAGTGTAAACTCCACGGAGCCAAAGGACATGAAGAAATAAAGCTGCATGAGGCAGCTTCTATGGCTTATGATTCCATTTCCAGTGGCCATAATAACGAGGAACATAGGTACAGTGCTGGAGATAAAACCAATATCCTCAACTGCCAGGCTGCTTAGGAAAAAATACATAGGAGTATGGAGAGACTTTTCCAGGCATATCACAATGAAGATAGTTATGTTGCCCAATGTTGACACAGCATAAACCAAAAGCAGCACCACGAACACTGCACTCTGAATCTCAGGACTAAACTTAAACCCTGCTATAATAAACATGGTATGATTAGAAGACATCATACTTAATGCACAATACGTATTCAGGTGTTGAAAGAGTATCAAAGTGGATGTCGTTATTTATAACATGCGGGGCCACCTGTTAACTGTAGCACTGTGTCTGCATATCATTCACTAAGGATTAATTTTCTTCAAATTCCCTTAGGAAAATACATATCCCACCAGTAAATATGTATTACGGTGTATAAAAATATATAGGGTCCCTAATGACACGTTTCTAAAGCACTGTGGATGCTAAACAACTTTTATTTATCTTTATTTTATCCATTGTTGCATATCAGCATCTTTGCAGCCATATCCTATCTATATGCATGTTTTCCAGCAACTGCTATAGTTCATTTTTACAGATTTGAAATGTGCTTTGACATAGCTGCCTGTAGTCTTCATTGGAAGAGCCTGTGACAAGGTAACAATGCAGTAGAACTATTTAGAGATGAGGACAAAGCGCTGTCACCCTATCACAGGAAGTGCCTGCACAAGGACCGTCATAATAAGATTAGCCAACTATTATTTTAAGAAAGCTGTACATTTTAAATAAAAATAAAAAAATAATTTTTGAAATTAAACAAACATGTTAAACTGTATCTATGGTTGAAATGTAAAATTATATGTAGCAGGTGCCTTGCTTCTCCCGCGCCTTACCAAGCTGGCCACAGAGAGTACACAGGCTTTCCAGGAGGGGGAGAGAGAGGCTGTCAGTCCCTGGGGGGGGGGGGGGGGGATTTTTCCCCCCTCCTTCTCTTCACTGACACTGGCTTCAGTCAGAGTGAGTGGCGCTCGCATAGGTATTGTCCGCTCTCTGCTCCCTCCCGTGTTCCTATTAGCTGGTGGAGTGGGAGCCAATCAGGAAGGAGCCAAGTATAGGAGCCAATGAGAAAGACTGTGACAAGCTGCAGGAGCAGCTGCAACGGATTCTGGGACATGTAGTCGCCTTACCAAATGCCCCCATAGTCTTGTATGGGGCAGATACTACAAATCCCAGTATGCTCTGGGGGAAAAGGAACGAGACTCCATCTTGGTGCTTGAGGAAGTTCAGTTACCATGAGGCAGGAGACTGGACTGAGGGGAGAGGTGCTGCCTCCCAGGTCAGTCCACAGCTCGGTTTGCAAGTTCCACAGCCGGTCGGGGACATTCAGCCTGAGAGGGGGGAATCTCAGGTGCATATCCAGGCGCACCTGCGTCGAAAGTGTGAAGCATTCAAGTGTGAGGTGATCGGTCAGGTCACCAGAAGGGCCTGCCTGTTTCCACAACATTCGTTTGGGCCTGACCGCAGGATTTGGTGAGAGGGCCCATCTGCAGGAAACATGGGCACTGCACATAGACAGAGTTACCTCAGTTTTGCCTACACTTACCAGAACCTGGGTCTTGTTAATGGCTTGTTCAGCAGTCACAGTTGGAAAAGACGAAAAGAAACTGCGCTAAGATATATAAATGCACCTAAAAAAGATGCACCTAAACAATAAAGGGATTTCTATATGAAATAGTGGAAGCAGCAATTCTTCTGTATAACACCAGTACAGTGAATGAAATAAAAAGAAAAATAGAATTGTGCTAAACCTGTAAATTTAAAGTGAATATGAACCACAAACTAGTAACACAACCCACCGATTGTGGGTTCAGCGTGAATCAAAAGCAAATATACAAGTGCATATGTGTTATTTTCTAGAACCATTACTCTCAAAAACATAAATATACATAAATGAAAAAAAGCTTATGAACCATCAAATAATAAATACTCAGAGTTCAGCTATAATGAATAACTTTAATACATGTGACATATAAGTGAATAGATATATAATGTCCAAATATATATATATATATATATATATATATATATATATATATATATATATATATATATATATATATATATATATATATAAAATATATGTGACATCCACCCGTGCAGAACTAAATGAAATAAAGTCCATCCACAAATAAGGTGAATCTTTAAATGCTGGTAAAAAGAAGGTTGTGCTGAGTCTACCACCGCTATATAGAGAATCACTTCTTACCAGAAGCTCATGATTAGGGATAGGCCAAAACCCCCCCCCCCCCCGTTCGGTTCGCTCCAGAACATGCCTATATTCCTATATAGGGGAACACAGAATTTAAAAAAAAAATGCGTGGGGGTCCCCTTAAATTCCATACCAGGCCCTTTAGGTCTGGTATGGATTTTAAGGGGAACCCAGCGCCAAAATTTTTTTAAAAAATGGCGTGGGGGTCCCCCCTAAAATCCATACCAGACCCTTATCCGAGCGCGCAACCTGGCAGACCGCAGGAAAAGAGGGGGGGATGAAAGAGCGCCTCCCCTCCTGAACCGTACCAGGCCACATGCTCTCAACATTGGGAGGGTGCTTTGGGGTAGCCCCCCAAAGCACCTTGTCCCCATGTTGATGGGGAGAAGGGCCTCATCCCCACAACTCTTGCCCAGTGGTTGTGGGGGCCTGCTACAAGAAAGCCATAGGGATGTCCCCATGCTTCAGAGGGGGGCGGACTGGGTGGCCCCGCCCCCTCTGACACTACAGGGAAGCCATAGGGATGTCCCCGTGCATCAGAGGGGGCGGGGTCACCCGGCGACGACACCATGTGGCCCCGCCCACAGTTTTAAAAGAGCTGTCACCTGCGAGGAAGCGTCATATGGCGTGTACCTCCCATGGAGGCAGATCCTCTTAAATTTTTATTTCGGCCCGTCGGCGGAGGTGAATAGACTACGTGGGACAGTTTTATTTTTTTATTTTTAAATAGAGGACTTCTCCCATGGTGTGTTGTTTTTTTTACCATTTTCACACTTTTTTGTGAAATGGTACGGCTACCCCAAAGCACCCTCCCAATGTTGAGGGCATGTAGCCTGGTACGGTTCAGGAGGGGGGGGCGCTCTCTCGTCCCCCCTCTTATCCTGTGGCCTTCCAGGTTGCGTGCTCGGATAAGGATCTGGTATGGATTTTAAGGGGGACCCCCACGCCATTTTTTAAAAAAATTTTGGCACAGGGTTCCCCTAATATCCATACCAGACCTGAAGGGCCTGGTATGGAATTTGGGGGGACCCCCACGCATTTTTTTTTAATTTTGGTTCGGGGTTCCCCTGTGAGGGAATCCCATTCTGTTTTTATCAATGAACTTTTATGTGTATTGCCGGACCGACAATTCATTATAGCCGCGAGTAGTTTTAAATGACTTTTTTTCCTTTAGAAATGTCATTTTGCTGTCAGACTGTTCTAAACACAGGAAACATGCACCACTTTACAGGCATACTATAGACACCCCCCAGGTACAAAATTTAAAGGAATATTACACTTTTATTGTTTCACTTTAAGCATTATTAAAATCACTGCTCCTGAAAAAACGTCAGTTTTTAAAACTTTTTTTTGCATTGATACATGCCCCCTGGGGCAATACCCAGGTCCCCAAACACTTTTTATGACAATAACTTGCATATTAACCTTTAAAATTAGCACTTTTGATTTCTCCCATAGACTTTTAAAGGGTGTTCCGCGGCTTTCGAATTTGCTGGGAACACCCTGTCACATACCTGGTATCAGAGCCCAACTGTAGAAGGAGACCTCTCTTACAGCCCTGGCTCGGGGACCACTGGGGTTGCAACAGTGGTACAGGAGCGCAGTGAGGTAGGAGTGCCTGTATGATCCGTGGTAGCTGATGCAGGTAGCAGAGGTGATCCACCGGATGGACTTGGTAGCAGAAGCAATAGGAAGCAGTGGTATAAGTGCGGGTCAGCGACCCCTGGATCTAGGCGGAGCTGGATCAGGAACGGACTAAGCAGAGTGAGGCAAGCCGGGTCAGAACGGGCAACAGGTAGTACAATCAGTAGGCAAAGGGTAGTCAGGCAGAGGTTCGGCAACAGGAGATCAATAGTTTCAGAAGTAGCAAGGTCAGGCAGACCGGGTCAGGAGAGGAGAAGGCAGCATTGGTCAACGAAGCAAGGTCAGGTAACACAGCAGGTTCAGGATCAGACTCAGGTTAAACTGCAGATCAGACAGCACTGTACCAGAGCAGCTGCTGGCCTTTTAAAGGGGAACTGGCACCAAGCTTTCGCACACGCGCACCTGCCTCGTGACTGGTACAGCGCGCTCCCATAGGAACATGTGTGCGCACGCCTGAGTGTCTGTCCTGCCACAGGGTATCCCTGACACACCCCAAATTGTTCGCTATTCGGCGAATGGGTGAACAGCCAATGTTCGAGTCGAACTCGTGTTCGACAAGAACATAAAGCCCATCCCTACCTATGATCCCCTATTACAGAGGATCAGGGGAAGCCTGTAGTAATGGTCTAATCTCCAGGGCGCACCAAGCAGAACCACCGTTTCTTCAAATCGCCTGTGGTAATAATACAATCTCCAGAGGGCACCAAACAGGACCGCTACTCTTCAAACCGCCTCATTGAATTCAAGTCCATAGGTGGATATACGTAGCATGTAAAAATATAAGTGCTCCAATAGTGTAAAACCTTTAGATTTATTTAAAAAAGTAGAACAAAGTATCACACTTACAAAATGTTGTATCAATAAAAACGCCTGAAGTCTAGTGCGCCGGCCAGCACACACTCAGACAAGCCCGTCCTTCTGGGTGCACAAACAGTAACACGAGGTGACGTCAGCACGTTGCTCCACCCTACGCATTTTGTAAGAGAATTAGATCGTCCAGGGCCACGGGCGGCGTGCTGCGTCACCTCCCTTTATGTAATAGCAACCAGACCAAGCCTCATTCTGAGCCACTGTCCGCTAACAGACCTGCACGGTAATAGTATGAAGGCTTGCGAGGCCCACTCAAACACACCGACGGGTCATGATCAGGGTAACCTCCCATATATAAAAAATCAAACAATTAAAAAAACAAAGAGTTAAAATTTCTCAAAATAGCCAAGTATCCAACATGTGACCGGGCCAACATGGTCACAAAAAGGAGATATGGATCCTTGAGATGGCCTATCTCCGCCCGTTATACAGCGGAAGTAGGTCAAATATCAACACTGGTGCCACCTCCGGCCACTAAGTTGAGTGACCCCTAGTGGACAGATCATGCATGACATTTAGACATCCAAGAACTAGATAAAAGCTATGCACCAAAATAACGAAATATAAGAAAGCTTGTAGTCTCAACCTTAATAAGCACGCCTAAATGTCAAAACACCAAAAAGAACAAAGCCTAATCTGATCAATAAGATCCGGTCAGACCTTCATAGCTCAGATGTACATGTCAAACAAAGTAACCACAGAACTCTCAGTTACCACAAATTACAGCGGAACTGGATATCGTCTGTGTACCAATATCGGGTTCAATGTTAAAAACATGTCCTCTAAAAGCAAATATTAGATGTCCACCGACATGCATACAGTCAATATGAGTCTGATGTATATAGTAAGGTCACACAAAATTACAGCCCTGAAATTACCAATATATCAAAAAACTCAGATGATTGAAAATAATTAAAAAATAATTAAAAATTTATTTATTTTTTTTTTTAATGGTACTAGAAATATCTTATCTTTCCAAAGTCACGTAGACAAAGCCAAAGTGACTATGAAAACCAAAACTAAAAAATATACAGGTATCCTAAAAAATCCTCAATTCAAAATAGATGACTGGAAACGAGGACTAATATCTATATAGGGGCCACTCACTAGAAATGATGGAGATGACATCTAGTGGTGCAACATACAGATTATAGCCTAACAATTGGCTGGTGAATGGAATGAAAAGTGAGTACACCCCTCACATTTTTGTAAATATTTTATTACATCTTTTCATGTGACAACACTGAAGAAATGACACTTTGCTACAATGTAAAGTAGTGAGTGTACAGCTTGTATAACAGTGTAAATTTGCTGCCCCCTCAAAATAACTCAACACACAGCCAATAATGTCTAAACCGCTGGAAACAAAAGTGAGTACACCCCCAAGTGAAAATGTCCAAATTGGGCCCAATTAGCCATTTTCCCTCCCCAGTGTCATGTGACTCATTAGTGTTACAAGGTCTCAGGTGTGAATAGGGAGCAGGTGTGTTAAATTTAGTTTTATCGCTCTCACTCTCTCATACTGGTCACTGGAAGTTTAACATGGCACCTCATGGCAAAGAACTCTCTGAGGATCTGAAAAATAGAATTGTTGTTCTACATAAAGATGGCCTAGGCTATAAGAAGATTGCCAAAACCCTGAAACTGAGCTGCAGCATGGCGGCCAAGACCATACAGCGGTTTAACAGGACAGGTTCCACTCAGAACAGGCCTCGCCATGGTCGACCAAAGAAGCTGAGTGCACGTGCTCAGCATCATATCCAGAGGTTGCCTTTGGAAAATAGACATATGAGTGCTGCCAGCATTGCTGCAGAGGTTGAAGGGGTGGGGGGTCAGCCTGTCAGTGCTCAGACCATACATCGCACACTGCATCAAATTGGTCTGCATGGCTGTCGTCCCAGAAGGAAACCTCTTATAAAGATGATGCACAAGAAAGCGCGCAAACAGTTTGCTGAAGACAAGCAGACTAAGCACATGGATTACTGGAACCATGTCCTGTGGTCTAATAAAACCAAGATAAAAGTATTTGGTTCAGATGGTGTCAAGTGTGTGTGGCGGCAACCAGGTGAGGAGTACAAAGACAATTGTGTCTTGCCTACAGTCAAGCATGGTGGTGGGAGTGTCATGCTCTGTGGCTGCATGAGTGCTGCCGGCACTGAGGAGCTACAGTTCATTGAGGGAACCATGAATGCCAACATGTACTGTCACATACTAAAGCAGAGCATGATCCCCTCCCTTCGGAGCCTGGGCTGCAAGGCAGTATTCCAACATAATAACGACCCCAAACACACCTCCAAGACGACCACTGCCTTGCTAAAAAAGCTGAGGGTAAAGGTGATGGACTGGGCAAGCATGTCTCTATACCTAAACCCTATTGAGCATCTGTGATGCATCCTCATATGGAAGGTCGAGGAGCGCAGGGTCTCTAACATCCACCATCTCCGTGATGTCGTCATGGAGGAGTGGAAGAGGACTCCAGTGACAAACTGTGAAGCTCTGGTGAACTCCATGCCCAAGAGGGTTAAGGCAATGCTGGAAAATAATGGTGGCCGCACAAAATATTGACACTTTGGGCCCAATTTGGACATTTCCACTTAGGGGTTTACTCACTTTTGTTGCCAGCGGTTTAGACATTAATGGCTGTGTGTTGAGTTATTTTGAGGGGACAGCAAATTTACACTGTTATACAAGCTGTACACTCACTACTTTAAATTGTAGCAAAGTGTCATTTCTTCAGTGTTGTCACATGAAAAGATATAATAAAATATTTACAAAAATGTGAGGGGTGTACTCACTTTTGTAAGATACTGTATATTATTACACCTCACGATCATATAAGCACAAAAAAGCAAAAAAGCACATAAAAATGACCATAACATTCAAAACATTAAGTGGTATTTAGGAATTAGAGATAGTTAACCGTTTACTAGATCCAGTACGAACACAATATCAGGAATTGTTAATAAAAGCATTCACGTCTGTATCAACGTTAAGACCAAAAGGGACATACGTCTTAAGTCTATAGACCCATGCCATTTCTTGTTTTGAAATTTTGAAATTTCCCTGACTAGTGAACTACCTCTCCAATGGGGTCTAAATTTATCTATCCCCATATACAATGTGTTGCATGGATCTCTATTGTGTGCTTGGTCATAGCGTCTCGACACCGAATGTTTGTCAAAGCCCTTTCTAATATTACTAATGTGCTCATTCATTCTAACCTGAAGAGCCCTTTTGGTCCTCCCCACATACTGTAAGCCACACGGGCACTGTATGATATAGACCACACCCTCAGATGAACATATGACAAATGGCTCGACCTCATATGATCGTGAGGTACTGGTGGACACAAAATTACAAATTTTCCTATCCTTACATTTATTAAGAGTACAGACCTGACAGGTTTTACACCTGTAATAACCCGTAAGGTTCTGAAAAAAACACCTATTGCTTTTTGGAGGATCCTGAACACTGGGGGCAATCCTACTACTCAGGAATGATGCCCCTTTGAAAATTATACAAGGTCTGTCAGGTAAAATGGTGACAAGAACTTGATCACTAGCCAGGACATGCCAGTGTTTTTGAATCAATTTCTTGACACTCCAATGTTGTACCGAAAATGTTGTAATGAACGGTACAGAAATTTGGGTGTCACCCATATCATGATGTCTATCTGACAAGAGTAGTGTCCTATCCTTCTCCCGTGCTGTTTTCGCTGCCTGGGATAGAAAGCTCTGGTCATAGCCCTTCTCTAGAAATCTGCTTGAAAGGATAGCCGCCTGATTCTCAAAGACATCAACCTCGGTACAGTTATGTCTAAAACGTGTAAACTGACCTTGAGGGACCGCTCTCAACCAGGGCTCATAATGGCAGCTATCTAGTGGAATATATGAGTTTCTGTCCGTTGATTTGAAAAACGTGGATGTCACAAACTTGTCTTCTTTCACCTTGATTTTTAGATCAGGAAAGTTGATTCCTTCCAAACTGGCTTTGAAATTCAACGTGATGCCTCTATTGTTCTCAATCAGGGCCGCCATAAAGCTGTGTAAGTCAGATTCACTCCCATCCCAAAGGAGGAGGACGTCATCGATATACCTGGCCCACAGGACCAATTCAGGTCTCCTGGGGGCATCAACGACGTCCTCCTCCCATTTGGCCATGAATAGGTTGGCCAGGCTTGGGGCATACTTCGCCCCCATAGCCACCCCGTTGTCCTGGTGGTAGAACTGATGGTTAAACTAAAAATAATTGTGGCTAGCAGCGTACTCTAATAATTCCATAAAGAAATCTATCTGAGATGGAACTAAACCAGAACCTCTTACTAGCTACAGCTTAACTGCCTCTAGGCCCAAATGATGGAGAGATGATGGTATAAAGCGAAGTTATTCTCCAGTTCCTTTTTGTATTTCACAGTTGGATCCCTATTCAATACAGTATAGGTCTCACTATCATCCACAATACGGTGCATTTCTTTTAAATAATCGCACCGATCCAGGATCATGATCCCCCCTTTATCATCTGGTCTGGTGACCAGTGATTTATTACAGTATTGCAAAGAGACTCTATACCGACTTCAAGGTCTTTTTGCATCTTGACCTTTTTAACTTTAATCTTGTAATACAACATCTCTAAAGACCGTGATGGTGGGTGCTAGAGCCTGAGGGGTTAAAGAGGGACACGTTGGAATGACTACAGTGTTGAAACTCAGATCTAATCGCATTGTCCTCCCTGATAGGGTTAGTTAGCATATATCGTTTAATGTTTAATCTACGTACATATTTATGCATGTCTCTGTACGTCTGAAATTTGCTCAGGCTTCTAGGCGGAGCAAATTTCAGACCCTTATCCAAAACTTTTTTTCGGGATCTGTCAGTTCTTGCTTGCTCAAATTGAAGATCCCAGTACTTAAGTCTTTTTTCTTTTTAATTGACTGGGCACGCCTCCCCCCTCTAACTCCTCTCTTAATTCTACGTGCCTTTTTATGTCTTGATTGTCTCTGGGAAAATCCCAGTTCTGGTTACCTCTATTGTCAGGGGGTCCAGAATACTGAACCGGTCTCGGATGGTCATAACCTTGCTCATAATTACCCGAATGATATGCATCTGAGTTCCCCCCGGGACCACTATAACCATATCCCCTATCATTCTGTCTGTAACCCCCAGGGGCCTCAGAATCAGATAGGGGGAAGAACCAGTTCTGTGTTGGGACATTAAAGCCCTGGTTCCTGTTTTCCCCATTATGGTATGTTGAGTTAATTTGATCATAACCTTGATTGTAGGTAGAGGGTCCCTGTCTCACTGGTTGGTTATCCCATGGCCGTGGGTGAGCTTCCTGCTGACAATAATTTTGGTTATTTTGCCTAAAATTCTTTTTAGGTCCTCTAAAAATCACTATATAGGATTGAGCAGAACCATTCTTAGGGGCTCTGGATTTGTTCTTGACCCTATTTGGTGGGATATCCCTCCTTAGTGAATGATAGAAGTCTCTCCTTAATTGAGTGAGAGCAGGATTTGTCCCTGTACCCTCTGTTATGACTTCTTGGGGTTGAGTATCCATCACATTATCTCCCTCATTTTCCAAGGTAAGTTTTCTTTGCCAAATCAACACAAAACCGGACTGATAGTCCTCTTTTAGTAAGTTTTTGGAGCACTCCTTATACTCCTCACTACTATTTTAGTGGGGGTAAGTTTCTCTTTAATAATCTTAGGGGGTCATTGACTAAAGCGCCGTGGCGCTAATTGCAGAGAATTAGCACTAATTTGTGGCAATTAGCGCTAATTAGCCTCAATCGCGCTAATTAGTACTAAAATGGTATTCACTATAGCGCTGGTGAGAAAATACTCCCAAAATAGAATTTACTATGGTTCCCTGAAACCAAATAGCTCCCAAACCCTTACTCTGCTAAAACCTGGAGAATTGCACATGGAAATATTGTTTAGAGCATGATATAATTGCCTAAATGGTACTGAAATATGTAGTATATTATTTAAAGATAATCTGCTTTTAAACTGTGTGAAAAAGTGATTTCTACACTGAAATATCTTTAAGAGTCTGAGAAGTGAAAAATTCCCCATTTTGGACAACTAGGTGCCAACACAACTGAGCATGCTCAGACCTGCAAATAGCTCTCATTTTATCTTCAGTGTCTTTTTTACCCGGCGCTATAGTAAATACCAAAATGAGAGCTAATTGGTAAGTTGAATTTTGCCTGTCGCATTATTCCCATGGGCTACCACAGGGGTCCGGTCCCCCACCCATTTTATTTGCGTCACTAGGGAACATCGGGAGGACTTGAGAGTGTGACACGCATTCTTGGACGACTGCATTGGAAGATCGGTTTGGATGCCAGGCCCGGTGAGTAATTTTGATTTAGAGCTGTTAACAGAAGCAGCCGGGCCGACGGGGTATGAGGCGTTCTACCAGAGTCATTGGAGCACAGGACCTTGGCCGAGTTCATGGTTAGAGACGGACCTCCTCCGGAATCTGGTGCTCCTGGAGCTTTTTCCAGTGGTGCTGGCTATGGAAATCTGGGGTGAGTCATTCAGGAATTTGAAGGTGCGATTGAATTTTGACAACATCGGAGTGGTGCAAGTCATTAACCGCATCTCAGCATCGCCACAGCATGTAGAACGGCTGCTACGCCACCTGGTGCTGCATTGCCTAGAGTTGAATATTTTTCTGTATGCGGTACATCTCTCGGTGGTCGACAATACTTTGGCTGACGCCTTGTCTTGCTTTCAGAGGGACAGGTTTCAAGAGCTGGCACCGATCAACAGGGTGTTCCATGTCCCCCATGGCTGTGGGCGATCGCCTTGGAGTCATCGCTGGATGTATCAGGAGGTCAAGAATGAGGCCACGTGGGCGGCCTATGCTAAGGTATGGCAGGAATAGTGGGAAATGGTTAGGCTGGCCGGGGTGGATCCGGATGGCGCGGAGGTATGGTCGCTGGTCATCTATTTTGTTTCCAAAAACCTGGAACAGGGGGTGTCGGTGTCTGCCATGGACCAAAAACTAGCATATTTGTTTTCTTGTTCAAATTACGGGGCTGGGTCGATTTTACCAAGGATTTTTGGGTGTGACAAGCTTTAAAAGGTTATCGTAGGACACATAAGCGCAGGGATGCTAGGCGGCCCATATCCTTTAATAATTTGCAGGCCATTATTGTTAAGTTGGGTTCGTTGTGTACATCAGCTTATGAGGTTTCCTTATTTAAAGCAGCATTTTTGCTGGCCTTTTTTGGAGTCTCCTGGATTAGCGAGCTGGTCAGCCCATCCAAGAGGGTTCTGGGGGGCTTATTCGGCTCAGGATGTAGTTTATGGGGTGGACGGCCTTCAGTTATTGCTCCGCAAGTCCCAGACGGACCAGGGTGGTAAGGGCGTCAGAGTACAGCTGTTTCCTCTACCGGGTTCTCCTGTGTGCCCAGTGGGGGTGGTGAGGGAGTTCTTTGCAGTTTGCCCAGTTTCAGCCGGGCCATTTTTGGGGCATAGGGATGGGTCTCCATTGTCTAAATTTCAGTTTGTGTCAATTTTTCAAAAATGCCTGAAAGCAGTGGGTCTGGATTACACACAGTATGCCTCGCATTCCTTCCGGATCGGGGCGGCCACAGAGGCCGCGCGTTATGTATTGGACAATGCGGCTGTTAAGCGGATTGGTGGATGGGACTCCAGGAGATTCCATACCTACATTCGCCCGCATTGGGTGGCAGAGTAAGCAATAGCGGGGAGGGGTATGTACGTGTATATCCGTTTTATCATGTGGGGTGAGTATCTGTTGTTTGACTTGTGGTAATTCCATGGTGTTTGTTCTTTTCTTGCAGGTGGAGCACAGCTGCGCCTCGTCTGGATCATGGGCCACTCATATGTGTTTTGGGGGCCAAGCGAGCAGACGTTAGGCCTAATGGCAGGCAGCTGGTTATTTCTAGGGGTGTGGGGTGTATTCGGTGGTTGGGTTTGCCAGGTATGATGTGGAGGAGGTTCGTGCCAGAGGTACATCATTTTGCACGCTTGGACAGACCACCCGACGTTCTGGTACTCCATGTCAATGGGAATGATCTGGGGGTACGGTCCATTTGGGAGTTTGTCAGGGATGTAAAGTTTGACTTCCTGCGGCTTCGCACTGCATTTCCAGATATGTTGGTCTTGTGGTCCGACACTGTTGCCCAGACAACTTGGAGCATAGCAAGGTCAGTGGACAGGGTCAACAAGGCCCTTAATAAAGTGAATAAAATGGTGGGCCACTTTGTCGTTAGTAGCGGGGGTCTGGTTATCTGCCATATGGAATTGGAGAGGGATACAGGGCTTTACCTCAGGAGGGACGGTGTTCACTTGTCTGCGGTGGGTATTGATTTATGTTCCCTGGGGTTGCAGGATGGGATTCAGCGTGCTTTGCGGGTGAGGAGGGGCTCCCAAGGGTAAGGGGTCACCCTTGATAGCGGTTGCGATGGGTGGTCTTTGATGGTGGCAAGAAAACCTATGAGATGGAAGTGTGTGTAACTCAACGGTGGTATGTGCCCCTTTGGTGTATTCCATTTAACATGGTTTGGCTGGAATATGGTAATGGTTGCACTGCGGGTAGTGGGTTGTCTCCGAGCTGGTGTGTTACGGTAAAAGGCCCGCAGTGTAGAAGTGGAACATAGTCTAATATTGGGGGGTGCCATCAAAGACCACCAGGCTGAGCGACTGATAGTTGGGGTTTGTTGTTTATGTGTTAAAGAATGTTATATTTAATATTTTGTTAATAAAAAGGCTGCTATGGCCATTTATACTCCATTCTAGGTGTGGTCTCTTTAATTGTAGGTAACGTTAAGGGAGTTAGGGCTGTAGTATATATTATGGTTTTGCAGTCATAAGAAGGTTGGGACATCTTATCCACACTGGTCAAGTAACCTCATGGTCTTCAGATGTGAAGGTTTGTAACTGTCAGTGACTGTCCAATATTCACAAATACTTAAGAAGATTGTCCTCTCATTGATGTTGCTGAGTGTTTTGGAGTATCCCATGCCCTAACCCCTCTCTTGTCAAAGTTTCTCCAAGCAATAAATCTTAAAAAGACATTCCCTAAACTGATTAATTGGAGCCGGAGCATATGACTGATGCTTGGGTGACTGTCAGCATATGTACTGTAAGAGAAGAACCAGTTAATACCAATGACCCCTGCGGGCAGAGCACCGCATATATCTCAGTTAACTTATTGCTTATGCATATATCACTTGGTCAGGGATTGAGTAAATATTGTTAAAAGTGTGTCTGGCTTTATAGCAAAATAGTAAAAATGGGCTGCACACCAAAAGTTAATGACCATTTTTGCTATTTTTCATTCTTATGTTATGTGCATCTTCCGCAAGATTTCAAAGGTGAAGGTGTGGGATGAAATTTTGCTCAGCTTGTGTTATTAGCAATCCTTGCCTCAGCCATGTGCCTGCATGTTCCATATAATTGTCTCTCTGAAAAGTAATAGAGAGACAATTTTAAAATGTTCCAAGTAGGGTTAAAAAAAGAAGGAGAATCCTCTTGAATAATAGGAATATTGATAAGCCTGGGGAAGGGTGCCATGTAAAGGGGGTGTGGGAAGAGTGCTTCCTTAAAGGGGTTGTAAAGGTAAAAATTTTTTCACCTTAATGCATTCTATGCATTAAGGTGAAAAAACTTCTGACAATACCGCCGCCCCCAGTCCCCCCGTTTTACTTACCTGACGCCTCGAAAGTTATCTTCGCGTTCCCGACAGCTATTCCTCCGCTCACCCTGGCCGCTGATTGGCTACAGTGGATGGATTGGAAGCAGCGCAGCCATTGGCTCGCGCTGCTGTCAATCACATCCAATGACGCGGCGCGCTGGGAGCGGGGCCGAGTGATACAGTGAGCGGCTATAGCCGCCGGCTGTATCACGAGAGCGCCCCCAGCAAGCACTAACCACCATGCGAGGGAGCTCGCATTAAGGTAGTTAATGCTTGCGGGAGGAGCTGAAACAGCCGCCGAGGGACCCCAGAAGACCAGGTTCGGGGCCACTCTGTGCAGAACGAGCTGCACAGTGAAGGTAAGTATAACATGTTTGTTATTTTAAAAAAAAAAAATCTTACCTTTAGAACCCCTTTAAGAGAGGGAGCAGAAGGGTAGGAGTTAGGCTGGCCATACATGGATCGAAATTCAGCCATTTCAGTTGGGACCAGCCAAATTTCAAACCATATGTGGCCACTGCAGTTGAATGTTTAAGCGCTCTGGCATTTTCTCGCTCAATCGGCGATGCAAGGTACTGGCTCTCTTAATGTAAGGTAAATCCAATTCCCAGGATCAGAAAACTAGTGTAGATATATGCTAATGCACATGCGCATCGCACTGATCATTCTGCGATACCAGACATGCTGCGATGGCTCAGCCTGAGCATGTCCACACATGCACGTAGCAATTGCCATGCATAAAAAAACAGCGGTCTATTTAAACTAACATGTCACTGAGTGAAGTTGCTAAATGGTCTACAGCTTGTTCCTGTGCATCCTTAGACATGACCCCGTGTATGACCCAGCTTCCCCCTGGACTTCACCTCTGCTTCCTGCCTCAGCTCTGCTCATCTGGTTACCTCTGACCTTGGCATGGTTACTGGACTTATCTCTGCCTGCTTGCCTGGCTGTTACCAGCCCTCAGCCTGCTTTCTGGACTCGCTCTGTCTGCTGATTCAGTCACATGCTGCTCAACTGTTACTGACTTTGGCCTGCTCTTAGGTTTCCTCTGCTCTGGTGCTAAGCTGTTCCTGTGTCATCTGCAGTATGGACACTGTCAGTTGGCTACCACAACATCTGAGCCATTCAGCGCCTGCATACTCTCTGTCTCATCTTCAGGACTGTTGGGAAGGAGGTGCAAGAAAAACCTCCACAACATCAGGTATGTGATACCTTTAGACAGACATCTGAGGAAAGCTCTTACATTGTCTTTTTTAAAATCCCACTGTCTGGATTGCTTGTTTTATTCATGCTATGTACTATGATTGTACTATGATTGTAGCGGTACCCCCGCAGGGGCCGCGAATGTGGTTATAGCAATCCGCCAATCACCCTGCTGCCAACCTCTCATCAATCATCCAAAAGACAATACACAGTCAGTTGCTCCATTTTCTCTTGCTTTTTATTTGTGGGATTAACTTGGAGAGATATGAGGGATGTATGAGATGCCCATGAAGATTTTAAAAGGATAGGTTATCATCCATGGCCTTGGCCTTGTTAATAGATTTCCCCTATAGAGTCCTCACTGCAGACTATTGCTTCTTGTTATCTATCTGACTGAAGATTTACTACTCACGGTTTCCAGTTAAACAAGATGAATCACTCTGAATAATTCCCCTGTATTGGATTGTTGTGGTATTCCTGAGCCAAAGGCCTATACTGCCTATCTTCCATGGCTCCATGAACTAACAGCCTCACAGTCTCTGGAAGTTGTTGCAAAAGTGAACTTGGCACACGATGAACGACAGACTATTACTCCAGCCCGTTCACTTCTGTCCATACTGTATTCCCCGGCCACACAGTATGCTATGCTACTCTCTCCAGTACTTCTTCAACGTTACACTGACCTTCTCCTTTGTATCAAAGTCCTGTGTTCCCCGGTCACAGAAATCTGATAAGCTGGTCTACTTCCACCACTTCACTCCTACTTACTCCACTTGATCCTTTTTACAGTCAAGCACTGTGTTCCTCGGTCACAGAAACATAATGCACTCTGCGGAGATGAAGATCCTCAACTCTAGCTCCTTCCCCCGCGGCTCCTCCATCCTTCCCCTGAACACGGCACATCCCCGCATGGGGATGTCCGGTATAGCACCTCAGCATGCCATGCTGTCTTTCCTGTGCTCCACAACTCCTGACCCCAGCTTATATAGGAGGCCTGCGCCCTGACAATGCAAATTAATGATTGATCAGAGCCCCCCACATGAGCTGCCTGCCACTCAGGTCTCAAGTCCTACCTCCCTTCCAGAACAATTCCACTGAAAGCAGGAGAGGATCTCTGAGCCAGAGCGTAGGTGGCCACACCCCCCAATATACTAACACTCCCATTTCCAAATCAATACAACCAGGCCTGGAATAGAAACACAGGCCTGGCTAAATTTACCTGCCACTAGTCCTGCAACTAGAAAAACAGTAATCTAGCACCTACCTAAAAGTAGAGGGTGCTACACTCACCCACCACTAAAATCACAACTGTCCTCAGTTGTAGGAAAAATAAATGGAAAAATACCTCCTTAAGTAAGGAGAAAGGGCATCTTATAACAATTTAGTTGGGAAGGGGAATGGGTAAAAGGAACAAACTTGGATGGGAATAACATAGTATAAAATTACAAAATGACACAGAACATTTGTACAAATTATACTTCCTGACTGCAGAGCCCTGCAACTATCAGGTACATACAAGCAGCACCAGAGCATTGTTCCCAGGTCTTCATCTGTTTCCCACGATGGGGATAGACAGCCGTCACATCCCAGGGTTCCCTAAGAGAAGACATAAATCAATTACAAACTAACAGACTGAAAATGACACTTCACCAAACAGAGGGGGTTATGATCCTCTTTCTGGTGACAGAATAGTAATGGATCAAAGTGGCATGGGTTCCCTGCCAGGATTGTCACTCCCTCAAAAGGAGTCTAAGAGACCTCCTGCAGGATGCAACCTGATCAACATGCCAGTGGTGAGACATATATGCCCGTAGGCCAATATACTTTCTGTTTGGCTCCTAAACAGAAGTCTCTTTTTTTTTTTTTTTACAAATGTAGCAAAGGGGATAAACAGGGACAACACACCCTAGTGTCCATGACTTGTCCTTGTCAGGCACCCTGAGTGGCAGCCCTGTAAACAGTCATTGGGAACACCCACCCTAACCCAGCTGCCCTCTTGCAGTCAAACATGGGTAAACTTGAACACATCTGTGGCTACCTCACCAGTAGTCCTGCTCACAGATAGTAACGTGGGTCCGGCAATCTCTTGTGACTGTCCCCTTCACCTCTTAGAGAAATTGAGTAGCTCCGGGTATGCTGTCCAGCTTTAAGAACCAACACCTTGTCCCGATATATGGCCCTCCCGAACTTCCACTCTCTGTGTATATCCTTGAACCGGACCCAGACCTCACTTTCTAGTGTCCGCTAGGCAGAGGCGTCGCCAGGGGGTGGCTATCGAGGCTGGAGCCCCGAATGTGGAGCCCATAGCCCCGAGTCTCAGCGGCGGGTGTGGAGGAGAGACTAGCGGGCGGGTCGCGGCTGCGGCGAGCGGCATTGGGGGTGGAGGAGAGACGATCAGGCACTGAGCCATCGGACCGCCACCTCCCTCACCTCTTTTCCCTGTTTAGCTATGCAGCGGCTGCATACAGACATGTCTCAGCTATCCTGTGACCAGTGGCAGATCGAGAGCGGCGCATCCCGACTCCCGTGCCCACTGACATGTGTGTTACACTCTGTCACATACAAAGGCTGGGCAGCGGGCGCTCTGTGATCGGCTGTGCAGGCGGCGGACATGTCTGTGATTGGCCCGGTGGAGGTGGTAAATGGTTACATGTGGAGGCGGGGCTGGGCTGGACTGTGGGTGATCTTGGCCGCCCGGAGTCCCGCCTCCCTGCCTGGCGCGCGATGTGTCTCCTCTTTACTGAGGTCTGTTATCTGCCCTTCCTCCAGTCTGTCAGCGTGCCTCTCTGTAAGCCACCGCCGTCTTTCATCCCACCCCTTTCTATCAGCACCCCCCTCTCTGTTAGCCCACCCCCCTCTCTGTCAGCCCACTCCTCTGTGTCAGCCGACCCCCTCTCTGTCAGCCCACCCCCCTTTCTGTCAGCACCCCCCCTCTGTCAGCCTACCCCCCTCTCTGTCAGCACCCCCCCTCTCTGTCAGCCCACCCCCTCTCTGTCAGCCCACCCCCTCTCTGTCAGCACCCCCCCTCTCTGTCAGCTCATACCCTCTCTGTCAGCCCACCCCCCCAGTCAGCACCCCCTCTGTCAGCACCCCCCCCTGTGTCAGCCCACCCCTCTGTCAGCACCCCCCTCTTTATCAGCCCACCCCCCCTGTCAGCACCCGCCTCCCTGTCAGCCCACCCCCCTGTCAGCACCCCCCTCTTTGTCAGCCCACCCCCCCTGTCAGCACCCGCCTCCCTGTCAGCCCACCCCCCTGTCAGCACCCCCCTCTCTGTCAGCCCACCCCCCTCTCTGTCAGCACCCCCTCTCTGTCAGCACCCCCCTCTCTGTCAGCCCACTCCTCTGTGTCAGCCCACCCCCTCTCTGTCAGCACCCCCCCTCTCTGTCAGCCCACCCCCCTCTCTGTCAGCACCCCCCCTCTGTCAGCCCACCCCCTCTCTGTCAGCCCACCCCCCTCTCTGTCAGCCCACCCCCTCTCTGTCAGCCCACCCCCTCTCTGTCAGCACCCTCCCTCTCTGTCAGCTCATACCCTCTCTGTCAGCCCCCCCCCCCCAGTAAGCACCCCCCTCTGTCAGCCCACCCCCCCTCTCTGTCAGCCCACCCCCCTCTCTGTCAGCTCATACCCTCTCTGTCAGCCCACCCCCCCAGTCAGCACCCCCCTCTGTCAGCACCCCCCTCTGTGTCAGCCCATCCCTCTGTCAGCACCCCCCTCTTTGTCAGCCCACCCCCCTGTCAGCACCCGCCTCCCTGTCAGCCCACCCCCCTGTCAGCACCCCCCTCTCTGTCAGCCCACCCCCCTCTCTGTCAGCACCCCCTCTCTGTCAGCACCCCCCTCTCTGTCAGCCCACTCCTCTGTGTCAGCCCACCCCCCTCTCTGTTAGCACCCCCCTTCTCTGTCAGCCCACTCCCCTCTCTGTCAGCACCCCCCCCTCTCTGTCAGCCCACTCCCCTCTCTGTCAGCACCCCCCCTCTGTCAGCCCACCCCCCTCTCTGTCAGCCCACCCCCTCTCTGTCAGCACCCCCCTCTCTGTCAGCACCCCCCCCTCTCTGTCAGCCCACCCCCTCTCTGTCAGCACCCTCCCTCTCTGTCAGCTCATACCCTCTCTGTCAGCCCACCCCCCCCCAGTAAGCACCCCCCTCTCTGTCAGCCCACTCCTCTGTGTCAACCGACCCCCTCTCTGTCAGCCCACCCCCCTCTCTGTCAGCACCCCCCCTCTCTGTCAGCACCCCCCCTCTGTCAGCCTACCCCCTCTCTGTCAGCACCCCCCCTCTCTGTCAGCCCACCCCTCTCTGTCAGCACCCCCCCTCTCTGTCAGCTCATACCTTCTCTGTCAGCCCACCCCCCCAGTCAGCACCCCCTCTGTCAGCACCCCCTCTGTGTCAGCCCACCCCTCTGTCAGCACCCCCCTCTTTGTCAGCCCACCCCCCCTGTCAGCACCCGGCTCCCTGTCAGCCCACCCCCCTGTCAGCATCCCCCTCTCTGTCAGCCCACCCCCTCTCTGTCAGCACCCCCTCTCTGTCAGCACCCCCCTCTCTGTCAGCCCACTCCTCTGTGTCAGCCCACCCCCCTCTCTGTCAGCACCCCCCCCTCTCTGTCAGCCCACCCCCCTCTCTGTCAGCACCCCCCCTCTCTGTCAGCCCACCCCCCTCTCTGTCAGCACCCTCCCTCTCTGTCAGCTCATACCCTTTCTGTCAGCCCACCCCCCCAGTAAGCACCCCCCTCTGTCAGCCCACCCCTCTGTCAGCACCCCCCTCTTTGTCAGCCCACCCCCCCTGTCAGCACCCCCCTTCCTGTCAGCCCACCCCCCCTGTCAGCACCTCCCTCCCTGTCAGCCCACCCCCCCTGTCAGCACCCCCCTCTCTGTCAGCCCACCCCCCTCTCTGTCAGCACCCCCCTCTCTGTCAGCCCACCCCCTCTCTGTCAGCCCAAACCCCTGTCAGCACCCCCTCTCTGTCAGCACACCCCCTCTCTGTCAGCGCACCCCCCTCTCTGTCAGCCCACCCCCCTCTCTGTCAGCCCACCCCCCTTTCTGTCAGCTCATACCCTCTCTGTCAGCCCACCCCCCCAGTCAGCACCCCCCTCTGTGTCAGCCCACCCCTCTGTCAGCACCCCCCTCTGTGTCAGCCCACCCCTCTGTCAGCACCCCCCCTGTCAGCACCCCCCTCTCTGTCAGCCCACCCCCCTCTCTGTCAGCCCACCCCCCTCTCTGTCAGCCCACCCCTCTCTGTCAGCCCACCCCCCTGACAGCACCTCCCTCTCTGTCAGCCCACCCCCCTGTCAGCACCCCCCTCTCTGTCAGCCCACCCCCCTCTCTGTCAGCTCATACCCTCTCTGTCAGCCCACCCCCCCAGTCAGCAACCCCCTCTGTCAGCACCCCCCCTCTGTCAGCCCACCCCTCTGTCAGCACCCCCCTCTTTGTCAGCCCACCCCCCCTGTCAGCACCCCCCTCTCTGTCAGTCCCCCTCCCTGTCAGCACCCCCCTCCCTGTCAGCACCCCCCTCCCTGTGAGCCCACCCCCCTCTCTGTCAGCCCACCCCCCTCTCTGTCAGCCCACCCCCCTGTCAGCACCCCCTCCCTGTCAGTCCACTCCCCTCCCTGTCAGCACCCCCCCTCTCTGTCAGCCCACCCCCCTCTCTGTCAGCTTATACCCTCTCTGTCAGCCCACCCCCTCTGTCAGCACCCCTCTCTGTCAGCACCCCCTCTCTGTCAGCCCACCCCCTGTCAGCACCCCCCTCTCTGTCAGCCCATATCCTCTCTGTCAGCACCCCCCTCTCTGTCAGCCCACCCCCCTGTCAGCACCCCCCTCTCTGTCAGCCCACCCCACTGTCAGCACCCCCCTCTCTGTCAGCCCATCCCCCCTCTGTCAGCCCACCCCCTGTCAGCACCCCCCACTCTATCAGCCCACCCCCCCAGTCAACACCCCCCTCTCTGTCAGCCCATACCCTCTCTGTCAGCGCCCCCCTCTCTGTCAGCGCCCCCCCCTCTGTCAGCGCCCCCTCTCTGTCAGCATCCCCTACTCTGTCAGCCTACACCCTCTCTGTCAGCCCACCCCCTCTCTGTCAGCCCACCCCCTGTCAGCACCCCCCTCTCTGTCAGCCCATATCCTCTCTGTCAGCACCCCCCTCTCTGTCAGCCCACCCCCCTGTCAGCACCCCCCTCTCTGTCAGCCCACCCCACTGTCAGCACCCCCCTCTCTGTCAGCCCATCCCCCCTCTGTCAGCCCACCCCCTGTCAGCACCCCCCACTCTATCAGCCCACCCCCCCAGTCAACACCCCCCTCTCTGTCAGCCCATACCCTCTCTGTCAGCGCCCCCCTCTCTGTCAGCGCCCCCCCCTCTGTCAGCGCCCCCTCTCTGTCAGCATCCCCTACTCTGTCAGCCTACACCCTCTCTGTCAGCCCACCCCCTCTCTGTCAGCCCTCCCCCTCTTTGTCAGCACCACCCTCCTCTGTGTCAGCACCCCCTCTCTCTCCTGCCACCTCCCTCTCCCCACCTCTTTTCCCCCCTCAAGGGGTGGAGGCCCCATGATTCCTAACAGCAGCCCTGTGAGTGAGTGTACCAGTTCAAATGTGTCCTGCCTACACAGTGGGCACAGCAATGCAGCATCTGCCTCTACTATGCCTTCTCCCCAAGCCCCCCCACACAATGGAAGGAAGGAAAATGGCACTACAGAAGAGCAGCTTCGCTCCACCCCCAAACTCCGACTCCCACACTTCCTGACTCTAAACGGCTTTCAGTAAGGAAGACTAATGGGGGTCTTTGGGGGCAGGGGACACTGATGGGGGGAAGGGGTCACTGATCTATTAAAGATATCTAAGGGGGGTGCTGATATAAGGGGACTCTGAGCTAATGTAGAGGGGGTGCTGACTGCTGGTGACCTATTAGATCAGTACCCCCCCCCAGAGACTCCTACTAAATAAGGGAAACTCTCCTTATATCAGCACCCACATTAGATCAGTTGGTCCTTATATTACCTACCCCTCCCTCTCCTCAGAGAAACCCATTATATTACAGTCCCCTTATATCAGCACCCCCCTTAGAGACTGATGGTTTGTATCTACAGAGGATCAGATATAGGGGACTCTGATCTAAAAAAACAAATAAAAAACACCTAGAATAAAACTAAAACTCCTAAAAAAAAACTATGCAAAAATAAATTAAAATGCAGTGCAACCTCCCCCTATAATTATAATTGATTTAAAATAATTAATTTAAATGTGAACAAATAATTGTGAATGATGGTGGAAACCCCCAACTGCAATCCAAGTATTAATACACTCCAATCTTATTTAAACATATACTGTGCAATTGCCAAACACATATAATAGTGTATGAATAGAGGTGTAAATCCACTCCAAAATGTGTTTTGCTAATATCCGAAAAAGTAAATTGGATATTAGCACATTTTGGAATGAATTGGAGGTTTACACCTCTATTCATACATTATTATATGTGTGTGGAGATTGCACAGTATATGTTTAAATAAAATTGGAGTGTATTAGTACTTGGATTATCCTTGGGGGTTTCCACCATCATTTACAACTATTTTTTCATATATGAATATAATTATAGGGGGAGGTTGTGCTGCATTTTTTCCATTTTAATTTTTTTGGGTCTCTAAGAGGAGCACTGATATAAGGGGACTCTGATCTAATGGGGGTCCTCTAAATTATATGGGGGTAACACTGACCCCTGTATTATGGGGAGGTAACACTGACCAATAAAGCGTCCTGCATTATTGCTCTCCTTAGTGCACCGAAAGGTGTCCCAGGTCTTTACAATCCTATAGTGTATATTCATTTAAATGTGAAAAAAGAATTGTGAATGATGGTGGAAACCGCAAAGGATAAAGTATTAATCCAATCTTATTTAAACATATACTGTGCAGTCGCCATACACATATAATAATGTATGAATAGAGGAGTAAATCCATTCCAAAATGTGTTGTGCTAATATTTGCCATGCAGCTTTTTTTCCAAAATGTTTTGCCATGCATCTCTAAAGTGTACAGGTTTGGCTTAAAGAAAAGGGGGCAACCCTATCCTGCAGTGAAGAGAAAGGGAGAGAAAACAGGTTAGACAGCAGCGGCGGCAGCCGCAATTTACCTGTGTGATTCGGCCTTTGCAGTGCCGCCCGCTGCACTGACTGACAGGCGGAGTGATATGCCGCCTGGCCTGAGGAAAGCAGAAGGAGATCAGGAGAACGCGACGCCTCCTTCTCCCTCAACCTCCAGAGTCACGCAGAATAACGGCCATGGTGGCTGTGACTGGGAGTGGGACAGAACGAAGATTTAAAAAAAAAAAAGGTGTCACTCTCTCTCTGTGTTTCTCGCTCTCCTTCTCTCTCTCGCTTTCTCTCTTTCTCCCTTCTCTCCTTCTCTCTCTCTTCTTCTCTGTCTCTATTCTCTCTCTCCTCTCTTTTGACGGGCACAGTGGCTTCATTTCACGGGGCACAGTGGTTGCAATTGATGGGGCACAGTGGCTGCATTTGACGGGCACAGTGGCTGCAATTGACGGGCACAGTGGCTGCAATTGACGGGCACAGTGGCTGCAATTGATGATTTGACTGCCCCTTGGCTAATTTTAAATAAATAAACTTAGGCTTTAAGGGGGCAAGGGCAGGTAGGTCAGTGCAAGTCAGGTAGGTCAGTGTGGGTCAGTGTATGTCAGATAGGTAGGTCAGTGTGTGTCAGTGTATGTCAGATAGGTAGGTCAGTGTGTGTCAGTGTATGTCAGATAGGTAGGACAGTGTGTGTCAGGTAGGTCAGATAGGTAGGCCAGTGTATGTCAGGTAGGTCAGATAGGTAGGTCAGTGTGTGTCAGATAGGTAGGTCAGTGTGTGTCAGATAGGTAGGTCAGTGTGTGTCAGGTAGGTCAGTGCGTGTCAGGTAGATTAGTGCTTGTCAGGTATGTCATGTAGGTCAGTGTATGTCAGCCAGGCAGGTCAGTGTGTGTCAGGTAGGTCAGTGTATGTCATGTAGATCAGTGTGTGTCAGTCAGGTAGGTCAGTGTATGTCAGATAGGTAGGTCAGTGTGTGTCAAGTAGGTCAGTGTATGTCAGATAGGTAGGTCAGTGTATGTCAGGTAGGTCAGTGTATGTCACCCAGGTAGGTCAGTGTGTGTCAGGTAGGTCAGTGTATGTCAGGTAGGTAACACCCCCCTCCATACAACCCCCCCCCCGGTGCTGGGCTCTGACTTTGGGCTGAAGCCCCTGGTCTTTTTGCTACCTAGCAACACCCCTGCCGCTAGGGTTTTGGAACATGGAGATAGTCTCAGACCAGGTCATTCTCCCACTGCTCCCGGGAGTACTCCACTATCTCCATGACATGATCCGGAACATATGGGTAGTCTAGCCCCTACGCTTGAGAAACTCTCCTATGTACATCCCTTTGGAAACGAGAAAGTCTCGGCAGTTCTTTGGGCCTTCCCCACTCAGGCAGAACACAAGAGTTGGTGGCCTTGTTAACCCATTGTTGGTATTTTGACGCTCTGGTAGGAAGAGCATTTAACACAATACTGAAGGGGGTACTGGGGGTAGTGGGGATCTTAGTGACCCCTCTGGTGCTTCGACGGAAGTTCCCGCAGAGACGGAACTTTCCAAAACCCATGGCTTCTCATCACTGGATTTAACCTCTTCCGGGGATGACCACTCAAACAGATTTTCTAATGAGCCATATTTCTCCAATAATTCAGGTGACCCCCAGTCTACAGCCCGGCCCTTGCTCACCCTGTCCGGCTCACCCGAGGGATCCCCCTCCCGTGACTGCGGCTCCTTCCGAACAGGCACAGCAAAGGACTCACTCCTGGCTGGTTCCTCAGGGGTTTCCTTGCCCACTAACACTGACTCCCTCTGAATCCCTGGGCAGGCTACAGGCTTCCCCAACAGTTCCTACCTGGTCCTCCGATATCTCTGATTCAGCCGAATCAGACGGGAGTTCCTCCACTGCTGCAGCCAGCGACACACAGCCCTTTCTGGCCCTCCAGGTCACCTGAACTTGTGGCGAGCAAAGTCCGGTAATGAGACTGGCGGAGTAATATTGGACCTCCTGTTGTGTCCCAGATGAGTTAACTGGGCGCCACAATGTCCGCACCAGGCCCAAGCACTGACTCCAACTGTGGGCTTCCAACATCTAGGACACAACATGCACAGTCTTTCCACTTCTCCGATGACTCCCAAAGCCAGTCCACCAGTGAGCTCCAACCGAATACCAGTGTCAATTAGGACCCGATGCCGCACTCAGCTGGCCACTGCATGGCGGATGCGCTCTGAACACTTTCCGACACCTCCCTTCGCCTCGTGTATGGGCGTTGCACGCTGAGGCTTGTTAAAACTTTTCCTCTGGGGCGTGGCTCCACCCCCTCCCACTTGTTGGTTCAGCATGCGAGGAACTGTAACCTTACATTTCTTAGCTGCTCTCCAGCGACCCCTGGCGGCAGGCACAGCAGAATTGCAGGCTATTGCAGCAGTCACCGATTACACAGAAAAATGCCTCCATGTGATGCCCCAACTGTAAGGCGCCTTTCACATGGACGGCTATTCTGCCGCAGTTAAAAGCATGTTTTTTTTCCTGTGCAATTCAAGACTCCAGGCACTGCGATCAGCTGCATTTGCACAGTGCGATTAGCGGCGGTTGCGTTTAGCTGCGGTTTACCATTTCCATGGCAACCTGACAGGGTACCGACGCACTGTTTGGTACGAATCTTGAGGGGGAACTCCACGCCAAATTTTAAATAAAAAAACGGCGTGGGTTCCCCCTTCAAGAGCATACCAGGCCCTTCGGTCTGGTATGGATGTTAAGGGGAACTCCCTACGCCGAAAAAATGGCGTGGGGTCCCCCCCAAAATCCATACCAGACCCTTATCCGAGCACGCAGCCCAGTCGGTCAGGAAAGGGGGAGGGGGACGGGTGAGTGCCCCCCCTCCTGAACCGTACCAGGCCGCATGCCCTCAACATGGGGGGGTGGGTGCTTTGGGGGAGGGGGAGCCCTGTGGGCCCCCCCACCCCAAAGCACCTTGTCGCCATGTTGATGAGGACAAGGGCCTCTTCCCGACAACCCTGGCCGTTGGTTGTCAGGGTCGTGTCAACATCGGAAGAAGAGAAGAGGGAAGAAGGCAGAAGGCAGAAGACAGAAGTCCAGGCCACCGCTAGTAAAAGAGCGGCAAAAGACCAGAAGATAGCGGAAGAGCCCGGCAGAAGACCCGGAGAGCGCGGAGAAGAACCGGAGAAACCCCCGAAGTCGGAAGAAGACCCCCAAAGCTGGAAGAAGACCCCCAGAGCTGTCTAATAAATTACTTTAAAAACCTGTGTAGTGCTTTTTTATTGACATTTTTTCCCTAGGTGAATGGGTAGGGGTACCATGTACCCCATACTCATTCACATAAGGTGGGGGGCCGGGCTCTGGGGCCCCCTTATTAAAGGGGGCTCCTGGATTCCGATAAGCCCCCCGCCCGCAGACTCCGACAACCAACGGCCAGGGTTGTCGGGAAGAGGCCCTTGTCCTCATCAACATGGGGACAAGGTGCTTTGGGGCAGACCGACTGGGCTGCGTGCTCGGATAAGGGTCTGGTATGGATTTTGGGGGGACCCCACGCCATTTTTTCAACGTAGGGAGTTTCCCTTAACATCCATACCAGACCGAAGGGCCTGGTATGCTCTTGAAGGGGGAACCCACGTTGTTTTTTTATTTAAAATTTGGCGTGGAGTTCCCCCTCAAGATTCATACCAAACAGTGCCGGGCATTGGCGGGGATCCGAGTCGGATCCCTGTGCTTGTCGCTCATTGGGAAAGGAAAAATCATTTTTCCTTTCCCGATGAGCAGCTTGGCGCTGTTATCCGCAGCTGATACAGTGCACTGCGATTACCTGCGGTTATGTGCGGATAACTGCGCTAAATCACTCCTGGACGCAGTTAATTCTATTTTTTCTATCCGCACAGAACCGCATGTATCTAAATCGCAGCTAAACGCAGTGTGTGAATGGGGCCATAGGAAAGCATTGTGTGCTTTTAGCTGCGGTAGAAAATTAGAAAATCCGCAGCTAAAAGCACCATTCTATCCGTCCGTGTGAAAGGGGCCTAAGAGACCGACTCCCTGCAGTCCCCGTCCGCGACACTCCCTTCTGTCCATGTTACTAAGGGCAACAGCGACATCCACAACCTCATTCCACATTTTCAACTGTGTTAGCAGGATATAAAAGTTGAAGGCAAAACAGTGGGTAGTGTCTGCGCTGTACCCGCGCCAGACACATTTGTAATTCAAAAGGCACAATGCCGCTGTGGTTGCCACGTATGACAGCACAATGATTACAGTCACTGAATTGCAGGATTTGTAACTTTTGTGAGAACAAACCCGGTTTGGTTGTCACTGGTAACAACCTGTAGAAATTTTTTTTTTTTTTTAAAGCGAACACATAGTCCCTTTCTCTCGGTGCATTCCAGCGATTAACACTTGCTAGGGGCGACGGCCAGCAGGTTAGCTGTGAAGGCAGATCTCAGTGGGACCTCCAAAATGTAGCGGTACCCCCCTAGGGGCTGCGAATGTGGTTATAGCAATCCGCCAATCACCCTGCTGCCAACCCCTCATCAATCATCCAAAACACAATACAGAGTCAGTTGCTCCATTTTCTCTTGCTTTTTATTTGTGGGATTAAATTGGAAAGATATGAGGGATGTATGAGATGCCCATGAAGATTTCAAAAGGATAGGTTATCATCCATGGCCTTGGCCTTGTTAATGGATTTCCCCTATAGAGTCCTCACTGCAGACTATTGCTTCTTGTTATCTATCTGACTGAAGATTTACTACTCACGGCTTCCAGTTAAACAAGATGAATCACTCTGAATAATTCACCTGTATTAGACTGATGTGTATTCCTGAGCCAAAGGCCTATACCGCCTATCTTCCATGGCTCCATAAACTTACAGCCCCACAGTCTCTGGAAGTTGTTGCAAATGTGAACTTGGCACACGATGAATGACAGACTATTACTCCAGCCCATCCACTTCTGCCCATACTGTATTCCACGGCCACATAGTATGCTATGCTACTCTCTCCAGTACTTCTGCTTCTTTAATGTTACACTGACCTTTGTATCAAAGTCCTGTGTTCCCCGGTCACAGAAACCTGATAAGCTGGTCTACTTCCGCCGATTTACTCCTACTTCCTCCACTTGATCCTCTTTACAGTCAAGCACTGTGTTCCCCAGTCACAGAAACCTGATGCACTCTGCGAAGATGAAGATCCTCAACTTTAGCTCCTTCCCCCGCGGCTCCTCCATCCTTCCTCCGAACACGGCACATCCCAGCATGGGGATGTCCGGTATAGCACCTCAGCACGCCATGCTGTCATTCCTGTGCTCCACAACTCCTCCCTGGAAGCATGTGACCCCAGCTTATATAGGAGGCCTGCCCCCTGCCAATGCAAATTAATGGATATAACAAAAAGCGCAGCGCTGGATATAAATGCAAAAATACAACAAAAATTGGTATTACTATTAAAGCACCAACAACTTTCATATGTGATCCGTAAATGATGAAAGAAATTAAAATGAACAATACCATGAATGCTTCACTATGGTGATATATATGCGTGACTAATACCAGTTTTTTATCCACATATTTTGAAAAAGTCCAAAGATGCAAAAATTATAGAAAGATTTTTTAAAAATATCAAAAGAAAGTGTCCAAAAGAGCAATTAAATGTGACTTTCTATGAATAATAAATCCGTGACTGTCACCGTGTTGAATTCCCGTCACCTGGTATAGATTGAAGGCTTACCAGACAGCCTCTGATCAGAGGCATAGAGCTAACAGCTTGGGGTTTACCCTCCACAGCGGCTGGAACTTTATCTGGGATGATGGATGTAGATCCGCAAACGATCGCCACAGGCTTCCAGACAGCGGTACAATCAGGGAAAAGAGCTCTCACCGATATGGAAGTGTTCAAAAGAAAAGAGAGAACTCCAATGGTGTAGAACGTTTTATCTCTTGTTTATTAAAAATCGCCACACTGGCATCCATAAAAACACTTTTCCTTGCAAGGAACCAATACAGCTTTAAAACGAAACTCCGCGCATGCGCCGTCGGTACGAGCGTGTCAACCCTACGGCCGTTTCGTCAGAAATGACATCATCAGGGGCATGCCCACACGTCTGCGCATGCGCCTTATATATCCGAGCGGCAAAACGAAGAAGTTCAGCCATTGGTTACACTAGGAGGGTGTTAAAGCTGCAAACAATTACCATTACAGGGGAATGGCAATTACACACACCCCTGCTTTTTAACCATTACAATTAAAACTCCATAAAGTCATCATGGTGCCATCTTGTGGACAAACCTGATATTACTTCAGAGCAATGGATTTTATTACATTACCCTTACTATTCAAAAACTTTATTAAAAAAACATTAAAAGAGGTGGGGGGAAAACCAATGACTAAAAAATCGTTCGAATCACCCTTCAGCAACTGAAATCATATAAACCTTTATAACAATAAAAATAAAGAAAGAGGGGTTTAGATATATTTCAATCAAAATTTTCTATATATTCAGAAATATATTCTATATTCAGAAATCACAATCTGAATACTGTATCTCCATTCAGACCATTATCATAGAATAGCAAAAACCCCATTGTAAAAAAGGGGAGACATTAACTTTAGAAGGAATTGAAGAAAAAAGGAAAAATTACAAAAGAAGGAAGGAACTTTCCTTCTAAAGTTAATGTCTCCCCTTTTTTACAATGGGGTTTTTGCTATTCTATGATAATGGTCTGAATGGAGATACAGTATTCAGATTGTGATTTCTGAATATAGAATATATTTCTGAATATATAGAAAATTTTGATTGAAATATATCTAAACCCCTCTTTCTTTATTTTTATTGTTATAAAGGTTTATATGATTTCAGTTGCTGAAGGGTGATTCGAACGATTTTTTAGTCATTGGTTTTCCCCCCACCTCTTTTAATGTTTTTTTAATAAAGTTTTTGAATAGTAAGGGTAATGTAATAAAATCCATTGCTCTGAAGTAATATCAGGTTTGTCCACAAGATGGCACCATGATGACTTTATGGAGTTTTAATTGTAATGGTTAAAAAGCAGGGGTGTGTGTAATTGCCATTCCCCTGTAATGGTAATTGTTTGCAGCTTTAACACCCTCCTAGTGTAACCAATGGCTGAACTTCTTCGTTTTGCCGCTCGGATATATAAGGCGCATGCGCAGACGTGTGGGCATGCCCCTGATGATGTCATTTCTGACGAAACGGCCGTAGGGTTGACACGCTCGTACCGACGGCGCATGCGCGGAGTTTCGTTTTAAAGCTGTATTGGTTCCTTGCAAGGAAAAGTGTTTTTATGGATGCCAGTGTGGCGATTTTTAATAAACAAGAGATAAAACGTTCTACACCATTGGAGTTCTCTCTTTTCTTTTGAACACTTCCATATCGGTGAGAGCTCTTTTCCCTGATTGTACCGCTGTCTGGAAGCCTGTGGCGATCGTTTGCGGATCTACATCTATCATCCCAGATAAAGTTCCAGCCGCTGTGGAGGGTAAACCCCAAGCTGTTAGCTCTATGCCTCTGATCAGAGGCTGTCTGGTAAGCCTTCAATCTATACCAGGTGACGGGAGTTCAACACGGTGACAGTCACGGATTTATTATTCATAGAAAGTCACATTTAATTGCTCTTTTGGACACTTTCTTTTGATATTTTTAAAAAATCTTTCTATAATTTTTGCATCTTTGGACTTTTTCAAAATATGTGGATAAAAAACTGGTATTAGTCACGCATATATATCACCATAGTGAAGCATTCATGGTATTGTTCATTTTAATTTCTTTTATCATTTATGGATCACATATGAAAGTTGTTGGTGCTTTAATAGTAATACCAATTTTTGTTGTATTTTTGCATTTATATCCAGCGCTGCGCTTTTTGTTATATCTATTTAGTAGTGCCCTTATCAAGGTATAGTGCATAGCTGCAGGATATTCTTTCACGGGTTATATTCACTTAGTTATTGTTTGTACACCTAGCGCAAATTTTTTCTTTAGAAACATCAATGCAAATTAATGATTGGTCAGAGCCCCCCACATGAGCTGCCTGCCACTCAAGTCTCATGTCCTACCTCCCTTCCAGAACAATTCCACTGAAAGCAAGAGAGGATCTCTGAGCCAGAGTGTAGGTGGCCACCCCCCCCCCAAACTAACACTTCCATTCCCAATACAACCAGGCCTGGAATAGAAACACAAGCCTGGCTAAATTTACCTGCCACTAGTCCTGCAACTAGAAAAACACTAATCTAGCACCTACTTAAAAGTAGAGGGTGCTACACTATGTACCGACTGTTACCTTTGTCACAATTTCTTGCAAAAAACTCAATAAAACTTTGAATATAAAAAAAATATATAAACAATCTAAAGACATTATAAACCTTTCTACCTGCACCTTGTATTTTCCATCTGCATAAGATGTGTATTAATAATGTAGTTCATTGGGTTCATTTGTTGCCCTGTGCGCACAGCCTATAATACAGTAAATCATCACCTTCCAGTGTCAGAAATTTCTGTTTGTTTAAAAAATGAGGCATGTGGCATGGCACTGCACAGGCTAATTCATGACCTCTGTCTCTAGTCTAAGAACTGACACTTGCTGTGAAGAAAAGAAATATCCTACAATCCCTGAGTCTCGGAGTCTAGTTTTCTTCCAGTTGAGAACAAATTACCAAAGTTTACCATGCTGGAAGAGATTTGTTTGTTTTCATCAGATTAGCACCCACACCTTTGCAATGGTGGGGCATGGATTTTGAAGTTGATTGTCCCTCTAGTGAAGAGGGACAGGTTAGGTTAATGAATACATGGAGCAGTGGCAGAACTGCCAGGGCACTTGCAACTGGGCCCTGGTGTTCCACCACTGTCAGGGGGCCCCAGCGGGGTTCCTAGTCCCAGGGCTCTGAGCTGAGAGTGTCTCTCTCATACCGCACTAACAGACAGCACTGATAGGCAGCATGGATGAGCAGTGATAGGTGGCATTAATGAGCACTGATAGGTGGCATGGATGGGCACTGATAGGCGGCACTGATGGGCATTGATTGCCTATCAATGCCCATCAGTGCCAGCTATCAGTGCAATGATGATCAATGATAGGTGGCACTGATAGGCGGCATTGATAGGCAGCATTGATGAACACTGATAGGTGCCATTAGTGATCACTGATAGGTGGCACTGATAGACGGCACTGATGGGCAATGATAGGCAGCATTGATAAGATGCACTGATAAGTGGCATTAATGAGCAATGGTAGGTGGCACTGATAGGCGGCACCGATGGGCATTGATGAGCACTGATAGGCAGCACTCATAGACTGCACCGATGGGCACTGATAGGCAGCATCGATGAGCACTGATTGGTGTCACGGATGGGCACTGATAGGCAGCATTGATGAGCACTGATAGGTGGCACTGATGGGCATTGATGAGTAATGATAAGCAGCATTGATTAGCACTGATAAGCAGCATTGATGAGCACTGATAGGCGGCACTGATGGGCATTAAGCACTGGTAGGCAGCACTGATAGGTGGCACTGATGGACGCTGAGAGGCGGCATTGATTGGCACTAGTAGCCAGCATGGATAAGCACTGATAGGTGGCACTGATTGGCGGAATTGATAAGCACTGATAGACAGAACTAATACGCAGCATTAATGAGCACTGATAGGTGGCACTTATAGGCTGCATTGATTAACAGTGTATACAATGTACTGACAGTCTTGCTAGTTATCAGCTCTTCTTTCCTCACACAGACGTTGCATGGGAGGAAAGGGCTGCTGATAACCAGCAAGTCTGTTTACATGTGATCAGCTGATCACATGGTAAAGGGCCGCTGTAGTTGGCCCTTTACTGTAATTTGTGAATATCCGAAGGACACAGCAGTCACAGAGTGCACTGGATGCACGCCCAGGGTGTTTTTTTTTACTGAGGCCCTGAAGGTTCTAGTTACGTCTCTGACATGGACATAGGGGAATCAATAAGCCATAACACTGCAAACTGCAACCACAATATATAAGCCCATCATTACAAGGTAAGTCAAATGGTAATATAACTACACTAATAGCTAATACTTGTAGCACCACTGTAAAGCTCCCGTGTGTACCTTCCATCCACTTCAGTAACTGCTGGCATGTGCTGGACCTCTATAGAACATGTCTTGCTTTATGCAATCTTCCAAATAGCAGACTGGGGCCACACACTGGTGATGTTAACCATAGTACTATGAATCACAAATCGGCATCAGATCAGTCTCCCTCCATCAGAAGTTATTAGCTCGATCATTTTTGGCAGGATCAACCAGTAGTTTTTGCACTTATTGAATAACAACACTTTGGACATTTTTTTCTTTTTAAACATTATTAAAATAATAAAAGTTAATGTGTTAGTATTTATATACACATCAACACCTCATTTGATAAATGTCATACTTCACAGCAATTATCTGACAGTTTTAGGCCAATATTACATATAAAGAGATCCTGTCAAGATGGATATATGGAAGTGGCTCTTGCTGATTTTGCATATTCAAAACAAGTCAATAATGATAGCTCCCATACTAGGGAATTGACAAGTTTATTTTAAGTTGTTTCATCCCTTTGCCTAAGTTTTACAGTTGTTCAACATTTTTCAAAATTATAAATTGTTTAACAAAATGACTGGATTTGGTTTCTTAGACAATGCAAGATTCTTGATATAAATACCATCTTAAAGCAAAACACCAGCCAAAACCTTTTTAGTTTGGGGTAGAATGGGGAAGGGTTTTACTTTGTTAAAGGACTTCAATTAGACCCTCAGTTAGTTCTGGTTACAACAGATTTGACAGGTAGAAAGTGAAGGAATATTTGCAACAGGGACACTGACAGCAATAAAGTGCTGATGGGGGTTGTAATGTTGCTTACTTTACTGAAAAAAGCTTTGCTGGACATACAGTGTACCTGGAAAGTATTCACAGCACTTCACTTTTTTCCACATTTTGTTATGTTACAGCCTTATTCCTAAATGGATTAAATTCATAATTTTTCTCGAAATTCTACAAACAATACCCCATAATGACAATGTGAAAGAAGTTTGTTTGAAATCTCTGCAAATTTATTAAAAATAAAAAAACAAAAAAATCACCTGTGCATACGTATTCACAGCCTTTGCCATGGTGCATCCTGTTTCCACTGATCATCCGTGAGATGTTTCTGATTGGAGTCCTCCTGTGGTAAATTCAGTTGATTGGACATGATTTGGAAAGGCACACACCTGTCTATATAAGGTCCCACAGTTAACAGTGTATGTCAGAGCCCAAACCAAGCCATGAAGTCCAAGGAATTGTATGTAGACCTCCGAGACAGGATTGTATAGTGGCAAAGAGCTGGGGAAGGGTACAGAAACATGTCTGCAGCATTGAAGATCCCAAAGAGCACAATGGCCTGCATTATCCGTAAATGGAAGAAGTTTGGAACCACCAGGACTCTTCCTAGAGTAGTCTGCCCAGCCAAACTGAGCAATCAGGGGAGAAGGGCCTTAGTCAGGGAGGTGACCAAGAACCTGATTGTCACTCTGACAGAGTTCCAGCATTTCACTGTGGAGAGAGGGGAACCTTCCAGAAGAACAACCATCTCTGCAGCACTCCACCAATCAGGCCTGTATGGTAGACTGGTCAGACAGTAGCCATTCCCCAGTAAAAGGCACATGACAGCCCACCTGGAGTTTGCCAAAAGGCATCTGAAGGTCTCTCAGACCATGCAAAACAAAATTCTCTGGTCTGATGAAACAAAGATTGAACTCTTTGACCTGAATGGCAAGCGTCATGTCTGGAGGTAAACAGGCACTGCTCATGACCTAGCCAATACCATCCCTACAGTGAAGTATTTCTGGTGGCAGCATCATGCTGTGGGGATGTTTTTTAGTGACAGGAACTGGAAGACTAGTCAGGATCGAGGAACAGATGAATGCAGCAATGTACAGAGACATCCTTGATGAAAACCTGCTCCAGAGAGCTCTGGACCTCAGACTGGGGTGAAGGTTCATCTTCCAACAGGACAACAACCCTAAGCACACAGCCAAGATAACAAAGGAGTGGCTACAGGACAATTCTGTGAATGTCCTTGAGAGGCCCAGCCAGAGCCCAGACTTCAACCCAATTGAACATCTCTGGAGAGATTTGAAAATAAATGTGTTCCAATGCTCCCCATCCAACCAGAGTTTGAGAGGTCCTGCAAAGAATAATGGGAGAAACTGCCCAAAAATAGGTGTGCCAAGCTTGTAGCATCATACTCAAAAAAATGTGAGGCTGTAATTGGTGCTTCAACAAAGTATTGAGCAAAGGCTGTAAATACTTATGTACATGGGATATTTTTCCTTTGTTTTCATTTTTAATACATTTGCAAAGATTTCAAACAAACTTCTTTCATGTTGTCATTATGGGGTATTGTTTGTAGAATTTTGAGGACAATAATGAATTTAATCCATTTTGGAATATTTTGAGGACAATAATGAATTTAATCCATTTTGGAATAAGGCTGTAACATAACAAAATGTGGACAAAGTGAAGGGCTGTGACTTTCCAAATGCACTGTACAATTTAACCACAATAATATGGCTTACCTATCAGAGAGGGCTCTTTCTGGCAATGTTGGCAACAAGGTATGAAACAGGTGGTGCTTGGTGTGATACAAGAGTGTTTTTTTTGTCTTCCTTACTTTTTTCAATAGGCACAGGGGGAGTTCATAGAGAGCTGATATCTGATTTAAAAGCTACAGTTAGGCCTTAATTTTAATGAAAGGAGATACCAATGTATGTAGTCAAATTGTCACATACTACAAGTAAATCTAAAGATGGTCAAGTTACAGTCTGTCAGTATGTGAGATGGAAATGATCTTCTCTGAAAATTAGTTCTTCTGAATAAAATGTCACTTGGTTTCCTTTAGTTCTTAGCAGATTAGTTTCCAAACTATGGGAAATTCATTTTAGATTCATACACTAAGGATGAGCTCTGGCGTGTTCGCAAACAGCACGTGCAGAGCCCGCCAGATAGTCAGCACTGCACTGCGCTAATCACAGGCAGTGAGACATTTCCTGATCTCTGCAGCCGCGCATCGGGACAATGTTTCACTGCATGTGATTAGTGCTCCGCAGTGCCGACTTCCTAGCAGGCTCTGCACGTTCTGTTTGCAAACACGCCTGAGCTCATCCTTATCATATACATAGAACATTCAATTAGCATAAATGCATGGGCGTAGCATAAGGAGTTGCAGGGGTCACAATCCCAACCCCACCACTAGCTCCAGGGGGCACCTGCAGCCTCCCTGTCATATTATCATATCCTCCACAAAATCCAGCTCCAATCTGCCCTAGGACCCCTAAGCCAGTACTGGGCTTTGACTTTGCCTTCCACAGCCCACACCCCTCTGTTCCCATTGGCTGGGGAGAAGCTGTGAGCCATTTCCTGAATGGAGAGGAGCACGAGGTGAGAACAGCCCAGGATGGGGAAGTGTCTGTGCTGTGTGCTGGCAACATGGAATGATAACCAAGCTCAGCGAGGCAAGAGGAGGAGAGTGCCTGTAGCCACGATGGGACCGATGTCACTGGTGAGGCATGACACTGCTCAAGTGTCTCCTAGTCACCAGCTGGGATTCTCTGTACCCCCCCACCCGGTGATGTCTACTTACCCACTTCCCTGACAACTGGGGAAAAGTCACACACCTCCGGGAGGTGACCTTCCCAACACCTGCCAACACTGACAGATAAACCTTCAGAAATTGCTAAAACAAATCCCTTAACACCTCCTTGGGGAGGGGCCCTGAAGGGCTGCAGGCTCCAGATTTTGTGTCACATGGCTTTGCCCCCCCAGATCTAAGTTGCCCCCCCCAAAGCCCCCTGACCACCCCCTCCACCCTGCATACTATGCCCGGCTGCTGAGCTTTCCCATTACAGCACTCTATACTGTTCCTCCTCCGCAGGGCTGAAATCACATTCCTTTACAACACAGCCAGTTAGCCATGATCTGCACAGGGTGTATCTGCCTACTGCAACTACACTGCCGTTCCGACCAGAGAATTTCACGTGTCAGAAGAGCAACATAAAAGCCAGATACACCCTGTGTAGACTGACAGACTATGTGTAAAGGAATGTGATTTCAGCCCTGTGTAGTGTGGTGGGGGGGAGCTGTATACAGTGCTGGGATGGGAAAGGAGCTCTGCCAAGTGACCTGCCTGGGGTCCCTGTCCTCTGATTCCCCAGTGTTGATCCCTGTCCTCTGCTATTCCAGTGGTAATCCCTGTCCTCTGATGTAAAGAGGAACTCTGGGAACTCAAAACTCTTAAGCCACTTTGAGTATCTTGGCGTGCGGTGGATGTTTCTGTCCGCACTTTGAAAGTAGTGGGGGGGGGGGCTCAAGGTCAACTTTTGCATCGGGGCCCACAAGCTTCAAGCTACGCCTCTGCATAAATGTAATCCTTCTAACCAAGGGGTGACATGTAAAGAAGCTATATGTTCATATTTTAAACTAAGATAATTTTCAGTGTTTGATTCAACCGAAACAATAAAAATCAGGATTAGTTGATGTGTATCCAAAATTCCTAGATGATTTAGGTAGGCCCTCACACTACATAATTTTTCGTGAAGCTAAAGAAGATTCTGAAGAGATTTTACACTCAGATTGTAATGTGTGTGTTCAGCTTTATGTTGGTCTTGTATTTACCACACTAATTTAAATTATGTAATTTTATTTAGCTGCACCTAAATTTTTAGAATGGTTTAAAACTTTGGCTCTGGAAGTTGGCAGTATTTTTTAATGTGCGTTTTAGTGCATCCTTAAATGTCTTGTTCCTAAAGCTATATATAAAGGGGTTTAGGAGTGGTGTTACTATGCAGTTCAACAATGCAACAATTTTTGTGGAGTCCACCTTGGAATTTTTAGAGGGTCGGACACACATGAAGATACAGCTGCCATAGACAATGAAGACTACAGTGAGGTGGGATGCACATGTAGAGAATGTCTTCCTTCGTCCAAAAGCTGATGAAATTTTCACTATAGCAGAGATAATACAGCCATATGAGACCAAGGAGAAGAACAATGATCCCAAGACCAAAGAGGAAGCTAGTATAAAATCTAACATCCCAATAATATATGTATCTCCACAGGCCAATTTAAGCAAAGGTGCAACATCACAGAAGTAGTGGTTAATAACATTGGAACCACAAAATGGCAAGCGAAATGTAAGGACAGTCTGAGCAATGGTGTCCATAAAGCCTCCAAACCAAGAACATAAAATCATCTTTAGGCAAAGTTTTGGTTTCATGATAGTGCCATAGCGCAAAGGATGACAAATAGCAACATAGCGATCAAAAGACATTATAGCCAGAAGCAAAAACTCAGTGGTGCCCAAAAGGAAATATATATATGACTGAGCAAGACATCCATAAAAAGATATGGTTTTGCTCCCACTGATTAGGTTAAAAAGCACTTTAGGGACAATAGCAGAAGTAAAACTAATGTCAAGGAATGCTAGATTGCTGAGAAAGAAGTACATTGGAGTGTGCAGTTGGGCATCGCTCAGGCTCACTACAATTATTGTTGCATTACCTACTAAAGTAATTGCATAGCAGATGGAAAGGATCACAAACAGTAAGACCTGAAAGTCATAGGTAAGCGGTATCCCCAGCAGAATAAATTCTGTCACTAATGTAACATTCACTCCATCCATCATTGTAGAAATGTCTGAGAAAATACAGTAAAATGTTGCAATATATCTCTCAATTTGGGGTTAAAAATACACTAGCATTCATTACTAACATTTTTTGTTAACCCAGATTAGAAACAAAGAGATAATTTTGCTAACATACACATATTTAGTTAGGCCTAATTCACACTGGCACTGTCAAACCTGCATTTATATGCATTTAGAGGCCATTTCTAAATACAAGTAAATGCACGTAATAATTTTTCAATTTTGCACAATTATAAATACTCACGCTGAAAGTAAAAACGTGAAAGAAAAAAATATATATATACAATAGAAATTTCAGCTGCTGTACACAAAGTGCTCTTCACTTGAAATCATACAATAAAATAATTACAGAGCTTACAATAGTGCAAAAATTGATATAAAATATAAATCATTCAATGTGAAAACAATTCATGAAAAATTATATTATTATATATTACAAAAATGTCCCAATAAAAGTGCTCTTGTGCTCCAATCCTCTGAAAAGTGCTCCAAACCTTCACTCCGTGGTGTGACACACATCCCTCCTGTGTCCCCACTCACCAGATATAATGGACCCCTAGATTTTCAGTCTAAGGGTCATGCAAGCTGAAATCTGGCAGGTAATGATGACTCAAAGAGGTCCAACGGAGATCTCCCCCAGCGTGGTTGTCAAAGGTTGAGATATTCACCAAAAATGAAAAAAGGAACTAATAGTAAAGTTCTGTATAGCTGGTGTTTATTGCACAAAAAAGTTTGTACTTACAAGACACAGATGTAAAATGAGCATGTATACAATGCAGGAATTCAATCCAGGAACGCCGTATCCAGCGTGCATTGCACAAAACCAGAAGTGACATAGTTTGGACTCAGCACCAGAAATTACGTCTTTTCGTCATTTCCGGTTTCGGTGGAATGCATGCTGGATGCAGCGTTCCTGGGTCCAGGATCTATTTAGACATTAACAGCACAGCTAAATGCATGTAAACCTGTGTAAACACATGTAAATGTGTCTAAGGCCCCTTTCGGACGGAGCGTAGTCCGTTAAACGAATTTGCCTGCTCAGCCAGGGGATCTCTTCGCTGATCCTTGCTGAGCAGGTGGAGCGGACATGGACACAGCTCGCTGTTCTCTATTGGGTGCTTGGATAGAAACAGACTGTTTGTCTGTTTTCATCTGACTGCCATCCAATCAGATCTGCCGGACGGATGGGGAACAGATCCCCATCTGTCTTTTTTTAGCAGACCAGCTTGGATTCTGGCAGGTGTCAGCGGACACATGTTTGCTGACATCTGCAGCTCCATAGAGAACAATGGGTATTCCAATCAGGTCCGCCTGAAAAACAGGCGGGTGGACCCGATCGGGCCGGTGGTGTGAAAGGCGTCTTGATGTGCCTAAATGTGGTTAAAGCAGGAACATCTAACATAGCAAAAAGTGATCTGGGAGGCATAAAGGTTGTTTATACTTCCCAAATCACTTCCCTTAGAAAAGCTAAATGAAGGAGTGCTAGTGTAATTGAGGCCTTAAAGCAGTATTAAACCCAAATCCAAAAATGTAATAAATTGCATCTTACCAATCATTAGATGTGATGGCTGCATTATTCTTCTTTTTTTTAGGCTTTTTTACCTCTGTTTTCGCCTGGTGATCTGGCAAGTAACACACCTCCTGCATTAGAGTGCCTACACTCTGGATAAATGAGCACGGGTGGTAAGGCAGACAACAGCTTTGTCAGTAGGCGGGGGGGGGGAGTATAGTGTTAACTGTACTAGCAGATTTAAACACACTAGTGTTTTACATAAAGGTATTACTTAAATAAATAAAAGCTGATCATTATAAGCACCCCTGCCAGTGTTGAATGGTTAATCCCATCCCTGTAAACTGATACATAAAAAGAGAAGCTTCTTTTTTTTGACCACCATTTATGACTGGATCATCTGATGAAAATAGAAGAAAGAACGCCTAAAAAATAAAATAAAAACCAAAACAAAATAAAACTAATGCAGACATCATATCTAAGAATTGCAATATAATAAATGTTTGCTTTTGGGTTTAATACTGCTTTAAGATTAATGAAAAAAACAACTTGTCAACTCAAAAACATTAATATAATTGTCCATTAACCACTTGAGCCCCGGACCATTATGCTGCCTAAGGACCAGAGGTCTTTTTCCAATTTGGCACTGCGTCGCTTTAACTGCTAATTGCACGGTCATGCAATGCTGTACCCAAACGAAATTTGCGTCCTTTTCTTCCCACAAATAGAGCTTTCTTTTGATGGTATTTGATCACCACTGCGGTTTTTATTTTTTGCGCTATAAACGGAAAAAGACCGAAAATTTTGAAAAAAAATGATATTTTCTATTTTTGTTATAAAAAAAATCCAATAAACTAAATTTTAGTCATACATTTAGGCCAAAATGTATTCGGCCACATGTCTTTGGTAAAAAAAATGTCAATAAGCGTATATTTATTGGTTTGCGCAAAAGTTATAGCGTCTACAAACTAGGGTACATTTTCTGTAATTTACACAGCTTTTAGTTTATGACTGCCTATGTCATTTCTTGAGGTGCTAAAATGGCAGGGCAGTACAAAACCCCCCCAAATGACCCCATTTTGGAAAGTAGACACCCCAAGGAAATTGCTGAGCGGAATGTTGAACCCATTGAATATTTTTTTTTTTTTGTCCCAAGTGATTGAATAATGACAAAAAAAAAAAATATTTACAAAAAGTTGTCACTAAATGATATATTGCTCACACAGGCCATGGGCCTATGTGGAATTGCACCCCAAAATACATTCAGCTGCTTCTCCTGAGTATGGGGATACCACATGTGTGGGACTTTTTGGGAGCCTAGCCGCGTACGGGGCCCCGAAAACCAATCACCGCCTTCAGGATTTCTAAGGGTGTAAATTTTTGATTTCACTCTTCACTGCATATCACAGTTTCGGAGGCCATGGAATGCCCAGGTGGCACAAAACCCCCCCAAATGACCCCATTTTGGAAAGTAGACACCCCAAGCTATTTGCTGAGAGGCATATTGAGTCCATGGAATATTTTATATTTTGACACAAGTTGCGGGAAAGTGACACTTTTTTTATTTTTTTTATTTTTTTTTCATAAAGTTGTCACTAAATGATATATTGCTCACACAGGCCATGGGCCTATGTGGAATTGCACCCCAAAATACATTTAGCTGCTTCTCCTGAGTATGGGGATACCACATGTGTGGGACTTTTTGGGAGCCTAGCCGCGTACGGGACCCCGAAAACCAATCACTGCCTTCAGGATTTCTAAGGGTGAAAATTTTTGATTTCACTCTTTACTGCCTATCACAGTTTCGGAGGCCATGGAATGCCCAGGTGGCACAAAACCCCCCCAAATGACCCCATTTTGGAAAGTAGACACCCCAAGCTATTTGCTGAGAGGCATGGTGAGTATTTTGCAGCTCTCATTTGTTTTTGAAAATGAAGAAAGACAAGAAAAAACATTTTTTTTTTTTCTTTTTTCAATTTTCAAAACTTTGTGACAAAAAGTGAGGTCTGCAAAATACTCACTATACCTCTTAGCAAATAGCTTGGGGTGTCTACTTTCCAAAATGGGGTCATTTGGGGGGGTTTTGTGCCACCTGGGCATTCCATGGCCTCCGAAACTGTGATAGGCAGTGAAGAGTGAAATCAAAAATTCACGCCCTTAGAAAGCCTGAAGGCGGTGCTTGGTTTTCGGGGTCCCGTACGCGGCTAGGCTCCCAAAAAGTCTCACACATGTGGTATCCCCGTACTCAGGAGAAGCAGCAGAATGTATTTTGGGGTGTAATTTCACATATTTCCATGGCATGTTTGAGCAATATATCATTTAGTGACAACTTTGTGCAAAAAAAAAAAAAAAATTTGTCTCTTTCCCGCAACTTGTGTCGCAATATAAAATATTCCATGGACTCGACATGCCTCTCAGCAAATAGCTTGGGGTGTCTACTTTCCAAAATGGGGTCATTTGGGGGGGTTTTGAACTGTCCTGGCATTTTATGCACAACATTTAGAAGCTTATGTCACACATCACCCACTCTTCTAACCACTTGAAGACAAAGCCCTTTCTGACACTTATTGTTTACATGAAAAAGTTATTTTTTTTTGCAAAAAAATTACTTTGAACCCCCAAACATTATATATTTTTTTAAAGCAAATGCCCTACAGATTAAAATGGTGGGTGTTTCATTTTTTTTTTTCACACAGTAATTGCGCAGCGATTTTTCAAACGCATTTTTTGGGGAAAAAACACACTTTTTTAAATTTTAATGCACTAAAACACACTATATTGCCCAAATGTTTGATGAAATAAAAAAGATGATCTTAGGCCGAGTACATGGATACCAAACATGACATGCTTTAAAATTGCGCACAAACGTGCAGTGGCAACAAAATAAATACATGTTTAAAATCCTTCAAAAGCCTTTACAGGTTACCACTTTAGATTTACAGAGGAGGTCTACTGGAAAAATTACTGCCCTCGATCTGGCCTTCGCGGTGATACCTCACATGCATGGTGCAATTGCTGTTTACGTTTGACGACAGACCGCCGCTTGCGTTCGCCTTAGCGCGAGAGCAGGGGGCGACAGGGGTGCTTCTTTTTTTTTTTTTTTTTTCTTTATTATTTTTTTGCTTTTTTAATCTTACTTTTAAACTGTTCCTTTCATATTTTTTTTTTTAATCATTTTTATTGTTATCTCGGGGAATGTAAATATCCCCTATGATAGCAATAGGTAGTGACAGGTACTCTTTTTTGAAAAAATTGTGGTCTATTAGACCCTAGATCTCTCCTCTGCCCTCAAAGCATCTGACCACACCAAGATCGGTGTGATAATATGCTTCCCCAATTTCCCAATGGCGCTATTTACATCCGGCGAAATCTAAGTCATCAAATGCTCGTAGCTTCCGGTTTCTTAGGCCATAGAGATGTTTGGAGCCACTCTGGTCTCTGATCAGCTCTATGGTCAGCTGGCTGAATCACCGGCTGCATTCTCAGGTTCCCTGTTGAGACAGGAGAGCCAGAGAAAAACACGGAAGACGGTGGGGGGGGGGCATTCCCTCCCACGGCTTGTAAAAGCAGTCTAGAGGCTAATTAGCTGCTAGGATTGCTTTTACATGAAAGCCGACCGCTGGCTGAAAAGAATGATACCAAGATGATACCTAAACCTGCAGGCATCATTCTGGTATAACCACTCAAAGTCGTGAATGGCGTACCTGAAGACAAAAAAATGGTTAACAATAAAGCACAGTAAACGGTAAAGTATAAATAATTACATACCTGAAAAACAAACATGATAAAACATAATAACAATAACAATAACAATAAAACATTGCAGAATAGAATACAGTAAAAAAGAGCAGAACAATAGAGAGAGAGAATAGAGAGAGAGAGAACAATAAAACGACAACTATTTTTTTTTATTTCATATATTTTTTTTTTTTTACACTTTTTTTGTAACTAACTTTTATAACGGTAACCGGTTCCAGGTTCGGGTCTCTCAAAATGCGATGGCATCTTGGGAGACCCTGTGAAAGTGCGCCTAGTCTGTGGAATGCTGTACCCTACGCTAATACTCAACTAGTGTATGGTAGCGTTCAAAACATTCACCAATGCAAAGACCAGGATTGTCAGGACAGGAGGGACAATAATAGCGGGTGTCACGCCTATATCCGCGCTTGCTGCAGACACTACCTCTTTTTTGGGGGGGTTCGTTGGGTAGGGGTACTCGGGAGGACATAAAAATGCCTCTCATGCAGCCGACTGCATTTGGTTGGGGATGTGAATGGGGGAAGTACGGGCGCTGCAGAAGCGGTGGGTTCCCAATTAGGATTGGCGAATGCAGCAGGAAGGGTACTATGGGCATGACGGGCCTGTGTTTGTCTTTTTGGTGGCAGCGGGACACTACTTGTGCTTGCCACCTCACCAGCTTGAACTGCACTTATGGGACTCGCCACGTCACCAAGTGTTACTGCAGTGCTGGTTTGACTATGACCGGGGTGTACTACGCCGCTGGTGCTTGCCAGTTCCCCAAAACGCTACCAAAAAAACTGTTAGCGATCGCAGGGATCAGGCCTGATTCTGCGAACGCTGCAGTTATGCGTTTAGAGTTTTGTAAGTGACAGTGATCGATCGATACTGCACTTGGGTGGGCTGGGCTGGGCCAGGCGGAGGGGCAAAACGCAGGTGCTAGCAGGTATCTGGGCTGATCCCGCTAACACTGCGTTTTTGGGAACCCTAAACTGCTGGGGACACTAGTATAGATCAGATCGGATCAGATATTGATGCGATCAGATACTATACCACTAAGGGAGGTGTATGCTGCGTGCGTGGGTGTTAGCGGTACTGGCGCTAACCTGACGCTGCCTGGGGCTGGTGCTTGCCAGTTCCCCAAAATGCTACCAAAAAAACTGTTAGCGATCGCAGGGATCAGGCCTGACTCTGCGAACGCTGCAGTTATGCGTTTAGTGTTTTGTAAGTGACAGTGATCGATCGATACTGCACTTGGGTGGGCTGGGCTCGCCTGGGCGGAGGGGCAAAACGCAGGTGCTAGCAGGTATCTGGGCTGATCCCGCTAACACTGCGTTTTTGGGAACCCTAAACTGCTGGGGACACTAGTATAGATCTGATCGGATCAGATATTGATCCGTTCAGATACTATACCACTAAGGAAGGTGTACGGTGCGTGCGTGGGTGTTAGCGGTACTGGCGCTAACCTGACGCTGCCTGGGGCTGGTGCTGGTGCTTGCCAGTTCACCAAAATGCTACCAAAAAAACTGTTAGCGATCGCAGGGATCAGGCCTGACTCTGCGAACGCTGCAGTTATGCGTTTAGTGTTTTGTAAGTGACAGTGATCGATCGATACTGCACTTGGGTGGGCTGGGCTGGGTCGGGCGGAGGGGCAAAACGCAGGTGCTAGCAGGTATCTGGGCTGATCCCGCTAACACTGCGTTTTTGGGAACCCTAAACTGCTGGGGACGCTAGTATAGATCTGATCGGATCAGATATTGATGCGTTCAGATACTATACCACTAAGGGAGGCGCATGCTGCGTGCGTGGGTGTTAGCGGTACTGGCGCTAATCTGACGCTGCCTGGGACAACGCATATCACCGCCGGGCGATCGGGGGGCTAAACCTTTATTCGGTAATAAACGGCGGGTGCCCTGACACTATAAAAAATAAACGAACTAACCAGCGTCAACCGTAACGGTTATACGGTGATCAGTGGTGAAAGGGTTAACTAGGGGGCAATCAAGGGGTTAAAACATTTATTAGGTAGTATATGGGGGTCCCTGACGCTATAAAACGCTGACGGCGAACCTAAATATTTACCTCACTAACTAGCGTCACCAGCGACACTAATACAGCGATCAGAAAAATGATCGCTTAGCGACACTGGTGACAGGGGGTGATCAAGGGGTTAAAACTTTATTGGGGGGGGTTAGGGGGGTACCCTAGACCTACAGGGGGGTAACAGTAACTGTGCCAACACAGTAACTGTCACAAACTGACACCTAGCAGTAATCAGAAAAAAAAAACAAACAAAAAAAAAAAACCTGCTGGTGTCAGTTTGTGACAGGGGGGGGGGGTGATTGGGGGGGGATCGGGGGGCGATCGGGGGGGGGATCGGGGGGCGATCGGGGGGGGGATCGGGGTGTTTTGTATGCCTGGCATGTTCTACTGTGTGTGTGTGTGTTGGTGCACTCACATAGATGTCTTCTCTCCTCGGGCCGGAACGGAAAATACCGACCCGAGGGGAGATGACATCACTTCCTTTGCTGCTGTTTAGCATACAGCAGCAAAGGAGTGTTTTCATTGGCCGGCGGCGATCGCGAGGGGGGGGCCACGAATGGATGGCCTCCCCCTCGTCTCTGATCGCCGGGGGACAGAACGGGACCGCCTCGGGCGGCGGGGGGGGTCCGATCGGACCCCCCACCCGCGGGAGGCAAATCACGTACCCTGTACGTGATTTTGCCTGCCCGTGCCGCCTTGCCGACGTACATCGGCGTGAGGCGGTCCTTAAGTGGTTAAAGAGGAAGTAAAGTCTTCCTCTTTAATTGTACCTACAGGTAAGCCTATAATAAGGCTTGCCTGTAGGTACTGTAAATATCTCCTAAACTTGCACAATTTAGGAGATATTCACTACATACGCTGCCGGAGACATGCCGTTTCTTCAGGGCCCGTGCCGTGACTGGTGGCACCTGCACGCAAAAACGGGAGTGACGTAATCGCGGCTCCGGCCAATCACAGTGCCGGAACCTGCGAACCCGGAAGTAACTTGGGGAACCATGTCGTCCATGTGAGCGGTGTGCCGGTGCTGATCCAGGGCATCGTTCTAAGGTAAGTATTTCATAACGAGGTAGAAGGCGATGCATACTAGCTCATTATGCTTTTGTCTTACAGGTTTTTTGCGGGGGGGGGGGGGGGGGTTGAGGTTTACAACCTCTATAAGAAGACATTTTTTCAAATGGTACCACGTCAGATAAACTGAATTCAACACCCACAGCAGTTATTCAAGCCAGGTTACACTTATTTACTTCTTAGTGCCAAAATCACAAACTGCAGGGTCTGAGACAAGTCTAAATTGTATTTAGAGATGATGATTGATAATGCGCAGGCATGTTATGCAAATACTAAAAAAAAGGCCTAACAGAAAGATGAGAAATGGGGAACATAACAGAAATAAATTACAGGTGTGAAAAAGGTTTAGAAGAGCAATATTTTCAGCATGAAGCTAAGATTAAGAACACTCAAAACTAAACTATTATTTCACTGAGATATTTGTAACTGAATTTCATCAGAGGTCAATAATGCATTTGGGTGGCAAAAATATGAATGCAATCTATACACTGGGGGGAGAACCTCTGGGGAATCTAGGATGGAAAAGGACCTGGGGGTCCTAGTAGATGATAGGCTCAGCAATGGCATGCAATGCCAAGCTGCTGCTAATAAAGCAAACAGAATATTGGCATGCATTAAAAAGGGGATCAACTCCAGAGATAAAACGATAATTCTTCCGCTCTACAAGACTCTGGTCCGGCCGCACCTGGAGTATGCTGTCCAGTTCTGGGCACCAGTCCTCAGGAGGGATGTACTGGAAATGGAGCGAGTGCAAAGAAGGGCAACAAAGCTAATAAAGGGTCTGGAGGATCTTAGTTATGAGGGAAGGTTGCGAGCGCTGAACTTATTCTCTCTGGAGAAGAGATGCTTGAGAGGCGATATGATTTCAATTTACAAATACTGAACTGGTGACCCCACAATAGGGATAAAACTTTTTCGCAGAAGAGAGTTTAATAAGACTCGTGGCCACTCATTACAATTAGAAGAAAAGAGGTTTAACCTTAAACTACGTAGAGGGTTCTTTACTGTAAGAGCGGCAAGGATGTGGAGTTCCCTTCCACAGGCGGTGGTCTCAGCGGGGAGCATTGATAGCTTCAAGAAACTATTAGATAATCACCTGAATGACCGCAACATACAGGGATATGTAATGTAATACTGACACATAATCACACAATGGTGGACTTGATGGACTTGTGTCTTTTTTCAACCTCACCTACTATGTAACTATGTAATAAAGAGTAGGTGAATTTCAACATGCTAAAAAAGGTTAAAAAATAAATGAATGAAAAAAAGCAAATGTTAAAAAAGTGCACATGTGATAGACAGAATTCTGTATTGCAAGTAATGTATTGCATATGATTAGAGATATAAGGAGACCTCAGACTATTTTCAGAAGCTTCTACATTTTGCTCAGTTCTGCTGCTGGATTTATCTACCATAGCAGACAGGATTACAAAGAGTAAATGCTGTGCTATTGCCTTCCATCTTTACTCTTTGCCATGATATCAGCTGAAAAGTTTATTTTGGTAAATACATCCCTGATCAAACCAAGGGCTGAATAATGTAATTTGTAGAGACGATGCACTAAACCACCGTGCATTATTATTAAAACAATCTCCAACCCATATCATGCAGATACCTTTCCTTTTAACCCTCCGCAGGATATCGGTTAAGGATAGTTTCAATAAAAAATGTTTTAATGGATTAGCATAGAAATGACATTTTAGTCCTAATGGGAGAGATATGCAGTTGTTTAAGCGCATCACCTCGGCAAATTATATTAGTGTAAATTTCTCACAAAAAGGGGCAAATTGATTCAAATACATTTTCAGGCCTTTATTATTACCATTGACTGTGTAAACCAAGAGCTTCGTCTATGTACATACAGATCTAATTCTGGAATATCATCATCTGTTACTAAATATATTGCGAATATTTTCTTTTTTTTTGGCCAGTATGCTGCCCACAAAACAGAATATGGAAATGTTTATGTAATATTACAATAGTACAGAATTGGTGATTATTGTATGCTCATTAGAATTAACAATTAGATCTGAGCTATGACATAAATTCACTGATCTCTGCAGAGAATGCAGACAAATCAAGAGAATAGCATTTTATTACTTGGTAAATCAAAACTGGTTCAGTAAGCAGAGCCTACCTAAAAGAATGTAGAATACTGGGAAAATAAGGCTTATACTCGAGTCAAGCACTTTTCTGCAGCAAAAAATGTAATTTTCTGAACCGACTTTGGGGCCCAGTATCTCTGGAACACTTGGTGCTAGGAACCCGAAATTTGGTATGCAAACCCAGTGGAACTAGTACCACATATCCAAAGCTGGGGTTCCTAGCCCTAAGTGGCACCGAGATACGGGGCCCCAAAGTTGGTTTGGAAAATGTCATTCTCTGCTGCAGAAAAGTGCTTGACATTTTCTGAACCGATTTTTGGGGCCCCCGTATCTCGGGACCACTTGGTGCTAGGAACCCCAGCTTTGGATATATTGTGATGCTAGTTCCACTGGGTTTGTACACCACATTTGGGGTTCCTAGCACTAAGTGGCCCTGAGATACGGGGCCCCAAATTCGGTCAACTGTATCCATCTGCAGCAATGTAATTTTGGGACCCTTTGGGTCCAGAGACCCCAGATTTTGGCTGCAGCTAGGGGGCATCTAGGAACCCTTAACTACCGAGTTTGAAGTTTGGGGGACCTATGGCTGCAAGTGAGCACAGTGAGGCATGCAAATGGGCACAGTGAGACTGCAAATTGGCATTGTTGACCCTCTTTTCCACTTACAGTAGCTGCACATTTCTCACCCTAGGCTTATACTCAAGTCAATAAGTTTTCCCAGTTTTTTGTGGTAAAATTAGGTGCCTCGGCTTATATTCGGGTCGACTTATACTCGAGTATGTATACGGTAAAGCAGAATCGATCATTGGTAAATCTTATTTATGTAAAATAATAAATTGGATTTATGACATCCTGAATTAGTGTGTGTAGAGTAACTATAAAAGAATGTTAATCCCACAAGGCTCATTGCTTCTTCATGGATTGTTGGGGTAGGCCTCTGGGTACAGTAAGTAAGTTCCCATATAGGGTGCCAGGAGTGCTTCCCCCAAAGATCCCGTTACACTAACCAAAATGTGAGAGGGCTTGTCAGGGATTACGATGCCAAACCATGATTGATTGTCTTACTCTTCCTTGCCATCTGGTTTTACATGTAATCACAACAGTTTTTCATTGCTTCACTGGAAATAGTGTATTTCATGTTTTTGTATTAAACAAATAAAAATCTTTGAAAGTAAAAGAATGTTAATCATTTAGATACAAGTGTACCATTGCCTTACCTTTTTACCCACGTACAATCAAAAATGTAAAACAATCTATTCCTTATTTGTCCTATTTGTAATGTATTTGGTGGCTAAGCAGACAGTCCATTCTTTGTTGAATTTAGCACATTCTACCAGTGCTTCTGTTTGAGAATCTTACACCCTGCTAGTTCACAGTACGGCATTTATATTATCTGCATTACCAGAAACCTATTTTCTTATTCTAGTTTCCCATGAGGCAGTAACATCACAAACCAATTTCACTGGTTATTATTAACATCAGAAATAACTTTTCAATAACTTAAACACAGAAAGGTAAAAGTTATGCTAAAACTTTTTATTGCAAGTTTTATAATAAATTGTGTGAGTTTTGAATCCATTCATTAACTGTATTGTTAACTGGTCTTTAAGTGGATTAGTTATATATCTAATGTTTTTTGGATTTTTGAGCATTTGATCTTTATTTATGTACATCTTGACTTTGATCTTTGATTTTTCTTTCTGTAAAAACAAGAAAAAATTATTAGACACTGCTTTATGGCACAAAAAAAAGAAAACTTAAATTAAAGTGATACTAAACAGAGACATTTTAATTGCCATAATTTGTTTGCATACATCATATATATCATGCCAGTGTATTTTCCTGCAGCGCTCTTGTGTGGTCACATGATTTTTCCCTGTTCTTTGGAATCTGCAGGAAAAGATCTTTGGGAGGGGCTTCTATTACTGTGTATGTTCTATACAGTGTGAGTCTGTGTCTGGCCAGCCCTGATTGGTGCTATGCAAGTCACATGGCTAAACAAAAACTGTTTCCAAAGAGGAATTCAAATTAGAATAAAAATATCAAACAACACAGCTCCCAATAAATCTTTATTGAACATTGGATGTGTATTTTTTGTTCATTAATAGTCAGAGATGAGTCAGAGATAACTAACACTGGTTTTCACTTTGTTCAGAACGCATTCCGCATCCATCCGCATTTTTTTACTTTACAGGTATTAGCAATTACATTTTACATATTTTAATATTGATTTATATTAAAACTAAGCTTTTTTGTGAGTTTCTTTGACATACTATATCCCGCCCCCATAGTATTTAGCAATAGGAGGACGTGGAGAAGGATGTGTTTACACCCATATGTGTGACTCTATAGTCATGTGGGCTGCACAGATAAGAAAAAGGAGCAAATGAAGAGCTTAGAAGGGAACTAAAACTTGAAAATGCTCAGTAGAGGACACTGGATGGTCTACACAATTCCAACCAGCCATGGGGAAACAGACAGTATGGGAGGTACAACTGAAGGCATGATCAACCAGGTATATTTCACTTTACACAAAAATGCTTCAGTGGATATGTACAGTATCTCACAAAAGTGAGTACACCCCTCACATTTTTGTAAATATTTTATTATATCTTTTCATGTGACAACACTGAAGAGATGACACTTTGCTACAATGCAAAGTAGTGAGTTTACATCTTGTATAACAGTGTAGATTTGCTGTCCCCTCAAAATAACTCAACACACAGCCATTAATATCTAAACAGCTGGAAACAAAAGTGAGTACACCTAGTGAGTGAAATTGTTCAAATTGTTCAAACTGGGCTCGATTAGCCATTTTCCCTCCCCGGCGTCATATGACTCATTAGTGTTACAAGGTCTCAGGTGTGAATTGGGAGCAGGTGTGTTAAATTTGGTATTATTGCTCTCACTCTCTCATACTGGTCACTGGAAGTTCAACATGACACCTCATGGCAAAGAACTCTCTGAGGAGCTGAAAAAAATAATGGTTGCTCTACATAAAGATGGCCTAGGCTATAAGAAGATTGCCAAGACCCGGAAACTGAGCTGCAGCACAGTGGCCAAGACCATACAGCAGTTTAACAGGACAGGTTCTACTAAGAACAGGCCTCGCCATGGTTGTCCAAAGAAGTTGAGTGCATGTGCTCAGCATCATATCCAGAGGTTGTCTTTGGGAAAGAGACGTATAAGTGCTGCCAGCATTGCTGCAGAGGTTGAGGGGGTGGGGGATCAGCCTGTCAGTGCTCAGACCATACACCGCACGCTGCATCAAATTGGTCTGCATGGCTGTCGTCCCAGAAGGAAGCCTCTTCTAAAGATAATGTACAAGAAAGCCCAAAAACAGTTTGCTGAAGACAAGCAGACTAAGGACATGGCTTACTGGAACCATGTCCTGTGGTCTGATGAGACCAAGATAAACTTATTTGTTCAGATGGTGTCAAGCTTGTGTGGCGGCAACCAGGTAAGGAGTACAAAGACAAGTGTGCTTGCCTACAGTCAAGCATGGTGGTGGGAGTGTCATGGCCTGGGGCTGCATCAGTGCTGCTAGCACTGGGGGGCTACAGTTCACTGAGGGAATGAATGCCAACATGTACTGTGACATACTGAAGCATAGCATAATTACCTCTCTTCGGAGACTGGGCTGCAGGGCAGTAGTCCAACATAATAATGACCCCAAACACACCTCCAAGACTACCATTGCCTTGCTAAATAAGCTGAGGGTAAAGTGAGTGATGGACTGGCCAAGCATGTCTCCAGACCTAAACCCTACTGAGCATCTGTGGGGCATCGTCAAACAGAAGGTGGAGGAGAGCAAGGTCTCTAACACCCACCAGCTCTGTCATGTCCTCATGGAGGAGTGGAAGAGGACTCCAGTGGCAACCTGTGAAGCTTTGGTGAACTCCATGCCCAAGAGGGTTAAGGCAGTGCTGGAAAATAATGGTGGCCACACAAAATATTGACACTTTGGGCCCAATTTGGACATTTTCACTTAGGAGTGTACACACTTTTGTTGCCAGCGGTTTAGACATTAATGGCTGTGTGTTGAGTTATTTTGAGGGGACAGCAAATTTACACTGTTCTACAAGCTGTACACTCACTACTTTACATTGTAGCAAAGAGTCATTTCTTCAGTGTTGTCACACGAAAAGATATAATAAAATATTCACAAAAATGTGAGGGGTGTACTCACTTTTGTGAGATACTGTATGAACACTCTGTTATAAAGCATATAATGAGAGTTTTTCATAGTCTGGGTTTAATGATACTTTAACTTAGTGTAATACACTTGAGCCATCATATTGCATCCATAAAAATCATTATCAAAAATCACCTTATTTTCACCTTTCCCATTGACTCCTATTGACTCCTATTCATCTGTCCAAATTGGCTTAATCTCACTAACATATGCTGAAAATGTAAATTCTCAATTTCACTTACAGTGGGAACGGGAAGTATTCAGACCCCCTTACATTTTTCACTCTTTGTTATATTGCAGCCATTTGCTAAAATCATTTAAGTTCATTTTTTTTCCTCATTAATGTACACACAGCACCCCATATTGACAAAAAAACACAGAATTGTTGACATTTTTGCAGATTTATTAAAAAAGAAAAATTGAAATATCACATGGTCCTAAGTATTCAGACCCTTTGCTGTGACACTCATATATTTAACCCAGGTGCTGTCCATTTCTTCTGATCATCCTTGAGATGGTTCCACACCTTCATTTGAGTCCAGCTGTGTTTGATTATACTGATTGGACTTGATTAGGAAAGGCACACACCTGTCTATATAAGACCTTACAGCTCACAGTGCATGTCAGAGCAAATGAGAATCATGAGGTCAAAGGAACTGCCTGAAGAGCTTAGAGACAGAATTGTGGCAGGGTACAGATCTGGCCAAGGTTACAAAAAAATTCTGCTGCACTTAAGGTTCCTAAGAGCACAGTGGCCTCCATAATCCTTAAATGGAAGACGTTTGGGACCACCAGACCATTAGATCAAAATTGTGCTATTTCAGTTTCTCTTTTTTAATAAATCTGCAAAAATGTCAACAATTCTGTGTTTTTCTGTCAATATGGGGTGCTGTGTGTACATTAATGAGGAAAAAATTAACTTAAATGATTTTAGCAAATGGCTGCAATATAACAAAGAGTGAAAAATTTAAGGGGGTCTGAATACTTTCCGTCCCCACTGTATGCCTAGTTGTCTTAAAGCTCAGTTAGCTGCCTGAGAACATTATTATGATGTCACATTTTTACAACCACTATTACACAAACATTTTACTGTATGTCAAGTTATTGAGTATTATTATGAGTTTAGCCATGGTACACCAATGTTGGCCATACAAGTATAGATTTTCAGATGAGAATATTAGTAAGAATATTTGTATGAAAATTCTTTGTACATTCGATGCTTGGACAAATGTCGTTCAAAAATGTCACTTGATTTTAAAAGTCGATTTTAAAATGAATGTCATTTCTGAACGAAAACCACATACACTGGTCAAAAACAAACCTCGATTTGACCCCTCTAATGATTACAAAATCGAGCAAACGTTCTTAAAACGAACATTCTCAAATGAAAATCTATACATGTATGGCCAGCATTAGTTCTGAGTTCATCCACAGCAAAAAACTATATTTGAAAACAAAAATTTGTTAGTGTATAATTTAAAATAATTGTATTTTTTTTATACAACAGTACTATTTAAATGTCAAGCGACTGAACTGAATATTCATTAAAGGCATACACTGCCTTGAAAATGTATTCATACCCCTTGAAATTTTCCACATTTTTTATGTTACAACCAAAAAACTAAATGTATTTTATTGGGGTTTTAACCTCCCTGGCGGTATGATTATTTCAGATTTTTGGTGTTGAAAGCGGTACAATTATTTTGCATGGAAATTTGGCTTTTTATATTGTAGGCCTGTAATTCTTATGCTGCATACACACGGGCGGACTTTTCGACCAGACTGGACCGACAGACTTTCCGATGCACTTTCTAACGAACGGACTTGCCCACACACGATCACAACAAAGTCCGACGGATTCGTAAGTGATGACGTACGACCGGACTAAAATAGGGAAGTTGATAGCCAGTAGCCAATAGCTGCCCTAGCGTGGGTTTTAGTCCGTCGGACTATCATACAGACAAGCGGATTTTCGCCCGGACTCAAGTCCGTCGGAAAGATTTGAAACATGTTTTATTTCTAGGTCCGTCGGACTTTTGGGAAAAAAAAGTCAGCTGGAGCCCACACAAGATCGAATTGTCCGACGGACCGAATAAATAACTATAATTATACCAAATAATAATATAATACTAATAAAAATTATTCAATAATGTAATCAAATCAAAAACACTGAAATTTGCAGAATTGTCGCTGTCATTACTTTTCAGTGTTTGATGACGGATCTCCCCACAAATCACTATCGCTCAATTCTGCGAGTGATTCTAATTTATTATCGCTGCTTTCTAGATGGTCTAAAACCGCTTTTGATGTAAATGTACGGTTTTGGTTGCTATGGACAATCTCCAGTTTCCAGGCCGAAAGAACAGTTTTTATAATATAAAACTGCATGCAGGGCACTGGACAGACCACTAGGGACAAAAGAGATGTGAAATAATTTCATACAGTAATGTAATCTGTAAGATTACAGTATACTGTATGTATAGTGTGTGTTTCACTTTTTGAATTTGGCGCCGTTCTCCGTCCCCCTGCGTTGCAACGCTCGCAGGGAACGGAGCCCAGCTCCGTGATGAATGAAGCGGAGGACGAGCCGCTCACACTGCGGGGAAACATTGCAGGATCCAGGGGACAAGGTAAGTAAGCTCTTCCTGGATCCTGCGATGCGATCCAGAGTCTGGCTTGGAGTTACCTCTTTTGGTTCTGAAATTCCACCCCGAGTCAGACTCGGGAATACCGCCAGGTAGGTTAAGGAAAATGATCAACGATTTTCAAAATTTTTTACAGATGAATATCTGAAAAGTGTGGCATGCATTTGTATTCAGCCCCCCTGAGTCTTTTTGGGGATGTCTCTACCAGCTTTGCACATCTTGAGAGTGAAATTTTTGCCCATTCTTCTTTGCAAAATAGCTCAAGCTCTGTCAGATTGGATGGAGAGCGTCTGTGAATAGCAGTTTTCAAGTCTTGCCACAGTTTCTCAATTGGATCTAGGTCTGGACTTTGATTGGGCCATTCTAACACATGCATATACTTTGATCTAAACCATTCCATTGTAGCCCAGGCTGTATGTTTAGGGTTGTTGTCCTGCTGGAAGACGAACCCCTGCCCCAGTCCCAAGTCTTTTGCAGACTCTAACAGGTTTTCTTCTAAGATTACCCTGTATTTGGTTCATCTTCCCATCAACTCTGACCAGCTTCCCTGTCTCTGCTGAAGAAAACCATTCCCACAACATGATGCTGCCACCACTATGTTTCACAGTGGGGATAGTGTGTTCAGGGTGATGTGCAGTGTTAGTTTTCCGCCACACATAGCATTTTTCTTTTAGGCCAAAAAGTCTAATTTTGGTCTCATCTGGCCAGAGCACCTTCTTCCATGTTTGCTGTGTCCCCCACATGGCTTCTTGCAAACTGTAAATGGGACTTCTTATGGCTTTCTTTCAACAATGGCTTTCTTCTTGCCACACCTGTGGACAGATTCTCCCACCTAAGCTGTGGATCTCTGCAGTTCCTCCAGAGTTACCATGGGCCTCTTGGCTGCTTTTCTGATTAATGCTCTCCTTCCCGGCCTGTCAGTTTAGGTGGATGGCCATGTCTTGGTAGGTTTGCGGTTGTGCGATACTCTTTCCATTTTCAGACGATGGATTGAACAGTGCTCCGTGAGATGTTGAAAGCTTGGGATATTTTTTTATAACCTAACCCTGCTTTAAACTTCTCCACAACTTTGTCTCTGACCTGTCTGGTGTGTTCCTTGGCCTTCATGATGCTGTTTGTTCACAAAGGGTCTCTTACAAACCTCTGAGGATTTCACAGAACAGCTGTATTTATACTGAGATTAAATTACACGCAGGTGGACTCTATTTACTAATTAGGTGACTTCTGAAGGCAATTGGTTCCACTAGATTTTAGGTAGAGGTATCAGAGTAAAGGGGGCTGAATACAAATGCACACCACACTTTTCAGATATTTATTCCTAAAACATTTTGAAAACCATTTATCATTTTCCTTCCACTTCACAATTATGTGCCACTTTGTGTTGGCCTATCACATAAAATCCCAATAAAATACATTTATGTTTTTGGCTGTAACATGACAAAATGTGGAAAATGTCAGGGGTATTTCAAGGCACTGTATATGTTTTAGAAGCTTTGGTGTACTTACTCCTGCAGCTTGGTTCCCAGGGATTGAATCTAAATTCAAAAATAACAATATAATATATTGCAGTTTACCAATCCTTAAACGTGGTGGCTGCATTCATTTTCATTTTTTAGGCTAGGAATATTTTGAGCAAGTACAAAAATAACCTGTTGATCTTACCAGACATTGTGTGTACTTGCCACTTACTCATGAGATAAGCAGAAAACAAAACAATCTTATCTTTGTTCTGTTCTATCAGCCCCATGTAATGGAGATGAACAAAGGCAGACCTGTTTGAAATTTGGGTTGCAACCATGGCTCGCTTCATAGATACAGTGAAGAAGTGAGCATAGCCACCTGATGACCTGATAAGTGTGTTATTTGCAGGCTTGCCAGTTACAAATAAGGAGCAAAAAGTCTGAAAATAGAAAATGAAAGCAGCTACCACATCTAATGCCCTGTACACACGGTCGGATTTTCCGATGGAAAATGTGTGATAGGACCTTGTTGTCAGACATTCCGACCGTGTGTGGGCTCCATCACACATTTTCCATAGGAATTTCCGACACACAAAGTTTGAGAGCAGGCTATAAAATTTTCCGACAACAAAATCCGTTGTTGGAAATTCTGATCGTGTGTACACAAATCCGACGCACAAAGTGCCACGCATGCTCAGAATAAATTAAAAGACGAAAGCTGTTGGCTACTGCCCCGTTTATAGTCCCTACGTACGTGTTTTACGTCACCGCTTTCAGAACGATCGGATTTTCTGACAACGTTGTGTGACCGTGTGTATGCAAGACAAATTTGAGCCAACATCCGTCTGAAAAAATCCATGGATTTTGTTGTCGGAATGTCTGATCAATGTCCGACTGTGTGTACAGGGCATAAGGATTGTTAAGCTGCAATATATACAATTTTTATTTTTGGGTTTAATCCCTTGTGTGATCGCGCTATTGCAGAATGACAGCTACAGCGTGGCTGCACTTAGCCAGTAATAGCCATCATATGACGTCCTCCTGTGCTTGCGCTGCCTACGCACCCCCTGCGGCGCGCTTAGACAGTGTTCTGTGTTTGCTGCATCCTTAGGACGCAGCTGATCACAGATTGGGGTAAAGAGCTAATCACAGAGGCTCTTTACCACGTGATCAGCTGTGTCCAATCACAGCTGATCACAGATGTAAACAGTATTTGCTATTTATCTGCAATCCTTCACGCATGCTGACAGGGTATGAGCAGAGGAGAGCCAAAAACTGGCAAATCCACACAGGGGACATCTGCACTGACAATTAGGGCACTGATTATCAATGTCCTGATCATCAGTGCAGCCCTAACAGTGCCCACCGGTTCTGCCAATCTGTGCCCACCAGTGCTGCCAAATAGTGCCCATCAGTGATGCCTGTCAGTGTCAATCAGTGCCACTTTAGAGTAATGCCTATCAGTGCTGCCTATCATTTTTGCCCATCAGTGTAACATACCAGTTACACCTCATCAGTGCCCATCAGTTCAGCCTATCAGTGCCCATCAGTGCAGCTTATCAGTGCCACCTCTTCAGTGCCCATCAGTGCCGCCTATCAGTACCCACCAGTGCAGCCTATCAGTGCCCATCAGTGCAGCCTATCAGTGCCCATCAGTGCAGCACATCAGTGCAGCCTCAGCAGCGCACATCAGTGAAGGAGAAAAATTACTTATTTACAAAATTTTATAACAGAAAATAAGAAAAACATTTTTTTTTCAAAATTTTTGGTTTATTTATTTTTTCGTTTATTTAGCAAAAAATTAAAAAAACTCAGTGGTGATTAAATACAACCAAAAGAAAGTTCTATCTGTCTCAAAAAGACAGATAGAAGTGGAGTAGGAGTAGGAAGTGGATGGAAGGCGTGTGATCAGACGCTTACATCAAGAAATGTATGGTTTGTTTGTGTAAAAGAATACAGACATATAGTCATATAGATATAAAATCATACAAATACTACATAATATTATAAAAAAAGGAAAAACAGGGACACATCCTCCTACTAGCCACACCACCTCTCCCCATGTACACATGTCGGCCTACAGACTGTGCTCCAGTTCTCCTGGCTCTGATGAAGAGGTTTTTCTCGAAACGCATCAGCCTTTCTTAAATACCTGCCTCAATATGGGCACACCCTAATTTTAACTTCCTAGTACTTATTTTGTTACCTGTTTTTGCTTTTTTTATAATATCATGTAGTATTTGTATGATTTTATATCTATATGACTATATGTCTGTATTCTTTTACATAAACAAACCATACATTTCTTGATGTAAGCGTCTAATTAATACATATTTCTTTACTTTCCAAGTACTGGAGCAGCTGCGGGGAAAAGAATTACACAGGGAGGAGAGGAGAGCAGAAGGCCGAGAGGGGCATGAAGGAGATTGGCTCTCACCCAGACTACGGGGGAGACAGGAAGAGAGAGAGGGGGGAGATACAGAGACACTGAGGAGAGAGCTGGATGACAGAGGCAATAAACTAACCAAGCTATCAGAGATCAGCAGAGGGGATGATTAAGGCCTGATGGCCGATACGCATTGCTTTTTTGACTGTTATTTACATGCATTAATAAAACAATGCTTTAGCCGACTTCCATGGCACCAGCCTTCCTCCCTTCTTTGCATGGTATATGGAGGTTTGCAGAGACTTCCTAGGCTGAGTGCTGTGTTCTTGAGCCTCACCAGGCATTATGCAGGAGGTAGTAGCTCGCATGCACCTATTACAGTTTACAGAGGGGAAGACAGAAACAGGCAGGATTAGCCTGGTATTGTAGAACATAGAAAGGGACAAGTGACATGGCAAAAGCACTTTGCTAGATCTCCTGCCTTAAAGGGACAGGAGCATGTTTTTTTTTAGGGTTACAACCACTTTAAAGTACACTTATCCTGCCTCCTAGCTTCTCGTGACCTAAAGAAGGCCATTTTTTCTGGACCAAAATGCATGCTAACCTGAATTTGACAGCTATGCAATGTTTACATCCTGAGGCCAAATTCGTCTATGTTTTTAGACTGTAGCTACGCAAACTCCCCATATATCCATACGCAGCTGTCTCTGGAGGCTAAGGACGCTCAGGAGAGTACTGCATAGAAGTCTTTGAGCTTTAAGTACACAGATGCAGCCAAAAGTAAAGAAGATTACAGTCCTGGGTTTTACACATAGCGGTTTTGGCTAACGTCAGAAAGGGTTAGAACCCCTGTTGGGTTTTTATTGTGTCCCCACTAAGAAGATTCACCCTCTCTGTTTGTCCTGGTGACCATTGTCACTGGAACTGAATGTGATGGCAACACACTGGAACAGAAGGGGAAGAGTACATTTCCATAGGGGACACTTTTCACACAGTTGTTATAGGAAAACATTTCTGTGAGGGCATATTCCCTCACCTTGGAGAGATTTAATTTCTATTGTGTCTCTGGGAATACAGAAAGCTAAAAAAAAAAAAAAAAAAGGGAAAGGGTTAAACCAATCACTACCCTAATTTTTTTTTTAAATGTTGCATTTTGACACATTTCAAGAAGGGTTGAAGGTATATTTCCTGGTCACAAGCAGCCTAAGCAGCTTGCTATAGTAATTGTAGTACCTAATCTTTCATGATTTTAGTAGGTTATTCTGTGGATTAGTCAGGTACGCTAAGTCAATGGTGATGATTATATAACGCAAAGCCTGTCACACCTAACATTCCCATATGTGAGTCAGCATGCATTGCCATCCATAATAGGTAATATATGAACGGTAAAGAGGCATACTGCAGTAGAACAGGCCTTAAAACATTATTAGTGCCAGATTCAGTACCAATGGTATGGTGGTAGTAAAATGTTATATGTGAAAAAATATATACAGGTATATTGTCTTAATGTGTCCATTCCACCAACATCCCAAACCATATTGAATGAATAGATTAAAGAATTTACAGAACTTTTGAGGTGTAAACGAGAAGTCTACATGAAACCACAAATGTGTATCAACACAAAAGTGTTTATTTATCATCACATGTAAAAAATAGAACGGAATAAAAAAAAACAATTGTATATCACATAATTTACATATGGATATTACCTTCTGTTGATATCTCAATCATATGTTTTTGACACATGATAATAGAAAATTGTATTCTAAACTTAAAGTGGAGCTCCACTCATTTGCCTCCCCCCCCTGCCGCCACATTTGGCACCTTTCAGGGGGGAGTGGGTACTTGGTTTTGACAGGTATCTGCTCTCACTTCTGGGTGACTTCGCCGCAGCTTGGATGAAGACACTGCTGGATTCGATGACAGGTAAGTGTCCTAATATTAAAAGTCAGCAGCTACAGTATTTGTAGCTGTTGACTTTTATTTTTTTCTGACGGAGCCTGGAGCTCCTCTTTAACCTCCCTGGCGATTTTCCCGAGTGTGCCTCGGGGTTAAATTTCAGCACCATTAGCGGTAACCCCGAGCCACACTCGTGATTTCATTGCAGAATCCTGGTGCAGTGTACTTACCTTGTCTCCAGGATCCTGCAATGTCCCCCCGCTGTGTCTGCAGGCTGTGTCCTCCGCCCGAAGCCTCTGTGTGCCGGGCTCCGTTCCCTAGGATCGTCACAACGCATGGGGGCGGAGCCCGGCAGCAAATTCAAAAAAGTGAAAAATCATAATACATACAGTACACTGTAATCTTACAGATTACATTACTGTATAAAATTATTTCTCATCCCTTTTGTCCCAAGTGGTTTGTCCAGTGCCCTGCATGCAGTTTTATATGATATACACTGTTCTTTCTGCCTGGAAACTGGAGATAGTCCATAGCAACGTAAAAGTGTCCCTTTATGTCAAAAGTGGTTTTAGACCAGCTAGAAAACAGCGATAGTGAATTAGAACACTTGCAGAATTGAGTGATAGTGAATCGTGGGGAAATTAATTTTATTATTATATTATTATTTTTTATAATTATTTATATTTATTTACTATATTATATCTTATGATTTTGTGTTTCAAACTTCATCATACCCGGGATATCTACTAGACTCTTGTTTGGACAGATTTAAGTATGTTATTGTTAAGAATTACAGGCCTACCATATAAAACGCCAAATTTCTATGCAAAATAATTGTACTGCTTTGAGACGCAAAAATCAGACATAATCATACCGCCAGGGAGGCTACTAAATAAAATAAAATGTAATTTCCCCAATGATGGGATATTTCAAACTCTACCTGTTTTATAGATAGAGTCTACTTCAGGAGATATGGAGGTTGTAAACTATTGGTGTGCGACAACTCCACTTTAAAAAGATTTGTGTGGGCATAGAGGATTGCAACTATGAAAAGATATGCTGAAGAATAGTGCCAAATACCACAAAAATAGTTGGAGACCATGTGGTTTGATGTCAAAAGTTTTTTTTTGTGTGTTGCTAGTAGGGATGAGCTTCGAGTTCGAGTCGAACCCATGTTCGACTCGAACATCGCCTGTTCGGTTGTTCGACGAATTGCGAACGTTATGGGCCATTCGCCCCAAATTCGAGTGGCGCGTCACGGCCCATAATTCACTGCGGCATCGCAGTGCATTGCTGGCTTATGATTGGCCAAGCATGCACTATGACCCGCATGCTTGGCCAATCACAGCGCCGTCTGTACAGAGAGTCGTAATTGGCCAAAGCCAGTGTGGCTTTGGCCAATTGTGGCTCAGGGGGTTTAGTACACGCCCCACACTATATAAGGCCACCTGTGTGGCGGCCTTGTGTAGTGTGTTGCGGTGGTGGAGAGAGATTGACAGAGAGACAGTGTCATTTGATTTAAGTTAGATAGAGTAGTAGGCAGGTGAGTCAGTTATCTGCACTTACAGTGTATTGTATATATATATATATATATATATGTATATATATATATATATATATATGCATCCTAGGTGTTGTATACATATATATATATATATATACTGTATTCAGTTTAGCTAGATCCGTTCCTGTTATTCTCTTCCTAATATACTGACAGGCAGGCAGGTGTTTTTACAGTATTTACAGTTAGTGTACTGTGTCCTCTGCACAGTGTGCACCTAAAGCTACCTGAAGACAATTGCTGGTGTTCTTCTGATCCTATTAATACCACAGGCAGGCAGCTGCAGTATTTACAGTTAGTGTACTGTGTCCTCTGTACAGTGTGCACCTAAAGCTACCTGAAGACAATTGCTGGTGTTCTGATCCTATTAATACCACAGGCAGGCAGCTGCAGTATTTACAGTTAGTGTATTGTGTCCTCTGCACAGTGTGCACCTAAAGCTACCTGAAGACATTTGCTGGTGTTCTTCTGATCCTATTAGTACCACAGGCAGGCAGCTGCAGTATTTACAGTTAGTGTACTGTGTCCTCTGCACAGTGTGCACCTAAAGCTACCTGAAGACAATTGCTGGTGTTCTTCTGATCCTATTAATACCTCAGGCAGGCAGCTGCAGTATTTACAGTTAGTGTACTGTGTCCTCTGCACAGAGTGCACCTAAAACTACCTTAGGACAATTGCAGGTGTTCTGATTCTATTAATACCACAGGCAGGCAGCTGCAGTATTTACAGTTAGTGTACTGTGTCCTCTGCACAGTGTGCACCTAAAGCTACCTGAAGACAATTGCTGGTGTTCTCTAATAATACTACAGGCAGGCAGTTTATTCTGCTAGCTGCAGTATAATCAGTATATATATACATCCCAGCTTTGTGCAGCTACATCTCACTGCAGGCCATTAGTATGTCTGGAAGGCCAACAAGGAGAGGCAGACAGTCACAAGCCAATAAAAGAGGGCAAGCAGGTTCTGTGTCTAGAGGCAACAGTGCTGGTCGTGGACGCGGTGCATCCTCATCAGCACGTGGCGGTGGCACATGCTTATCCTTTTTTTTGGCAGCTGGCCGCGTTGAGCCACAACATGCGGAAGACTTGGTAGAGTGGATGACCAAGCCGTCCTCATCCTCCTCATCCTCTCTCACCCAGGCTCAGGGTACTTTGTCTGGCAAAGCAGCTGCCAATGCGGCCTCTTCCCTTGGCTCAATGGCATCAGTCACTCCTTCCCTAGCCCCACCATGTCCTCCTGAGGAGTCCCCTGAACTGTTTGATCACAGTGTTGGGTACATGCTCCAGGAGGATGCCCAGCGTTTTGAAGGCTCCGATGATGGTACCCAGCTAGAGGAAGGCAGTAACGTGAGCCCAGAGAGAGGGGGTGCCCAAGAAGGACAGCAATTTGGCAGTCATGTTCTCCCAGCTGCAGCATACTGCCAGATTTGCTCCAGTGATGAGGAGGCAGGGGATGATGAGGTCACTGACTCCACGTGGGTGCCTGATAGGAGAGAGGAGGAGGAGGCACATCTCCAAGGAGGCAGAATGCCCTCCAGGGGCCAGCTTGAGGGCAGCACACCGACTGCATCACACCGCAGAGCTCCGCATGTGCAGGGCACTGCTGTCTCTGCGCGTTATTCCAAAACATATGCAACATATGTCTCAAGCGTATCTCGCGTGGCCAAAACATCACCCGCTTGGGCGCCACATGCTTAACCAGGCATATGTCAACCTGCCATGCAATTTGTTGGCAAGCGTACCTAAATAACCCACACCAAAGAACAAAGCGGACCTCTCCTTGCTCCTCATCAGCTGGGATCTCCAACCCTACTATACCTTCAGTCCTTTCTGAAACCTGCACTGAGAGGAATGAGGTTGTAGAATTAGGTGTGTCACAGCCAAGTACTTGCGGGCAATCTGCTATCGGTACACCGATGTCAGATTGTACCAGGCAAATTTCCCTGCCCCAGCTGCTGCACTGCCGAAAGAAGTTCGCTCCCAGCCATCCACATGCCCAGCAGTTGAATGCTAGCTTGGCTAAATTGCTAGAACTTCAACTGCTGCCTTTTCAGTTGGTAGACTATGCCACCTTCAATGAGTTTGTGGAATGTGTGGTTCCTCAGTGGCAGGTTCCCAAACGCCACTTTTTCTCACGGAAAGCGATTTCAGCTCTCTACCTGCATGTGGAGGGCAATGTCTTGGCCTTGCTGGACAGGGCGGTCAGCGGTAAGGTTATTACCACTGACTCATGGTCCAGCAGGCATGGACAGGGACGTTACCTATCTTTCACGGCACATTGGGTGACTCTGCTGGCAGCTGTGAAGGATGCAGGACAAGGTGCAGTAGTGTTGGAGGTTGTTCTGCCACCACGCCTCCAAAATGCTACTACTGGTGATTCTGACACACCTCTCTCCTCCACCCCCTCCTCTTCTTCTTCCTCCATGACCTCTTCCTGTGCTTCGTCCTCGGAACCAGCGGTGCTCCGTAGTCATTCAAGGGGCTACGCAAGTACACAGGCAAAAACATGCCATGCGGTGCATGAGCTGGTGTGCTTGGGGGACAGGAGCTACACTGGGGCAGAGATTCTGTCAGCTCTGCAGGGGCAGGCTCAGAGGTGGTTGAAGCCCCGCCAGCTTAAGCCAGGAATGGTGGTTTGCGACAATGGCACCAACCTCCTCTCCGCCATCCGACAGGGACAACTGACCCATGTGCCCTGTTGGCTCATGTCCTTAACTTGGTGGTGCAGCGGTTCTTGGGCAGGTACTCGGGCTTACAGGATGTCCTGAGGCAGGCCAGGAAAGTCTGTGTGCCTTTCCGCCGGTCATGCCAGTGCTCGGCTGGCTGACCTCCAAAAGGAATTTAACCTGCCCAAGAACAGCCTAATCTGTGACATGCCAACCAGGTGGAACCCAGCGTTGGCCATGCGGCAGCGGCTGCACACGCAGCAGAGGGCCATCAATGAGTACCTGTGCGACTATGGCACCAGGACAGGGTAAGGGGAGCTTGTTTTTTTTTCCCACACCAGTGGGCTATGATCAGGGATGCATGCACTGTCCTGTCACCATTTGAGGAGGCCACGAGGATGGTAAGCAGTGACAGTGCATGCATCAGTGACACTGTCCCTCCTGTGCACCTGTTGGAGCACACGCTGCGTGGAATAAGGGACAGGGCACTTTAGGCAGAACAGACGCAGGAAGACGAGGACTTCCTTACCTCTCAAGGCTCCCTTTATCCAGACAGTGTTCCTGCATGCCCGCTGATCACACAGGAAGAGGACGAGGAGGAGGAGGAGGAGGATTGTGTCTGCATGGAGGTGGAGCCTAGCACTCAGCATCAGCAGCAGTCTTCAACTTTGCAGCAGAGCTCATTCCTGCTTTTCAACTAGAGTATCTGTGAGGGGTTGCAGTGTTGTGGAACCAGCACCAGTGCCTAAGGCCCAATTTTTCAGCCCCCGTTTAACAGGGGCGTGTAATTACAATTTTTGATTCAATATTTTGCAGGAGGGATCGTTGCTGCGCTCAACTACAGTATCTGTGGGGGGTTGCAGTGTTGTGGCACCAGCACCAGTGCCTAAGGCCCAATTTTTCAGCCCCTGTTTAACAGGGGCGTGTAATTACAATTTTTGATGCAATACTTTGCAGCAGGGCTCATTCCAGCGCTCCAACTAGAGTATCTGTGAGGGGTTGCAGTGTTGTGGCACCAGTGCCTAAGGCTCAATTTTTCACCCCCTGTTTAACAGGGGTGTGTAATTACAAATTTTGATGCAATACTTTGCAGCAGGGATCATTCCTGCGCTCCAACTATGGTATCTGTGAGGGGTTGCAGTGTTGTGGCACCAGTGCCTAAGGCGCAATTTTTCTGCCCCTGTTCAACATGGGACATGTAATTACAATTCTTGATCTAATATTTCACAGCAGGGCCCATTCCTGCGCCCACCAAGAGTAACTGTGGGGGCTTACAGTGTTGTGGAAACATCACCACCACCACCACCAAAGGCCGAATATTTCTGCCCCTGTTTAACAGGTGCATGTAATTACAATTCTTGATATAATATTTCACAGCAGGGCCCGTTCTAGCTCCCACCAAGAGTAACTGTGAGGACTTACAGTGTTGTGGCAACACCAACACCTAAGGCCCAAATGTATGCAGAGTATACAGGGCAGACCCCTACTTTCAAACATCCAACTTACAAATGACTCCTACTTGCAAATGGAAGGAGACAACAGGAAGTGAGATGAAATCTACCCCTAGGAAGGGAAGTTCTCTCCTGTAAGAGTTAATATGGGAAAAAACGTGTCTCCTCTCCACTGATGTTTTATCACCAATCCTTGTTTCACTAAAAAACCCAAATTTTCAAAAAACATTTGTCATTGGGACACAAAGTGAGGTGAAATCTTCTGAAGAGGTGCACAGACAGCAAAACAAATGTTACAGGGGTGATAACCCTTCCCTATGTTTTCCAAAAAGCTTAAAAATAGATTTTTTGGCTGGAGCTACACTTTAAAAATGTACCAGTTCAAAATTACAAAAATTACAAAATTACAAACAGATTCTACTTAACAACAAACCTACAGTCCCTGTCTTGTTGGCACCTCCTGTGTACTGCTGTTCAGAATATATAGGGCCTGGTGGCCCCACGCCTTTCCTTTTTTTAATTTGGGTGCGGGGTTCCCCTTAATATCCATACAAGACCCAAAGGGCCTGGTAATTAACTTGGGGGGGGGGGGTACCCATGCCGTTTGTCTTACTGATTTTCATCCATATTGCCGAGACCTGACATTACATTAAAGCCGCAAGCAGTTTTAAATGGCTTTTATTCCTTTAAAAATGTCATTTTGTGCAGGGACTGTTCTAAGCACGGGAAACACACGCCACTTTACAGGCATACTAAAGACACCACCCTGGTACGATATTTAAAGGAATATTTCCCCTTTTTTTCACTTTAAGTATCATTAAAATCACTGCTCCCGAAAAAAACAGCCATTTTTAAAACTCTTTTTTGCATTGATACATGTCCCCTGGGGCAGGACCCGGGTCCCCAAACCCTTTTTAGGACAATAACTTGCATATTAGCCTTTAAAATTAGCACTTTTGATTTTGAAAGTTTGAGTCCCATAGACTTTAACGGGGTTCTAAAGTTTGCGCAAACTTTCGGTCCGTTCGCAGGTTCTGGTGTGAACCGAACTGGGGGGGTGTTCGGCTCATCCCTACTGACCAGATACATGCATGAGCGTGCGCACACACACACAAAGAAGTGTCAGATACCACCAACACATATAGATATGCAAGAAAGCAAAAAGTGGACACAACATTCCTTGGAGAAGTTTTTTTTCATAGGGTACCTGTTTTTTTGTGTGACAGGGTCTCTTTATGGCAGAGAAATAGAAATACACTATACTTTTCCTTTAATAGCATATAATGGTAAGCGGAAGCTTTTAGAGCTATTTTACTATGCACACAGAAGAAAAGAGGTTAGACCACTGCATATGGAATGTTTGTTTAATGTAGAGCTGTAATGGTCTTCCACAAGAACTGGTTCTAGGTGACTCAGTAAACTGATTCAAAAGGGGCTGAATGTGTTTCTGATAGCACAGAATATAAATGGCTAATTTTGATAGGTACCAAGCAGAAAAATATATAAAAATCATAAAATTATTTGAGGTTTTTGGGGGATTTTTTTCGCTGTAATAGTGACCATACACACTTCGATTTTATTATCCAATTGATGTGTGGTTTGATCACAATGATCGAATTGGCCAACAATTGGATAGGCATAACTTCTCCTTCAATGATGTGTGGACATGGAGTGCTGCTCAAAGCTGGAGGATCACGGGTGTCCCTACAAGTAATCAGAAAGTAGTAGCAGGCGTCAGGCACTAATTTAAAAGTGTGGACATATTTTACAGGGTAGGAACCTCCTCAAAACCGACCCAGTGCTTCAGATGTGGATATGGCTGTGTATGGCCTCGATGCTGCTCCAGCCACGCCCCCTGGCATCATTTGCCCTGCCTACTGGGGGCTTGGTCACAAAAGTGGGGAGAATGAGCAGGACAAAGGTTTTTATGTGCAGCATTGACCATGAAGGGAGATAAAGAAACAGGTGTGTGTGATAGAGATAAATGAATCAGGCTTCAAGAAGAAAAAAGCAGAAGGAAAACGTAAGAGGCAGAAAGTGAAATGTCAATGTATTGATTAACCACTTCCCATCCAGCCTTTTTATTCTATAAAGTACAATTCATCCTATGGGCATCCCATGTCCCTTTTCCCCAACCAAGTTCAATCCCCTAATAAAAACAACAAAAAACAAGCAAAAGACATTTCATTGACGGAGAAGTGTGTCTAATGGAGGTCTGGGAGCAGGGTGAAATGTGTGGATGATGTAACACATAGCAACCCCGCGGGGCCATCGCTACATATATACCATAGTTTGTGGACTCTCTAACTTTCCTGCAGACTAAATAATAAACATTGATTTGAGTTATTTTAACCAAAGTAATGTAGCAAAATACAGGCTGGCCTAAATTTATGAAGAAAGATAATTTATTTGCAAAATTTACTAACAAAAACAAAGAGAACATATTTTTTTCACATTTTTTTGCCCTTCTTTCATTTATTTACCAAATAAAAAAAAAACTGTGGTGATTAAATACAAGAAAAAGTAAACCCTATTTGTAAGAATAGGGTACATGAATGTACAATTGTCATTCAGTGTGAGAGCGCTGAAAGCTGAAAATTGGCCTGGGCAGGAAGGGGGTGAAAGTGCCCTGTATTGAAGTGGTTAATGATTTTTTTTTTTTGATTTTTGATTAAATAATTATGTAAAATGAAAATGAAGGAAAATATAAGAGAAAGTGTGTAAGAGATAATGCACATGGGTAAATGAAAAAAAAGAAAAACATAAAAAAAAAAATATATGAGAAGTGAAGAAAAAGATAGAAAAATTTAAAATAAAAAATGTGAATAAAAACAACACACAATTGTCCTGATCAGAGACATCATATGGGACACTGTAGAGTGTAAAATATAAAGAACCTACAAAAAATATAACTACACAAGCAGTGGGGAAAAACTCCCAGCCTCTTACTTCAAGTGTAAGCTGAGTATACCCATTAATGCGCAATATTTGAAAAAGTATAAGAAAAATCAAATGAAGAATCAAAAATGAAACACTGAAAGTGTTTGGGTTTGAGCATGCGGCGCTAGTACTCTGTTCTAATCCCTTACAAAATTTTAAGGGACTGGTGAAAAAAACAATACAAACAACAAGCAACAACAGAGTTCCATTACAACTTGCTAAGTACAAAAAAAACATTGCAAAAAAAAGTTGCACAATAAAGAAATTACTTTTTACTCACTGCAGAATTCTTAAGAAAATTTTTAATTGACCCTCTGGGATAAGTGAATAAAATACAAACAAATACAATACACAGAAGAATATTAATCTGATTAACCTTTTCATCAAACTAAAATGATAGCTAGTTATTGCAGAAGGCTAAACTACCCAGAATAATGTTAACCATTTAATATCATCGGATTAAAGCTAAACTTCAACCTTCAGTCTTGCACAGTTGTATAGGCTCCTCTGCTGTACTGAAAAGAGCTTTGTTGTTTTCAGGGTGTTCAGGGTGCAGGTATTCGACCCTTCTGGGTTTGGTGAAAGACCAGCTCCCCCTTTGCATGTGCTATGGTTTATGCCACCTGCCTATACGTCCTGTATACAACATAAGGTGGGAATAGCAGTTAATCTTAAAGTGGGGTTCCACCCAAAAAAACAAAAATACATGAAAAATCCTAAAATAAAACCCAAAAAAAACATTTGGATATATATTTTTTTTAACTTACCTCTAAATGCCTGTTGCTAGGGGGTCCCTCGTAGTCTGCCCCTTCCAGTGCCTGGGCTGGTGACATCACTTCCCCCTCGGCACAGGAAGGGCTCCGCTCTGCTCCCTCCCTCCTGTCAATCATCTGGGACCCATTACAGGTCCCAGGTGACTGAGCGGCCAATCACGGCATCACGGCGTGTGAAGCCACAGCCCGGTGCCCACAGTTGCAATGCCGGCGCCGCAGAACGGAGGGGGAGACGAGCAGGGCTTCGATCCCCCGCATCGCTGGACCCAGGGACAGGTAGGTGTCCAATTAAAAGTCAGCAGGTGCAGTATTTGTAGCTGCTGACTTTTAATTTTTTTTTTTTTTTTTACTGGACCCCCTGGGTGGAACTCCTCTTTAAGCCTCTTACACACGATTGGAATTTCGGCAGGGAATTGTGTGATGACAGACCGTTTGCCTAAAATCCAACCGTTAGTACGCTCCTTCAGACAGTTGTTGTCTAATGCCGCGTACACACGGTCGGACTTTTCGTCTACAAAAGTCCGACAGCCTGTCCGACAGACTTTCGACTGACTTTTGGCGGACTTTTGGCGGACTTGCGGCAGACTTTCTTACGAACGGACTTGCCTACATACGATCACACAAAAGTCCGACGGATTCGTACGTGATGACGTACACCGGACTAAAATAAGGAAGTTGATAGCCAGTAGCCAATAGCTGCCCTAGCGTGGGTTTTTGCCCGTCGGACTAGCATACAGACGAGAGGATTTCTGGGTCCTGCGTAGTTACGACGTAAAGATTTGAAGCATGTCCGTTAGATTTGAGGCTGGAAAAGTCCGCTGAAAGTCTGCTGACAGTCCGGGGAAGCCCACACGAAATCGGATTGTCAGCCAGCTTTAGCCCGTCGGCGTCCGTCGGACTTTTGTAGACGAAAAGTCCGACCGTGTGTACGCGGCATAACTTTCGGCCAACAAATGTTCGATAGCTGGCTTGTAAACTTTCGTATCGTCTGTACACAAATCCGTCACACAAAAATCCAAAGTACAAGCACGCATGCTCAAAATCAATGTTCACCAAACATGACATTAGCTTAAGCCTCGTACACACGATCGGATTGTTGGCCAACAGAGCATCAGACTTTTGTCCGAAGGGCGTTTGCCAGGAACTTGTCTTGCATACTAACGGCACACAATTCTCGGCCAACAAACACGAACGTAGTGACATACTACGTGGAATTTTAGCTCTTGAGTGCTACCCTTTGGGCACCTTCTGCTAATGTCGTGTTTGGTGAGCATTGATTTCGAGCATGCGTGTTTGTACTTTGGACTTTTGTGTGACGGACTTGTGTACAGACAATACGAAAATCTGACAACAGACCGTTGTCTACCGAAAATTTACTAGCATGCTATCCAACATTTGCTGGTGGAAAATTGGACAACAATTGTCTGTCATCACACAATTCCCTGCCGAAAATCTGATCGTGTGTACGAGGCTTAACTCTTGAAGTTTGGTATACCTGCTGAGGAGTAGCAAAGTGGTGGGATTTAAAGACATGGGCCACTAGAAAGGTACAGTAAGTATCAAAGCTTTTCTAATACAACTTGGAGTGACTTAACCAGGATCACCTTAAATATCTCAGTAGTTTAGCTTTAGTTTGTCCACAACAGCCAGTCACACATGCAGGCATGATGCACCCTACCCTAGGGAAGGAACTCTGATGACAGCTGCAGAACATACTATAAACTAGCAAGGTTGATTGTGCTGACTCATCAAGTTCTTATGTGAAGAGAGAGGCTGGAGTGAGGAGATGAGCAGGGCAGGCGAATGATGCTTAACTAATGTATTTGTCATCATTCCCAACAACAGCCAACCAGCACCATCTATGACTCATGGGACTGAGGTCATCACCCAATCTGAATTTGATCTGTCTGCTGATAGATTATCAGTGTTAAGCATTAAACCAACTCTTTTCTTTGGCAAACAGCTGTAAAATATGAACTACTGAAAAAAATTTCCACGTGTATAATCAGTGAACACACACTATGCCTAATGCTGAGTACATGGGAGTTTTTTTCATTAAATCCAGGGGGCTGAATGAAAAAAAAAAACGTACAGATCACCGTACAAACACATCCGATGTTAGTGTAGCAATCTCCCCACAGAGCTATTGTGTCCTGACAGGGGGACTCCCCCCCCGCCAGAACACAGTGATCAGATGCTGGTTTTCCAGCATGGTTGTGTGTCAAAAGACAGTCCTGAGACCAACTAATGTTAGATGAGGAGCAGTCGGCCAGTAACTGCTGAACCAAATGTTTTTTGTCCCATGTGTACCAAGCTTAGGTTTCTCCCCAAAGCTCTGATTTACCCCTATAGGAAGCTATCTTGCCTCTCGAAGTATCTCGAATAGTATAGAGATGATCAAGTCAGTCTTTCAATTACAGCCCACTTCTCAAAAACATTACCCTTCCTGTGATTGACATATGGTCTCAGATCTTTGCATATGTCAGCAGCCAGCAAAAAACAGAACTAAAGAAGAGGGGATAGTTGCTGTATTCTAAAAATAAGTAAAAAAAATGCATATTTATATGTTTAGGTGCACATTGGGGTTAAAGAAGGACTATGTTCAATACAGGTGATGGAGCAGATTATGAAAGTAGCTCTGAGTTCACATGTTTGGGAAATGAAAAGTTTCACTTTAAATTCTGCGACTGACCTATTAGAAAGCACCACACATAGAGAAAGTGCCTTTCAACAGAGTTATACAGGTTTGTAGGGCCAGATCTAGCCTGTCTGATGTGGAGGTGCAATAAAAAATGTCAGGGGGTAGAGGATGCAAGGTCAGCATGGCAGGGGATTCAGTCGGGTAGTGTACAGGGGATCAGCAAGGCAGAGGATATATCAGCAGTTTGTAGGGCAGTGTACAGTGGGATAGCAGGGCAGTGAGCAGGGGGTCAGCAGTGCAGAGGATGAGAGGTCAGTAGGGGAGTGTACAAAAGTCGGTAGGGCAGAGGATGAGAGGGCAGCAGGTTGCAAAGCAGGGGTTATCAGGCAGAAAGACAGGGGTCAGTAGGGCAGAGGACCGGGGTTCTACAGGGGGGAGGACAGCAGCCGCAAGGGCAGAGGACAGGAATCGACAGGAAGGAGAACAGGGGTCAGCAGTAAGGAGGAGAAGGGACAGCAGGACAGAGGTCAGGGGGTCATTAGGGCAGTGTACAATGGTCAGCAGGACGAAGGACAGGGGGTCAGTAGAGCAGTGTACAGGGTTCAGCTGGGCAGAGGAGAAGAGTCTATGGGGGCGTGTACAGGGGTCTGCAGGTGGAAGGACAGGGGGTCAGCAAGGCAGAGGACAGAGATCAGCAGGGCAGAGGAGGGGAAAGGAGGTCGGGGCAGAGGAGGGGAAAGGGGGTCAGAAGGGCAGTGCACAGTGGTCAGAAGAGCAGTGTAAAGGTATCAGCAGAATGGAGGACAGGGGTCAGCAGGATAGAGGACAGGGGCAGCAGGATGGAGGGCAGGGGGTCGGTAGGGCAGTGTACTGGTGTTAGCAGTACGAAGTACAGGGGATCAGTAAGGCAGTGTACAGGGGTCAGCAGGACGGAGGACAGGGAGTCGATAGGGCAGTGTACAGGGTTCAGCAGGATGGAAATCAGGGGGTCAGCAGGGCAGGGTACATGGGGTCAAATCCCCCCATTCCCCCTCTTAGCTGAAATCCCCCCATCCTAGCACAAATCCCCCCCCCCATACCCTTCCCAGCACAAATAGTGCTCCCATACCCCCTCCTTCACAAACCTCTCCCTCCCCTCCCCACATTTGTGTTTCCAGTACAATTCCCCTACCTTTAAGTTCTACTAACACCCCCCCCTTGGGAAACCGCTACAGAGCCAGGAAGAGGTGCGCTGTGCGGTGCTCTCCCCCGCTGTCAGAACAGCTCTCCCCTATGCAGTAGATGATACAGGATCTCTCTAACATCGGTCTGTACACACAGGATTTGATTACTCGACCCCTATGTCCTCCAAGGGCTGCTTATCTCCCGGCAGCAAGAAATTTGGTTATTGGGCACGTAATCAAACCGTGTACAGTCCAATCTAGCGATCCTGTGTCACCTGCTACATGGAGGAGCGCTGTTATGACAGGAGGGGAGAGCACAGCCCGCACCTCCTCCCTGCCCTTTCCTCTCTGTGACTTCTCTTTGGACTTTTTCACCTTAGTTCCCTGCACCAGGCTGCACTCCCCTTGTCCAGGCTCTGAGTGTGAAAACGGGAGTAGGAGCTCAGCAGCCATGCTGAATGTCCATGGCAGGGGGAGCAGCATCTCTCCTATAGGCTCCAGTGGCAGGAGAACTCAGGGGGTAGGTGAGGTGACCAGTGCCCAAGAAGATAAATAACAAGGGAAAATGCCTGGTTCCCAGGGCAGGAAATCAGCTTGGATTATAGAGGAAGCTATAACTGATTCATCACTTTGCAGGATGTAAGGTAATTGATGCCAAATGCACTATTTAAATGTATTTTTTTACCCTGGATTTAGGCTTCAATTAATTTCAGAATGTGACACAGTTGAGTACATGTGTAAGCGTGGTGAAAGGAAGCTTAGCATGGTAGAGACTTTGTTTAAAACGGGGAGGAAGGCTGCAATCAAAAGACATAGCAGAACCTGAAGAGACAGTGTGTTGGGAATGAGAGTGTGGAAATAGAATAAAGAGATCATCTAGAGACAGAGAAAATGATCTGTAGAAACATGAGGTGGTAAATATTTGTGGAACAATGGTGTAATGAGGCAGAAAGACAAAGCACATTCCACAGAAAAATATTTCTCCTTATTAAGTCAGAAAGTATGATATATAGGTATTTGCTGTTAACAACTATCCCATCATGAACAACAGCCAAATCTGTCAATTAATGGGGTAAAATGTATTGAATGCCCCACCGCTCATTACTGGTTGTGTTATGCAGGGTCTGAGCTCACAGGATGCACAATACAGATAATACAGAATCTGTTGAAACCACCATTCTTTTAAAAATATTTTAGGAGATCAATGTCTCCACCCTTTCCACCTTGTAATATATTGGACCATTATCAATTTAACAGCCAACTCTAGCCAAAACATTTTATTAGTTTTGGATAGAGTGGGGAAGGGCTTGGGCCTCTGTCAGGGTTTCCTTATTGGGAAGGTTTCCTTTAACCACTTCAGCCCCGGAGGATTTTACCCCCTTCCTGACCAGAGCACTTTTTACAATTCGGCACTGCGTCGCTTTAACTGCTAATTGCGCGGTCATGCAATTCTGTACCCAAACGAAATTTGCGTCCTTTTCTTCCCACAAATAGAGCTTTCTTTTGATGGTATTTGGTCACCTCTGCCGTTTTTATTTTTTGCGCTATAAACGGAAAAAGACCGAAAATTTAGGAAAAAAATGATATTTTCTACTTTTTGTTATAAAAAAAATCCAATAAACTAAATTTTAGTCATACATTTAGGCCAAAATGTATTGGGCCACATGTCTTTGGTAAAAAAAATGTCAATAAGCGTATATTTATTGGTTTGCACAAAAGTTATAGCGTCTACAAACTAGGGTACATTTTCTGGAATTTACACAGCTTTTAATTTATGACTGCCTATGTCATTTCTTGAGGTGCTAAAATGGCAGGGCAGTACAAAACCCCCCCAAATGACCCCATTTTGGAAAGTAGACACCCCAAGGAAATTGCTGAGAGGCATGTTGAACCCATTGAATATTTATTTTTTTTGTCCCAAGTGATTGAATAATGACAAAAAAAAAAAATTTTTACAAAAAGTTGTCACTAAATGATATATTGCTCACACAGGCCATTGGCATATGTGGAGTTGCACTCCAAAATACATTCAGCTGCTTCTCCTGAGTACGGGGATACCACATGTGTGGGACTTTTTGGGAGCCTAGCCGCGTACGGGGCCCCGAAAACCAAGCACCGCCTTCAGGATTTCTAAGGGCATAAATTTTTGATTTCACTCCTCACTACCTATCACAGTTTTGAAGGCCATAAAATGCCAAGATGGCACAAAACCCCCCCAAATGACCCCATTTTGGAAAGTAGACACCCCAAGCTATTTGCTGAGAGACATGGTGAGTATTTTGCAGCTCTCATTTGTTTTTGAAAATGAAGAAAGACCAGAAACATTTTTTTTTTCTTTTTTAAATTTTCAAAACTTTGTGACAAAAAGTGAGATCTGCAAAATATTCACTATACCTCTCAGAAAATAGCTTGGGGTGTCTACTTTCCAAAATGGGGTCATTTGGGGGGGGGTTTGTGCCACCTGGGCATTCCATGGCCTCCGAAACTGTGATAGGCAGTGAAGAGTGAAATCAAAAATTTACGCCCTTAGAAAGCCTGAAGGCGGTGCTTGGTTTTCGGGGTCCCGTGCGCGGCTAGGCTCTCAAAAAGTCCCACACATGTGGTATCCCCGTACTCAGGAGAAGCAGCAGAATGTATTTTGGGGTGTAATTTCACATATCCCCATGGCATGTTTGAGCAATATATCATTTAGTGACAACTTTGTGCAAAAAAAAAAAAAAAAAAATTTGTCTCTTTCCCGCAACTTGTGTCACAATATAAAATATTCCATGGACTCGACATGCTTCTCAGCAAATAGTTTGGGGTGTCTACTTTCCAAAATGGGGTCACTTGGGGGGGTTTTGAACTATCCTGGCATTTTATGCACAACATTTAGAAGCTTATGTCACACATCACCCACTCTTCTAACCACTTGAAGACAAAGCCCTTTCTGACACTTATTGTTTACACGAAAAAGTTTTTTTTTTTTTGCAAGAAAATTACTTTGAACCACCAAACATTATATATTTTTTTAAAGCAAATGCCCTACAGATTAAAATGGTGGGTGTTTCATTTTTTTTTTTTTCAAACGGTATTTGCGCAGCGATTTTTCAAACACATTTTTTGTGGAAAAAACACACTTTTTTAAATTTTAATGCACTAAAACACACTATATTGCCCTAATGTTTGATGGAATAAAAAAGATGATCTTAAGCCGAGTACATGGATACCAAACATGACATGGCTAAAAATACTGCCCTCGATCTGACCTTCGCGGTGATACCTCACTTGCATGGTGCAATTGCTGTTTACATTTGACGCCAGACCGACGCTTGCGTTCGCCTTAGCACGAGAGCAGGGGGGACAGGGGTGCTTTTTTTTTTTTTTTTTTTTTTTTTTGCTTTTTTATCTTATTTTTAAACTGTTCCTTTCATTTTTTTTTTTAAATCATTTTTATTGTTATCTCAGGGAATGTAAATATCCCCTATGATAGCAATAGGTAGTGACAGGTACTCTTTTTTGAAAAAATTGGGGTCTATTAGACCCTAGATCTCTCCTCTGCCCTCAAAGCATCTGACCACACCAAGATCGGTGTGATAAAATGCTTCCCCAATTTCCCAATGGCGCTGTTTACATCCGGCAAAATCTAAGTCATAAAATGCTCGTAGCTTCCGGTTTCTTAGGCCATAGAGATGTTTGGAGCCACTCTGGTCTCTGATCAGCTCTATGGTCAGCTGGCTGAATCACCGGCTGCTTTCTCAGGTTCCCTGTTGAGACAGGAGAGCCAGAGAAAAACACGGAAGACGGTGGGGGGGGGGCATTCCCTCCCACTGCTTGTAAAAGCAGTCTAGAGGCTAATTAGCCGCTAGGATTGCTTTTACATGAAAGCCGACCGCTGGCTGAAAAGAATGATACCAAGATGATACCTAAACCTGCAGGCATCATTCTGGTATAACCACTCAAAGTCGTGAATGGCGTACCTGAAGACAAAAAATGGTTAACAATAAAGCACAGTAAACAGTAAAGTATAAAAAATTGCATACCTGAAAAGCAAACATGATAAAACATAATAACAATAAAACATTGCAGAATAGAATACAGTAAAAAAGAGCAGAACAACAGAGAGAGAATAGAGCGAGAGAGAACAATAAAACGACAACTATTTTTTTTTTGTGTTTTTTTTGCAAACTTGTAACTTTTATAACGGTAACCGGTTCCAGGTTCTGGTCTCTCAAAATGCAATGGCATCTTGGGAGATCCTGTGAAAGTGTGCCCTAGTCTGTGCAATGCTGTACCCTACGCTAATACTCAACTAGTGTATGGTAGCGTTCAAAACATTCACCAATGCAAAGACCAGGATTGTCAGGACAGGAGGGACAATAATAGCGGGTGTCACGCCTATATCTACACTTGCTGCAGACACAACATCTTTTTTGGGGGGGTTCGCTGGGTAGGGGTACTCGGGAGGACATAAAAATGCCTCTCATGCAGCCGACTGCATTTGGTTGGGGATGTGAATGGGGGAAGTACGGGCGCTGCAGAAGTGGTGGGTTCCCAATTAGGATTGGTGAATGCAGCAGGAAGGGCATTATGAGCACGACGGGCCTGTGTTTGTCTTTTTGGTGGCAGCGGGACACTACTTGTGCTTGCCACCTCACCAGCTTGAACTGCACTTATGGGACTCGCCACGTCACCAAGTGTTACTGCAGTGCTGGTATGACTACGACCGGGGTGTACTAGGCCGCTGGCGCTTGCCAGTTCACCAAAACGCTACCAAAAAAACTGTTAGCGATCGCAGGGATCAGGCCTGACTCTGCGAATGCTGCAGTTATGCGTTTAGTGTTTTGTAAGTGACAGTGATCGATCGATACTGCACTTGGGTGGGCTGGGCTGGGCCGGGCGGAGGGGCAAAACGCAGGTGCTAGCAGGTATCTGGGCTGATCCCGCTAACACTGCTTTTTTGGGAACCCTAAACTGCTGGGGACGCCAGTATAGATCTGATCGGATCAGATATTGATCCGATCAGATACTATACCACTAAGGGAGGTGTACGGTGCGTGCGTGCGTGGGTGTTAGCGGTACTGGCGCTAACCTGACGCTGCCTGGGGCTGGTGCTTGCCAGTTCACCAAAACGCTACCAAAAAAACTGTTAGCGATCGCAGGGATCAGGCCTGACTCTGCGAACGCTGCAGTTATGCGTTTAGTGTTTTGTAAGTGACAGTGATCGATCGATACTGCACTTGGGTGGGCTGGGCTGGGCCGGGCGGAGGGGCAAAACGCAGGTGCTAGCAGGTATCTGGGCTGATCCCGCTAACACTGCGTTTTTGGGAACCCTAAACTGCTGGGGACGCTAGTATAGATCTGAGGCGGGAGGCGTATGCTGCGTGCGTGGGTGTTAGCGGTACTGGCGCTAATCTGACGCTGCCTGGGGCGACGCATATCACCGCCGGGCGATCAGGGGGCTAAACCTTTATTCGGTAATAAACGGCGGATGCCCTGACACTATAAAAAATAAACAAACTAACCAGCGTCACCCGTAACAGTTATACGGTGATCAGTGGTGAAAGGGTTAACTAGGGGGCAATCAAGGGGTTAAAACATTTATTAGGTAGTATATGGGGGTCCCTGACGCTATAAAACGCTGACGGCGAACCTAAATATTTACCTCACTAACTAGCGTCACCAGCGACACTAATACAGCGATCAGAAAAATGATCGCTTAGCGACACTGGTGACGGGGGGTGATCAAGGGGTTAAAACTTTATTAGGGGGGGTTAGGGGGGTACCCTAGACCTACAGGGGGCTAACACTCACTGTCCTACCACTTCTAACTGTCACAAACTGACACTATGCAGTAATCAGGAAAAAAAAAAAAACCTGCTTGGTGTCAGTTTGTGACAGGGGGGGGGGTGATTGGGGGGGGATCGGGGGGCGATGGGGGGGGGGGGGATCGGGGTGTTTATTGTGCCTGGCATGTTCTACTGTGGTGTGTAGTGTTGTGCACTCACTCACATGTCTTCTCTCCTTGGCGCTGGAACGGAAACTCCCGAGCCGAGGAGAGATGACATCACATCCTCTGCCTCTGTGTACTATACAGAGGCAGGGGATGTTTCTCATTGGCTGGGAGCGATCGCGAGGGGGGGGCCACGATCGGATGGCCTCCCCCTCATCTTTGATCGCTGCCAGACAAATGCCAACCACCGCTGGCATCGGGGGGGGGGGGGTCCGATCGGACCCCCCGCCCGCGGGAAGGCAATCACGTACCAGGTACGTGATTTTGCCTGCCCGTGCCATTCTGCTCACGTATATAGGCGTGAGGCGGTCGGCAAGTGGTTAAAGTGATACTAAACAAAGAAGTGTTAATTGCTAAAATTAGTTTGTATAAATCTTATGTATCATGCCCCCTTTTTTTTTAAATCCTCTAAGTACCATTTTTCCTGCAACACTGTTGTGAGGTCACATGATCTTTCCCTGTTTTTTGGCATCTACGGGGAAAGATCCTCTGGAAGGAATTCTAGTACTCTGCTGATGTATGCTCTCTACAGTGTGAGTCTGTGTCTGCACAGCCCTGATTGGTGTAGTACCAGTTACAAGAGCAATTCAAACTAGATTATAAATATCAAATAACTGTTTTACAGCCCCCAATAAATCTTTATTGAACATACAATGTGTATTTCTGTACATTTATATGGTGTAGGCGGAGTCAGAGATGATTGACATTAGCTTTCATTTTGTTTAGATGGCATCTGCATCCAAGACTCTTTTTTTACTTTACAGGTATTAGAAATTACATTTGATATATTTAATACTGACTTATGTTAAAACTAAGCTTTTTTGGGGTTTCTTAGGGAATGTAATAAGCCAGCATTCTATATCCTGCCCCCATAGTGTTTAACAATAAGAGGGCATGGAGGAGGAGGGAGGTAGAGAAGTGTAATTTACCACTGTGTATATGCCCAAATGTGTGACTCTATAGCAGAAATCACTAAATGGTCCTGCAGTGCACTTTGTAAGTGCAGTTGCCGCAGAGCTTAGTAAATGAGGGGAAGCTCTGCTGACTTCCACCATCCAATCATTTGCAAGCAAAAAGGCAGTTTTTTTTATTTTCCCTGTATGTGATTGGGTATTCTTTACAAAGTGAAGCTTTGTCTCGTTTTACTAAGCTCTGGAGCAACTTGCTTTTAGCAAATCTACCCCAGTGTTCCATTCCTGACTTTATATTAATAATGTCACAGAAAGAAGACAAGTCACAGTTACAGATTTTTTTTGCACAAGTATTAAGCAATTGAATACAGCAGTTTAACTAAAGCAGTAAGATGATACAACAAGAAACAACTATGTTCCGTGGCGCTCCAGACAGACTGCAAGCAAACCATCATTTTGTATTAAAAGGATTAAGATTTCCGCGCTCATAGACCAAGGCTTGCAGCCTCCCCTTACTCACCCCCACAGGGATGAGGTAGAAAATAAAGGTATATGTGGATAGGGGCAAGTGGCGCTACCTGTGTTGGATACGTACCAGTTATGTGTTAGCTATATAGCTATATATTAACTGTGTGCTCTCCTAGAGGTGGGTTAAAAAAATGTGCTATTACAGAACTGTATAATAAAGTGTATATGTGCCCAATGGGATAAATATCCCGTACCAGAGGATGCAACCAAAATATACAGGTATAACAACAAAGTATATATATATATACAGGTGTAACAGAAAATCTCATCAGTGGTGGTGACATTAATTATAAATAATAGGTAGTGTATCAGCACACAGCCCCCTCCTGATGTATAAGGGGTTAACCATATATTAGCAATTCGTTCTTCCAGCTGTTGCACTGGCTAATAAAGAGTCTCTAATCAGTCCACACCCAGTGCCATGTACTGGTTAAATATTACCACTATATCTCCACTGTGCACAAGTAGCGTGTTATGCTGGGGGAACAATCACAGCCCCCCTTTTTTTACCATAAGTACAGTCAATGTTAATAGGGACCAAGTGTAACGTGTGGCAAAAAAATATATATATAAATATATGACAAATTAAAAAATATATAAAATGACCGAATGTGTCAAAAATATACCAATTGTGACAAAAATATAAAATATAAAAAAAATGTAGATAATAAAGATCAGTATTGTGAAAGTCCTAGCTTGAAGACAATTCATTCAAAAGTTCCTGCGTGAGGTGACTGTAGTGATGGCAGCAGTTGATATCCAGTGACTTAAGTGCTCCCCCTCAAGGGTCCCCACTTACCAGCTCCCTGCAACCTGCAGGGGTAAAAGGCATCTAGTATCCTCGATGTTTTCTTGGAATCCAATGGGGTTGTCCTTAGGGGGCTTCCGCTCCAGATGTAACTATCCTTCAGGGTTAGGCTTTATCCTCATATAAAAGAAAACAGGGCTCCCATAGTGTGATAACGTAGTGTATTTATTAAAAAAGTTGCTAGGTCCAATGACCAATAATAAAAGTAAATGTAAAAATAAAAAGTTTAAAAGTAATTAACACTCCCACAAGGGAGTGAAAGTATCACACTGCGTAAGGGACCCCAGATGAAGACACGTGACGGTGTCGTAACGCGTAGGGATTGGCTGGAGCGATACACACACATCTGAAGCACAAGTGAGAGGGCGCTGAGAACGCCAGTTCGTTTTATGCAATACTTTGCCTGTTTTTAACATTTTAAATGTAAGAGCACTACTTAATAAACATCCCCCTTTACAATTTGAAAACTTTAATACACTAGTGGAGCCTCTTTTCTATTTTATCTCCCCCTTGCTGAGTTTACCAGAGCGGAACAACATAGAGATAATGATGGAGAAAAAATAAGCAAAGAAGGAAAAGCTCCCAGAGATCACTCCCACATCTTAAAGCCACACCACTGAATGCCTGAATACCACAAACTGAAGGTGAGGGTTCTGTGAGACCATACTAGGAGACACCAGCAGCAGAAGGAAACATATTCATCACACCACTTATATCAAGATTCACTAGAAGAATTATTTATAGACTCTCCATATGCTATATTAACCCTTCACATACCATACCCTGTTTTGAGCACCTGCACTTTATTTAGCACAGAAGTGGACTACTATTGATTTATATGGTCACTATTGTATGAATATTATTTTATGGTATTATTTATAATCAATTGCAAATTAATTAATGATTTTAGGAGATCAATTTTTTATTCACAGGAGATATTTATTCACAGTCATGCACTTTATTCACGTTATTTAGGCACGTCAATAGTATAGTATTATGGTTCACTACTGTTGATTCATCCTGTAATTATTCACGTTTAAATTTATCAGTGTCATTTCACCAGCTAATAGCAGGAATTGCTTCATAATATAAGTAGAGATCATAGATCCTAGTATTAATTAGCTGCAGCAACCATCACCTATTTCGGCACACATCTTTTATTATTAATATTGCGCGAAATATGTATCTTTAATATTACTATTAAGTGTTGGTGTGAACACCCTCATTTTGCAGCAATATTTATTCCTATTTTTTCTTATTCTTATTCTTATCTATACTCCTATTTTATTATGGTTATTATATTCACATAGTACCTCATTATAGATATCCACCAGCGCGAAGTGTTGTAGAATCTCATATTAGCCAATGTATTTCATATTATATATATTGATTTGCATATATTTTATTGATAATTATTATTATTATTATTATTCATATTATTATATAGTAGTGGTTTTGTCAATATTATTATACAATAAGTAAAGCAACAATTATTAATTTTTAATAATGTATACTGTGTTTTCCATAGATTTAGAAAGTCTTCATTTTTAAATGCTGAACTTTGGATGACCTCTCTGCTTCTTTCTTATACTTTTATAGTTTACTGGGTGAAAGTTCATTAGAATAGATTCAAGTAATATAGAATTGTCTCAAGTCTGAAATGCATATAAATCACACAAGATAAGATAAGAAAACAGGTGGTTAAAATAATTAGGTGGCATACAGGAAAGTTATGTACAGAACATTAATTAAGTTTGACAGGGTCAAACAAAGGTCTTTGAGCCCTCATTAAAACTGTTAAAATACATTGAATAAGGAAATACATGTGTGTATGTATTTGTATATATATATATATGTATGTAATAATTAGACAATATTGAAATAGTAATTGGCTGTGTATGTGTATATATGTATATATGTATATTTATATATGTATGTGTGTATGTATATGTATATATATATATTTGATACAGTACTTTTGCATATAGGATTATACAGTAAAACATATAACACATCTGGTGGGGTTATTGAAAGTTCATTGTCTCATAGTCGTAAATCTGCAACTCCTTGAAGCTAGTATCAAGATAAGGAGAGTCTGATAACACAGCTAGGTGCCAGACTGTCTCTACACAGCTGTTTTTAATTGGACAAACCCAGTTATAAAACACTTTAATGAACATATAGGAATTTTGGGAATAATTAAGTTTGTCTGGTTGTAGAACAGGTGTCAGATTTATGGTTAGTTACTTTGACGTAGATCTTAGCGACCAATCATATGTAAGAAAGATAGTTGAGATAAGACTTGTGAAATGGTATATAAATGCAAGCTCTGTAATTGTTAGACAGACAAGTCAGATAGGAGCTCATAAGGCTGAACTCTATGTATGCTGCCCTATTACACGGGTCATAGAGGTCAGAACCAATGGGCAAGTATCTGTCCTAACTTGTCCCCTCGGACAAGTCAGATAGGAGCTCATAAGGCTGAACTCTATGTATGCTGCCCTATTGCACGGGTCATAGAGGTCAGAACCAATGGGCAAGTATCTGTCCATAACTTGTCTCCTCGTACGAGTCAGAGAAGACTTCTTAACTTGTTCCAGAATGTGGTCTCAGGTGAATTTCCCTCAAGAACTTGGTCGAGCTGGAACCCAGAACTCTGTGAGGGTACCAGACCACTGGCAGATCGGCTGGTCCCTATCAGGTGAGAGGTTCCCAAGAATTGGCAGTAAAGACCCATTCTGGTTCAAGGTGAGAACAATTCACAATTGTTTAAATTTGGTTAGAGGATAAGAATATTTATATCTAATATGCTTGCATTGTAAGAGACTGTATACATTAGATCTGTATTTTGTAATACTTTGAACATAAACCTGTATGTTATCAGCTGTTAATAAACCTGCATTGCTGAAGTTCTGCCTGTTTCGATACTTTACTATTCTACTTCAGAAGGACACCTATAAATCCAAGGATGTAGAGGGGTCACAGTGCAGGGTGTATCAGGGATGTAGAGAGGTCACAATGCAAGTGGTATCGGGGATGTATAGAGGTCACAGTGCAGGGGGTATCAGGGACGTAGAGAGGTCACAGTGTAGGGAGTATCAGGGATGTAGAGAGGTCACAGTGTAGGAGGTATCAGGGACGTAGAGAGGTCACAGTGCAAAGGGTATCAGGGATGTAGAGAGGTCACAGTGTAGGGGGTATCAGGGATGTAGAGAGGTCACAGTGTAGGGGGTATCAGGGATGTAGAGAGGTCACAGTGTAGGGGGTATCAGGGATGTAGAGAGGTCACAGTGTAGGGGGTATTATATATTATATGCAGAGGACAGCTTTGTTACTTTATGTATATATTGTTTCCCCATTGTTTCTTTGCTGTACAGAAAGATTGTTCATGTAGTTATTGTCTGCAGTCTTCTTTTAAAACCTTAGAATCAGTGTTTACATTTTTGCTGTTTGTACTGGTGTTTTGTTGTATTTCAGCAATGTTCCTGTTTGTCTTTCTTGATTGTAATTTTCTTACAATTAAGTTCTTTGCACAAAACACATCAAGGCATATTTTTTTTATTTCTGTTTACCTGCATCTCCCTGGTAGAGGCCCCAGGGCATTACTTGGCCAGGGGCCCATGATGCCATTAAGACGGCCATTTGCCAAACATACCTATTTTGTCACTTTCATTGACACTCTGTCATGGCCTTTGGCCAATCATGGCTCAGGGGGACTAAGTACACGCCACACACTATATAAGGCTGCTTACATAGCGGCCGTGTATAGTGTGTGACTGTGGATGAAGATAGATTGAGCTAGATTAGGCAGGCAGGTTAGTTAGTTAGTTGCAGTGTATTTGATATATATATGGTCAGTCTAGTTAATATATATATATATATATATATATATATATATATATATATATATATATATATATATATATATACATATAGCCATTTTCCCTCCCTAGTGTCGTGTGACTCATTAGTGTTACAAGGTCTCAGGTGTGAATGGGGAGCAGGTGTGTTATACTTTGTGTTATCGCTCTCACTCTCTCATACTGGTCACTTGAAGTTCAACGTGGCACCTCATGGCAAAGAACTCTCTGAGGATCTGAAAAAAAGAATTGTTGCTCTACATAAAGATGGCCTGGGCTATAAAAAGATTTCCAAGACCCTTAAACTGAGCTGCAGTATGGTGGCCAAGACCATACAGCGGTTTAACAGCATAGGTTCCACTCAGAACAGGACTCGCCATGGTCGACCAAAGCAGTTGAGTGCACGTGCACAGCTTCATATCCAGGGGCTGTCTTTGGGAAATAGACGTACGAGTGCTGCCAGGATTGCTGCAGAGGTTGAAGGGGTGGGGGGGTCAGCCTGTCAGTGCTCAGACCATACGCCGCACACTGCATCAAATTGGTCTGCATGGCTGTCGTCCCAGAAGGAAGCCTCTTCTAAAGATGATACACAAAAAAGCCTGCAAAAAGTTTGCTGAAGACAAGCAGACTAAGGACATGGATTACTGGAACCATGTCCTGTGGTCTGATGAGACCAAGATAAACTTATTTGGTTCAGGTGGTGGCGGCAACCAGGTGAGGAATACAAAGACAAGTGTGTCTTGCTTACAGTCAAGCATGGTGGTGGGAGTGTCATGGTCTGGAGCTGTATGAGTGCTGCCAACACTGGGGATCTACAGTTTATTGAGGGAACCATGAATGTACTAAATCAGAGCATGATCCCCTCCCTTCGGAGACTGGGCCACAGGGCAGTATTTCAACATGATAACATAACCCAATCACACCTCCAAGACGACCACTGTCTTGCTAAAGAAGCTGAGGGTAAAGCTGATGGACTGGCCAAGCATGTCTCCAGACCTAAACCCTATTGAGCATCTGTAGGGGCATCCTCAAACGGAAGGTGGAGGAGCGCAAGGTCTCTAACATCCACCAGCTCCATGATGTTGTCATGGAGGAGTGGAAGAGGACTCCAGTGGCAAACTGTAAAGCCCTGGTGAACTCCATGCTCAAGAGGGTTAAGGCAGTGCTGGAAAATAATGGTGGCCACACAAAATATTGACACTTTGGGCCCAATTTGGACATTTTCAGTTAGGGGTGTACTCACTTTTGTTAATAGCGGTTTAGACATTACTAGTTGTGTGTTGAGTTATTTTGAGGGGACTGTGCTTTTAAACTGCTGTATGGTCTTGGCCACTGTGCTGCAGCTCAGGGTCTTGTAAATCCTTTTATAGCTCAGGCCATCTTTATGTAGAGCAACAATTATTTTAATTATTTTTTTATTTTTTTAAAGGTTAACTCTCCCTTTCCCCCCCTTCCTCTCCCCCCTCTCTTCCCTCCCTTTTTTCCCTCCTCCCTCCCTAGACCCTTTTAGTGTTGGCCGTGGCCGACAAGCAACTATTTTTTATACCCCATAGGTATTGGGAAAGCTGCACTATTTGATGCTCAATGTTAAAAAAAGGAGGGGTGTGGAGGCGCCAACTGTGGTAGCTTGTTTATGCAAAAATAAAAGTTAGTGTAACAATTACACTTACTGGTTCGCAGGGTGGAGGTGTTTCTTTGAGATGGAAAAGTGTCCTGGGATGTGCTGTTATCTTGTTTCCGGCTCAGATTTCATTCCTTCAGGCGTCTGGGTGTGGAGTCTGTACACAGGCTGAACTGCTGCATCCAGTGCATGGAAAGCTCCACGCTGACCACTCTGGAGTGCAGAAGAGGAAATGACGTCACTGATGCACGGCAAACGTCCAGGCTGGTGTTGGGGATAATGCAGGGATAGTAAAGGCTACGCGCTCGGGGCTCACAGCTCCTTCTACTGGCCTTTTTAAAGGGTCTTTTTTCTTTTTTTTCTTTTTGGGTAAAGCCTGATCTGGCTACTCTCCAAGTTTTAGGGGATGCCACCAGATGAGGGCAGGATCAATACCCTTTTGCCATCACGGGTAATGTTTATTGCTTCTGTCTGTATATATGTTTTTTATGTTTTTTTGTTTTTTTTAATGATTGGTCTTACATTGGTTATACCTCTACAAGTTATAGGCTTTTGAATCAGTGCTGTTCCTGAGATGTATAGCAAGATGTACTCATAGGCAAAATCCGTTTTTTTTTTGTTTTTTTCTCTTGCTCTTTCTTGTTGTACAATGACAGCACATGATACCCCCACTTTCAGGATATTATCCTGGAATGTTCGGGGACTTAATTCTAAATTCAAGAGGGCGATACTTTTTAGATACCTTAAATTACATTCCCCACATATGGTGCTTCTTCAGGAAACACATCTCATGAGCAGCAAGTGTTCGACAAAAAAGCCATGGATCCAGCAAGCCTTTCACTCTTCCTATTCTACATATTCAAGAGGAGTAACAATATTAATTGGCAAATCTTTTCCATGTGTAATAGAACAGGTCCATACTGATCCTTAGGGCAAATATGTAATAATAGTTTTCAAGGTGTGGGGCACACGATATAATGGTTTTCACGGTGTGGGGCACACGAAACAATTCTCTACAGATTAATGCCCCGTACACACGGTCGGATTTTCCGATGGAAAATGTCCGATCGGAGCGTGTTGTCGGAAATTCCGACCGTGTGGGGGCTCCATCGGACATTTTCCATCGGATTTTCCGACACACAAAGTTTGAGAGCAGGATATAAAATTTTCCGACAACAAAATCCGTTGTCGGAAATTCCGATCGTGTGTACACAAATCCGACGCACAAAGTGCCATGCATGCTCAGAATAAATAAAGATATGAAAGCTATTGGCCACTGCCCCGTTTATAGTCCCGACGTACGTGTTTTACGTCACCGCGTTCAGAACGATCGGATTTTCCGACAACTTTGTGTGACCGTGTGTATGCAAGACAAGTTTGAGCCAACATCCGTCGGAAAAAATCCTAGGATTTTGTTGTCGGAATGTCCGAACAAAGTCCGACCGTGTGTACGGGGCATTACTCTCTTGGGCTCAGGTAATGGGCGTAACAGAGATTTGAAGGTAGAAACATCCTGAGACTAGAGCCTATTCCTGTTTTTCTGCCACATATAAAACTTCTTCTCGCATTGACCTTGCCTTTGCTAATCCAACCATGTTGTCTGATATATTAGATGCATCATATTTGCCCAGCGGACTCTCAGACCATTCACCGTTACTTCTTAACATTCGTTTCCCATCCTCTAGAACAGCAGCTTTATGGCGTTTGGGGGCCCACTGGCTTTCTCATATTGACCTGACGATCACTATTTCACCACGATTGGAGGAATACTGGGAGTTTAACGAGGGATCCTCTTCTATGGTAATAATATGGGACGCCTTTAAGGCTTTTACCAGAGGGCAATATATCTCCTCTATTGCTGGGATTCGAAGGGAACAGGCTTCCGCTACGACGGCGTTACAGTTAGCTGTGCAACATTAGTCTGATATTTACACTATTGACCCTGCTGCTACCCATTTTGACTCTCTGAATGCTGCAAAACGTGAGCTACATCTCCATCTTGCAGCAATCACTAGACTTGATTTACATCGCAATAGACAAAGGCTCTTTGAACAGGAAGGTCGCAATGGTCGTCTTCTGGTAATGTTGGCACAGTCTGATTATCCTCCCACGGTGACTTCAAGTGTGTGCCTCCTATAAACCAATTGCCCTACTAAATACGGATTTTAAAATTCTGACTAAACTACTTACCACCAGACTACAGCCATTATTACCATCTGTTGTAGATGTTGACCAAACTAGCTTTATGGCCAATAGGTCAACCAATACTAGGGCACTAGGGTAGTGGCCTCTTTAGATATTGAAAAGGCCTTTGATACTATTGAATGACCTTTTCTTTGGGAGGTCCTCAGGAGGATGGGGTTTCCCCTGACTTTTATTAAATGGATTCAGATACTCTATCAAAACCCCACCTTGGCTATAAAGTTGGGAGGTAGCCTATCACAGTCTTTTTCTCTGTTTAGAGGTACTCAACAGGGCTGCCCTCTCTCTCCAGCCTTGTTCGCCATAACGATGGAACCACTGGCGGAGGTTCTCCGTACTTCCCTCCATGTTAAGGGATTGCATGTTGGCTGGCTGGAGGAAAAGGTTGCCCTGTATGCGGATGACCTACTCCTTTTTCTCAATGATGCACTCCCATCACTAAAGGGGGCCCTACAGGTCCTTTATTTTTTCTCCTCAGTCACAGGTCTTAAAGTAAATTGGACAAAGTCTCTTTTATTTCCTATAGATTCTGCGGCCCGCGCCACTGCCCATATCGATATTCCCCTGAGATGGGTAGAGCATTTTAAATATCTGGGGGTGGTGACTTCCAGGCAGGCTTCGGACTATATATCCTTAAATCTAACACCTGTGATTCAGGAGACTCAACAACGGCTGAAGGCATGGGAGTCATTACCTCTTTCACTGTTAGGACGAATAAACCTAATAAAAATTTATGTATTACCTAAATTTACATATTTATTCCGACACTCTCCCCAGTGGATCCCTAAATCATTTTTCGTACGATTACATCGTATATTTTCAGCATTTATATGGAGATCAAAGCCCCCTAGGTATAGCTGGGCAACATTGGTATCACCAGCCTCCCAGGGTGGCCTAGAATTCCCAGATTTTCACAAATATTATTTGGCCTCTCAATTAGTAACCGTGGCATGGTGGCTTAACCCAGACACCTCTAATTCAGCCATACAGGTAGAGGCAGCAGTGTTGGAATCCTTGGAGGCATTGAAACTTTTGATTTTTCGGGGCCCTCGTGCACCATATTCATTAACACTGTCTATGTGTACTACGTTACGTGCATGGGTGGAAAGTCTAAAAATTGAACGATATCCCTTAAAGGCAATCTCGCCTAGTGCTCCCCTTTAGCTAAATCCTACTCTGGAACACATTTATACATTGCCCGACCCCTATGCTTGGACTAAATTTAATGTAAAAACAGTGACTCAGATTATTTTGGATGAATCCTTGATTCCATTTTCTAAATTGATTTCGGACTTTAATATCCCTCAGCTGTACTCCTTTCGATTTCTTCAACTTTCCCATGCCTTCAGCTGTCAATTTTCTGACTCTCCTCCACAACTGATTCAATCCGTCCTAGAGAAGCTTCTTAGGTTGGAATGTACTAAAAATGTTGCCTCCAAATTGTATCTCCATTTAACAACTGTTTGTCCTCCAAAATTAGAAAAAATTAAGACTTAAATGGTCTAAGGACATCCCTGAACTTGACAATGATGACTGGGACGCCATATGGGATTTTCCTTTTAACTCTCTAGTCTCCTTGAGAGACCGACTTTTGTGAGATACTGTATATATATATATATATATATATATATATATATATATACTCTGCATTTAGCGTAGACTATATATTCAGTGTATACTCTATATTTAGGCGGTGTATTTATATATATATACAGTCTAGTAGACTGTATATATATATATATATATATATATATATATATATATATATATATATATATATTCTGTATTCATTGTAGGGTATATACACTGAATACAGCTCATTCGGTGGTGTACATTATATAATACACTTTAGGCGGTGTATTCATATATACAGTTGTGTTCATAATTTTACATACCCTGGCATGATTTCTTGGCTATTTTTAAGAGAATTTGAATGATAACACAAAAATATTTATTTCACTCATGGTTAGTGATTTGCTGAAGCCATTTATTATCAATCAACTGTGTTTACTCTTTTTAAATCATAATGACAACAGAAACTACCCAAATGACCCATCAATGAGTACCTGTGCGAGTATGGCACCAGGACAGGGTCAGGGGAGCTTGGCTTCTCTTCGCCACAGCAGTGGCTACTGATCAAGGATGCATGCACTGTCTTGTCACCATTTGAGGAGGCCACAAGAATGGTGAGCAGTGACAATGCATGCACCAGTGACACTGTCCCTCTAGTCTTCCTGTTGGAGCACACGCTTCATGGAATTGTGGACAGGGCACTTGAGGCAGAACAGCGGGAGGAAGAGGAGGACTTCCTTTCCTCTCAAGGCCCCCTTTATCCAGATAGCATTCCTGCGGGTCCACTAAACACACAGGAATAAGAGGAGGAGGATTGTGTCAGCATGGATGTCAAGGATAACACGCAGCAGTCTTCAAGGGATGATTTTCAGTCCCCAGAAACCCAAGGAGTTTACGTGGCTGGGAGGAGGTAGTTACGAATAATATAATCCTTAGTGACCCAGAGGACTCAGGAATCGAATGCCTCTGCAAACTTATGCTGCATGGTCTCCCTGATTCTGCAAAGCCTGTAAAAGGACCCTAGGAATAGTGGTATTAAGGAGAGGGATCATTACTGGCTGACAACCCTTCTTGATCCACGTTACAAGGGTAAGGTTGCAGAACTCATCCTGCCTTCGCAGGGGGAGCAGAGGATAAAACATCTTCAGGAGGCCATGAAGAAAATGCATTTCCAGAGCCTGGGAGGTTACCATTTCCTGGTACCGGACAATGTGTTTCTGAGGCTTCATTCGGTCAGTCCTCAGCGCCAAGGTCTGATAGGTTCCAGCAACCATTGCCAGCATCTGCATTATTTGGTGCAGGGATATCTAGGGGCAAGAGCAGACTTGGAGACCTTTCCAACAGAGCATCCATTGAGTTACTGGGTTGAGGTTGGTCCTCTGGCCAGAACTTGCTCAATATGCATTTGAGCTACTGGCCTGTCTTGCATCCAGTGTGCTTTCTGAATGCACATTCAGTGCTGCCGGAGGATTTGTAATGGATCAAAGAGTGTGTCTGTCCACAGACTCTGTTGATAGGCTCACATTTATATTCATGTTTAACAGGGGCATGTAATTACAATTTTTGAAATGATATTTAACAGCAGGGCCCGCTCCTGCGCCCAACAAGAGTAACTGTGAGGGGTTACAGTGTTCTGGCACCACCAACACCTAAGGCCCAATGTTTCTGCCCCTGTTTAACAGGGGCATGTAATTACAATTTTTGAAATAATATTTAACAGCAGGGCCTCTTCCTGCGCCCAACAAGAGTAACTGTGAGGGGTTACAGTGTTGTGGCACCACCACCACCCAAGGCCCAATTTTTATGCCCCTTTTTAACAGGGGCATGTAATTACAATTTTTGAAATAATATTTAACAGCAGGGCCCGTTCCTGTGCCCAACAAGAGTAACGGTGAGGGGTTACCATGTTCTGGCACCACCAACACCTAAGGCCCAATTTTTCAGCAGAGTATATAGAGCAGTCCGTATAGTATAAAAACTTCAGTTCAGAGTATATAGTGCAGTCAGTGTAGTGTATATATATATATATATATATATATGTCAGGAACCATGAATCAGACTGAGACAGAGGTGCAGTAAAACTCACACTGTTTAATAATAATAATGGTAAAAGGTAAACAGAGCAAACGTGGTCAAAATATAGCCAGAGTTCGGTAACCGGAATGGTTAGTCAGACAAGCCAGGACATCAGGGAGCCAGGGATCAGCGTACTTCAAAACAGACCAGGAAATCAGAAAACCAGAGAATCAGCGTAGTGGAACAGCAAGCGGAATCAGGAACCAGAAGGGACGCCAGCCAAGCAAGTCTTAACAGGAACACAGGAGTGAGTCTCTTGATATGTTGACCAAGGCGAAGGCAGAGAGGATCTGGACTGAACAGCTTAAGTAACCAGCAGGACTGACAAGCAGGATATCATCACCAGGTGAGTCACTATGGAAGAATTAGAGCTGGTAATTAATCAACAGCTGAGCGGCCTGCTCTGAGAAGGAAGGGCTGAGCCCAGCCCTGATAATATAATACAGTGCAGGGTATATAGTGCAGTGTTCAATATATAATATAGTGTATTGAAGTGGTTAAGGGGAGCCCTATGACAGAATTAAGAAAAAAAATGGCATGGGTTCCCTGTCCATACCAGGCCCTTTGGGAAGTATTCCCAGTCCTCCTCTTCTAAAACTTGCCTGCTCTGACACTAGGACAATTCGCATTGTTAACCTATGCTGCTCTTTTTTGGTTGTGTTTGGGTCTCTGATTTTCATATTGATATCATATGGTTATATAATATCAGCTATAATCAAGGCCTCCAAGTTGGGTGAAAGATGGAAGCCTTTCTCTACATGTGTCTCTCATCTCCTTATTGTAGTTATAATTTATGGAAGTTCACTCTTCCTGTGTATGAGGGGCATTACTCTGGCGGCCATAGACATTAGTAAACTCTCAGCACTCATGACTGGGATTGTGACACCACTTCTAAGCCCATTCATCTACACTCTGAAAAACAATCAGGTAAAAGCTTCTATAAAACACTTGGTAATTATGCGGTCCCTGGGAGTATAACTATATGTATTTTTCTTACTTGGAATTAGAATCAAGTCCTACAGGAGAGGAATAAGCAGAATCACAGCAAATCTGTTCATTTCACTCTGAACCAGGGGATTACCATGAAGTAGTTTTTCATCTCGTTGGAGAATTCAATTCACTGCCATGAACAGGCAAACCATTTAGCAATTCTGTCTGTGCAGTTGAGTGGCATTGTCTCCTTCACATAGGAAAATGTAGTGTGAGCCCATGACCCCTTGGTCATCCAGTGGGATTCAATAGGGATTCCGCTTTTTTTTTCCACTTTAGAAAACTGTCGAGAGGTTTATTCAGCTTTACATTCATTTCACTGTCTCCTTCTCCATTTAGCATCATACTGATATTTTACAGGAGTTTTATTAATTTTTTTCTATTTTCAAATATGCCATAATTTAAATATTTTAAAATCTTCATCAGCTCCCTCAATATCTTTTCTTTTTTCTATCTTCCCACTAATTCCACTGCACATATCTCTTTCCTCCTGATTCATCCTTAGCCCCCCCCTCCCTTTGGTTTGTTTTCTAATCTCCTTTCTTCTAAACCTATTCGGGCCCTCTGCTCTCCGTCATTTTTTCCAAGTATCTCTCCGAAATTTTGAAGTTTTTCCATTTTCCCCAGGTGTGATTATATCTTTCTGGTTGTCCTTCTTCTCTGCTGCATAGGTATTCAATTTTATTATAATATTCTATTATCTCAAACCATTCCCTTTTGTCCGGTTCTTTTGTATTCAACCATTTCTTTGGGATTAATCTTTTTGCAGCATTCAGCAATACTGGAATTAAAGTTTTTTCATAATGATTTTTTGAGGTTTTGGATTCATGAAATAGACATGTCTGGCAGTTGTTAGTTATCTTATTTCCAGTTATCACTTGTATATATTCCACAACTTCTTGCCAGTATTGCTTGATCTTCGGGCATTCCCACCAGATATGCATCATTGTGGTTCTCTGTTTGCATACCCTCCAGCACAATGGGGATTTGTCCACTTGTTATTTATGAATTCTATCCGGGGTCAGATACCATCTTGACAATAGTTTGTAGTTCATTTCTAATGTGTTTATATCTGTTGCATAACTATATACTGCTCCTATCATCCTTTCCACATGTTGATCCTCTATTTTCGTACAGGTTTCTTTTTCCCATTGCCTTATATAGGAGGGTGTCTCTTGTCCCTCCAATTCTGTCAATATTCCATATATTTTAGATATTCCATCTTTCAATAGAGTTTGTACACCACAGAGTTTTTCCAGTGGGTTTAAATTGTTTCCGTCTCTAATTGGCTGGGGTAGTGAATTTACTAAGTGTTTTAATTGGAAGTATTCCCAGTCACTTATATCCCATTTGTTTATTTTCCTTTATATTCTCATCTTGCCATGTGTAGTGATGTCCCTTATTTGTGCAGTTCCTATTTTACAACCTATAAGAGTCTCTTTCCCAGGATAAAAAAAATTTGTTCCAGTGAGTGCAATTAGTGGTGAATTATATATCCATTTTTTTTGTTTATGTAGTGTATCCCATATTTTAAAACAATTTGTAGTCACCTCGTGTACCGCCAAATCTAATGTTCTATATTTTCGTGGTATCCAAATATTTTTATACAACACCGTTCTACTTAGCGTATTTTCTAACTTAACCCACTTTTTTTCATTTTTTTCATTAACCCATTCCACCATCCGTGAAATAATAGCTGACTTGTAATATCTATTTATGTCGGGTGTTATTAAACCTTTTTTCCTCGTGATTAGTGCAAATTTTAGTCTTGGTTTTTCTTTTTGCCATTTATAATTTGTCATCATTGTTTTTATTATTCTAAAAAAACTCTGTGGTATAGCGATTGGTAACATTTGAAATTTATATATTATTTTAGGGAGGATCACCATTTTAAGCATATTTATCCTTCCTATCCATGATATGGATTGCAGTGAACCACTCTTTAAGTCTGCCTTAATCTCATTCAATAATGGGATATCATTTGCCATGAACAACTTCTCAGTGGTAGAAGTCAATTTGATTCCTAGGTAAGATAACTCTCTTTTGACACATGTAAATGGGAATTCCCTTTGTAATAGAAGTTCTTCCTCTTTCCCCACTCCTATATTTAATATTTCTGTTTTAATTGGATTGATTTTAAAGTTTGAAAGTTCTCCATATTTTTTTCTCTCTTTAATTATGTTTGGAAGCGTCACTCTTGGGTTCGTTACGTACCTCAGTACATTGTCTGCATATGCCGCGATCTTATATTGATCTTCCCCAATTCTCACTCCTCCTATGTCCTGATTATTCCGCAAGGTCGCCAAAAATGGTTCCAATGATAATACATACAGGAGTAGCGAAAGTGGGCACCCCTGTCTCCTTCCGTTATACATTTCGAAAGAAGGTGACAACTCTCCATTTACTTTTACCATCGCCGTTGGTTATACAGATTTTTGATACAGCGCATAATTTTAGGTCCAAGTCCCAGATATTGGAGAGTATCCATCATGAATCCCCAGTCTACCATGTTTTTTCTGCGTCGATTGACAGAAGTAGAGCTGGGGGTCCCCTATTTTCTCGTTTTCGCAGCATTAGCACTGTTTTTATGCTATTGTCTCTACCCTCTCTACCTGGTACAAATCCTCTTTGACCTGAGTACACCCACATTGGTATCAGCTTTTTCAATCTCCTTGCGAGAATTTTTGCATAGATCTTCGTATCGGCATTCAATCGGGCTATTGGTCTATAGTTGGAACAGATAGTTTTCCATCTTTAGGTATTAATGTGATATTAGCTAATAATGACTCTTGTCGTGTTTCTTCTACTTCCCCTAAGTTGTTCAGGTAGTCGCATAGCTTTGGGATCAGTTGATTTTGAAATTTGTTATAATATTTGATCCTGAACCCATCTGGACCTGGGCTTTTACCCATAGGGGTTTCTTTCAATGCCAGTTTCATTTTGTCTTGTGTAATAGGTTTTTCCAAGTCAGTCAATTGTTTGCCTTGTAGCCTTGGTAATTTAGCATTCTTGTATATTTCTTCTTCTTTGCTCTTTTTCTGCTTTTCGGGTATTTTCGTTATCGTTTTAACAAACGATAACGAACGTGCAAAATCCAAATACCGAAAGATCCAACATAAACAAATGCTTTATTTTTGTTTTTGTTGCGACAACAGCTCGATATAGATAGGAGATTCAACATGACGCTGACAATAGCGATCTGTGTCTATCGAACCTGTGGTCCAATGTGACTAACCTTAGCTCTATTGGTCCAAGATCATTCTACATAGAGAGAAAAGATTTGACATAGAGAGAAAAGATTCGACATTATAGAGACAATAGCAAAAAAGGTCGAATGTGCCTAGCCTAACTCTATTAGTCCAAGATTATTCGACATAGAGCGAAAACATTCGACATGAAGATTCGACGAAGCAGTCGCCGCAAGCGGACAATTATGCTCAAATGCTCCGCCCATAGGCTATAGAAGAATTCTAAAGTTGGTTGACTAGTAAAATGTAATTAATAAATATAATTATTACCAGTGTCATACAACATTAGAACTCTACTATAGCTTGTAGGCGGAACATTCGACCGGAAATATACGATTGTGGCGTCGTACAATTTAGCTGCTCCGTCGAACCTTCTTAGAACATTTGACAGACACCATAAGCCTTCAATAACAGATTCGACCTTAATTATTTCGGATTTTCGGATGAATGCATTTTTCAACGCAACAAAATAAATAAAAACAAATTTCGGGAGTAAATAAATAAATATATTTTTTGGACGAAAACAAATTCCGAAACGAAATATTTCAGCGTGCACATGTCTAATAATTAGGGTCCCGTGGGTTCCTACTTCCACTTGCTTTTTATGTTTGTTCCGGGTCATATATTTCTTTTAGCTTTTCCTCCATAATTTTCCTTCTCTCCTTCTTTTTTTTGCCCCTATGGAGATCAATTTTCCCTTTATGTCTGTTTTGTGTGCTTCCCATATTGTTGCTTTTGTTATTTCTGGCGTCTCATTCTTCAAAAAATATTGATTAATCTCTTCTCTAATAGTATCTTCTATTTCTTTATCATCTATTAGGTCCTCATTTAATCTCCATGTTGCTTTCCCATAGGTTTCTCCTTGTACTTTCATCTTCATTAATACAGGGGCGTGATCTGAAATTGTTGTTACTCCTATCTTGGATTCTGTTACATCCTCTAGTACTCTGTGCTCGACCAAGATGTAGTCCAACCTAGAATATGTACCATGGACAGCCGAATGAAATGTATAGTCCTTTATACTTGGGTGTTGTTCTCCAAATATCTATTAATTGATGTTCATGTATTTTCTTTTTAAACCTTCTCAATTGAGTCCCCCTCAGAAATAAGAAACAACCATCTGGGTCAGCTTTTCTCTCTACTTCTGTAAAGCAAACTTTTTTCCCAAAGCCAATTGCTACTCCCTTTGCCCTCCTAATTGGGGAATCCCTGTAATACCATGTTGGAATATTCTTTGAAAATAACTTTTCCCTCCCTCTCCCCTCCTCCCTCTCCCCCCCTTCCATCCCTCCCCCTTGTTGTTGATGTTTTGACCTCATGATGATCTTAGAGCAGATATTTTATTCTAGGGCACTCTTGCCTCTCTACTCTTTTGGCCCGAGGTGGAGTTCTGTTTGGCGTACCTGGTGCTCCTCTCCTAATTTTAAGAGGAAGCCTCAGAGCATCCCGCATGTCCGGATCTCCATCCCCTCCAGATTTCCCCTCAGTCTCCCCCCCCCCTCCCCCACCCAAAACCTCTCTACTGCTTATTTAAATTTTAATTATTAGCTAATTTTGTTTGTAGCTGCCCTGGTAATCTGTTTCTTTAGTACCAGTTGCCATTGTGCTTCATCTATTTTTTCTCGCCTAGGAGTTATATCTCTGTTAATTTCTGGTGTTGGAGTTTCCAATTTTTCACAGAAATTCAGGATTTCTTCTATGAACCTTAGTCTAGCCGTTCTTCCATTTCTCCTAGCAATGTGGCAATCTGGAAATCCCCAATTATATTGAATTTCTTGTTCCTGAAGGGTTTTCAGTAAAGGTTTTAATGTCCTTCTCCTTCTCAAGGTTTCCTGTGAAAGATCTTGAAAAATTTGTATCGTCTTTCCTGTATATTCAATTGGTGGCTTTCCCCTCAAGTTCATCCAGATTTGTTTTTTTTCCTCCCAGTTTTCGAATCTGACTATTAGGTCTCTTGGACTTTCCGTAGGCATACCTTGTGGTCTTCTTATTCTGTGTACTCTTTCAATTTTTATTGAGTTGGTTTCTTCTTTACCGAGAAATGGGTTGAAGATCTTATTATTTCAGCTATTATTTCAGCTAGGCTTTCTATCTGCTCAGTTTCAGGGAGGCCTCTTAGTCTTAGGTTTTTCCTTCAATCCCTATTTTCTTGGTCTTCCTGTTTATACACTTTTTCTTGTTCATTTTTTAATGATTTTATTTCTTCTTTTATCTATTGTATCATATTTGTCCATGTTTTTTTAACTTCCACCACTCTTGAGAGCGTATGGCCCAGGTCTTTATGGATTATTGCCATTTCTGTTTTTAATGAATTTTCCAGGGCTGCAAACATTTTTTCCATGTCTATTTTTGTTGGGAGTTGAGCTGTATTCTGTTCCTCCTGTCTTCTTGCGCATATATCTAAGTCGAGTTCTAGATCTGTCCTGGGATCTGCAAGAGTACTCATTTCCAAAAGTGTTTTGTTCTGGCCCTTTTTCTCTTTTTTAGCCTTAGTTTCTGTTTAACGTACTTTGGTACTTTGCTGCTTTTCTGCTATTTCATTATCTCCTTCTCCATTTCCTCCTTGAGTTATATACTTGTGCATAGTGCCAGAGCTTGAGCTTAGACTAGCACGGAGTGATTTAACCACCACCCTGCCGCCTCTTGCTGATGTACCCCTCATTTTACCATTTATTCCCAAAACAAACAAACAAAAAAAAAAATATGGGTATGAGTACAAAAATGCAGGGTATTGGCAGAAGTAGTACCGGCCAGGAATAATTCAAAAAGTCTTCCTAATTTTGGATTACTACAGAACCTTCAGCAGATATAAATTCTCCCAACCATCTATAATGAGCCCGGATCACTCTTATCATATATCTTATGGTACAGTTTACAAGGGCACATGAATTTCAGGTATTTCAGATATTTTCTTTCTGGGTTCCTTTTCTCCTTCTTTTTCCTTTTCCCTTCCTAGTTTCCACTTATCTGTAGAATGAGGGGTAGAGGGGGCTTGACGCCTTGCCGAGCCTCCCTAGACTCTCCTCGGTGTTCTTTCTGGAGTTCCTTGGCAAACCTCGGCCTCCGGCCTTCACTCACTCGGCACTCTCTGACTTCTTTCCGAATGACTGAACCCCCCAGCCACCAGCCGCCGAGTGCCGCTAACGGAACCTCTCCTCTTCCTTACCTTTCTCCGAATCCTTCCAGGCACGACACTGCGCACTCTTTTTTCCAAACTGACCAGTTGGTAAGAGGACACCAGGGCGGGGGGGTACTCCACCTTACCTCACTCCAGTAGCTCCGATCCACCTTCCCTCCTCTCACAGCACCTGCCCATCTCTTTGGATGGGGAGCGGGGAGGTAGGGAGGCAAAACAAAAAACCCACAACAGGAAAAACTGCAGGGGGGAAACAGCCTCACAGTTTCAGAAACAGCGTTCACCAAACAGCAGCACGTCAGGACAATCCTGCACAGGACGGGGGGGGAGGGGATTTTCATCGTCCATTTGAGCGGGGAAACGAGGGGGGTTTAGAGGCTAGGGCGTGACCGATCATCCATCAGAGGGAGCTGGAGACTTCTCAGGAGCTGGAGACTGCTCCTGAGCGGTGCCATTCCTAGACTCCTCCCTCTCAACTGCATCAGGGATTCCGCTTTTAATGTCACAAACAGGTTATACTACAAGAATCCCCTGACCTTCTGACATTATTTCCTTATTTGGATAGCTTGGCTAGCTTAAGAAAATATATTTTTTTCTCATTTGAACTCTTATGTCAATTAACCCCCTGCAATTCTAAAGGTAAGACCCCTATGAATCATGCTGGATTCACCTAGGAGATTAGGAGATTGAGATACCTTGGACCATAGGCTTCCTACTTTGGAGATTCCAGTTAAACCCTTTTTAATGAAAAATAACTTGCACTTTCAAATAAAATATTTATCTGAAGGAACTAATAATAATGGTCCAAACCAAAACTATTTGCTCATTTAACAAAAAAAAAGTTTAACGGTAACTCACTGGTGTCAACAGCCAGCTGTCCCTTGCCAGCTCACAGCATTCTTGTGGGACTTTCAAGGAAAATTGTAGCAAATATAAAAGAGTGCATGCACAAGACTGCACCAGGCCACACGGAACAGCACCTTGTTTAACACATAAAAATAATATAATCCACTCACTCATTCACTTTGTGCACTCACAGAAAAAACTTGAATAATTGCATATCTCAGACTGATCACTGCTGCATGATTGGATGATAAAATCAGCAGAGCTTCCACTCATTTCAGATCTACCCCTTCGGTTTAGAGCGATTGCACTTCCAAGTACACTTTCAGTACAAAGTGGATTTGGCTTTCGTAAATAACCCCATTGACTGCATAAGGAAGCAGCTAAGTGGAAAATGTAATTTTGCTTTTCAACCAGTGGCGGCTGGTGCTCAAAATTTTTTGGGGGGCAAACAAACTGAAAAATTAAACTGATAAAGTAATAGTAGTGGTTCAGAGGTAGTTCAAGGCAGATCATAAAGTTGTCACAGCATGCACCATCCACCGATTACTCCACTCCACCAGGTGTGAACACACTCCCCTCAGGGGGTTAAACTCACCAGAGATAAGTATATCACAAGCCTCCAAATAACAGATATCCTGGGATAGATAAATACGCTTTTCTCCAAGTGATGGATAGAGGGATCCCAAAGCAATGAAAACAAAGGAGAGCGCACATAGCGTAATTCCATTTATTGTTAAAACAAACCCATCACATTAAAATTCCCCCATCACTAGCTACGTACTAGATATATGCAGTCAACAAGCAAAAGGATAACATCACCGTGCACCGCAGCGTAGGAACTCCGGTCACCGCCTCAGCCCACAGAGAGCGGAGTCACTTCCTAGTTCCGGGTCCACCACGATGGAGCGCACGTGTCACTTCCGGCGTCGTGTAGGTCACGCCCTGACGCGTTTCGTCATATCCTGACTTTAACAGAGGGCCCTCACGCCCTCTGTTGAAGTCAGGATATGACTAAACGCGTCAGGGCGTGACCTACACAACGCCGTAAGTGACACGTGCGCTCCATCGTGGTGGACCCGGAACTAGGAAGTGACTCCGCTCTCTGTGGGCTGAGGCGGTGACCGGATGTCACGTCAATACTCACCGAGGCCGAGATGCCGAGAGCGGCTTGCCCTTACGACCACGCGCACCCGAACCCCCGAGAGTGAGACAGGGGATCAGAAGCACGCGGAGGCACGGGTCTCCGGTAAAGCTGTGGGAAGACTCAGGATGGCTTGGATGGCGGGAAGTCTCCTGGAGGAGTGCTTGGAAGTGCAAAGAGCAAAGGTTAAGAGGTGTCAGACTGGTGGTTAGGAAGTCCTTATGACTGAGGGGATCAAGGGGGTGGCAGCCCCGTGGGGAGTATGGTTGAAGACACAGGCAGAGGTCAGGAGATCCAACAGGTCTGGAGTGATCCTTAAACAGGCAGAAGGTCAAGGTATCCGGCAAGCAGAGAGTGGTCGTTGTTCAGGCCGAGGGTCAGGGTATCCAGCAAGCAGAGAGTGGTCGTTATTCAGGCAGAGGGTCAGGGTATTCAGCAAGCAGAGAGTGGTCGTTATTCAGGCAGAGGGTCAAGGTATCCAGCAAGCAGAGAGTGGTCGTAGGTACAGGCAGAAGGTCGGTTTCACAAGAGACAGGAAGCAGGAGTTCAAACACAGGCAGGGTAAAGCTGACGTCAAACCAGCAACCCGACTGGGTGCTGGTGTCGTCTAAAGTAACCTCCCAGTGAGCGCGTCAGCATGACGCGCTACCGGGCACCCGCACGGGCGACGGCGCGCACACGTGGGCCGCCGTGCACCCGCGCGCGCCGCACCATCAGGCCGCGAACGGGTGCACGTCTCAACAACAACCCCCTGCGCATGCGCCCCGCAGCCCGGCGAACGGAGGCGACTTGTCCTTCGTGACAATGCCCCCCTCCTAAGGGCGGACACTGGACGCCCAGGCTAGACATCAACTCCGGATGGTCTTGATGAAAGGTTTGAATCAAGCGAGGGGCATGTAGGTTCTTCGCAGGCTCCCATGAATTGTCTTCAGGTGGGTATCCCTTGCATTGGATCAGGTACTGTAGTTGTCTGCCCCTCTTTCTACAACCCAGGATAGCCTCCACCTCGAACTCGTTCTCACTGTCCTGATTGGTGGGGGAGGAACCTCTCCTCTTTCTGGAAATGGACTGGATACAACAGGCTTCAATAAAGATACATGAAAGACAGGATGGATCTTGTATGTTTTAGGCAGGGCTAACTCCATGGCCACAGGGTTGATGATCCTTTTGATAGGAAAAGGGCCAATAAATTTAGGTCCTAGTTTTCGGGATGGCAACTGTAGCTTGAGATTAGAGGTGGACAACCAAACCTCTTCCCCTATGTTAAATGTTGGATTCTCCTTCCTGCCTCGGTCATACTGCTCCTTGTAGGCCCTTTGAGCTCTCTGTAACATGCTTTGGATTTCTTGGAAGTTAGTTTGTAAGGATATTATTCTGTCCTGTACTGCAGGAACTGTTACCTCAGGAGTGTCCTTAGTCAGGAACGTGGGATGAAACCCGCAGTTGGCCCAAAAGGGCGTTTGGTTGGTAGCCGCGTGAACTGAGTTATTATACGCAAATTCTGCGTATGGAAGAAGTTTTGCCCAATCATCCTGAGATCCTGAACAGAAGCAACAGAGATACTGCTCCAAAGTTTGATTTGTCCTCTCCGTTTGGCCATTGCTCTGAGGGTGATAGGCTGATGAGAGGCATACTTTAATATCCAGGGCCTTACAAAGTTCTTTCCAAAATTTGGACGTGAATTGCACGCCTCTGTCAGACACTATATTCTTTGGTACCCCGTGAAGTCTTATGACCTCTTTCAGAAAAACGTTGGCTGTTTCTACTGCGGAAGGAGTACCTATCATAGGTAGGAAGTGGGCCATCTTGGACAGACGGTCGACCACAACGAAAATGGTAGTGTAGCCTTCTGAGGCTGGTAGATCCACAATGAAATCCATAGACACGTCGGACCATGGTCGTTCTGGAATAGGTAGTGGTTTAAGTAAACCCCAGGATCTGGTGTTCTGGCCCTTGTTGCGTTGACAACGGAGACAAGAGGCCACATATTCCCTGCAATCTCGTCTCCAACCCGGCCACCAGAAAGAGCGAGAGATCAGGTCAGCTGTCTTCCTAACTCCGAAGTGACCGGCCAATTTATGGTCGTTGGCACATCTTGAGAACGGTTAGCCGAGTCTGTTGGGGTACAAAAATTTTGCCCCGGACCCAAAAGAGACCTTCGTCTTTCCTCAGGGATTGTACCTCTGGATCAGTACATGTATTGGATGATCTCTTGATCGAAGACATTAGGTCTGTCTGTGTCAGCCCAAGAAAATTTTGAGGTGCAAGAATTGTACTTGGTTCTGAAGTCTGGAGGTCTGCTGAGAACATCCGGGAAAGGGCGTCTGCTTTTCCATTCTTAATGCCAGGTCTGTAGGAGATATGGAAGTTGAAGCGCGAAAAGAACAGGGCCCAACGAGCTTGTCTGGGTTTGAGGCGTTTTGCTGTTCGGAGGTACTCAAGATTCTTGTGATCTGTGAAAATCATCACTGGATGAAGTGCCCCCTCAAGTAAGTACCTCCATTCTTCCAGGGCAAATTTTATGGCCAGCAGCTTCCTGTCACCTACGTCGTAGTTTAATTCTGCCGCACTGAGTTTCCGAGAAGCAAATGCAACTGGATGTAAGATGGCCTTGGGTCCTTGTCTCTGAGAAAGGATTGCTCCCGTGGCTATTTCTGATGCATCCACTTCCAATACGAACGGATGGGAAGGATCAGGATGCCGGAGAATAGGAGCGGAACTGAACAGATCCTTTAGCTTCATGAAAGCTTCTTGTGCTGCTTGGGACCACTGGAATGAACCGTGCCGGCGGGTTAACTGAGTGATGGGTGCCACTATGGTAGAAAATCCAACGATGAACTTCCGATAGAAGTTAGCGAATCCTATAAAGCGTTGGACCCCTTTTTTATCAGAAGGAGCTGGCCACTCCTGAATAGCCTGTATCTTTTGAGGATCCATCTCTACTCCATTTGCCGAAATGATGAACCCTAAAAATTGCACAACTGATCTTTCAAATTCGCACTTCTCCATTTTTAGGTAAAGCTTGTGCTGTCTCAAAATGGTCAGAACTGTTCTGACGTGATCCCTATGAAGTTCCAGTGCAGAAGAAAAAATTAAAATATCATCCAGGTAGACTACGAGGAAGTCATCTAGGTATTTGCGGAAAATGTCATTCACCAGGTGTTGGAACGTAGCCGGAGCGTTACAGAGCCCAAAGGGCATCACCAAGTATTCGAAGTGCCCGAACCTCGATCTGAAGGCCGTCTTCCATTCATCTCCAGCTCTGATTCGGATAAGATTGTATGCCCCTCGGAGATCCAATTTGGAGAAGATTCTGGCTGACCGAAAGCGTTGGAACAACTCTGGAATGAGCGGCAACGGATACCGATTCTTGATAGTAATGTTATTCAACTGCCGGTAATCCACACAGGGCCTAAGGGAACCGTCCTTCTTACCGACAAAGAAGATACCTGCTCCGGCAGGTGAAGATGAGGGACGGATGAACCCCTTTTCCAGGTTCTCGTCTATATATTGTTTGAGAGCCTCCAGCTCTGTTTCGGAAAGAGGAAAGATGCGACCAAAAGGAATTTCTGATCCTGGCAATAGGTCGATTGGGCAGTCGTATGGTCGATGAGGTGGGAGGCAATCGGCCATTTGTTTGCTGAAGACTTCCTGGAACTCATGATACTCCTGAGGGACATGCTGGAGGTTAACTGAAGGAGCCGAGATCGTAGCACAGATCTTGGGTTTCGGAGGGCGGCAGTGCTGAGAACAGTAGGAGGAGGGAAATGAGACCATCTTCGAACTCCATTGGATAAGAGGATCATGGGCTTGTAGCCAAGGTAAGCCTAGAATGACTGGGAACATGGGAGAGTGGATAAGGTCCAGGCGTAGAAGTTCTTGGTGTCCCGAATCGGTGGTGGCTAGAATAGGTCGAGTCTCTTGGGTGATTGGGCCTGAGCTGGGAAGGGACCCATCCGCCAAGTGGACTTGTAGGTGTTGCGTTTTAGGTTGTAAAGGCACATGCAAGGTTCGGGCCAGGGCAGCGTCCATAAAGCAGCTACATGCACCTGAGTCAATGATCGCCGGCAGGCGGGATTCCCCTTCCGGTAGCTGTAACGAGATAAACAACATCACATAAGACTTAGAGGTATTGTTATCTTGGTAAGTCATTGTTTTGGGTTGAAAAGACTTACTAGGCCTTATCGGGCAGTTGCGCAGGAAGTGACCGGCACCCCCGCAATAGAGACACAAGTTGGACTGCCGTCTACGTTGTCTCTCTTCTGAGGTTAGTGGTGGTCGTACTAAACCAAGCTGCATCGGTTCGGAATCGGGAAGTGCAGTAGGGCCAGCTGTAATGGGTGAAGACACTGGAATGGGTTGGAGTCTTGGAGTTGTCCATGCCGGGCGAGGATTTTGGAATCGTTCTGACCGACGTTCCCTCAAGCGCCTATCTAATTTGGTAGCTGCCTGAATTAACTCCTCCAAAGATGTGGGGGTTTCCATCCTGGCTAACTCATCCTTGAGGAGCTCTGACAGACCTTGGCGGTACTGATAGCGTACGGCTGGCTCATTCCAGTTAGTGTCGGCCGCCCATTTGCGGAATTCCACCGTGTAATCCTCAATTGGTCTCCTTCCCTGGACTAGATGGTGCAAGATAGCTTCGGCGGTGGCCATACGCTGTGGGTCATCATACAGCTGGGCCATACTTTCAAAGAATGTATCAATGGTATTAAGCACCGGACTCCCTGATTCCATCAGACCGTGCACCCAGGCCTGAGGTTCCTCTGACAGCAAAGAAATCGCAAATCCCACCTTGACCACTTCTGATGCGAAGGTTCGGGGTTGCAACGCGAAGTAAAGGGTGCATGCATTCTTAAAAGCCCTGAACTTCTTACGGTCCCCCGAGAACCGTTCCGGTGTGGGGACCCTAGGTTCCGGAAGTGCCATTACTACTGTAGGGCTGGCAGTGGCCTAAGGGAGCGGGCCTTCATTGCTAGGTGCAGGAGCTGCGGCGGCAGGGGGGAGTGCCCCCGTCAGTTGTTGGAGGCGGCTATCAACTTGCGTGTATCCCTCTTGTAGCCTCTGTACTGAATCGGCCAAGGCGGAGACTTGTTGGCATAAAATCTCCAAGGGAAAGCGCGCTCTGTCGGCCTCGGACATCTGGCTGGTTTGTACTGTCACGTCAATACTCACCGAGGCCGAGGATGCCGAGAGCGGCTTGCCCTTACGACCACGCGCACCCGAACCCCCGAGAGCGAGACAGGGGATCAGAAGCACGCGGAGGCACGGGTCTCCGGTAAAGCTGTGGGAAGACTCAGGATGGCTTGGATGGCGGGAAGTCTCCTGGAGGAGTGCCTGGAAGTGCAAAGAGCAAAGGTTAAGAGGTGTCAGACTGGTGGTTAGGAAGTCCTTATGACTGAGGGGATCAAGGGGGTGGCAGCCCCGTGGGGAGTATGGTTGAAGACACAGGCAGAGGTCAGGAGATCCAACAGGTCTGGAGTGATCCTTAAACAGGCAGAAGGTCAAGGTATCCGGCAAGCAGAGAGTGGTCGTTGTTCAGGCCGAGGGTCAGGGTATCCAGCAAGCAGAGAGTGGTCGTTATTCAGGCAGAGGGTCAGGGTATTCAGCAAGCAGAGAGTGGTCATTATTCAGGCAGAGGGTCAAGGTATCCAGCAAGCAGAGAGTGGTCGTAGGTACAGGCAGAAGGTCGGTTTCCCAAGAGACAGGAAGCAGGAGTTCAAACACAGGCAGGGTAAAGCTGACGACAAACCAGCAACCCGACTGGGTGCTGGTGTCGTCTAAAGTAACCTCCCAGTGAGCGCGTCAGCATGACGCGCTACCGGGCACCCGCACGGGCGATGGCGCGCACACGTGGGCCGCCGTGCACCCACGCGCGCCGCACCATCAGGCCGCGAACGGGTGCACGTCTCAACAACAACCCCCTGCGCATGCGCCCCGCAGCCCGGCGAACGGAGATGACTTGTCCTTCGTGACACCGGAGTTCCTACGCTGCGGTGCACGGTGATGTTATCCTTTTGCTTGTTGACTGCATATATCTAGTACGTAGCTAGTGATGGGGGAATTTTAATGTGATGGGTTTGTTTTAACAATAAATGGAATTACGCTATGTGCGCTCTCCTTTGTTTTCATTGCTTTGGAATCCCTCTATCCATCACTTGGAGAAAAGCGTACTTATCTATCCCAGGATATCTGTTATTTGGAGGCTTGTGATATACTTATCTCTGGTGAGTTTAACCCCCTGAGGGGAGTGTGTTCACACCTGGTGGAGTGGAGTAATCGGTGGATGGTGCATGCTGTGACAACTTTATGATCTGCCTTGAACTACCTCTGAACCACTACTATTACTTTATCACTTTTATGGACATTGTTCTGTGTGTAGTTGGCCACACAATCATTTATTTTGCTCAACAACAGCGCTGTTTTAGTATATAACTATCCCTTGAATATCAATGTATGGTATTAGACTATTGTTTACATATGGTTTCTGGTTTTAAACAGCTGCTCATACCAACACCTTTGACGTGCTCATTTAGGGGTGTTGGTCGTTATTCATTTTTTGTATGTCATTTCTTATTTATGCTGTGAAGAATTTTTTGAGTTCTATAGCGCTGAGTGGTGTATTTAGGCCTGTTATACACTATATGTTTTGAAAAATTAAACTGTTAGTAATGTAAGACTGTAAATAGCAATTTATCAGGCGATTATGTATCATTACTGCTAGATAAAATTGTGCCCATCAATTTTAGCTTAGCTGTGCCAATCAATTTCAGCCTCACTGTGCCCATCAATTGCAGCCTCACTGTGCCCATCATATTCAGCTTCCCTGTGCCGTCACGGTAGGCCAATTACATCCACATTTCAAGTGAGAGAAAATAAAACCACTTAACATAAGGTGTCCTCATCAGAGCCCCCCTTTACAGCAGGTGCCCCCCTTTACATCAGGTGTTCCAATCAGTGTCCACCTTTACAACAGGTGTCCCCATCAGCATCCCTCTATACATCAGGTGTTCTCATCAGAGTCCTCCTATAGATCACGTGTCCCATCAGAGTCACCCTTTACAGCTGGTGCCCCCCTTTACATCAGGTGTCCCAATCAGAGTCCCCTTTACATTATATGTCACCATCAGATGTCACCAATAAAGCCCCCCTTTACAGCAGATGTCACCATCAGAGCTCCCCTTTACAGCAGATGTCACCAATAAAGCCCCCCTTTACAGCCAATGTCACCATCAGAGTCCCCATTTACATTAGATGTCACCATCAGAGCCCCCCTTTACATCAGATGTCATCATCAGAGCCCCCTTAGGTTAAATGTCCCCATTAGAGTCCCCCTTTACATTAGATGTCACCACCAGAGCCCCCCCCCCCCCGTTACATCAGATGTCCCCGTCAGAGCCCCCCCCCCCCCCTTACATTAGATGTCACCATCGGAGCCCCCCTTTACAGAAAATGTCACCATCAGAGCCCCCCTTCACATTAGATGTCCCCCTTCACATTAGATGTCACAATCAGAGCCCCCCCTTTACAGCAGATGTCACCATCAGAGCCCCCCTTTACATCAGCTGTCACCATCAGAGTCCCCCTTTACAGCAGAGCTCCCCTTTACATTAGATGTCACCAATAAAGCCCCCCTTTACAGCAGATGTCCCCATCAGAGTCCCCATTTACATTAGATGTCACCAGAGTCTTCCTTTACATTAGATGTCCCCATCAGAGTTCTCCTTTACATCAGATGTTACCATCAGAGTCCCCATTTACATTAGATGTCACCATCAGAGCCCCCCTTTACATCAGATGTCATCATCAGAGCCCCCTTAGGTTAGATGTCCCCATTAGAGTTCCCCTTTACATTGTATTGTCACCACCAGAGCCCCCCATTACATCAGATGTCCCCGTCAGAGCCCCCCCTTACATTAGATGTCCCCATCAGAGTCCTCCTTTACATTAGATGTCACCATCGGAGCCCCCCCCTTTACAGAAGATGTCACCATCAGAGCCCCCCTTTACATTAGATGTCCCCATCAGAGCCCCCCTTTACATCAGCTGTTACCATCAGAGCCCCCTTTACATCAGATGTCATCATCAGAGCCCCAATTTACATCAGATGTCACCATCCAAGACCCCTTTACATCAGCTGTCTCCATCAGAGCCCCCCTTTACAGCAGATGTCACCATCAGAGCCCCCCTTTACATCAGCTGTCACCATCAGAGTCCCCCTTTACAGCAGATGTCACCATCAGAGCCCCCCTTTACATCAGCTGTCACCATCAGAGTCCCCCTTTACAGCAGATGTCACCGTCAGAGCTCCCCTTTACATTAGATGTCACCAATAAAGCCCCCTTTACAGCAGATGTCCCCATCAGAGCCCCCCCTTTACATTAGATGTCCCCATCAGAACCCCCTTTACATTAGATGTCCCCATCAGAATCCCCTTTACATTAGATGTCCCCATTAGAGTCCCCCTTCACATCAGATGATCAGATGTCGCCCCCCCCCCCCCCCCCCCCCCCCCCCCGTACTCACAGCTTTCACAGCAAGTTGCCTGTCGTCCACCTTCAGACTGACTGGGATGAGTCAGAGAAATTGGAAGTGAAGGCACAGGACCCGCCAATCACACACCACAGCATGGAACAATGCTATAAAAAGAGTGTTTAGGGCGCTTCCCATACACCTGTGTGTCCGGCATCCCGCACACACTTAAAGGGCCAGTTTTTTTTGCTTCTTTTTTTTGTATGAGTAGCTTTGGGGGGGGCGGCACCCCTGCGCCCCCTGTGGGCAGGCTGCCACTGCTTTCATCTGCATATTAAAGGGTGAATGACAAAAATTGGATTTTTATAACAGCTTACCTGTAAAATCCTTTTCTTCGAGTACATCACGGGACACAGAGCCACAGTATTTACTGAATGGGTTATAAAGGCACCACTAGGTGATGGACACTGGCACACCCTAGACAGGAAGTTTAGCCCCCTAAATTTTATTTTTTATTTCAGGTACTTATATAGCGCCGTCAATTTACGCAGCACTTTACATATACATTGTACATTCACATCAGTCCCTACCCTCAAGGAGCTTACAATCTAAGGTCCCTAACTCACATTCATACATACTAGGGACAATTTAGACAAGATCCAATTAACCTACCAGCATGTCTTTGGAGTGTGGGAGGAAACCGGAGTACCTGGAGGAAACCCACGCAGGCACAGGGAGAACATGCAAACTCCAGGCAGGTAGCAAATGGCTGCAATATAACAAAGAGTGAAAAATTTAAGGGGGTCTGAATACTTTCCGTCCCCACTGTATGTGTATTAGAAGAGGGGAGGGACCTCTGTGTCCCGTGATGTATTTGAAGAAAAGGATTTTACAGGTAAGCTGTTATAAAAAATCCTATTTTCTTTTTCGTACATCATGGGACACAGAGCCATAGTAGTTACTGAATGAGATGTCCCAGAGCAATGCTATCTGAGGGGATAGAGACATAAACAAAAGTAGGGTGCGATCAGACCTGAGGACCTTGTACCGCTGCCTGCAGCACCCAGCGCCCAAAGGCGATATCCTCATGCCTTCTTACATCCACCTGATAGAATCTGGTGAATGTATGGACTTAAGACCAAGTTGCAGCCTTGCAGATTTTAGCCATGGAGGCCTGATGATGCATGAAGCACTAACAGCCCTGGTAAAGTGCGCTTTGATTTGAAAAGGTGAAACTTTCCTCTTCAGACCATAAGCTTGAACAATTACCTGTCGAATCCACTTAGCAATAGTAGATTTCGACGCTGCCTGTCCTTTTTTAGGACCTTCGGGCAACACAAATAAAACATCCGTTTTGCGAATCTGAGCAGTCGCTTCCAAATAGGTTTTGACCGCTCTCACTACATCCAGTGAATGTAGTGACTTTTCTTACGTAGAACAGGGTTCTGGAAAAAATGAAGGCAGAACAATATCCTGGTTTAGATGAAAACCTGAAACCACCTTCGGTAGAAAGCTAGGATGAGGACGCAATACTAATCTATCCTTATGAATAATTAAATATGGCTCTTTACAAGAAAGAGCCGCCAATTCTGATACCCTTCTTGCAGAAGAAATGGCTACCAGAAAAATTAGCTTCCTTGTCAAAAGGACCAAGGGAATATGTTGTATCGACTCAAAAGGCTGTTTCTGTTACTTTATTACTCCATAATATAAAGTAACAGAAACAGCCTTTTGAGCCGATACAACATATTCCCTTGGTCCTTTTGACAAGGAAGCTAATTTTTCTGGTAGCCATTTCTTCTGCAAGAAGGGTATCAGAATTGGTGGCTCTTTCTTGTAAAGAGCCATATTTAATCAACTCACATCCTAGACAACCTTAATCAATTAGTCTCACATTCATATCAATTATGGAAACTACATAACAAAAAATATAACTTAACCTCTAACACTCCTCCACTTGCATCTTTTATTGGTGACCCAAAATTCCCCCTTACCTCAAAATGAGAGAGGATACTTTTCATGGTGGACAAATAATAACCTAATATCCCTCTATAATTTTATAGAAAACAACAACTTCACTTCATTCTCTTCATTGAAATCTAGACATCAGATCCCCAATACAGAGTTTAATACATTTCTCCAAATTAGACATTTTTTTAGTACATATTTCCAAACTGTAAACTCACTCTCACCATCATTTTTTGAAAACATTTGTCTAAAAACACCTAGGAGAGCAGGCCTGATATCTGAAATCTACTCTAATCTAGTCAATAATGCAGAACAATCCAAACTTCCCTATATGCTCAAGTGGGAACAAGAATGTGATTTCTCATTTACAATGGAAAATTGGGACAAATGTATCAATAATTTACACAAATGCACAAGATCAATCACGATCAAAGAAACTGCAATCAAACTTTTTACAAGGTGGTATTATACTCCAGTTAAAATTCATGCTATTTTCCCTGACACCCCTCATACATGTTTCAGAGGTTGCAATTCAGCAGGATCCTTTTCTCATATCTTCTGGGATTGTGATAGAGTTACTCAGATATGGAAACAACTGGAAAAATTTGCCTCCAAAATCTCAAATAGCAACATAAATCTCACTAAATATAACTGTCTCCTATTTTCCCCTATCATCGGTCTTTCCATACATAATATGAGATTGATCCACACAATATGTGTTGCTGTACACTGGTTGATAGCATACCATTGGAAATCCCCCACAGTTCCTCTTTCACATTTGAAAACCAGAATTAATAATATTAATTTAATGGAAAAAATATTCCACACAATACAAAACACTAACTAATTCTACACGAAGAAATGGGACCCATGGTTTAACCATGCTAATCACTTCTTTAACCCCGAATAATTCTACCAAATACTGAAGTTCACTGAAGAGTATTATATGAATATAGAGTTTAATGTATAATAGGAATTGCTATATTTATATATAAATTTATACTCCATTCAAGAACCGCTTAATATATATTGTTATTCCTTTTTGTAGAAATTACTTTGATTTTACATTTTATGGCATATGTCAATAAGCTTTTTGTACTATTTCTTTGTACTAAATAAAAAAGTTTGTAAAAAAAAAAAAGGCTGTTTCTGTAATGCCGACAGAACTAAATTCAAGTCCCAAGGGTACAGGGTAGCTCTAACTGGTGGATTAAGCCACGTTACCCCCTGTATAAAGCTTCAGGCCAAAGAATGCAAAGCAAGCGGACGTTGAAAAAATACCTACAAGGCCGAGACCTGGCCCTTGATAGTACTCACGGTCAGCTTCATCTCTAACACCATTTGCAGAAAAGCAAGGATTCTCCCTATGACATACTTTCTGGGATGCCAACCCCTGGATTCACACCAGGAGACATATGCCTTCCAGGCTCTATAATAAATGACTCTGGAAGCTGGCTTCCTTGCATTAATCAAGGTAGAAATTACTGAGCCTTAAAGTCCACAATTCTTCAGAATGTGGGTTTCAATAGCCAAACCATTAAATTTAGCGTTTGTAAGGTAGGATGGAACACTGGTCCCTGCGATAGCAGGTCTGGACATGGTGGTACAGTAGGGTCCATTGGAGCCCTACCACCAACTTTACTATTTCTGCTTATTAAGATCTTCTGGTCCACCAGAAGCACCGTCTTCTTTTCCTGCTTGATCCTGCAAAGAAGTTGTGGTAGCAACAGAATAGGAGGGAATGCATAAATCAGTGAGAACTGATCCCACGGAGTCACCAATGCATCTATCCCACATGCAAGTGGATCCCTTGTTCTTGACACAAAGTTGTTGATCTTGTTGTTGAACTTGGGCGCAAACAGATCTACGTCCGGGATCCCCCATCTTTGGCATATAGCCAGGAAGATGTCAGGGTGAAGAGACTATTCCCCTGGGAACAACTGCTGGCAACTTAAGTAGTCTGCTTTTCTGCCCAGATTAGGATCTGGTTTACCTCTCCCTGGGCTGCACGACTCCTGGTGCCCCCTTGGTGATTGATATAAGCCACTGCTGTGGTATTGTCGGATTGGATCCTGACAGGACAACCCTGCGACCTGAATGTTCAGGTTATTAGGGCTAGGTACGCCACCTGAATCTATAGAATGTTGATGGGTAAGGTCCTCTCGGTTTTGGACCATTTCCCTTGGACAGTCATCTCTTCCAGAACTGCTCCCCAACCCGAAAGGCTGGCATCTGTTGTTACCACCTTCCAGGTAACTGGTAAAAAGGATTTCCCTTTCCACAGATTCTCGGGTACCAACCACCAACTGAGGCTCTGACGCACTATTGGTGACAAGCGCATCGGAAAATCTAACGCCTGGACTTTCTTGTTCCAGGCAGACAGGATACTGTTTTGCAGCAGTCTTGAATGAAACTGAGCATAGGGAACCACTTCGAATGAAGCCACCATCTTTCCCAACAACCTCATACAAAGGCAAATAGACTACCTGCCCTGACTACCTGAACCAGCTCCTTTATGACGCTGATTTTTGCCTGGGGCAAAACACCCTCTTCTGGGTTGTATCTATAACCAGACCCAAGTACTCTAGTCTTCTTACTGGTTTTAAAAAAGACTTCTCTAAGTTGAAGACCCAACCTAGGTATTCCAGGTAGTTGACTGTGGTGACCAAGCTTTGGTCTAAGTGGGCTACCGACTGGTCTATTAAGAGCAGGTCGTCTAGGTACGCTAATAATCGTTATACCCTGAGCTCTTAATTTGGCTAGAGGAGGAGCCAGGAACTTTGAAAAACACCCGAGGTGCAGTAGCTAGACCGAAAGGTAGAGCTACAAACTGAAAATGTCGTTTTTCCACTTCAAAACAGTTATTTCTGATGAGCGGGGAAAATGGGTAGATGCAGGTATGCATCCTTGATGTCTATTGATGCCAGAAGTTCTCCTCCTTGTAGGATGGAGACTACTGATCGGATTGATTCCATGCGGAAAGATCGAATTTTTAGGAACCGGTTTAGATCTTTGAGATCTAGGATGGGTCTGACAACTCCATTTGGCTTTGGCACCGTGAAAAGGTTTGAATAAAACCCCAACCCCTGCTCTTCCATGGGAACCACCATGATTACTTTTTGCAACAAAAGTCGCTCCAACGCTTGAAAAAGAGACTTCTTTTTCTCTGGGTCTTTCTTCAAGTGATCTCTCAAGGATTGACATACCCCAATTGCCGCCACTGCAGGTTGAGCTACTGAACCTGCCAATGAAAAAAATGTTTTTTAACAGGAATTCCAATTTTTTACCTGTTGGATCCCTAAGCATTTGAACGTTGTCAACAGGATAAGTCAAACTTTTATTCACAGAGGATATAGCGGCGTCAATTGCCGGTATACCCAACATCTTTGTGAATTTTTCCTCCATAGAATAAATTGTTGAAAAATGTTCATCTGAGTGATCCCACTCAGAATAAATAAGCTTTTCCAGCAAAGAATGAACAGGAAAAGCATGCACGGCTTGAGGAGGCTTCAGTGACCCCAAACAAGACGTGCGCTTTTCAGCCGACTCAGTTATGGGTAACTTAAATATGGAGCGGACCATTTCAGTATGAGATTGCACCAGCAATTTCTCAGCCTGTGAAGCTAAAGAGGGTCCTTCCCCACTTGATTCCTCAGAAGAGGAGTCATCAGTCTCATCCCAGTCCTCTGAGGGGGATTCGTCTCCCCTTTCCCAGAGTTCCTCTGTTTGAGGGTCCTGGGTGGTAGAAGGGGACCTAATGCATTTTCTTCCACTTTGTGAAGATGCGATTAAGGCCATTAATCTTTCTTCTAATCCACTTATGGTTGAGGAAAAAACCTCCTGAGTAATATATACCAGAAGCAGTTGCAGCCCCTGACCCCGACGGCTCACTCTGACCAGCCTCCCTAGGTCTTTCAGGGGGAGATGGCATTGCAGAGGCGGGTCCTCAGAACCTGAGGGAGTTCCCTTTGAGCCCCTATTTTTCGGGGTATGTATACCTCCCCTTCTGCCCATAGTGCTAAGCTCAAATGCGGAGGTACTACCAGAAATGCGCCCACTGCTGAGCAAAATAGTCCAGCAACTGCCGCTGCTATCAAGGCTCCGTCTGATGCTAAGTAAATGTTGCCTGGGAATGCCTGTGTCACCCACACTCACATGCCATCCATCTGCTCTGTGTCCCACAAGAATTAGAAAAATTCCTTAGGAATCTCCCCTACCTTATCCGGCTGCAGGGTTCTGTGGTAACAGACCCAATCTTCACCGCTCACGGTGGGCTCCATTTTAGAAAACCTTCAGGGACTGGCGCCCCCTTTTTTTTTTATGGGGGGATCCACAGCCCTGGACCTGTAAAAAGCACCCCACCAGGAATATGGCTTAAAAAAAACAAATACTGGATCCCGGGGTCCAGCTCTCTAAAAAGAGAAGCGTTACAGGTAAAACCTTCTTTCTTCGGACACAAGGCCCGGGTACCATTCAATTCAGCCTGGAAAAGGCACTTTGAATGGATCCGTTTGCATGGCCTGCCCCAGCAAAGATTTCTCCAGCGGAGCTCAGCCCAGCACATCTTTACTCGTGACCAACACCTAAGACACTGGCGAAAAAACTGAGGTACTCCCAGTAAGGGGAGGGGTTATATAGGGGGCTAAACTTTTTGTCTAGGGTGTGCCAGTGTCCATCACCTAATGGTGCCTATATAACCCATTCAGTAAATACTGTGGCTCGGTGTCCAGTGATGTACGAAAAAGAAAAGTGCAACCAGTTTAAAGCTGAACTCCAGGCCAACATCTAAATAAGACAATGATGGCAAACTTTCTAAATGCTACAGGAGATTGTAGTCTCTGACTAAATAGTTACACGGGTTGTTTCTTTTGGTAAGAGTTCAAATAACCAATAGACAGCAGTCTCATTTACAGTGCTTCCCAAAGGGTTCAGTGCTTTCCTTTTGTAAATGTAAATAGATATACCCTATCAGTGTTCCCATCTGTCATTGACTACACCCACTACATATTAGTATCTTTCTGTGCCATGAAGTTATTGTTGAGACTTCTGTACACCAATGCTATGCTTTTATTGAAGTTTGGATGCCATGGTTGCATAGCAATCTTGTCCAGCATAATAATATGTATTATCTGAAAAATATTCTGTTCTGTGCTAATTAATTCACAAAGAACCATATATTCTCAAAACCTTTCTGTTTCTATGACCCTTGCCATTGCCAGGTATATTGTAAAATACACTGATACAAAAACCATTAACACAACCAATATAAACTACAAATTATTTAATTGTCATCATTAAATGTTTTAGTAATCTAAAGTAATATTTACTCTGTGTTAATATTCTGTAAGTAATTATAATATATATATTTGTTTTGTAAGAATAGCTTTGTACAAGCCAATGCATGGTATACTTTTTAGTGTTATGAGGCATGTTAACACTGGTATTGTGTTTGAATTGCATGTGTATTTGGGTGCATATGCCATGGGTATTTCTAAAGATAAACAAAGCTCCTGGCAAGCAGATAAATACATGTACGGACTTATCTGCAGCCAGTCGTGTGATTCAGAAACCAGTATGTATACGTTGTGGTAGGGAAGTGGTTTTACCGGTATCATGGTTGAGGCTGCAACCATGATCCTGCTGTCATTTTGTAGCCCTGGCGATTGTCTTTCAATGTAAAAGTACTCCGAGTGGCTGGGCAGCCACTGGAATACTTTTACAGGTGGCGGAAGGGGGTCCTGCCACCACCGCTTTTACCGGACTCTCCAGAACAATCAGGAAGCCCAGTAACATTGCATCCAGCAGCCAACTGAAGCTGTTCCTCCCACTGTGTGACATCAGAACCTGGAAGCGAGGACTATTTTGTCACTTCCGGGTTCCACCTCTTTGTTGGCTGGCCACATAGCAGCCGATCAGACCGATCGGTGTCTGATCTGCTGCATTGGAGCTCAAAGGAGAGATTTGATGTTTACAGGAGAGACGGGATGTTTACATTCCTTTTGACTGCAATAAAAGTGATAAAAAAAACCACTGTAAAAAAATAATAATAATAATAATAAAATAATAAAAACATTTTTTAAAGCGCCCCCGTCACCTCATGCTCACACGCAGTGTTGAACTAACATGTCGGTCCCGCATGCAGTGCTGTGTCTTGGCCTAGACCTACAAGGCCCAGGCCTAGGGCAGCACGTTGCGGGGGGCGGCAAAAAATCCGCCCGACCCATCCTCATGAGTCCTCCTGCAGCCTCCTCCCGCTCAGATAGAGCCTCCCGTGTGCACACATGTGGCATCGGCAGCCACATCCGCTGCCCACAGCCACTGAGGTGCCTGATCAGTGGCGGAAGGATCTGCAGCCTTGTGTGCTGCACCAGGGTCTGGGAGTCGGGACTTGTCTTCAGGCAACAAGAAATTCCACCCACTGCTTCACCATGCAGCGCGACATGCCGCCCAGACTCAGGTAGGACACCATTGTAAGGAGAGAGTGGGGAGGAGTGTATGGCAGCCAAGGAGTGAGTGTCAGGGGGGTGGAAGGCTGTGCAGTCTACTCATGCTGTGTTTGGAGGACTGGTGGCAGCCCGCTCTGCTGGGACTTGTAGTGCCTTCGGTGGGGGACTGAGATATGGCAGCCTCCTATGCTGGGACTTGTAGTGTACTCTGTGGGGGACTGAGATATGGCAGCTTCCCATGCTGGGACTTGTAGTGCCCTCGGTGGGGGACTGAGATATGGCAGCCTCCTATGCTGGGACTTGTAGTGCACTCTGTGGGGGACTGAGATATGGCAGCCTCCTATGCTGGGGCTTGTAGTGCCCTCTGTGGGGGACTGATATATGGCAGCCTCCTATGCTGGGACTTGTATAGCCCTCTGTGGGGGACTTATATATGACAGCCTCCCATGCTGGGACTTGTAGTGACTCTGTGGGGTACTGAGATTTGTCAGCCTCCCATGCTGGGGCTTGTATTGCACTGTGTGGGGGGCTGAGATATGGCAGCCTCCTATGCTGGGACTTGTAGTGCCTTCTGTGGGGGACTTGAGTAATGGCAGCCTCTAATGCAGGGACTTGTAGTCCACTCTTTAGGGGGTTGAGATATGACAGTTTCCTATGCTGGGACTTGTAGTGCCCTCTTTGGGGGGTTGAGATATGGCAGCCTACTATGCTGGGACTTGTGGTGCCTTAGACTGTGGGGGGACTGAGGAATCCTCAGTCACCCATAGAGGGCACTACAAGTCCCATCAGAGTGGGCTGCCATTTTTCGGTCCCCTGTAGTCTAGGGCACTACAAGTCCCAGCAGAGCAGGCTGCTCTTACAGAACAGGAGAAGGAGCTGGGGGGGGGGGGGTTGTCCTGGGAGGGGAGAGAAGGAGGCACAGGTTTGAGATAGGAGGGAGGGTTTTTTCTGAAAGTGAGGATTTATACTGGGAGGGGGATATGGGAGAGGATTTGTGATGAGAGGGGGGGATTTATGCTGGGAGGGGGAGGATTCTTGCTAAGAGGGGGTATTTATGCTGGGCGGAGGAGATGGGTGGGGATTTTTGCTAAGAGGGAGAATTTATGCTGGCAAGGGGAGATGGTAGAGGATTTATGCTGGGAGGGAGAGATAGGGGAGGATTTGTGCTAAAAGGGGGGATTTGTGCTGGGAAAGGGGAGGGTGAGGCAAGGGTTTGTGCTGAGAAGGGGGATTTGTACTGGAAGGGGTTATGTGAGGGTGAGGATTTGTGCTGAAAGGGGGTATTTTTGCTGCTAGGGGGAGATAAAGGGGGCAGGGTCTGAAAGGGGTGTGGTTTAGAGATGATAGGGCGGGTCTTAAATAGGAATGTGTGTGGCCTTGACAGGAAGGGTGGGTCGTATTTAATTTAGGGGGTGCATGATTTTAGTCAGGCCTAGGTCAGCACAAAACCTAAATACACCACTGCCCGCATGCATATCTAAACAGTGATCGCACCACACATGTCAGGTATCACCGCGAATGTCAGAGCAAGAGCAATAATTCTAGCACCCTAACTCCTGTGTAAATCTAAACTGGTAACCTGTAAAGGCTTTTAAAATGTCACCTATGGATAATTTAAAGTACCGTAGTTTGTCGTAATTCCATAAGCGTGTGCAATTTTAAAATATGACATGTTTGGTATCTATTTACTCGGTGTAACATGATTTTTTATATTATACCAAAAAAAGTGGTATTTTATTGTGTTTGCGTTCACTAAAATTCATTAACGTGTATTTTTGGCCAAATAATTGTGTTTGAAAAACTGCTGCGCAAATGCTGTGTGACATAAAAAAAATGCAACACCCACCATTTTATTCTCTAGGGCCTTTTCTTAAATAAATATATATATATATATATATATATAGATAGATAGATAGATAGATAGATAGATAGATAGATAGATAGATAGATAGATAGATAGATAGATAGATAGATATATCTATACATATAGATATATATATAGATATCTATCTATATATATATCTATATGTATAGATATATCTATCTATCTATCTATCTATCTATCTATCTATCTATCTATCTATCTATCTATCTATATATATATATATATATATATATATATATATTGTTTGAGGGTTCTAAGTCATTTTATAGCAAAAAAAGTAGATTTTTACATGTATGTGAGAAGTGTCAGAATTCCCCCGGTATTGAAGTGGTTAAAATGTTCAGATTTATGCATACAGAAACTTTACATAATAAGGAATAGAAAGTGTTAAGGTTGATTGTCTATGTCAGGGATTTTGAAAATACGGCCCTCCAGCTGTTGTGGAACTACACATCCCATGAGGCATTGTAAAACTCTGACATTCATAGACATGACTAGGCATGACTGGAGGGCCGTAGTTTGAAGACCCCTGGTCTATGTATCATATCATTGGTGCTGTGGAATTTGTTGTCAGTAAATATAATTAATACTATAAATAAACAATTCAAAAATACTATAAATAAACAAATAAACAAATTCACTAAGTGTTGTTATTCCCTTTCTATTTTTCTCGATCACTTTTATTAGTGTAACCAAATAAAGAAATCTAATTACATAGCCAACATGATACACTAATGACAGATTTTAAACAAGTAAACACAGATCTTTAAGACCAGATGCTGAATTAATGTACTTTTATATATCTTTTCTTAGAAATACTATATTGGTACTCTCAGCCCAATGAACAATTTTTATCTGTAAAATGTGCATTAAATGAGCTCTGGTGCTTTGCTTGGAACTGATCCAATGATGATGGCTATTTAGCAGTAATTGGCTTTGTCTGTTTCTGTGAAAAGCAGTATTCTGTCAATCAGCTGACAGCAATGATGTTTCATAGCCAGTATCCTCTGCAGGGTGTGCTATTAAAAGTATTTCATTTTATCAACGTCATTCAGTCATCCGAACGTCAGTCTGTGACATAGATAAGAGGCTGTGAGCTGAGGGGAAAAAAAAATGGGAAAGACAAAAATAGTGAACATGCATTTCAGTTTGTATGTGAATAATTAAAAGCAAACATATGTTGTAAAGCAAACAATGCATTTTTTCGTTTTTACAATGACCCTGGGGTGAATTTGGCCAGTCGATTGCTGTGTAGCAGGGAGAGGCAATTGGAAACATTCTTCTCTGGGCTGTCTAAGCATGAGCTGGGCGTGACACTTTAAGAAGCATGTTTCAACTGGAGATGAAGGATGGACCAACAGTTTGGAATTCATGGGAAGCAGACCAAGAAAGACTGGGAAGACAGACAAATACTGGGATGAGACATACACAGAAATAAATCCAGTCCGCAATCCACTAGGACAGTAAAAGTAAGTCTACTCTTCTTCTAGTCGTAAGGTTTCTTTCATCTCCCATTGATCTCATCTACCCAATATTTGACTTCATTACAGTGACAGTGAAGAATCCTAAGAGGATAACCTCAACTACATCAAATTGCTGAGCCAAAGGCTGCTACTGCACCAGGTGGGTACTGAAGAGTAGATTGTAGGCAATACATTGCAATCAACAGATTAAATGTGTGGTCTGCTCAGGATTGGGAAACAGTTAGGAAATAGGGAGTGGAATGATGATGACAAATGCATATCTGTTACTCAATAATTTATTATATTATTCATGTGTTAAATCTAAATGTACAGTGGAAATCAATGTGCGTTGCCTATGGATGTTCACCTTTTATTTAACCATTCAAAGGGGATTTTTTTTTTTCATTTCTATATCTGTTCATATTATTTGAGTACCCTAATAGTGTAATATATTCAGGGCATGTGGGAACATAGGGGAACGCAGACTGACACCTCCAGCACTGAATGTATGTAATGGCAAGAGGTGCTGAAGTGTGCTGGAAGGTCTATTGATGCTGTCTGCTGGGAGATCCATTGTTGCTTGGGTGGATCTACTGTTACGTGGGAGTATATTGTTGTGGGGGATCTATTGTTGCTTGGGTGGATCTACTGTTACGTGGGAGTATATTGTTGTGGGGGATCTATTGTTGCTTGGGTGGATCTACTGTTACGTGGGAGTATATTGTTGTGGGGGATCTATTGTTGCTTGGGTGGATCTACTGTTACGTGGGAGTATATTGTTGTGGGGGATCTATTGTTGCTTGGGTGGATCTACTGTTACGTGGGAGTATATTGTTGTGGGGGATCTATTGTTGCTTGGGTGGATATATTGTTGTTGCTTGGGTGGATCTACTGTTACGTGGGGGTATATTGTTGTGGGGGATCTATTGTTGCTTGGGTGAATCTACTGTTAGGTGGGAGTATATTGTTGTGGGGGATCTATTGCTGCTTGGGTGGATCTACTGTTATGTGGGAGTGTATTGTTGTGGGGGATCTATTGTTGCTGGTTGCAGGGGATCTATTTTACTGCTTTTCTAGTTATCATTAACAAATTCCATACAAATTACTTAACACCACAAAATTATACTTCTGTATTCTCTAAAGGGGCAGTATCGGGCAGTAGGTAGGGGGTGGAACCAAGGGACCGTGCTCGGAGGTGGGTAGGGGGCAGAGACAAGGGGAGTACCAATACCTTTCCCCTGAGAAAAAAAGCCCTGACTATACTTATTTGTATTAAAATGTATATTTCAAGCTCAAAATAACATTTATAACAACGTTTAACAGTAGCCTATGGATGTTCGATTTTATATTTATCCATTCAAAAGGCCTTTTTTCAAATTTCCAAATCTGTTCATATTTATTGTGTATCCTAATAGTGTAATATATTTAGATGTATTAAATGTACATTTCAAGCCCAAAATATCATTTATAACAAAGTTGAACAGCAACGCTTCATTTTCTGCTTGCTTCATCTGGTTCAATGGTGACTTATACATGGGACTCACTTTACTTGGTGTTCTAGCATTGTAAGATCCCAGATGAAAGTATCCCACGAACACTGAGGACCTCGGAATCAAATTCTTTTAGGTCCTATTTGAGACCCCCAACTAAGTGGTTGTACATTTTTGGTTTGTATAGTCTTAAGTATAACAAACATTGAATCGCTTACGTAAGCAACAAAGTAAAAAATAATTCAAACTGATTTCATTACAACTAGAAATAAAAAATAAAGTAAAAAATATTTAAAATGATTATAAAAATGTAATAGGTTAATCACATCTAAATCTATTTATGGATTGTTTTAGATCCCTGGTAATTTAGAGAACAATAGGTTTATAAAAGATAAAACTAAATATAATTATTCTACAAAGTAAGTAACGTTTCTGAAAACCCTGTAAAATATTACATTTCCCTTAATTTTTCTTCATTGATTTGGCAGTGCAACAATGGATCTGCAGTATTTTTTTGCAACACAGCACAAGGTAGTGTATACGAGGGCCCTTAATTATAGGTCAAAGATTGCTACTTCTAACGTAATATAGGTACCCTCATACCTTTTTAAGTGTGAAGAACATGTCAATTTTGGCGTTAAATAGATGCTTACAGTAGTTTTTAAAGTAATGATATAGGCTGTAATGTATATCAGACTTCAGAATTTATAGAACAGTGATGATTTGATACACTCAAAAAAAATAAAATAATAAAACATAAAAATCATGCTTAAGTAGATCTAAAACCTAATTGAAGGACATATAGTCGTCATCTTCTTTTTTTTAACCCCTTCCGACATGTCAGCTCTGCTGATCTGCTTCAGCGTCTTGCACCTACTTTCTATCTACATGCATACACTCCGTGAGTACTGTATGTTCTTGCTGTGCTCCAGCAATCTGTGAAAGCATAGTGGCTTAAAGTCTATCCCTAAAAGCGTATATATACAATATGGGACAGCAGCTGAGATACAAGGACAGGGAGTGTTGTCACCCAGTAATAACAGGAAGTGCCTGAAATAGGACCTCATGGCAGGATTACCAGTATTATTTTAATGAAAGTAGTATCTTTAAAAATACTGAAAGTTACTTTTGAAATGACATTAAAAAGTAAAGGTTTATATTAGATTTTAGTAATTGGTTTGGATCTACTTTTAACCTTTCCATTCTCCAAACATATGTATGAAATGTTACCTTTAAAATCAACATCGCCATGTCTTTCAAGTGCACTCGCTGTTACTGATATGCATACTGATATTTAGTGACAATAAATTTTAAAACAAGTAATAGTGAAGTAGTGGAGCCAATATAAAAAAATGTTCAAAAAAGTGAAAATGAGTGCAGTGGCCCCCTTTAAAAATGGGGAAAAAAAACACCAAAGGGCCCTATCACATTGGTGGACTGTTCAGGTCCGTCTGTCAGTTTTTTAGGCTGACCCGAACGGACGCTCCATACAGGTCTATGGAGCAACGGATGTCAGCAGTTACATGTCCGCTGACATCCGATCCGCTAAAGTGTGACGGAGAAAAACCCTACTTTTCCATCATCAGATCGGATGAAAACGGACTCTACTTTCTGTCTTCATCCGATCCCCCATAGAGGAGAGCGGCGCTCAGACAGGTCAGTCCCTGCACAGTGTGAAGAGACAGACCTGTCATCTGCCTGCTCAGCGGGGATTGACGGAGTGATCCCCAGCTGAGCAAAGCGGAGCCTGTACATGGACATGTCTGTGTAAAAAGGCCCTTACAAACACATTTGGTCTTACGTAAGATGTTTGTTTTTTTTTCCACTTTTGGGCATGGGTTCACACTATTGCGAATTGGATGTGGTTTTCTTAGCATCCAATTCGCATAGCAGGAGATTGTGACGTCTCTCTATCTCTGCAGCGGCTTCGGTGTGAATTGCACAGGAGCCCTGGGTGTCTTTTGGTCCAAATTCATCCAAAAATTTGGGCGGAAATCAGACTTGAAACGGTGAATGGAGACACACCGGACTCCTGCTGTGAGCCGCTGTGTTTTCCAGTGTGACCCGAGCCTTAAAGGGGGGGTAGCTACTGATATTTAGATTTTTGTGAAAAGTTAACAACTTATGTTGGGTACACACATATAGTTTTTTTTTAGTGGGTTGAACAAAAAAAAAACCCTCACAGATCCCTGCACCCACACCAGGGACGTGCAGGGCTCCCCCACCCCCCCATCAGCATACACTGATCAGCGCTGCAACGCTTGGCTGCATCCGCTGATTGAATGCTCTTTTTTCAGCAGGACCGATGGATAGAAGACCAGCTTCTGTTGAACTGCAGAGCAAAGTCTGATACATGTGTGTGCTGGATGTGCCTGGGCACACTCTAATCACCCCGTGCGATGCAGAGAACCCCCTTGCTGCCTGGACCTCTCTATGCCCCCCCCCCCCCCTCACAGCAGCACTGGCCCCTCCCCGCAGCATTGCTAGATTCCCTCCTCCCCTCTCCCACTGGCTGCTTGTTTCAGGATGGAGAGCGAGGGAAAGGGGGGTAAATATGTCATTTACCAAATTACCGTCCTCTTATTTTTCTGAATGAACACAGTGAGTGATCCCAGTCCCTTTCTCTGCAGCCTCAGCTTTCTGTCCTCAGTCCATTTCTCTGTTTCAAAAGTGAGACATCAGAGGTCTGTTTATATTTCACCAAAGCCCCCCAATGGGGCTCCTAAAAAAAAAACCTCTGCTCTACTGACACTGTCTACTGCTCTACTGACTGACACTGTCCACTTCCTTACTGACAGCAACCTCTGCCCTACTGACACATCCACTGCTCTACTGACACTGCCCACTACTCTACTGACATCATCCACTGCTTTACTGACATCATCCACTACTCTACTGACATCATCCACTGCCCTACTGACATCATCCACTGCCCTGCTGACATCATCCACTGCCCTGCTGACATCATCCACTGCCCTGCTGACATCATCCACTGCCCTGCTGACATCATCCACTGCCCTGCTGACATCATCCACTGCTCTACTGACACATCCACTGCTCTACTGACACATCCACTGCTCTACTGACACTGCCCACTGCTCTACTGACATCATTCACTGCTCTACTGACATCATTCACTGCTCTACTGACACCGTCCGCTGCCCTACTGACACCGTCCGCTGCCCTACTGACACCGTCCGCTGCCCTACTGACACCGTCCGCTGCCCTACTGACACCGTCCGCTGCCCTACTGACACCGTCCGCTGCTCTACTGACACCGTCCGCTGCTCTACTGACACCGTCCGCTGCTCTACTGACACCGTCCGCTGCTCTACTGACACCGTCCGCTGCTCTACTGACACCGTCCGCTGCTCTACTGATATCATCCACTGCTCTACTGACACGATCCACTGCTCTACTGACACAATCCACTGCTCTACTGACATGATCCACTGCTCTACCACATGATCCACTGCTCTACCACATGATCCACTGCTCTACCACATGATCCACTGCTCTACTGACACGATCCACTGCTCTACTGACACGATCCACTGCTCTACCACATGATCCACTGCTCTACTGACATGATCCACTGCTCTACCACATGATCCACTGCTCTACTGACATGATCCACTGCTCTACTGACATGATCCACTGCTCTACCACATGATCCACTGCTCTACCACATGATCCACTGCTCTACCACATGATCCACTGCTCTACCACATGATCCACTGCTCTACTGACATGATCCACTGCTCTACTGACATGATCCACTGCTCTACTGACATGATCCACTGCTCTACTGACACGATCCACTGCTCTACTGACATGATCCACTGCTCTACCACATGATCCACTGCTCTACTGACATGATCCACTGCTCTACCACATGATCCACTGCTCTACCACATGATCCACTGCTCTGCTGACACGATCCACTGCTCTACTGACACGATCCACTGCTCTACTGACATGATCCACTGCTCTACTGACACGATCCACTGCTCTACCACATGATCCACTGCTCTACTGACATGATCCACTGCTCTACCACATGATCCACTGCTCTACTGACATGATCCACTGCTCTACCACATGATCCACTGCTCTACCACATGATCCACTGCTCTACCACATGATCCACTGCTCTACCACATGATCCACTGCTCTACCACATGATCCACTGCTCTACCACATGATCCACTGCTCTACTGACATGATCCACTGCTCTACTGACATGATCCACTGCTCTACTGACACGATCCACTGCTCTACTGACACGATCCACTGCTCTACTGACACGATCCACTGCTCTACTGACACGATCCACTGCTCTACCACATGATCCACTGCTCTACTGACATGATCCACTGCTCTACCACATGATCCACTTCTCTACTGACATGATCCACTGCTCTACCACATGATCCACTGCTCTACCACATGATCCACTGCTCTACCACATGATCCACTGCTCTACTGACATGATCCACTGCTCTACTGACACGATCCACTGCTCTACTGACACGATCCACTGCTCTACTGACACGATCCACTGCTCTACTGACACGATCCACTGCTCTACTGACACGATCCACTGCTCTACCACATGATCCACTGCTCTACTGACATGATCCACTGCTCTACCACATGATCCACTGCTCTACCACATGATCCACTGCTCTACCACATGATCCACTGCTCTACCACATGATCCACTGCTCTACCACATGATCCACTGCTCTACTGACATGATCCACTGCTCTACTGACATGATCCACTGCTCTACTGACACCATCCACTGCTCTACCACATGATCCACTGCTCTACTGACACGATCCACTCCTCTACCACATGATCCACTGCTCTACTGACCAGATCCACTGCTCTACTGACCAGATCCACTGCTCTACTGACACGATCCACTGCTCTACTGACACGATCCACTGCTCTACCACATGATCCACTGCTCTACCACATGATCCACTGCTCTACCACATGATGCACTGCTCTACTGACACGATCCACTGCTCTACCACATGATCCACTGCTCTACTGACATGATCCACTGCTCTACTGACACGATCCACTGCTCTACCACATAATCCACTGCTCTACTGACATGATCCACTGCTCTACCACATGATCCACTGCTCTACCACATGATCCACTGCTCTACCACATGATCCACTGCTCTACCACATGATCCACTGCTCTACTGACATGATCCACTGCTCTACTAACACTGTCCACTGCTCTACTGACTCCGTCCACTGCTCTTACACCGTCCACTGCCCTACTGACCTCATCCACTGCCCTACTGACCTCATCCACTGCCCTACTGACATCATCCACTGCCCTACTGACACCATCCACTGCCCTACTGACACCATCCACTGCCCTACTGACACCATCCACTGCCCTACTGACACCATCCACTGCCCTACTGACACCATCCACTGCTCTACTGACATCATCCACTACCCTACTGACACCGTCCATGTATTAATAAATTTGTGTGTGTATGTAATATATATACACACACACACACACGCAATAGATTGCGCACACCTGTGGCCTTTAGTCCTCATCTGTCACCTCTTACCCTGGCTCTGACCTTTTGAGTCTTGCAGATTGTCACACAAAGGCTTGGGGAGCCTTTTTCTTCCCCATCCCAAGCTAGTGGCAGGACGGTCATGATCAATGAGAAAAAAAGTGGTAGAATGTTGTACCGGGCCAACCATCAACAGAAACAATGTAGGATTGTAGCTGCACACCGAAGGTTTTTTACCTTTAAAGTGGAACTATGGGCAAAACGTGTTTTTTTTTTTTTTTTTTTTTTTTTTTTTTTCATTTTGGATAGAGAAAAGGAGAGCTATAACTCCTGCCAGCATTTTTTTTGCCATCTGTGTACCATTGCGGAGATTTCCCTTCATTTCCTGTCCCATAGCCAAACAGGAAGTGGGAGGAAATCCCTGCAAATGAAGGGAATTCTTTGGGGACCCCCAGGTCACCAGAACTAGTGCCTCCATTGGAAGATGTCCCCTATATTACTTCTCTGGGCACAGCCCAAAATCTGGGATTTTCTTTTACCCTCACTTTTAATGATAATGGTAAGCAGGACAAATTGAGAGGGGGAATCTCCCTAATGGGGGCACAGACAGCAATAAAAACTGACAGGGGTTCTAATCCTTCTGCACTCTATTCAAAACTAAGGAAAAAATCGCCTTTAGTTATACTTTAAGGCAGAGAATGTATTAAAAAGAAACTGCAGTCTGCTCACATATTTTGTAATAAAACCATCTTTGCCATTCTGAAGCTTCCCTTCAACCCCTTTGCATATTATTTTATATATACTGTGATTCTGTACTTGCCAAATATGCTGCAGAAATCTCCCTCCACTAAGTCTGGCTGCAACCATTTTAACTGTGGGCAGCTGAAGCTGCTGCCTGTTCACTTCCTGGATACACACAGAGGCTGCACTCCATCCCTGCAGCTCTCATTGGCCCTCTTATGACTCATCCCCCCTCCCTTCCTGGCAAACTCCTGGAGAGAGAGCTGTGCATGATGTCATAGGCTTTTTACCAGACAAGAAACAGGAAGTAGGCTGTATAAGGTATTTGCTGACAAAAAAAATAATTTTACTATCCAAAGTTAAAACAACAAGGGCAGAAGATTTAATAGATGGAAAGATGAAAAAATAACTGAAGGTCTGCTTTAGGATAAAAAAAAAAAATCTTTCAGCCTCTAGAACCACTTTAAACCCAGTTGTTAGATGTTGTGGGTGCATTCATTTTTTCATGTTTTTCACCTACTTCCTCTAATGCATTTCTTTCAGTAATAAACCTAATTGTACTCCGATTAAGCTCATTGTTGAGTAAAATGCCTTAACAAGGAGGTTTAGATGATTTTGCAATTTGCATTAGACAGATTAATAAAACAAAAATTCTGATTCTATCTTGAATCATGTCTACTCTTCTCTCTACAATGTTTTCATATTGAGCAGTGGATAGACTGCTTGGGGAGCCAGTACCTGTAGTTAGGTGTGCACAGGCACAGAATATGCAGTTGAGCATTTGACAGAAAATACCTGTTGTTGATCCTGCCAGAAATGTAGTATCCTTTCCCATCAACTGAACTGAAAGCATATACAATCCTATTCCCCCTTCCCCCACAATATTTTATTATATTTAATATGTTTTTGTTGGTTTTATTCCAGTTACAAAGTATGGGTGGAATTGTGCGTAATCCAGTATAATATAAGCTGTAGAATATTGCGCCATACAGACATTTTTTTTTAAAATTATATTGTTTAGAAAAGCAAAATCATTCCATATGGCTTGTGCAGAGATATGTTTAGCATAAGTATAGTTATGCCTAGAGGCAATAGATGTTGACAGGCAAACTTTTCCTTGCATACCATGCCTGTCAAATGCAGTGCTTTTCCAGCAGTCATGAAGCTAGAGTATATACATTACTGCTCTAATGGATAGAGCTCAGCTATATACTACTGTAGATTGTGTTGCTGGTAGATGGCAAAAGCTGTTTGGAAGGTTCTGTTTGGCTAATACATGGGGGGCAAAGTATGTTCTGAGCATTAGATTATGTGGTGGTAGGTATGGAATATAAAATGGTATGTAAACAATGCAATCAGCCACATATACAGCATTAAAGTTAACCTGTGCAACTTGGGAAATGTTTTAACTTGCTGTACTAAAATGTTAATTTATTATATTCTTGAAAGGATTGTGATTTCCTAGTTCAGACGTGTTTGCTAATAATAAAAGTAAACCCAACCTCAACGAATAAATAGAACAACAAATAAATAAATGTGTGCATGACAAGTAATTTTTTAAGAATATAATGCCCCGTACACACGGTCGGACATTGATCGGACATTCCGACAACAAAATCCTAGGATTTTTTCCGAAGGATGTTGGCTCAAACTTGTCTTGCATACACACGGTCACACAAAGTTGTCCAAAAATCCGATCATTCTGAACGCGGTGACGTAAAACACGTACATCGGGACTATAAACGGGGCAGTAGCCAATAGCTTTCATCTCTTTATTTATTCTGAGCATGCGTGGCACTTTGTCCGTCGGATTTGTGTACACACGATCAGAATTTCCGACAACGGATTTTGTTGTCGGAAAATTTTATATCCTGCTCTCAAACTTTGTGTGTCGGAAATTCCGATGGAAAATGTGTGATGGAGCCTACACACGGTCAGAATTTCCGACAACAAGGTCCTATCACACATTTTCCGTCTGAAAATCCGACTGTGTGTACAGGGCATTAGAGTTATTTAAGATCACTTTTTTTTTTTGTCTTTTTTTTTTTTTGGTGGTGGAAAAGAGGTGCTTGCATACATGATGCCTTTTTTTTGTCATTCTTCTCCATGAGACCATTCGGTTCATAATCAAGTCTCTTGTATAATATGTGCTAACACGCAGAGACCAAACTCGCAGTGAGGCTAATGCCGCGTACACATGAGCGGACTTCTCGTCCACCTGAACTCCAAAGGACTTTGCGACGGAGCTCCAATGGAGTTGCGATGGAGTTCCAACGAAACGTACTTACCTACACACGATCACACCAAAGTCCGATTGTTTCGAACGTGATGACATACGACCGGACTAGAATAAGGAAGTTCATAGCCAGCAGCCAATAGCTGTCCTTGCGTCCTTTTTTGTCCGTCGGACTAGCATACAGATGAACGGATTTTTCAATCGGACTCAAGTCCGTCGGAAAGATTTGAAACATGTTCTATGTCTAGGTCCGTCGGAATTTTCGACAGAAAAGGTCAGATGAAGGTCCCATGAAGCCCACACACGATCGGAATGTCCAAAGGAATCGTTCCGTCTGACCTTTACTGCTGGACAGTCCGCTCTTGTGTACACGGCATTAGCTTTACTATTTAAAGTGTACTTAAGGCAAAACATTTTTATTATTATTTTAGATAGGGTAAAGGAGGGTTATAACCCCTGTCAGTTTTTTGTTTTTTTCCCTTGTCTTTTGTGTTCCATAGGGGAGACTTTCCTTCACTTCCTGTCCCATAGCCAAAACAGGAAGTGAGAGGAAATCCCTCCAAAATGAGGGAATGCCAGGGTGTCACCAGCACTACTGTCCCCATTGGAAGATGTCCCCTGTTCTGGTGTCTTTTACTTTTACTTTCGATGATAACAGTAAACAGGACAAATAGGGTGTATTTCCCTAATTGGAAAGTAATAAACAGTAATATAAAATAAATAAATAGTAATAAGTGTTCTAATCCCTCTACAGTCTATACAAAACTAAAAAATATTTTGCCATATGTATGTATGTATGTGTATATGTATATATATATATATATATATATATATATATATATATATATATATATATATATATATATATATCTATCTATCTCTATATCCACAGAGAATAGCGGACACATAAAACATACAAGAGGAGTAACTTTTAAATCTTACAAGTCTGCTTAAAAGCATCTACTCTTAATGAGTAAATATGGGGATTTAGTCACATCATATGGCCATACCATGCTTAAAGGGGTTGTAAACCTTCGTTTTTTTCACCTTAATGAATCATATGCATTAAGATGAAAAAACTTCTGGCAGTGACCAGCCCCCCATTTTACTTACCTGAGCCCCTTAATTCACTTGGCGGAGACGCACTCTCCCTCTCTCCAAGAGGTCCCAGCTCTTGATTGGATAGATTGATAGCAGCGCAGCCATTGACTCCCGCTGCTATCAATCAGATCCAATGACGCAGGCGTCGGGGGGCGGGGCCGAGTCCGGCATTCGTGTCTATGGATGCAAATGCTGGACTCGGGAACGCGCCTGCAAGGTAACCCCCCTGGAGAGCGCTTCTCCCGGGGGGTTTACCGATGTGAGGAGGAGCCACGAGCGCAGCCAAAGGACCCCAGGAGTTGAGAATCAGGGCCACCCTGTGCAAAACGAGCTGCACAGTGAAGGTAAGTATGATATGTTTGTTATTTAAAAAAAAAAAAAGATGAAGCTTTAAGCCCACCACTTTGCCAAAGTACCCCCATTTTCAGTGGGTCCTACATTATTCACTATTTTATATGTAGCACCCCCCTGGGTATACTGGGAGCAAAGAGGGTACCTCCAGATACAGGGAGCGGACTTACATTCACCCCAGGGCTGGAGTCCATGGCTATAATGGAAGGTTAGAACAAATGTGGGCGCCAGTCACTTTAGGTATTTTTCAATGCTTTAATTAAAACTTGAGAAAGGTTGTATAAAAGAGGTTGAGGGGAGGTTTCAGATACCTTTTTAGCAGACCACTTACAGACTCCTTGAATCAAAGGACAAAACACAGCTTTCTTTCAGCAGATCTTGAATACCTGGGTAGGTCTCTCACGCAGACCTAGCAACCAGTAAGATGTCTGGATAAGCCTCACTTACAGACTTAGCAGCCAGTAGATGCCTGGATAAGTCTCTCTCACAAACTTAGCAGCCAGGAATGTATTACCTTGATTAGATTGTAGAGCAGCTTCACAGTACCAGAACCTTTAAGCCATCTGGCGATACTGTGAGGGTAGGTTAGATGTAGGTGCATCCTCCAAGTAAGTTACCAGGCCCTTCTGAGAGACCAGCCTTCATCCTGGCTCTCTCCAGCAAGGGTCCTCCCCTGGATCTCCTCAGCTTGGCTCGGCTTCTTCCATTCAGGCAAGACAGCCTAAGGACCACCTCAGGAATAGCAGGCCCCAGACAGGCTTCTGGGCCTGCTTGCAGCAACATAGCCTCAGGCCTGGGGGACCACGAGGTGAGAACTGACTAAAGCACATGGCATCTATCCAATAAATACCCCTTCCCAGAATGCACAGTGGCAGGAACCTCCTACTGGGCTGTTCTGGAAAAAGAATACTCATTACAGCTCAACCTAGTTGTCATTCTCGCACTGTCCTGTGGTACCAGTGACACCTACTGGCAACAGTGGGAAATGCACAACACAGTCAAATTTGGAACAGAACCAAATAAACTATATACAATCAATCTGAACTGAAAATTGGGTACTTTTGCGCAGTGGTGGGCTTAAGTAGGGTATGGCCATATGATGTGACTAAATCCCCATATTTACTCATTAAGAGTAGGTGCTTTTTGCGATTCGGCACTGCATCGCTTTAACTGACAATTGCGCGGTCGTGCGACGTGGCTCCCAAACAAAATTGACGTCCTTTTTTTCCCGACAAACAGAGCTTTCCTTTGGTGGTATTTGATCACCTCTGCAGTTTTTATTTTTTGCGCTATAAACAAAAAAATAGCGACAGTTTAAAAAAAAAAACATTATTTTTTTACTTTTTGTTATAATAAATATCCCCAAAAAATATAAAAATGTTTTTTTTCCTCAGTTTAGGCCGATACGTATTCTTCTACATATTTTTGGTAAAAAAAAAAAATCACAATAAGCGTTTTATTGATTGGTTTGCGCAAAAATTATAGCGTCTACAAAATAGGGGATAGTTTTATGGCATTTTTATTAATTTTTTTTTTTTTACTGGTAATGGTGGCGATCACCGATTTTTATCATTACTGCGACATTATGGCGGACAGATCGGACACTTTTGGCATGATTTTGGGACCAATCACATTTATACAGTGATCAGTGCAATTAATAATGCATTGATTACTGTGTAAATGTGACTGGCAGTGAAGGGGTTAAGTGTGTCCTAGAGAGTGATTCTAACAGTGGAGGGGTGTGGCTATGACACGACACTGATCAGCGCTCCTGATTACAGGGAGCTGTGATCAGTGTCCTGTCACTAGGCAGAATGGGGAAATGCTTGTTTACATCAGCATTTCCCCATTCTTCCTCTCCGTGAGACGATCGCGGGTATCCCCACGGACATCGGGTCCGCAGGACCTGCGATCACACTCACGGATGTCGCAGTGGGTGCATGTGCACCTGCAAACCGCTTCTTAGAGGGGGACAAAGTACAGGTACGTTAACCTGCCTGTACGTGCCCTTCTGCCTACGTATATCGGCGTGAGCCGGTCGGCAAGCGGTTAAGAAGACCTGTAAGATTTAAAAGTTACTCCTCTTGTATTTTTGTATGTGTGCGCTATTCTCTGTGGTTCTACTTATATATAGGTTTCTATAGCAGCAATTTTAGATATTCAGGTTTAGGGTGAGCCCCCCTCAACCCTTTGTTAGCTAATTATTACTTCAAATTCTCATTTAAACATACTAGAGTCTTTACACTGAGACAGAGGCTTGTAGATCCAACACTGAAACTGAAGTGAAGTAACTTGGTATATGCAGTGCAGCGTAGTGAGCTTGAGTACCTGTACAGTAAAGATAAAAAAACAACCTCTCAACAAATGGAAGACCCAACTGAAAAGGGTAAGCTTTGCAGGTCAAGAATAAGCAGGTTTCCTTGCTGAAAAGGATATTGATTAGTAGGGATGAGCTTCGAGTTCGAGTCGAACTCATGTTCGACTCGAACATTAGCTGTTCGCAAGTTCGCCGAACACCGAACAATTTGGGGTGTTCGCGGCAAATTCGAATGCCACGGAACACCCTTTAAAAGTCTATGGGAGAAATCAAACGTGCTAATTTTAAAGGCTTATATGCAAGTTATTGTCATAAAAAGTGTCTCAAAGTGTATCAATGCAAAAAAAAGTTTTAAAAACGGACGTTTTTTCAGGAGCAGTGATTTTAATAATGCTTAAAGTCAAACAATAAAAGTGTAATATCCCTTTAAATTTCGTACCTGGGGGGTGTCTATAGTATGCCTGTAAAGGGGCGCATGTTTCCCGTGTTTAGAACAGTCTGACAGCAAAATGACATTTCGAAGGAAAAAACTCATTTAAAACTACCCGCGGCTATTAATGAATTGCCGGTCCGACAATACACATAAAAGTTCATTGATAAAAACGGCATGGGAATTCCCCACAGGGAAACCCCGAACCAAAATTAAAAAAAAAAAAAATGACGTGGGGGGGTCCCCCTAAATTCCATACCAGGCCCTTCAGGTCCGGTATGGATATTAAGGGGAACCCCGGCCAAAATTTAAAAAAAAAATGACGTGGGGTTCCCCCTAAATTCCATACCAGACCCTTCAGGTCTGCTATGGATTTTAAGGGGAACCCCGCGCCAAAAAAAAAAAAAAACCGGCGTGGGGTTCCCCCAAAAATCCATACCAGACCCTTATCCGAGCACGCAACCTGGCAGGCCGCAGGAAAAGAGGGGGGGACGAGAGTGCGCCCCCCCCCTCCTGAACCGTACCAGGCCACATGCCCTCAACATTGGGAGGGTGCTTTGGGGTAGCCCCCCAAAACACCTTGTCCCCATGTTGATGAGGACAAGGGCCTCATCCCCACAACCGTGGCCGGTGGTTGTGGGGGTCTGCGGGCGGGGGGCTTATCGGAATCTGGAAGCCCCCTTTAACAAGGGGACCCCCAGATCCCGGCCCCCCCCCTGTGTGAAATGGTAAGGGGGTACTTACCCCTACCATTTCACTAAAAAACTGTCAAAATAGTTAAAAATGACAAGAGACAGTTTTTGACAATTCCTTTATTTAAATGCTTCTTCTATCTTCCTTCATCTTCTTCTTCTTCTGGTTCTTCTGGCTCTTCTGGTTCTTCCTCCGGCGTTCTCGTCCAGCATCTTCTCCGCGGCGTCTTCTATCTTCTTCTCCTCGGGCCGCTCCGCACCCATGGCATGAGGGGAGGCTCCCGCTCTTCTCTTCATCTTCTTCTTCATCCTCTTCTCTTCTTCATCTTCTTCATCTTCATCTTCTCTTCTTTTCTTCTCCGGGCCGCTCCGCATCCATGCATGGAGGGAGGCTCCCGCTGTGTGACGGCGTCTCCTCGTCTGACGGTTCTTAAATAACGGGGGCGGGGCCACCCGGTGACCCCGCCCCCCTCTGACGCACGGGACATGACGGGACTTCCCTGTGGCATTCCCCGTGAGGTTAGGCACATTCGACCACAGGTTTGATGGACACAGATTGTTATTGTCATCATCATGTCAAATCTCCTATCTATATCGAACTGTTGTAGCAACGAAAACGAAAATAAAGCATTTGTTTATGTCGGATCTTTCGTTTTTCGGACTCTGCACTTTCGTTATCGTTTGTTAAAACGATAACGAAAATACCTGAAATTCGGACGAAAATGCATTCGGACGAAAACGAATGCACATGTCTAATATTGATGCCATCTGGAACAACCATCCCTAGTTGTCACCCATATATAATGTTGTTTTAAAATGGTTGTAAAGGCTGAAGTTTTTTTTACCTTCGTGCATTCTATTCATAAGGGTAAAAAAACCATCAGATGTGCAGCTCCCACCACAGCCTCCCGCTTTATACTCACCTAAACCTGATACCGATCCAGCAATGTGCACGAGAGCAGAAGATCTCTTCCTCTTCATTGGTTGAGTCACAGCAGCATAAGTCATTGGCACGGGAATCCTGCGTTGCATCAGAGGGGGGCGGGGTCACCCGTACACATCAGTGGGAAACCCCGGCGTTTCCCCTTGTCGGAGGGGGCGGGGTCATGTGACGGGTGGCCCCGCCCTCCGCTACATAAGAGCTGTCAAGCTAGTGCCGTGTCATTGGCTGGGTGCCTCCAGTGGAGGCAGGATCCTGTGCGTGTTCCTCGCTGGAGATCATCCATTGCTGGAGATTGAGAATTGAATTACATCACTGGTGTAGGAGCATGAATTTTTTTGGATTACATCGCTGGAATCTCTTTTTTATTTTATTTTTTTTATTTTTAATAAAGGACTTGTCCCAAGCTGTCTCCTGTGTTTTTTTTTTTTTTTGTTTTTTTTAAACATTTTGACACTTTCTTTTTGTGAAATGGTAGGGGTACAATGTACCCCTTACCAATTCACATGGGGGGGGCCGGGATCTGGGTGTCCCCTTTTATTAAAGGGGGCTTCAAGATTCCGATAAGCCCTCCGCCCACAGACCCCCCCACAACCACCAGGCAAGGGTTGTGGGGATGAGGCCCTTGTCCCCATCAACATGGGGACATCCTCCCCATGTTGAGGGCATGTGGCCTGGTACAGTTCAGGAGGGGGGGGCTCTCTCGCCCCCCCTCTTTTCCTGCGGCCTGCCAGGTTGTGTGCTCAAATAACGATCTGGTGTGGATTTTTTGGGGGAACCCCATGCCATTTTTTTTTATTATTTTGGTGCGGAGTTCCCCTTAATATCCATTCCAGACCTGAAGGGCCTGGTAATGGAATTTTGGGGGACCCCCACGCATCTTTTTTTTTTCTATTTTTCAATGACTTTTAATGACTTTTATGTGTATTGTCGGGACCGACAATTCATTAATAGCCGGCACTAGCGCTAGCACTTTTAAATGACTTTTTTTTTACTTTAGAAATGTTATTTTCCTCTCGGACTGTTATAGACATGGGAAACATGCGCTACTTTACAGGCATACTATAGACACCCCCCAGGTATGAAATTTAAAAGGAATATTTCACTTTTATTGTTTCACTTTAAGCATTATTAAAATCACTACTCCCAAAAAAACTTTTTTTTTAAACTTTTTTTTGCATTGATACATGTCCCTGGGGCAGGACCCAGGTCCCCAAACACTTTTTATGACAATAACTTGCATATAAACCTTTAAAATTAGCACTTTTGATTTTTCATGTTCGTGTCCCATAGACTTTAATGGTGTTCCCGTGTTCGAACAAATTTTTTTGTCTGTTCGCATGTTCTGGATGGAAACCGAACAGGGGAGTGTTCGGCCCATCCCTAGTCATAAGGCATTTTCCTAACCTTGGAGAGATTTTGGAGTTAATTTATTAAACTGGAGAGTGCAAAATCTGGTGCATCTGTGCGTGATAGCCAGTCAGCTTCTAACTTCAGCTTGCTCAATGAAGCTTTGATGAAAATACCTGGAAGTGAAGAGAAATCTCCCCATTGTGACTCAGGAGATAAACAACTGTTATTTCCTACTCTGTCCAAATGAAGCATAAGGTTTTAGCGTTATATATACATTTTTTAATATTATAAAAGCCCCATGATAAGGGAGTCTTGAAAGAAGAGTGTTAAAACAAGGAATTCTGTCAAATTGTTAAAAATAACAATATTTCTTGCCAGGAAAAAATATTGTTTTCATCTTTATTTTTTAATACAGAACAGCTTTTTATTCAAAGCACATATATAGCATCCAGATGTCTTATAAAATGAAAATCAATGCCAAAAGTTAGCCAATATAACTCCAATTCCAAAGTTTCTAAACACGAAAATCACAGATTTTCCTAGAATATACAGTATTGCTTATATATGTAATAAGGAATGATTGTATATGCATATACCTACCAGGTTCCCTTATGCAGCTGGCATACAGAACACAACCTCAGTCTTGTAGGATACTTATTCTTGACACCTTGATCCCAGGAATGACTCACAGACTTGACAGTAGATTTCTTTACCATACAAAGCTTTGTATCAGGAACAACAAACATGTATGTAGTAACACAAGACACTCTTTTGGTGCTTATCTGGTGCAACTCAGTCCAACCATGATGCCCAGTACCAGAGACTCTACACATAACTTAAGCTGGCCATACATGGATTGAAATTCAGCTGGTTCAGCAGGGACCGGACAAATTTAGATACGTGTGTGGCTACTGTGGTTTAACAGAACTCAATCTACTGATCGACTTCTGTTCAACCGCCCTGTCGGTATATTTTTACCTGATCAGTGCCACAGGCAAAAGGCTGATGGCAGGGAAGTCTTGCTGTTGTTAGAATACAATGACATGGTGGGGAGGATTCTTGCATCCACAACAAATGTGTGGATGGGGGAATCGGGTCAGTTTTTTTTGTTCAATCTGCTGGTTGAATTAAAAAAACGGATTCATATATGGCCAGCTTTAGGGATGAGAGTCTTGTGCCATAAAATAATTGTTGGATGACAGTCTAAGGACCATTCTCTATGCTCTTAACTAGGATTCCTCCTGAGGTTGCTAGGGGTTCTTTGAGCTGTGGCCGATTGACATACCACTGTAAAGGAAGAATTTTTCCCACTGACCACCGATGTAAAGCTGCTCCTTCCCACTGACCCCCAAAGAATGAATTATAGAAGAGAAGCATTAAAGTTGAGTAAGGCTGCTTTATATTTCTCTGTCATATGTGACAGTGCTATACTTCTTGTGGAATGCAGCCATTCACAGCTGGATATTGTCAGAACACTGCAACTTCAGTAGTCCAGCACTTTGCTGCACTTGCATTCTTCATTGAAGAGAGATTTTCCTGAAATCCATAATGACTTCCATACGACATCTGTGCCCTATCCAGTAATTAGTGTTGCCCAAGCTAAGGACAGGACTTCCTTTGAGAAGTTCTGCCTTGACAACTGCAAATTGCTGTATTATAAGTGGGAACCCATCTGAATCCTTACACAACAAAAGCACAAATGGAAAAGTATGTGTACGCCTTACAGTACAATTCTCCCAGCACCTCTCCCTACATAGATTTGGGTTTCCCTTTCCCCTAACAAGTCCCATAGGCTTGAATGGGATGTACCTTTATATCAGGAACAGAATTCTATTTAAGTCTATGTAACGTTAGTGGACAGGCTTGGGCATCTTGTCACTAGATTTTTACCAGCTGGGTTGCAGACATTGTAGAAGGTTGAAGCCATCAGAGGAGGTACAGCAAGTACAGACCTGATAGCAAATGCAAAACTTTTTTTTTTTCCTTTTTGGCTAGAGAGTAGAAAGGTTAGACTTACTGCCTAATTTTTATTTCTGCCCTCAGTATGTTTGTCCCCCCCCCCCCCTAACTCCTGGTCACTATTGTCACCAAGACAGCATCGCACCAGAAGATTACAGCAGCAAGGGGGGGTGGGGGCGCATCGGCAGAGGAGGATTTCTACTGATATCAGCACAAAGGACATATTCTACTGACATATTCTACTGTAAGTTGTGTCCCTTGTGCTCATTTTTCATTTTTTTTTATCTTAGCTACACTTAGGCTTTAAGGTTCATCATAGTTGGTGAGTGTGCCGTCCATTAGGTGGTGGTGAATCAAGTGGAGCATGTTTTTCTTGCTGTGGAACACTTACATGTGAAGAGACATTAACCACTTTTTTACGACCGTATACTGTGTGTATGTGTGTGTATGTGTGTGTATATATATATATATATATATATATATATATATATATATATATATATATATATATATATATATATATATATATATATATATATATATATATATATATATATATATATATGGCGGCAAGGCCTGGGGCATACACGCACGCCACCTGTGACCCACTCCCACTGTGATTGGACACAGCAAGAGCCAATCAGTGGGTCCGGTGGACGCAATGTCCATCGGGACTCGCTGATCATTCGGGACACAGGCAGTCTGCCTATATAAACAAGGCAGATCGCCATTCTGTGAGAAGGGAAGGTTGAGATCCTGTGTTCTTGCAAAGCAGGAACATGGATCTCTGCCTTCCAATAGTACAAGCACCTCACACAGTGTACACAAGCACACAAGCACCCCTTCCCTGCCAGTGTCATTAGTACACTGACAGTGCATATTTTTATGATCACTGTATTAGTGTCACTGGTCACCAAAAAGTGTCTGGTTTGTCCACCGCAATGTTGCAGTCCCGCTATAAGTCGCTGATCGCCACCATTACTAGTAAAAGAAAATAAATAAAAATTCAATAAATCTATCCCATAGTTTGTAGACGCTATAACTTTTGCGCAAACCAATCAATATATGCTTATTGGGATTTTTTCTATCAAAAATATGTAGCAGAATACATATTGGCCTAAATTTATGAAGAAATTCGATTTTTTTTTTTTTGTCATTCTTTTATTTGATATGTTTTATAGCAGAAAGTAAAAAATATTGTTTTGTTTTTTTTGTTCAAAATTGTCGGTCTTTTTTTGTTTATAATGCAAGGCAATAAAGAATAAATGAAATAAATAACGTTTTTCAATATTGCAGCAGCGCTGTATGCCCCAAATTTACTAGGGCACACTTCTCAGTTAAGTTCATTAAGTTCAATGGATCAGGTGGTAAGAGTCCTACTGATGGGTATTGCTGTATTCTGTGAGGGTAGTTATTCCTTTCACCAAGTGATACACCATGTGCGGGGAACCCCAATGAAAACGCACTCACCAGAAATCCAACCAATATAAGCCTTGATTAATAATAGTTGGTCTGCACCACTTTCTAAACGACCACCAGATGTCAGTCTTACTCTTGGTAGCTCCAATAAGATATGTGGGAGAAATGGAATGTCCACATAGTGTGATACTGCTAAAACACTTTATTAAAACATCCAAATATCCCCCTTAAGTAACATGCATACCAGAGAATCATTAAAAAAGAGCAAAATAGAAAAGTGCACTGCGCTGTTGCGTCCACCAATCGGAAAAGATGTCAGGAGTGCTCGCTGTGTGTGACTACAGCCACACGCTTCCTGATTCCTCCCTGGTCGTTGGAGCGCATGCGTCACGTCCCTGACGTTTCGTCACTTCCTGGACTTCTTCTGAGGGCGTTTTTTTGTTTATAGCGCAAAAAATAAAAACCGCAGAGCTGATCAAATACCACCTAAAGAAAGCTCTATTGGTGGGGGGAAAAGGACATAAATTTTGAGTATAGTGTTGCACGACCGCACAGTTGTCAGGTAAAGTAACGCAGTGCCATATCGCAAAAAAATGGCCTGGTCATGAAAGGGGGGAGGTAAACCTTCCGGAGGTCAAGTGGTTAATTTCAACACAAAAAATACTTGTAAAATGCGACATCAGTGGCCATCTGATTAAAAGGCACAGTAAGTACTGTATACAGCTTAAATTTTTATACACTATTATACACGTTTTATATTCTGTATATATGATTTATGTGGTATTCTGTAGCACTGCTTCAGTGGCAACATTGTGAAATTTGTAACAAATAGGTCTATTTTTCATATTTTGTATGAATATTTTTTTTTGTATGGTTTGTGTTGCCATTTGTATAGCGCTGCTGTAGTAGAGGCACTGTAAACACTCATATCCAGATAAAGTGAAATTGATTGTAGACATACACATGTTAAATTATAGGTTACCTGATACTGAAAACTCATTTATGTCTGCTATTATTTTAAGGCTATCACTTTAAGCAAATAAAGCATTTAAGCAACTTCCAGTCAAGCTGCATATTTTTCTGATATCCAAGGAAACAGCGGAAGCCACTATGTTTCACTCTTACTGTTTGCTTCATTAATGGCCCAGGCTAATTGCATTAATTCATTCATTCACCCTGTGGTTTGGTGGACTTTAGCACTGGTAGAGTACTGCCATTTAACACTATAATTATAAAAGCAAATTCTAATTGAAAATTCTTATCTAGCTGGAAAGCAGCACTTTAAGCATGCCTGTTTATTTTCCAAGTGTTTTAGCCCACATGAGATAGATTAGATAGATAGAGATATATAAAATACACTGCTGAGCATTTATTTCTTTACGATCATCCCTATAGTCTGTATAGGAAAGGAATTTATGATAATTTCATTAAAATGACTTAATACAATATTTCATTTACCATTCAGATCAGTGTCAGCCTTGGGTTTTATGGCTCCTTCTGCCAAATTTTAGTTCATTGCCTTCCCCATGTGAAAAAAAAGCAGATTTTGCTATTCCTTATTGAAACCACTGTTACTAAATCTTGCATGCAATAAAGGATCCTGGTGCCTGAAATACAACTCCACCCTCACTTACAGTATATTTTTCCTTATTTTCAAAATGACGCTGCATTGCCACAGTTACGAAATTGCATTGATGACTGTAAATCCAGATTTCTAAATTAGCGCTATGACATTGCTCACTGCAGCTGAATAAATAAGCATTGTTAGCCTAAGAGAGGAAGTGTCTCTGAATATGCTTTGCTAGTAGGATTTATCTGAAAGCAGGACACAAAGGACAAAAAAAATTAAAATGTTTGATATTACAGGAACATGTACAACAACATATTTGGTTTAATAGTTTGGGTTTGAATACACGTTAATGTTTTTAAATAGTATCAGTATATATGCTATGTGTTTCTTCAGCTGTTTAATCCTCATTCACTTCTATTTAGTTGTTTATCTCTTTTTTCTATTCCCTTTAGGTGGATCTGTTTCAAACATGGTCAGCTGCATCAATACTTATAACAATGATACCATCCTCAGTTCTCCTGCTTCCCGCATCCCTGGTGCAATATTTCTGGGATTGGCGGCCATCTTGGGTTTACCTGGGAATACTTTTATTATCTGGAGCATTTTGTGGAAAATGAAAGGCCGGGAAAAGTCAGTGACCTGCATCCTAATCCTTAACTTGGCGGTGGCCGATGGGACAGTCCTTCTTCTCACTCCATTTTTTATCATATTTTTGGCCAAGAAGAGCTGGATATTT